>OZ012741.1:658718782-659918782 GCA_963859935.3 Lathyrus sativus | reverse complement strand
ATCGCTGTTGATGTTCCTACTGTTGTTCATGTTTCAAAGTAATTTGTTTTTGTTTCTTTCAAAAATCCTTTCACTCTGCCCAAGGTGAAGGTGAATTTGTGAGGGCTTTGTTTCAACTTTTATCATCATCAATGAAATGTTTTTCTGTTTATCCATATGTTGTTTTCTTTTTTTTGCTTTACTTCTGAAAAATGGTAACATAAAAAACCGAAAAAAAAGTATAATAATGTTATAATCACTCTTATCTGCATAATATTTTCATTTTTTTGTTCATATTCTAAAATCAAACATAAAATCATTGTGCAGATTGATTGTTAAACCCATTGGAAACAATGACCATATGCCCCCTCCCAACTTTGAGTTCCCTGTGTTTGAAGCGGAAGAGGAGGATATTGAAGAAATTCCTGATGAGATTTCTCGATTGCTTGAGCACGAGGAGAAGGCCATTCAGCCTCATGAAGAGCCGGTGGAATTGGTTAATCTGGGTTCCGATGATGATAAGAAAGAAGTCAAGATTGGGGCACTGCTTCAGTCAGATGTTAAGAAGAGGATGGTAGAGCTTCTTAGAGAATATGTTGACGTGTTTGCTTGGTCCTATCAAGACATGCCTGGTCTTGATACTGGTATTGTGGAGCACCATTTGCCATTAAAGCCTGAATGTTCACCCGTGAAGCAGAAATTGAGAAGAACTCATCCTGACATGGCAGTGAAGATTAAAGAAGAGGTTCAAAAGCAGATTGATGCTGGTTTTCTTGTGACCGTCGAATATCCTCAATGGGTGGCCAATATCGTGCCTGTTCCAAAGAAAGACGGAAAAGTCTGAATGTGTGTTGACTATAGAGATTTAAATAAAGCAAGTCCAAAAGATGATTTTCCACTACCACACATTGATTTGTTGGTAGATAATACTGCTAAGTTCAATATCTTTTCATTTATGGATGGATTTTCCGGTTATAATCAAATAAAGATGGCACCTGAGGATATGGAAAAAACAACATTCATTACACCCTGGGGAACATTCTGTTACAGAGTGATGCCCTTCGGTTTAAAAAATGCTGGTGCAACGTACCAGAGAGCTATGACCACTCTGTTCCATGATATGATGCATAAAGAAATTGAGGTCTATGTGGATGATATGATTTATAAGTCAAAGACTGAAGAAGATCATATTAAAAATTTATTGAAGTTGTTTCAACGTTTGAGAAAGTTTAAGCTCCGTCTGAATCCTAATAAATGCACTTTTGGTGTTCGTTCTGGAAAATTGTTAGGTTTTATTGTCAGTCAAAAAGGCATTGAAGTTGATCCTGGTAAAGTTAAAGCTATTCAGGAGATGCCTGCACCCAGAACAGAAAAACAAGTAAGAGGATTCTTGGGACGTTTGAACTATATATCTCGATTTATATCCAATATGACTGCCACATGTGCACCGATCTTCAAACTTCTCCGCAAAGATCAGGGTTGTGTCTGGACAGAAGATTGTCAGAAAGCTTTCGAAAGAATTAAAGAGTATCTGCTTGAACCTCCTATTTTGTCTCCTCCCGTAGAAGGAAGACCTTTGATCATGTATTTGACCGTGCTAGAAGAGTCTATGGGTTGTGTTCTGGGTCAACAAGATGAATTCGGGAGAAAAGAATTTGCCATTTATTATCTGAGTAAGAAGTTCACTGATTGTGAGTCTCGGTACACGATGCTTGAAAAGACATGTTGTGCTCTAGCTTGGGCTGCCAAGCGCCTCCGTCAGTATATGTTGAATTGTACAACTTGGTTGATATCTAAAATGGATCCAATCAAGTATATCTTTGAAAAGCCTGCTTTAACTGGGAGGATTGCTCGTTGGCAAATGTTGTTATCAGAATATGATATCGAGTATCGAACTCAAAAGGCGATAAAAGGAAGTATTTTGGCTGATCATTTGGCACACCAGCCAATTGAAGATTAGCAACCTATTCAGTTTGACTTTCCTGATGAGGATGTGATGTATCTAAAGGTTAAAGATTGTGAGGAACCATTACATGAAGAAGGACCTGAGCCTGGATCCCGTTGGGGTTTGATTTTTGATGGGGCGGTTAATGAATATGGCAGAGGTATTGGTGCAATTATTGTTACTCCTCATGGTTCTCATATTCCTTTCACTGCAAGGTTGGTTTTCAATTGCACAAATAATGCGGCTGAGTATGAAGCGTGTATTATGGGCTTGGAAGAAGCTATCGATTTAAGAATCAAGATTCTTGATGTGTATGGAGATTCAGCTTTAGTGATTAATCAGATTAAAGGGAAGTGGGAGACACGTCAACCTGATTTGATTCCTTATCGTGATTATGCAAGAAGGTTGTCAACTTTCTTCAATAAAGTTGAGTTTCACCATATACCAAGAGCAGAGAATCAAATGGCAGATGCTTTAGCGACTTTATCCTCCATGATTATGGTAAATCATTGGAATGATGTGCCAAAGATTAATGTGATGCGTCTTGATAGACCAGCTCATGTGTTTGTAGTTGAAGAGGTGGTTGATGATAAACCATGGTATTATGATATTAAATGCTTTCTTCAGAATCAAGAGTACCCACTTGGGGCATCCAAGAAGGATAGGAAAACTTTGAGAAGATTGGCTGGTAGTTTCTTCTTGAATGATGATGTGATGTATAAGAGAAATTATGACATGATCTTGCTCAGATGCGTGGATAGACACGAAGCAGATATGTTGATGAAAGAAATCCATGAAGGATCCTTTGGAACCCATGCCAATGGACACGCGATGGCTAAGAAGATGTTAAGGGCAGGTTACTATTGGCTGATAATGGAATCTGACTGTTGTAAATATGTGAAAAAGTGCCATAAATGCCAGATTTATGCTGACAAGATTCATGTGCCTCCAACTCCTCTCAATGTTATCTCTTCTCCATGGCCTTTTTCAATGTGGGGCATTGATATGATTGGAATGATTGAGCCTAAAGCGTTGAACGGACACCGTTTCATATTGGTGGCTATTGACTATTTTACCAAATGGGTTGAAGCGGCATCATATGCAAATGTGACTAAGCAAGTAGTGGTCCGGTTTATCAAGAATCAAATCATCTGTCGGTATGGTGTTCCGAGCAAGATCATCACTGATAATGGGTCGAATTTAAATAACAAGATGATGAAGGAATTATGCGATGAGTTTAAGATTGAGCATCATAATTCTTCTCCTTATAGACCCAAGATGAATGGGGCTGTTGAAGCTGCTAATAAGAACATTAAGAAGATTATTCAAAAGATGGTTGTTACATACAAGGATTGGCATGATATGCTTCCTTTCGCTCTGCATGGGTATCGTACATCCGTTCGCACTTCAACAGGGGCAACCCCTTTTTCTCTTGTTTATGGCATGGAAGCAGTGCTCCCGATAGAGGTTGAAATCCCTTCCATGAGAGTTTTGATGGAAACTGAATTGTCTGAGGCTGAATGGTGTCAAAGTAGATACGACCAGTTGAATCTGATTGAAGAGAAAAGAATGACGGCTTTGTGTCATGGCCAATTATATCAACAAAGAATGAAGAAAGCATTTGATAAGAAGGTTCGACCCCGTGTGTTCAGAGAAGGTGACCTCGTGCTCAAAAAGATCTCGACTTTTACTACTGATTCTAGGGGCAAGTGGACTCCTAATTATGAAGGCCCATATGTTGTTAAGAGAGCCTTCTCTGGCGGTGCATTAATTCTTACAACTATGGATGGAGAAGAGTTCACTCGTCCTGTGAATGCCGATGCAGTCAAGAAATACTTCGCCTAAAAAATAAAAGAACAGCTCGCTAAGTTGAAAACCTGAAAGGGCGGCTTAGGCAAAAATGAGCGTCTCGGTGGATTGAAAACCCGAAAGGGCGGTCCAGGCAAAAATTAGAGACAAAACAGAAATAATTATCCCGGTAGATTGAAAACCCGAGAGGGCAATCTAGGCAAAAGTTAGGGATCATGGCAAGTAACTGCATCTGGCCAGTCTTGATCGTTTGAAGCAACATTTCCTATCAAAGGTTTTACTTCAGATATTCTCCGCTGAAGTCTCAAGCACAGTTGGAATTCAAAGTTGTTAGGGAGAATAATGGTCATTGTATTTCAATGTAGAACTTTCCATTGTACTTACCATTTTTCAAACTTTGTAATGATCCATGGAGTTACGCCATTTGCGGACTACCATTCTATCAATAGAATTTGGGCCTTTGTCCCTTTGTTTGCAATTCTTATTTTGTTTTTGTTTACAGAATTTCATTTTATTTTTGATGATGATTTTTGAAACAAATGTGAATAATTGATTTAAATTTTGAAAATTATAAAAACATTTTTCTTTGATTTGTGAAAATAAAAGAAAGGATGTCAACAGTAATCCCAAGAATGGTAGAATCTTGAAGCGAAAAGCGTAAGTGTTCTCTTCAGCAGGGTTCTTTCTTGCCTCTCTGATAGAATTTATTGGTAGCTCCCCAGTAGAGTTGTGTTGATGTTTCCCCAGTTGAGCTATATTGAGGTCTCTTCAGTAGAGTTTGTTGATATTCCCTTAGCAGAGTTTTGTTCTTTGGATAAACCAGACGAGTGTTGAACGGTTTTCCACAGCAAAGTCTTGATTCACGTGATGGATATGTTTTATTCATTCAACCAGATTATGATCGGACAGTTGAGAAATTGGAAGACCACTTCTCCTTGATGTTTTTTCCCAGGCGGAGATTTGTCTTTGATGATTCCTAGCGGAGGTTATGCACATTTGCTTTGGATCATTCCCCAAGTAGAGAACCATGTTGAGAAGTGTTGACATAGCAGTCACCTGTCGGGTTTTCTCTCACCTTGTGATTGTGTGTTGATTTAAAATCCCCCACAGTTTGACTTTTTGCTATGATGTTAACTTCTTATTCCCCTGGCAGGGTTGGAAGATTTGTGTTGCTATGTTTTCTCCAACAGTTTTTTCTCAAAGCGGAGGTCATATTGTTGTTCCCTTTTGTTGAATTATTGATGGTTGAAGATTTTCTGTTGCTGATCCCCAGCACGATCTCCAATGATATCTCTAACTCACAGAGATTAGCCGAGTATTTCAGTGGTGTTGTGGTGTTTTGTTCACCCTCTGTTTGCCCTTTTGTCTGATTTATCAGCATATTCATATTCATTGCATGCGCATTCATTTTGGTTGAGCATAGCATGTCTTTGTTGCATTGTGCATCTTGCATTTTTTGTTGGATATTTCCCTTTTCCCGATGTTGTTATCTCGCAGAATACGTGTGTCCTCTCTTCATTAGAGTGTCGACCCCTAAGCAGAAAATACCTATCATTTTTAATTCCCCACTGAGTTTATGCCTCGTGGAAGATGTTTTGTTTAGCTTTCCTCCCCAGCTTTTATCTGGATGGAATTGTTCCCCAGTTGAGTTATTTCCTCATTGGGTCGAGTCTTGTTTGACCGTTTCTTTCCAGTTTGTTCCTGGATTGAACTTTGGTCTCTTGCAGCAGTTACTTTGGTTTTCCCTGGGCTGTGAAACCGGGATGACGAGAAGGTATTTTTGAGGATTTATTTTCCTCAGCGGGAATCTGTTATTGATCCCCAATAGAAGGTGAAGATTTGATTTTCCCAGTAGTGTTTTGATAACACTCTCTTGGTAATTACTTATGCAACTTCATGTGGAAGCCTCTTTATTTGAGCAGCTTGTGTAATCTCCAGAAATTTACCTTCGCAATAAATAACATTTCTCTAGTTCATCCTCAACAGAGAAGTTTATTGTGAAATGATGGATCCTTATCCGACTAGCTTTTCTGTCAATTGGAATTTCTGTGGAATAACTCTCGATAAGAATTCTATTGCATGGTTCAATCTGCTCGTATCTCTTTTAAAGATCCCAGACAGAGTTGTTAATATCTTTTTCCAACAAATGGTTGTCTCTTTATTTGAGAAGTTTGTTGTGTGTTTGGAGCTGCTCAGTAACAAGTAGCTGATGATATATCTCTTTCTCCTACCCAGTGACAGGTAGTCGAGTATGTTTGTCCTACCCAGTGTCAGGTAGTTAACCTTTTATCTTTTTCTCCTACCCAGTGACAGGTAGTCGAGTCCGTCCTACCCAGTGTCAGGTAGTTGACATGTTGTTTACCCTATCCAGTAACCGATAGTTGGTAACCCTTTTATTCAAGTTTATTATTCCCGCTAAACTACTCAGTAACCAGTACTTAGCGTTACTTCTTTTCCTACCCAGTAACAGGTAGTTGATTATATCTCAACAAGTGGATTACTTTTATCCAGTAACTGGTAATAAGTAATACATTTCTTTGTGTTCTACCCAGTAACTGGTAGATAACAATTCTCTTGTGTTTTTTGCACTTATTTTCTACTCAGTAACCAGTAGAAAGTACTTTACCTATTCTCTTCGGTTCGAATATCTTCGCCCAGTAACTGGCAGTTGGTATCTCTTTCCCCGTTGAGTCGTTTCCTTTCCCTTATCGGAATAGGATCTTGCTCTTTTGTTTTCTCATGTGGAGTCTCTCTTTTTTCTCCCGAGCTTTTTTTTGTCTCCTGTGGCATTATTTCCCCACAGAAGTCTTATGTTCGCATATCATTAGCATAATCATATCATTTTGTGGTCTCTTAGGGCTAAAAATTGGGTTAATTGTTATATTTAAGTCTCTTCTATCTAGTCGAGACAAAGATGTCAATCTTCATATCTCCGGATAGAAGAATCTTAAATAGGGGCAGCTGTAATACCCTAATTTTTACCCCTAAGATCCCACATTTCATTTGCATATCATTCCACAAACAAGGTCATACTTTTGGCTTTCGCACCCTTATGGGTTTCTTACTTTCTTTTTTGTTTACTAACATCTAACCAAAATACCAAAAAATATTTTTCAATTTGTTTGTTTCTTCTTCTTCTCTGTGTGTTTAGGGTTTTGCAAGGAGACTGATGACAAAGACATTCATTCAAGTTTAAATCAGATGGACGTTTGACCTCATCTTGGTCAAACTATCAAGAGTTTGCTTCAACTATAAGTTACCTGTGGTGGTGGGCTATTTTCTCAGGCAATGTGTTTGTTCAAGGTCAAGTTGTCTTGTATCACAATTCATCAAGCTTTCAAGCAGTGTTCTATGAGAAGTTTGGCCTAGTTTTAATCAAAGATTCAAAATTTTGTCTGTACAAGTCAGGTTTGATGGATGAAGTAAGGCCATGGCTTAGGGGATTGGATTCCAATTCATATGAGAAATTTCACAAGGCCTTAGCATATCACTTGGGTAAATGTGCTTTAAATTTCCTCGAGAAGGCATCTTTCTCTGATAAAGACTTGGTGATCACTTTGTGCCGAACAGCATTGATAGAGTATGCAAAATCTTCATTTAAAGATCAATTGTTCAAGATTTCCCAAAAGATGTGCTCCATACTTTTCATGCTGGGTGAGAATAAATTGTTGTATATCATGGATATACTGGATTGTTTTGCTTGTGAAAACAAGGTTGACGAGGAAAATGTCGGAATCAAGTTTATTGAACTTGTATACTATTGTGTCCTTAAATGCCAGATTGCAAATTCAAGTTTTTGTCACACGTTTGCAACATATTTGAACAAAACAGCAGAACATTATAAACAGTTTATGAAACCCCTTAATTCAATACTGAGGCTGTATGCTGCTGGGTTGCTCCTTGTTAGCTGTAAGTTGAAGTCTAAGTTGAAGTCTGGAGCTGAAGGTCTTGTATCCTCCGGCACCCCAAAATTTGAATGTTTTCTGGGAACTTTACTTGAAAATAAGAAAATACTACAAAGTTCACCACCTTTGCTCGGTTCCTTTCATATTTGCAGCAGAAGTAGTTGTATGTCATCTAGTGTTGAAGACCAACAATTTGATGGCCGCCACTTACACAGATCCATTCCTTTTGTTGTGCGCACATCGCCGCCACCACGTTGCAGGCGCCGCCGTTGAAACAATATGGTGTCACCAAGCCAATTTCAGTGGCTGGGCCCACCGTTGCTGATTTGAAACGCACTCAGAAATTGGAGAAGTTTTTGGCTGATTCTGGGATTTATGAGGGAAGTGAGGAGGCTTCCAAGAGAGTAGAGGTCATTCAGCGGCTTGAACAGATTGTAAAAAATTGGGTAAAGCAGCTGACTCGTCTGAAGGGGTACACTGATCAAATGGTCCAAGATGCAAATGCTCTCATAGTCACTTTTGGTTCTTATCGGCTTGGCGGTCATGGTCTTGGTGCTGACCTAGATACACTTTGTATTGGGCCATCCTATGTTAACAGAGAGCGTGATTTTTTCTACACATTGCAGGAGATCCTAGCTGGCCTGGATGAAGTTACTGAACTACAGCCAATTCTGGATGCTCATGTTCCAGTTATGAAGTTCAAGTTTGATGGAATATCGATCGACCTTCTTTATGCTAGTATTTCTCGTTTGATTGTACCTGAAGAATTGGATATATCTGATGTCTCTGTTCTACACAATGTTGACGAGCCTACCGTTCGAAGTTTAAATGGTTGTAGGGTTGCAGATCAAATTCTAAAGCTTGTTCCAAATGTTGAGTACTTTCGAACAACATTCCGCTGCTTGAAGTATTGGGCCAAAAGACGAGGTCTTTATTCCAATGTGACAGGTTTTCTTGGTGGTGTGAACTGGGCACTTCTTGTAGCTCGAGTGTGCCAGATGTATCCAAATGCAGTTCCGAGCATGCTCGTCTCCCGGTTCTTTAGGGTATACACACAGTGGAGGTGGCCTAATCCTGTCATGTTATGTCCAATAGAAGAGAACGAGCTTGGGTTTTCATTGTGGCATCCTCGCAAAAATCCTCGTGACCAAACCCATCTGATGCCAATCATCACTCCTGCCTATCCATGCATGAATTCAAGTTATAATGTTTCTACCAGCACCCTTCGAGTTATGATGGAGCAGTTCCAACATGGCAACAAAATTTGCGGGGATATAGATTTAAATAAAAGCTGTTGGAGGGCTCTGTTTGAACCATACCGTTTCTTTGAAGGCTACAAAAACTTCTTGCAAATTGATATAGTTGCTGCTGATGTCGATGACTTGCGGAATTGGAAGGGTTGGGTGGAATCACGCCTTCGACAGCTGACCTTGATGAAGGAGAACGTGTTGTCTCTGAAGCAAAAGAGATGAAATCTCTCAACCCATCTTTACTTCTGTCTCTGCAGAATTCTATTACCGAAAGTAGGCAAAAGTTAGCTGATCAGTTTGCTGAAGCTGCTTGTCAGCCCTCTACCCGTGGCGCTGAACTCCGCGCATCAGTTTCTGCCCTTAAAAAACTTGGAGATAGTCCACATGCTCACAGCTTGCTACTCAATGCTCATCTGCAATGATATCAGTATAACATGCAAAGTCTCCGACCATCAAACACTTCATATGGAGGAGCATATACTGCAGCTCTTGCACAACTGGTATTTTCTGCTGCAAGCGACTCGCTGGCTATTTTTGGTGAGGAGCCAGCTTATTCTTCTGAACTTGTGATGTGGGCTACCAGGCAAACCGAGGCATTTGCTCTTCTGGTGAAAAGGCATGCATTAGCTTCATCAGCAGCTGCAGGAGGTTTAAGAGCTGCTGCAGAGTGTGTTCAAATAGCATTGGGCCATTGCTCATTGTTGGAAGCTCGTGGCCTTGCTCTCTGTCCTGTGCTTTTGAAACTTTTTAGACCTAGTGTTGAACAAGCATTAGATGTTAATTTGAAGCGAATACAAGAGAGTACTGCTGCTATGACTGCTGCTGATGATTGTGTACTCACATATCCTCCTAACGCTAACCGGCAGACCGGTACTACAACAGCACTTCAACACAAACCAAAAGTGCAGAGTAGAGAAAGCTTATACACAGTGTTAATTCCAGTTAAGAAAACTCATTTCAACTCACCGAAGTGCCTCAAATTGTACTGAGGTTGAAACGCCACAATGCTTCATAACAAGTCTTTCGTTAAGAAAACCAAAAGTAGCAAATGGGTTACAACAAGGATATATGGTAAAGAACCAGAAGTACGCAAGCAACAGAGCAACCCAAGAGCCTCCAAAGATCTCTCTCCGTCATCGTTCCCAACCGCACCTGCTGATTTCCTCTAATCACCTTAGGCTACTATGACATCTTCAACCAATCTTGCTTCATAGTCTTCTTCATTTCAATGGAACCCACTAAGAGAAGATTGTGTTTGTAATTGGTGATCGATCGACTAGCGATATTGTGGTGAGGCTACGGATGCAAGAAGGTCGAGATGAATGGATGTATTGTCACTCGGCGATTCTTGTTAAGAATTGCAAGTATTTTGCTGACCGGCTTTCTGAGAATTGGCCGACTTGTCAGATACTAGGTTCGCGCAACTGTGTGGATATTAATTGCCAAGAATCGGATTTTGATTACTATGTAAATGTTGTTAGGATTTTGTACATTGTCGATGATGATTGTTCGGGTGATGATTTGTGGCATGGTGTGAGAAATACTATTGGGATTTTGCAAGTGGCTGTTGAGCTTGGTTGCCCGAAAATTGTTGCTGCGTGTGTGAGTTACTTGGAAGCAATGGCATGGGAGGAGAGTGAAGAGGAGGAGATATTGAAGATTGTACCGAGGATGGGATTGCAAGCTGAGCCTATCCTAGCTAGGCTTCAACCAGTTAACGAGGTAGCTATCAGGAACATCTTTCTTTCGGCCTTACGCTTTGTTACGTTGTCCCCTTCATCGGCGATGAGTGATCTGAAAGCATCAGCGCAAGAGCAACTTGAGTACATGCTAACTGAGGATGATGATGCCCCTTTGTTGATACCTGATGACAAGATAAAACTTGAGGTAAAAGAATGTGTGAAAAGACTATTTTCCCGGTTTAACAACTCATTGATACATTTGTTCTGTGGTTCAACAGAATCACTTTATGAAGCAGGGAACGTCTTGTTGTTTCAATCCTATTTGACTGATTTGCCATGGGTTTGTCAGATATTGAGTAAGTTGGAAATAATGAGAGATTTTGTTGAGTGTTGGTTTGATGCATCAGAAATGATTGTCAGAGTACTCAAACAAGAAAGTTCTACAACTAAAGTCGTTGAGTTAAAGTTGCAAGCCATTGAGGTAACTTCAAAAGTTTTAGAAGCAATTGCTTATGGTACTGTTATACTGCCAACTGCAAATCGTCTTCAGGTTTTGAAACTGTGGCTTCCATTTGTGAGGGCTACGAAACCAATGATTGATTCTGCTATGATGAATTCTGAGAATGTCGTGTTGCCTAAAATGGATGGTGAAATGTGGCAATCCATGGAATCTAGTTTTGTCTCTATAATTCTTGCATTGCCATCAGGGGATCAGGCAGGGCTTTTAACTGAATGGTTGGAAAATGAACATATCCGGTATCCAGACCTGACCGAGGCATTCGAGGTATGGTGTTATAGGTCCAAGGCTACTAGGAGAAGACTGTCGTTGCCAAGAGAATTAAGACACCTTCTCTGTCTGTGTATTTGAAACCTGAGGTTTGTAAGACTAAAGAGAGAGCCAAGAATGTGCAGTGTGCTTTAGAATATACCACTCTACGGAGTGTGACTCAAGCCACAGAGGTGTGGTATGATCCAGACCCCATGGGTACAATCATAGAAGAGGATGTTGATTTTGTAAGGTCTTACTACGAAATGCCCGACGAAGAAGTTGCTCTTGATAAAATATCACCTTGGTTACTTCGTATAGAACTGAATCGTGAAATGATGGTGGATAAGAAGTTGAGTATGTCTGATATTGCTGAGAAGATCAATCGTGAATTTGAAGATGATTTAACATGCATATTTAATGATGACAATGCTGAAAAACTTATACTTCGAATCCGTATTATGAATGATGAAGCACCCAAGGGAGTCATTCAAGATGAATCAGCTGAAGATGATGTTTTCTTGAAAAAGATAGAGAGCAACATGCTCACTGAAATGACCTTGCGTGGTATTGCAGATATCAACAAAGTTTTTATTAAAAATACAAAATTCAGAAGTTTGATGAGAATGAAGGTTTTAAGCCTCACGAGGAATGGATGCTTGATACCGAAGGTGTCAACCTTTTAGCTGTTATGTGCCATGAAGATGTTGATGCGACAAGGACCACAAGCAACCACTTGATTGAAGTTATTGAAGTTCTTGGTATTGAGGCAGTTCGACGATCTCTGCTGGATGAATTGCGTGTTGTCATTTCATTTGACGGGTCTTACGTCAATTACAGGCATCTGGCTATTCTTTGTGATACCATGACATATAGAGGGCATTTGATGGCAATTACACGTCATGGTATCAACAGGAATGAAACTGGCCCAATGATGAGGTGCTCGTTTGAAGAGACTGTTGATATTCTCCTTGATGCTGCGGTATATGCTGAGACCGATTACTTGAGGGGCGTAACTGAAAATATTATGTTAGGTCAACACCCCGGGTCAGCTGGGAATCTAGCGCACGGTCCTGCTTTTATATTTTCTCCGGCTCATTATCAAGCAACAGTTGCAGGAGATTTTAATCAGGCAGGAGCTAATAATTCTCCGTATGCGACTATAGTTCACAACAACGGCTATTCGACAACTTCTCTTGGAGCGACTGCAGCAATCAGAGGTGCAAGCCCTTCACAAACGCCACGTATCCAAGAAGTATTTTAAAGAATACCAGCTGCAGCAACTGAAACAAAGCCGTACAAGCCAATCGCCGAGCATGCCATTAGATCTAAACTGAAGTTGTGCAGGATGCTGAGGCATGTTAAAAGCACTAGGTTCCCGACTATCTGAACTGTCGGAGGAGAAAACTTCAACTGGTTGTCCGGCAATTAGAAGACATGATGTGCGCAGAGGAGACCAATCTCATTTCTCGGTTTAGTTCACGGGGAACGGTTTGCAAATTAACGACATCATCGTCCTTCAGGTTCTGCATACAAATACCATCTCCAAGTCAGACTGAGATTTTAGAAAATGAAATTCAAGAAAAATTGGAAAGCCATATTAAGAGTTTTACTAGACTACTGTACATTTTTTTTTAGCTGAGTCACTTGCAACAGGGTAAAAGCAAACTCATCACGTATCTGAGCCATATTTCCAAGTCATGTGAGCCATAAAGCTCATCCACGTCACTCAAGTGAGCTGCAAAAAGAAAATGTTCAAAACGACATGAAAAAAATATTACAAAGACTCACGCATAACTTGCATCCCAAAATGCTGAAAAAAATCTCACAAACGGCAAATCATTTTCACCCATTCTCATCTATAAATAGAACACCTTATTCACTCTTTTCTTCAAGCTTTTCAAGCCAAAAAATCTCTGCTGATTTTCTTCCTCAATACAAAACCTTTTGCTCAGATTCTCTTCTCATACTTTCTTCCATCAAATTAATTTCAATCAACCTCAAACACAGATCAATTCAACCAGAGATTCGTTCAGAAGAAGAAGAGAAGCAAGAAGAAGTTTGGATTGATTTCTTACCTGAGTTTGAAGGTAGATTGAGCTTCACCGTCATTTTCGATCCGTTACCTTTTGTTGTGATTCTTTGAACTGTTGGTACCATTGTGAAGAGCTCTTGATTTCGATTGCAACCGCGTATTTTTCGCGTCCCGCCGTTGTGATTTAAGCAAGCATCCATGGCCGTGAATGTTTTCGCGTGTGAGAGCTAGAAGAAGAAGATGACTCTGTTTCGTATCTCTTTCTACTTTTCAATTGTTTTTTCTTTTATTTTTTTTTATTTTCCTTTTTATTTCTTTCAGAATTTAACCGTGTTGACTTTTCCACATTTTTCTTTTATTATTAAATTTGTATTTTAATTTCATTTTTGAAAAAGCTCTTAAAAAAAATTATTTGAAAATATTGTGATTAAGTGTTGGTTGTTTTGGATCTTGAATTTGATAAGATTTCATCAATATCAATGGACTTTGGGTGTTGATTTTTATCCACCAAGAGAGGTGATTGATATTGACGATAATTTAATCGATTCGAGATTCAAATTGTGATTTCATTTTTTTTTCTTCTTCTTTTTATTTTTGATCGATGAAATCTATGGATCATAGATTGTTGATTATCAAGGTTGTTTAATCTTCATTATTTCAAATCTATGGATGAATAATCATTGAGATAATTCTCCGTACTTTGGAATAGTGATAGATTACCTTTGATTAATTGATTAAAAATCTTGATTATGATGAGATCACTACCTCTTTTCTTTTTGTGTGGCATGTTTTAGGAGAGTGATTTACATATCATTTCTCTAACATGTATTAACACTAACATTTTATTGACCGGCCTCAGATAGTCGTGGTTTCTACATAAACCCGATTACGATTGCTTAACATAGCGCTAAAGTGTCCCTTAATCGGAAAATGATCATTCGTGGCTCAAACTTACGTTTAAAAGTCCAAGTATGTTTAGTTGCTTGTCTTAACTCCAATACCTATGAAAATCATTGTTAGGAGGCTTTGATTCTATCAATCCTCTAATGAATTTTCATTAATCTTGGTCTAAGTGCAAGAATTAATCATCATTGATCATATGTTCTAATCACTAACCACTAATTCACTAACAATATCCTTGTTTAATTTTGCTTATATTCTCTTCTTACTCCTTATTTCTTACTTTTATGCTTCCATTTTGTCATTTCATATCATATCTTTGTTTATGTTTATTCTCTTTTGTCCACTTGGACCATACTTTGTTCAAAACACTAATAAAGGATAAAACATCTAAAAAATTTGGTGCTATTAACTTTGTGGTTATACTCTTGGACCATTCTTAGACCTTGGACTTCATGGACCTTTGGACTTAGAATTAGGGCTCTCATTCCTATGCTTGGAGTATTGTGGATCTTAGCCTTTATTTGGCTCGCTCATTAGCTTATGCTTTAAATCGGATGGAATTCTTTTTTGCTTGCTATGGAGTGTGCTACAAGTCGGTTAGATCTTTCTTACCTCTAGCTCTTATTTTGTTTTTTTAGGATAGTCACTTCATCTCCTCCCCTTCTTAAATTTTCAAAACTTTCTCCCTCTTTTAAAAACCTTCTTGGTTTCAAACTTCAAAACCGATTTCGCAATAAAACCTTGACTTTCGTCAAGTGATTTTTAAACTTTGTTTTTTTTAATAAAAGTCAATCAATGTTAATCATGCTTTGACTAATTTCAAAAGACATAAAAAATACAAAAACTCATCAACTCTTTTTGTGCCTTTATGCACTTTTTCACTTTAAAACTTTTCATAAAGTTTAGACATGATTCATTTCTATAGTTGAGATGTAAATCTCCTATTCCCCATATTATTAAGACTTTAACATTTTCCACGTTGATGTTGAGTGATAGTCTTGTTGATAATCCAAGCAAATCCTCCATCTTTATGTGACGCAAATGTTGTCTTAATACTCGTGGGTGGATAGTCGCAGTTTTCTCCTTGAAATGACGACTTGTCTTTACATCTAAAATCAATCAAAACCAACAAAATTTTGTCATTTGTACCACGAACTACGGGGTTTTGATTCCATATTGCACTTTATGGGTACGTAGGCATGAGACGATAAGTCTCTCCAAACACAAAAAAATCTAAAAAATAATTCTCTTCTCATCTCCCCAATCTCTTTTCAAACAAACCATTTTCAAACCAAAAAAGCGTAAATATTTCAAAGGGCTCCTATAGAGTACTATAGACGTTTTGGGTGCTAACACCTTCCCATTGCGTAACCAACCCCCTTACCCCGATCTCTGTCTCGTGTTCTTATTCTAGAACTCTTTGGTTTTGTTCGCTCTTTTTCCTTTCCTTTATTTGGATAAAATAAAAGTGCGGTGGCGACTCTTGTTTTCTTTGAGTTAAGTTAGTCAATAACTTACGCTCACAATTTTTACCGCTACAGTATCCCTTTTCCATCCGTTATGATATGTGTTTTCCGTAATAGTGAATTGAGGAGTGGTAAAACTTTAGTCTGATGGCTCATTCTAGAAACACGTCACTTCCCCAAAACAATGCTTCAGAGGATGAACATCCTGTCTCTTTGATAGTTGGAACTACATAGAATATTGATCCCATAGGGGCTAATGAAGATGTCCTCAACCCAGTAGTGAGTACGACACCGATGCCAGAGGTGGTGGTTGCTTTGCTCGTGGAAACAAGTATTTCGAATACTCCCAGGATGACAAGTGTTCCCTTGGTGGACCCTATGCCCTCTTATGTATCAAATTTCAGGATGCCACAAGTGTCGAAAGATTTTCCCTATGGTATGCCAATTGCAATGATGGCAGGATTATAAAGCAATGTTTCGACATTTGTAGATAATAACCCATTAATAACATTCCCTTTGAGTCCATGTCTGCTATTAGTCATCCTAGTCGAGCGACACAACATGGAGGGACCATATTTGTTCCCCTAAACGCATTTGTTCTTACGACAAACTCCATGTTGTCCATAAGACAACAAATAGATTAAAGTAACCGCGAGATGGTTAATATGCTTACTCAGCAAATTGGTACGGTGTTTAATCCCCTAATTTAGAATACCAACCAAAGTTACCAGTTGTTGTCCAATCAATCAGGTCGAATAACTAATTTTTTCGGTGCCCCTCGGGACCAAGCATAACTAATCCCTCAAATTGTGCCAGTTAGGTCATTTGGGATACCTGACAATGGAAATGTTCCTCTTAATTAATGGAAACAACAACAAGAGATACCTCAACCGATCAAGCCCCATATAGTTATGGGAGGAGAAGAATGAATAACCCAGGCTAACCTAGGGGTAGTCATGGTAGGTAGGAACCAAGATGCTGAAGAAGTAGTCAGGAACGTTTGACAAGATAACCTGAGAGGCCAAAATAATCTAGCCCACATAGTCAAGAATATCCTTGCTTAATATGGCCTTAATGTAGGGTTCATAGGCCAAATTTTGTGTCTCCCTTGACTGAATATGTTTTGCAGACATGACTTACTAGAGGATGGAAAGTCCCTAGAGTCACTTAGTTTACAAGAGATACAAGTGAGCCGACTGTCGAACATATTGCTTGATACTAAACTGAAGCGGGTGATATAACTAATAACGAGTATTTTCTATTGAGATTCTTTCCAAATTTTCTAATAAAAAATGCTTTCACATGGTTCAAAACACTCCCTCATCATTCCATAAATAATTAAAATCAATTAGAGAGGGTATTCCATGAACAGCTCTACATGGAACATTAAAGTCTAAAAGAGTTGTCTAGTGTGAGGCGCAAAATGCATGAGTCGATTGATGATTACCTAAATATGTTTAGCTTGTTAAAGGTAAGGTGTTTTATCCACGTGCCTGAGCACGAGTTGGTAAAAATGGCTGATGGGGGTCTGGATTACTCTATTAGTAAAAAAAACTAGATATCCAATATTTGAGAGATATGACTCAGTTGGCCAACAGAGTTTGACAGGTCGAACATCTACAAGATGAGAAAGCCAGAACGAGCAAGTTCCAAACAAGAGAAAGTTGCCTACAAAGAGGCAGGTGAAGAGGGACATGATTATGACGTAGGATATGAGGAGCATGTTAAATATGTAATTCATAGTTTTAGAAAGATTAGATTTGATTTAGAAAGAATAGATTTGATTTAGAAAGATCAGATTTGATTTAGAAAGATTAGATTAGATATTTTTGGGTTTTTATAGTTTGGGCTTTAGCTTGAGATGAAAGTTAACCTAAATCTATAAATAGAGAGAAACCTTTATCATTGTAATTATATCAAGTTTGATAATCACGGTTTTGCTGTTGTATAGTGATAATAAAATTCCACAGTTGTGGGTAGAGAATTACTCTACAGTTCATACTCATCTTCTTTAAATGTGTTCTTGTTTTTGTTCATTGTCATTACATAACAATCTTGAGATCAAGATTGAGAAGAATTCACCATAGATCATGGTTGAATTCCAACATCTGGTACTTAGAGCTCCGATTTTGATTCAAGGGAAGAACAATTGTGATGGTGATGAATCACCCAAACAGTCACTTTCCAGCAAATCTACCAATTCTCAAGAAAGATAATTATGAGAATTGGTGCAAGTAGATTAAGGTGGTTTTCTGTTACCAAGATCTTTGGATCTTGTGAAGGACGTATTATCACTGCTTGCAGAAACTGCGATAGATCAGGAGAAATCAACATATAAAAAATTGAAGAAGAAATATTATAAAGCTCTCTTTATAATCCATCAATGTCTTAATCCAGATAACTTTAAAAAGGTTAGTGATGTAGAATCAGCAAAAGAAGCTTGAGAGTTTCTTGAAATATCGTTTGGAGGCGCAAAGAAGGTGAAAGATGTGAGGTTACAAACTCACAAAAGGACTTATAAATTGCTTCAGATGGAAGACAATGAAAGTATAACAGATTTCTTCACCATAGTTACAATACTGGTAAATCAAATCAAGGTATCTAAAGAAGTGTTGACATCAAGATCAGTTGTGTCAAAGATCTTAAGGTCATTGGCTCCAAATTTTGACCATGTGGTAGTAGCCAT
Organism: Lathyrus sativus; assembly: GCA_963859935.3. Lineage (NCBI taxonomy): Eukaryota > Viridiplantae > Streptophyta > Magnoliopsida > Fabales > Fabaceae > Lathyrus > Lathyrus sativus. Next base: position 659,900,356 of record OZ012741.1, on the reverse strand, counting down.
AGAAGATTCGAAATACTTGTCAGTATTTCCAAAGGAAGAGCTTCAAGGGACGCTTGAGTCTCATGAATAGAGGATGACTGAAAAAGTTGCAGGAAAGTCGAAGAGTGATATGGAATTGCAAGCGCAATCAGAAAAATAAAGGAAAGGCAAAGGAAGCTGGAATGGTAACAAAGGTAGAGTGGGCTGCACTAATTCGACTGGTTGAAATCAGCATGAAGGAAACTTGTCAAATCAGAGAAAACCCTAGAACCAAGGCAACCAAAGAGGTGGTGCTACAGGTAAAGGAAGAGGTGGTGGTCGAAAGCCTGACAAAAGTCACATTCAATGTTTCAATTTTCAGAAGTATGGTCATTATTTTAGTGATTGTCTAGAAAAGAAGAAGAATCAAGAAACTGAAGCAAAGTTGGTGAAACATGAAGAAGAAGAGATGCTGCTGATGGTCGCAACAGAGGCGAAGAGAGATTCCAGGACCAATGGTACTTGGACTCAGGATGCTCATCACACATGACTGGAAGGAAAAATTGACTTTTCAACATGAAGCCTTCATCGAAGAACACGATGAAGTTTGCAAATGACAACACTCTAGCAGCTGAAGGTGTTAGTGATGTTCAGATCGTGAGGAAGGATGGAAAAAAATCAATAATTTCCAATGTGTTATACATACCTGAAGCTAGTGGGATTATACCTGAGTGAATTGCACACTCATAGATACAACAGAGTCACCACCAAACTTTATTTAGTCCCAAATGATAGGTAAATTATCGATAAAATCCAAAAGGAAGAGAAACGGGTAAGGGTTTCGATTATATGAGAGAAGGTACTAGCACCCCAGCGTCTGTCATACTCAACGGGAAACATTTAGCTTACTTCTAGGCTTGGATGGGTTATCTATCTAAAGGCTTCTAGCTAAAAAAGAAAAGAGAAAAAAGGGAAATAAAGAGAGAATGAGGGAGAGAGGAAGAAGTGCTCGCAGAGGATTAGGTCCTTCGTGCCTACGTATCCTCATAGTGAAATGAGGAATTCAGAGCTCCGTAGTTCATGAAACCAGGAAAAGAAAAAAAGATCTGGGCGGACCAGAGAGAAAGAAGAAGGTAAAAGGTAGCTCACCGAGATCTCAAAATCTTGTGCATACGTATCCTCATAATGCAATGAGGAAATCAGAGCCTACGTAGTTCGAGAAACCAAGACAGAGAAAGAAAAGGAAGAGGAAGTGGTGTCAAAACCAAGAGCGAAAGGATGATAGCAAGACCCTACTGGGGAATGCAACAAAATAATATCAAAACCAAGAAAGAAAGGCAAAGAAAGCCAAAGGACGAGTGTGGAACCAAGCGAAGGTTGTGACTCAAAGGATGGGTGTGGAACTGAGCGAAGGTTGTGACCCAAAGGACGGGTGTGGAACCAAGCGAAATTTGTGACCCAAAGGATGGGTGTGGAACCAAGCGAAGGTTGTGACCCAAAGGAGTTTGGCACATTGACTGAGCGAGCAGTACTTGATCGAAGAAAGGTATTTGAACCAAAAGAAGGTTACTAACCCAAATGTGCGAGTGTTTGAACCAAAGAAAGGTTGCTAACCGCTGGGGATATTGGTTTTAACAGAAGGATTGTGATTAACCTAAAGAATGAGTGATTAACCAAGAGATGGTGATTAACTCAAGAGAAGCTCAATATGTTAACAGAAGGATTGTGGTTAACTAAAGAAAGAGTGATGAACCAAGAGAAGGTGATTGACCCAATGAAAGTTGGTTTCAACAGGCAGACTGTGATCAACCAAAGAACAGGTGATTAACCAAGGGAAGGTAATTAACCTAAGAGGAACTCAGTATGTTAATAAACGGACTGTGATTAAGTGAGAAAATGAGCAATTTTGTGTTTTAACTGACGAACAGTGATTAACTAAACAAGAAGGAAGATAGAACCAAGAGAAGGTTGTGAACTCCACTAGAGATTCGGCATTTGACATCCAAACTGTTTTTAACCAAAAAAAGGATTGACTTTGTCGGGGAAGAAGAGAATTTGGCTTTAACCAAAAAAACGATTGACTAGCCAAAGAAAGGAGTGATTACAAATCTTCTGGGAAATCAAAGAATAGTGATTGGCCAAAAGAGAAAGGAGTGTTGAATCGGAAGGAGGAAAGTAAACTAAGAGAAAATGATTAAGGTGTAAGGAAAAGGTGACTGATCAAAAGAAGCATTGAAAGGAGAGCAAGATCAAAGATCAAACTTAAGAGGCATCATAATTCGAATATAGAGGTGACTATTCTGAGTTCAGGATCAAATGCCCCTGACCAGAAATATCCAGAATGAGGGTAGGGTATACTCCATCCTCATTCCTTCTCTAGAATCCAAAGTATAATGCAGAAGTTAAAACCGACAGAAAAACAACGCAATTTTATACAGTGCTCCAGTGCATTGTGCAGACCTCCGACTTAGCAGGGGATAGAGAGAACATGACTCTAAAAGATCCTAAAGAGAAGAAAGAGGGAAGATAAACTAATCGAAACAATTTTTCGACCAATTAATTAAAAGGGAATGAACAAGCCAATAATCTTTCAAGCAAGTTAAAAAATTGTTAAAGCAAATGTGCGGATTAATGATTATACAAGATTAAACTTGCTCAAAGAAGAACAAACTTAATATGATCAAGAATGAAATTGTAAGGCAGTACCAAATGTCAATTAGCGTGCATCACAAATCATGTCATCATGTAAGCAAGATGTGCAAGAGCCAACATGATCATACAATGTCATGAATGCAAACAAATCCAAGAATTGACAAATCGTGCATCGAAAATTTGCATAGATGCTTCAAACAGAAGTTTAACAACTCATAAAACATCCACAAATATCAAGCATATCAAGCCATGGAAGTTAAATGAGAAAAGAATAACAAACAAGCTTGAAAAAGCACAAAAATAGCATTTTGTCACAGTGGTAGTCGATTACCTGCTTGAAAACTGCAAAAAATGTGGAAAAAAGGGAAGGTTAATCGATTACCACTGTGACATTGGCAAAAAACTAGCTTTTTAAAAAGCACTTCCAACAACTAAACACTTATCCAATCATCCACATGTTATGGTGTGCATTTGTACACGAAAATTACATCAATTCGGAGCAATTAATCATCAATTGAAAGCATCAAATAATAACATCAAAGATCAAGCAATCACGTGATTAATCAACACCGAAAAGCTACCGAAACTACATCGTAAACGCCCAAAAGTGATCAAAAACACCAAATCGAGTGTGAATTATCAACCAACAAGACGGATGATTGCCTTGGTGATTATTGTTATTGATATGTGATGAGAATGAGCCAACAAAACCATAGAATTGTGATCTTGAGATCAAGCCGTAGCGAAACCGACCGAAAATGCGATAAAAGCTCTAAAATTGAATTTGCATCGAAACTATTAAATTGATCACTTGAATTGATGTAGAAGTTGTTGTAGTTGCAGAGATCCAAGAAGAAAAATTCAATGAGATGAAGGTTTAAACTCAAGAGGAAAGCAATTTCAATCTGAAATTGCTACTCTTGAATGGTGATAATGGAGCTTTAGTGTGGTTTTGGAAAGAAGATGAAGATGAATGTGAAGAAGTTGCAGAAAATGCAAAGAGAATTGAGAGAAATGAGATAGTGAAGAGTGAAGATTTGTGAAAAATGATTGAACCCCCTTGTGAAATAGTGAAGATTTCCTTATATAGAGTGGAGGTTTGGAGTTTCTAGGTTTGGAGTGTGCTTTGGAACTAGCTTTGGAGTTAGTTACATCTAACTCACTGTGTCGCAAGTTGACTCAGTTAGTTAGTTGTTAACTCAATAGAGCAATCCCAATGCAAGTCCAAATCAAATGGTCCTCATGCTTGCAAATGAAATTACATCGTAGTCTTGATTCAAAGTGATGTATTGGAATAAATGTCTTGAAGTGTCTTGAAAGGTCTTGAACTGTCTAGAACATTTCACACAATTTTAGAACCAAGTAGACCACAAGAGAATGGAGAGTGCAAGGTTGTTGTCATGAAAATGCAGCAGAATTTGCCATTTTACACAGGGTAATCGATTACCCTATTTTTCCTAGCAAAGTGGTAATCGATTACCACAGGAAAAACTTCCCCAGTTTTCTTAAAAAACAAGTGTTGTGGCCATGGTCCCGATTTACGACCTCTTGCTTTAATGAATATGCATGGAAACATTTATTTTTAGCTTGTGTTGATAATGTGATAACCTTGTGAGGATATGATTAATTGGAACCTGAATATTCCTGCAATAAAACCAAAGAGAAAAAATGCTAGTGCGTATGCTAGCGATGCGAATGCACATGCTCATGCTAAAGGCAAAAGGGGAGGTCAAATTTCGGGTTACAATAATACCAGGCATGAAAAGTAACCTGCTCAGTATAGGACAACTTGTCAAAAGGAACTACAAGGTAGTTGTCGAAGACAAGATGATGAGAATTCTCGACACAAGTGGTAGGTTGATCTTGAAGGCTCTAATGTTTTAGAATAGAACCTTCAAGATTGAACTCAATGTGATGGAGCACAAGTGCCTAGCAACTGCAGCCAACAGAGATGAGTGGTTATGGCATTTTTTACTAGGCCATCTCAACTTCAATGACATCAAAGAGCTAAAGAGAAGAAATATGGCTTCAGGATTACCTAAAATCAACATTCCAAGTGAAGTCTGTGAAGAGTGTGTTAAGTCGAAACAACACAAGAATAGCTTCAACAAGGATGCAGGAAGGAAGTCGAAGGTAATTTTAGAAATCATATACTCTGATGTATGTGGTCTAATCTAGGTGGATTCGATTGCAGGCAACAAATACTTTGTCACGTTCATAGATGATTACACTCAAATTCCTGAGACCATCATGATAGACCAATGGTCATTGTTCACTAGTTGAAGTATGCATGAGTTTGCCTCTGATATGGGGATTAAATTGTTGACTTCGACACCTTATTACGCTTAAACAAATGGGCAAGTCGAAGCTGCCAATAAGATTGTTATTATTTTAATTGAGAAAAATGTTGGAAATAAAATAAAGAACTAGCATAAAACGTTATACCAGGTTTTGTGGGCTTGTCAAACTTCTTCTAAAGAGGCGATAAATACAACTTCGTTCCGATTGACTTACGACCATGAAGTTGTCTTACCGGTTGAGGTTTATTTACAATCAGTGTGAATTCAGAGTTAGAAAAATATTCCATCTAAATAGCGTTGTTAGATGATAGGATTTGATTTAGAGGGGGTGAATAGATAACAAAATTAAAACCAAAAACTCTTGGTAATTTTTTTTTTCTTTCAAAAATATATGGTACAACAGAAACAACCCGAATCGAATCGTCTAACCAAACCTACTATCAAAAAGCTCAGATATGCGTAATGAAAACTGATGGAATGATAATGAACATAAATTATTCAACTATGATTAATTCAAGGATTAATCAAATGCAAATGTATTCATAAAACTTATTTCCAATGAACAAAAGGCGATAAAAATACTCAAAGACAATTTATCAAATACTTTGTGTGAGATTGATCACGTTTAGAAATTTAATTATTTTAGTCGATGTTAAAACCTAATCACAATCAAAGTGGTTATGATTATATCAACAACAACACTTTAAAAAGATAATTGAAAATAATTTCCAATCGAATTATCGAAACAATAACGAAATCGATAATTTGCAAGAACAATAATTAAAGATATATATATATATATATATATATATATATATATATATATATATATATATATATATATATATATATATATATATATATATATATATATATATATATATATATATATATATATATATATATATACACACATATATATATATATATATATACACACACACACACACACATATATATATATATATATATATATATATATATATATATATATATATATATATATATATATATATATATATATATATATATATATATATATATATATATATATATATATATATATATATATATATATATATATATATAGAGAGAGAGAGAGAGAGAGAGAGAGAGAGACATACACACACACACAATGATTTGTTTAGGCAATTCCCCAATCGGCCTCGCTATGGGTATGTCTGTCCTCAATTCGAAATCAAATTGAGATACTTGCAATTAACCTTATCTTTTCAAAAAAATTTATACAAGAGGTGAAGAATTCTAACCCCACAAACCCTATGGTTTATTGTTGATTCAACTACCTCCAAACCCACGATCAAAGCTTGATCAAGTCACTAACAATGTGGCTATAATGGTATGTGTACAAAAATGAGCCAAATTAATGCAATAAGTTGGAGCAAAAATGAAATTTTTAAGATGGGAAATTGTATAGGTCGGCATGTTAAAGCAATAGGTTGGCCTATCAAAGCAATCAGGTCGGCCTATGAAGGTTATGTAATGCCTACAGGTCGACCTATGTGAGGCGACCTGTGGATAGAAGCTACAAGCTTTAATATTTATCCATAGGAGTCGGCCTAAAATGTTATGTGCCAACCTATAGTGAATCTAAAAGTCGTATAGGTCGGCCTGTTTATGCATGTGTTGACCTGAAAGGGCTTGACCACCCAAAAACATGTTTTTCAATGCAAATTTGATGCAAGCTTTTTTTCTGACTTACTTGAATTCTTCCTAATACTAAGATGCTCATCTAGAATGGGAGGATAACATCCAATATACATAATGTTACACCACCCTAGTTTTGGCATCAATCAAAATACAAAAGCACTCACATACTCCCCTTTTTATGATGGCAAATCATGAGACGATGTGTTTCGTGACGTTGTTGTCATGAAGAAGACTCCCCCTAAATATGTGCATTTGAACTCAAGTTGTGTATACTTATCCCCCTTTGATAACATCAAAAAGAGAACAAGCAAACTATGAGAAGTGTCAATAAACACATATAAATCAAAATACTACACAGAGGCAATTTTCAAAGAGAAGACTATCAACATGATAGCACTCACATAGAATGATATACGTATTGACTAAGAAAGCCTAAACATAAATGCAAGCATATAAAGTAACAATAGAATACAATTGTTATACATAATGCCAAATAACATAACAAGAACATGAACAATGAAGGATACAATGCAATTGCAAATTCTTGAGTTGCTACAAAAGCGACACCATTACGTGACATATGCTTTTGCTGCTCCTGAAGTGTTGCACATGTATGTGCTCTAGCACGAAAATACACGAAGTTATCAACACTCAAACAAAAAACAGAAATGTTATCATAACAATGACATACAACAAGAATTTATTTAACATCATAACATGTTCAACCAATGTTCATGAAAGAATACATAACAAGTCAAATGCACCCCTAGTATATTTCAAGTACATAGAAGGAATAACACAATATCACTATAAGCATATAATTGACATATATCAATAGAAAGTTTTGGAAGTGAACATTGATGGACTACTTCATACATCAAGAATATTAGTTATTTTGGAACACTAACAACAAGTAACATTTAGAGACTTACTAAGCAAAGTAAAGGAAAAAGAACAATATTACCTTTCATGTAGTTTGATGGACAATACACTCTCATATGTTAAAACTTCCAATGAAAATTAGAGCAAAAGTATATAAAGTGCATGCAATGAATCATATGCTTGGTAAGATAAGAGATATCGAGTATCCCTAATTCCCTTCATATGTTGAAAAATGGTTCAGTCGTAAGTGGTTCTGTGAAAATATCGGCAAGCTGATATTTGCTATCAACGTGCTCGAATACGACATCGCCTTTTTCAACATGGTCGTGTAGGAAATGGTGACGTATCTCAATATGCTTAGTGCGACAATGTAGCACATGATTCTTGGTTGATTGATAGCGCTAGTGTTATCGCACATAATGGGAATACGTTGCAAGTTTATATCATAATTAAGTAATTGTTGCTTAAGCCACAAGATTTGGGCACAACAATTACCTGCCGCAACATATTCTGCCTCAGCGGTTGACAAAGCAACAAACACTTGTTTCATGTTATGCCAACTTACTAAAGCATTTGAAAATATGTAGCAAGTTCCACTAGTTCCTTTCCTATCCAATTTGCAATCGAAAAATCAGAGTCAGTGTATCCAACCAAGGTGAAATCGCTTCCATTAGAATACCAATGTCCATATTATGAGGTACCATGAAGATACTTAAGAATATGTTTTACGGCTTTAAATGGGATTCTTTAGTAGCCGATTCATAATGGGCACACATGCACACGCTAAACATGATATCCGGCCTAGATGTGGTGAGATATAAAAGAGATTCGATCATACCTTAATATTTTTTCACATCTACATCCATACCCTTTGTATCCTTTTCTATATTACCAATTGTATCCATATGTGTATCGATAGACTTTGCATCTTCCTTGCCAAAGCGCTTTAGCAATTCCTTGCAATATTTGGTTTGACACACCAATGTACCCTCTTTAAGTTGTTTGATTTGAAACCCAAGGAAATAATTCAACTATCCTATAAGACTTATTTCAAACTCTCCTTGCATAAGCTTAGAGAACTCTTCTACAAGTTGCATATAAGTTGAACCAAAGATAATATCATCGACATAAACTTGAACTAGAAAGGTGTGTTTCCCTTAGTGTTTAATGAATAAAGTAGTATCTACCTTTTCCCTTGAGTATCCTTGATCAATTAAAATTTTGCTTACTCGTTCATACCAATCCCTATGGGCTTGTTGAGACCATACAAAGCTCTTTTGAGCTTGTACACATAATTTGGATACTCGTGACTTTTAAAACAGAGGGGGGGTGAGCTACATACACTTCTTCATTAATAAAACCATTTAGAAATGCATTTTTCACGTCCATTTGAAACAACTTGAAATTTTTAGCGCAAGCATAGGCTAGTAGAAGACATATAGCCTCAAGGCGAGCCATCGGAGCACAAGTATCCTCATAATCGATGCCCTCCTCTTGGTTATAACCTTGCTTTACTAGCCTAGATTTATTGCAGGTTATCACCCTGTTTTCATCAAGTTTGTTCCTAAAAACCCATCAGGTTCCAATTACTTGATGGTCTTTAGGACGAGGACAAGGTCCCAAACGTCATTTCTTTTGAATTTATTTTTTTCATCTTGCATGGCCATAACCCAATGCTCATCAAGTAATGCATCTTTAGCATTTTTAGGCTCTACTTGAGAGACGAAAGCAAAGTGATAATAGAAATTACTTATCTTAAAGTGTGTAGTCACACCTTTTGTGATATCCCCAAGTATGTTGTCAATAGGGTGATCCTTTGATGTCTTCCAAGTTAAAGGTATATCTTCCACTACGGCTTGAATTTCTTCCTTTTTCTCTTCAAGATCTCCATCCTCTTTCTTCTCATTGTTTACTACCTTAGGTTGATCAATCCCTTGTTCGGTTCCATTGAGAATTTCTTGAGAAGACACACCTACATCATGAAAAACAATACATTTTCCAACATATTTTGGGTAGGATTCATCAAACATAACATGTATGGACTCCTCAACTATAAGTAATCTATTTTTATAAACCCTATATGTCTTGCTAGATTGTGAGTATCCAAAGAAGATACCCTCATCGGCTTTTGCATCGAATTTACCAAGATTATCCCTACCATTATTCAAGATATAACACTTGCATCCAAAGATGTGTAAGTGAGAAACATTTGGTTTTCAACCTCTAAGTGAGAAACATTTGGTTTTCTACCATGTCATGTTAATGGCGTCCGCCCAAAAGTGCTTAAGCAATTTACCTTCATTGAGCATAGTTTTTTATGTCCTAAAACACCATTTTGTTGTAGAGTTCTAGGAGCGAAAAAGTTATGCTCAATACCATGTTTGTCACAAAATTTCTTAAAGAGGTCATTTTGGAATTCTCCCCTGTGATCACTTTGAATGGAAATGATTCTCAAATTCATTTTATATTGGAATAATCTAGCAAATTGCTTAAAAGTCGGGGTAGGTCTCATCTTTAATAAACAAGAACAAGACCAAATAAAATCTAGAGTAATTGTCTACAATTACAAAGCTATAATAATTTTCATCTATGCTCTTGGTCCTATAAGGGCCAAATAGGTCCATGTGGAGAAGCTCAAGAGTTATCGGGGTAGAAATAAGATTTTTTGATTTTAAAGAAATTCTTATTTGCTTCCTTTTTTGACAAGCTTCACATGGATGGTATTTAGTGAACTTTAGTTTAGGTAGACCAATTACTAAATATTTTGAGGATACTTTGTTCAATAGGTCAAAGTTAATATTATCTAGGTGTCTATGCCACAACCAAAAGTTTTCACTCATGATGGCTAGACACTTAGTTCCACCCAAGGAAACTTCATATAGATTTAGCATATAAGTATTATTTACCCTCACGCCTTTAAACATACATTCTTTCTTTTTATCATGCACAAACAAGCAACATGTTTTTATAAAGTTTACTTTAAAACCCTTGTCACAAAGTTGGCTTATGCTTAGACAATTATGTTTAAGGTCATCAACTAGTATTACATCAGAGATAATAGTAGACGAGGGATTACCTACACTACCTTTTCCAAGTATAACACCTTTGTTATTATCTCTGTACGTGAAGAACCCCTTTCTTTTTGGAACGAAGTAAATGAAGAGGGATATGTCACCCGTCATGTGTCTAGAACATCTACTATCGAGATGCCAAATCTTTTTGATACAGTCGAGACATTCGACCTGAAAATTTAAACAAAGGAAATAGGTACCCAATTTTCATTGGATCCTTGATAATGAGTGAGATCAAAGTTGCACTTAGTCAACCATTGAACAACTCCTTTAGGGACAAAGAGTTGCCTAAATTTTCATCTTTCAATGGTATGTCCCTTTTTACAACAATAATGACAAGATAGGTTTTTATGAGACATGTCCTTGCTATTTGATTCTTATACATATATTTATGCTTCTTTTTAGAATGCTTCAAAGGCTTTTCAACCTTAGAAGAATCAATAGCAAACACCGTCTTAGGTTTCAAGGCATCATCTAATTTGACTTGAAGAAATTTTACTTCCTATTGTCTATTATGACAATGTTCAGTACCAAATCTAGGAGGTTTTATATCCTCACTCTTGCCACTTTGAATATTTATCATAGATTTCTTAATAGCTTTGAAATTCCTTTTGAATTCTAGCACTTTAGCTTCTAATTTTTAGGTGACTTTTTCATGTGAAGCCAACTTAATAAAAGCTCTTAAGGTTTCTCTATGAAGGTCTTCAAAGGCCCTTTGTAATTTAAAATAGGATGAATTGTTTATATACTCAAGCTTAGAGAGACTTACATTTTTATTTTTCTTCCCTTTGGTCATAAGACAAATCCAAGCTGATTCGACACTTGAAGTTGTGCTTTCATCACTAGAGGACTCACTTGCACTCTCCCAAGTGGCATATGCTCTCCTAGTCTTGCTAGAAGTATTGTGACGACTATTTTCTTTATCTTTGTTTATCATAGGGAATTCCGGTCTGTAGTGACCTATTTCACCACAATAATAGAAATATCTTCTAAGCTTGCTCTTCCTTATTTCATCATCCTTTGAGGAGCTTGTCAACCTTCTAAACTTGGTTATGTTCTTGTCAAAATGTTTAACATCATTCTTCCTTATATACCTTTGGTATCTCTTTATGAACAACCTTATATCCTCCTCATACAAGCTCTTATCATCATCGCTTTCACTATCGTTATGCTCACAATGTGAAGGCCTTAAGCTAGAAGTCTTTAGAGCTATGGACTTCTTGCATTCCTCTTTGTCTTTCCTTTTCTTATTCTTCACTCTCTTTTCACATTCTTTTTCGTATTTTTCTAAGCAAGTGAGCTTTTGCTCATGCTCTTCCAACTTACCAAACAAAGTCGTGAGATCAAGCAACTTAAGATCATTTGCCTCCTTGATGGCGATGACCTTGGGATGCCATTCCCTACTTAAACACCTCAAAACTTTTTTAGTAGCAAGTTCATTGAAAACATGATTACCTAGCGCATTTAATCGATTTATGAGATGTGTGAGCCATTTTCACATATCTGCAATGCTTTCACCATGCTCAATACGGAACAACTCAAACTCTTAATTTATTGTGTTGATCCTAGCTTGTTTGACATCTTTGGTTCCTGTCAAGGTGAGAATCGGATATCAAGCTATTGATTAACTTGAATCATAAATCTTAATTCACCATCAATCTTTAATTTATCCAAGGGAAGGGAATAAGAATGAATAACCCAAAAAATGCAACGCAAAAACAAAGCAAAAGAGAATCTAAGATTTGGGGGTTGGTTATACCTAGGGAAGGTGCTAGCATCCTAAGTATCTATAGTACTCTACAAGAACCTCTTGTATTATTGTGTTATTTTTTATTTGTCTTATAAAGGTGAAAAAGATGAAGGGAGACCTAAGGTGTTATTTCTAAGTACGCTCACTAAGATATTGCATCTCGTGCCTATGTATCCTGACGAGAATGGAATCAGAGCATTCGTAGTTTCCCTCACTAAAGGTACACAAGGTTTATTGGTTGGTTTTTAGGAGAAGAGACAAGTTGTCATCTTAAGGAGAATATTTAACTTAAACCACCACAAACATGTGGAAGATAGATCTTTCTCTAACTCGGATATAGAATTGACGAGTATGCCACATACCTCTCTCAAGTGGAAAAGAATCTAGATCTTTCTCAACTATGTCACGGGGTAGGAGAATTATATCTCGACTAAGTATGACTCATGTCTAATTCTCTCATGGGAGAAAAGGGAACCTAATTGTAGGTTGTCTAGTTAACATCCGAATGAAACTTACCTAATTCTATGAATCTAAAAATAAGATTGAAAGGAAAAGCTATTTTATGGTTATCATGCAATAATTGATCCTAATGTCTAATATTGATTCGATTTATCGAAGACAAAGTCAAATCGAGAACCTAAGGGGACTTGGAGATCCAAATCATATAGGTAAGTCAAACATCCATAAGTAAATTGACAAGTAACTAATCACGATTAATCAAAATTTTAATTAAGATTCACTAAAAAACTAATCAATCAATTAGAATTTTTTAAAAATTCAATTAATCCATTAAAAATTTAATTAATCAAAATTAGTACTTTTAATTAATAATAAAACTAACAATTTAAAAAATAAATAAATCTAAATAAATCAAAAGGGTGTAAAAAAATACCATGGATGTGTAGCTTTTAAAAAAAACATGGGGTGTGGCACCAAGTTAGACATTAACCTATGACACATTAACATAAACCTTAATTTTTATCATATAATAATAATAACTAAATAAAAACTTAAAGTTTAAAAAATAATAAAGGAAGTAATAATATAAAAAAAAATAGAAGAAAACGACACAAAGGGGCACCGTTCCTTTTTTTTCTCTGTTTAATAACAAGATTAAAAAAAATATAGCTTAACCAAATGTTTTTTTTTTACTTTTTCAAATTTTAATATACTATCCAATGACATCTTTATTAGTATATTAATAGTAATTCATATTTATTTAGTTGTACTATTTTCCTTAGCCCCTAAGTTTGTTAGAGGGTATATTAGTATTTTATCTTATTCTAGTAACCCTAGTTTTAGCTTATAAATAGGGTGACAATCATTGTAACTTTTAATCATGTTTTTGTAGCCGTCATTCTTAATAGAATATTTCCTCTGTTCATCATTTATTCACTTTTGCACCAACAATTGGTATCTAGAGCTCCGGTTCAGATTCATTGGGAAAGACGGGAAACACGAGTGAACGTGAGGTCTTGTGTGTTTGATTTTGATTCTTAGATTCGTGTTGAATCTTGAACAAAATCTGATCAGAATTTTAATTCTGTGGGTTGGGAAACACTGTGTGAGAAATCTGAGTGTATTGTGCAAGGTAGAAGATGAACGGAAACGGCAACATGAACACCAAACTTCCAGTATTTGATGGTAAAAACTGGACTTGTTGGATGATCCAAATGCGTGTACTATTTGGTGCTCAAGATGTTTTAGATCTTGTCACTGATGGTTATGTTCTGGAAGCAGCAGATGCAACGGATGAACAGAAAAACGCGCAGAAGGAAGTAAGGAAGAAGGATCAGAAAGCATTATTCTTTATTCATCAATGTGTTGATGTAAATGTGTTTGAGAAGATTGCAGATTCAATGACAGCAAAGGCTGCGTGGGACACACTGGTTAGATGTTATGGTGGTGACGCATCAGTGAAGAAGGTGAAACTTCAGTCCTTGAGAAAGCAATATGAGAATCTCAACATGAAGAATAATGAGAAAGTTTTTGAATACATCTCCAGAGTGATTCTGATCACTAATGAGATGAAGGCGTGTGGAGAAACTCTTTCTGAAGAAACAATCATGGAGAAGGTATTGAGATCCCTTACCTCTCAATTTGATTACATTATGGTAGCAATAGAACATTCCAAAGATCTGAGTACCATGAGAATTGAAGAGCTACAGAGCAGTTTAGAAGCACAAGAGTTGCGTTTGACTGAGAGAACTTCTGAAAGGGAAGTAGAGCAGCAGGCTCTGAAAGCAACTTCTGATAGGAGGTATCAGAAGCAGTCAGAAGCCAAGAGAAGATCTGATGGTGGTCAGAAGTCAGAAAGCTCAATCTCTGATAGGCAAAAGAATGCTCAGAAGGGAAAAGAGAAGTATGACAAGAAGAAGATCCAATGTTACTGTTGTAAGAAGTTTGGTCACTTTGCTAGAGATTGTTGGTCAAACAAGGAGAGAAAACAGAAGAAGCAAATATAGCCAGAAGTTCTGATGACGAATTTGTGCTATTGATGGCTTCTGAATCTGATAATATGGATCTGACAGACTGGTGGTATATGGACACTGGCTGTTCAAATCATCTTACTGGAAACAAGAAATGGCTGGTTGACTTTGACTCTGAAAAGAGGACAAAGATCAGATGTGCTGATAACAAATATCTTAATGCAGAAGGTATGGGAAATGTCAGAGTGACTATGAACAATGGGAAAACAACATTGATTCAGAACGTGTGATATGTACCTGGCATCAGAAGCAATCTGATGAGTGTGGGACAATTAATTGAGAAAGGTTTTTCAGTTACCATGAAGGACAATCTTCTGAAGCTGTATGACTACAATCAGAAGTTGATTATGGAGTCAGAACAGGGAAGGAATAGAACATTCAAGGTGAATGTCAGAACTGCAGACTCAGAATGTCTTAGTGCAACATGTGCTGAGAATGAGAGTGAGCTGTGGCACAGAAGATTTGGTCATTTGAATTTCAGAAGCCTAAAACATCAGAATTCAAAGAAGCTGGTACATGGAATTCCTACAATTAAGAAGCCTGAGAAGTCATGCAAAGTTTGCATGGAAGGAAAACAACCACGTTTGCCATTTGCGTCAGAAGTTGCTCCAAGAGCAAAACATGCCTTGGGAGTTGTACATTCTGATGTGTGTGGTCCATTTCCAGTAGCATCAATTGGAGGGAATAAATACTTTGTGTTATTTGTTGATGAATTCACAAGAATGACATGGGTATCCCTTATTAAATTTAAACATGAGGTGTTTGATGAATTCAAGAAGTTCAGAATGAAGGTTGAGAATCAGAGTGGTCAGAAGTTGAAGATTCTTAGAACTGACGGTGGAGGTGAGTATAACTCCAAAGAGTTCCAGAAGTTCTGTAAGGAGAATGGAATTGAGCATGAGGTTACTGCTCCTTATACCCCTCAACACAATGGTCTTGCTGAAAGAAGAAACCACACTTTGCTTGATATGGTGAGAAGCATGCTAAAGAAGAAGAAGCTTCCTCAGAAGCTCTGGGGAGAAGCTGTTGCCACTGCAATGTATGTACTCAACAGATGTCCTACAAAGAAGTTGAAGGAAATAGTTCCTATGCAGAAGTGGACTAGAGACAAGCAAAGTGTTAGTCATCTGAAGGTGTTTGGTTCTATTTGCTATAAACATGTTCCAGAAGCCAGAAGACAGAAGCTGGATGATAGAAGCAAAGTGATGATTCTGATAGGGTACCACAGTACAGGTGCATACAAGCTCTATTGTCCAGAAACCAATAAAATTGAATTCAGCAGAGATGTGATTGTGAAGGAATCAGAAGTTTGGAATTGGGATAAGTCTCAATCTGATTCTGATGTTAGAACTTCTGAAGAAAGGTCAGAGTTAAGAATTTCTGAAGTTGAAGTAAACTCTAACATTGATTCTGACTCTGATAGTGATTCTGACTCTGGAGAAGACTCAGAAGAAGAAGGTGACTCTGATGATCCAGACTCTGATGGTAATCCAGATTCTGGTGGAAATTCAAACTCTGAAGATGGCCAAGACTCTGAAAATATGCCAGATCTTGAAGATGGTCAAAGCTCTAGAGGAAGTCAACCATCTGAAGCTGAAACTCTGAAGCTCAAGACTCTGAACAAGTTCAGAGACCACAAAGAATCAGAAGCGTTCCTAGAAGATTTGCAGAATTTGACATGCTGCAAGACACTGAAGTAGACTCTGAAGGAGAAGTTATTCAGTGTGCCATGTTAGTAGACTCTGAACCTATAAGTACAAAGGAGGCTCTTAAGCAGAAGCTCTGGCTGAAGGCCATGAAAGAAGAACTTGATGCTATAGAGAGAAACAAGACTTGGAAGCTGACAGAACTTCCAAAAGACAAGAAAGTCATCAGCGTCAGATGGATTTTCAAGCAGAAGTTAAAGCCAGATGGCTCAATTGGCAAACATAAAGCAAGGTTGGTAGCCAGAGGATTTCTACAAAAACCTGGGCTGGATTACTCTGAAGTGTTTGCACCTGTAGCAAGACATGAAACAATCAGAATGGTAATTGCAATAGCTGCTAACAGGAATTGGCCTCTGATGCATTTAGATGTAAAATCTGCATTTCTGAACGGTCCATTAAAAGAAGAAGTTTACGTGTCACAACCTCCTGGATTTGTGAAAAAGAATCAGGAAGGGATGGTGTACAGATTATACAAAGCTCTATATGGATTGAAACAAGCGCCCAGAGCTTGGAATCAGAAGATTGATTCATTTTTCAAGAAGCAAGGCTTTCAGAAATGTGAGATGGAGTACGGTGTCTATGTTCAGCATACTTCTGAAGGCAATATGACTCTGGTATGTTTATATGTTGATGATATACTGCTGACTGGAAGTTCTGAACAAGAGGTAGCCAAGTTCAAGAAGGTTCTAATGAATGAATTTGAAATGACTGATCTAGGAAAAATGACATACTTTCTAGGGATGGAGTTCAGATATTCTGAGAAAGGTATCATTTTGCATCAGCTCAAGTATGAACTAGAACTTCTGAAGAGATTTGATCTGAAGAATTGTAAGATGGTTGTCACACCTTCTGATACAAATCAGAAACTGGATTCAGACTCTGAAGGAAAGGATGTGGACGCTACAACCTTCAAACAGTTGGTTGGTTCTCTGAGGTATTTGTGCAATACCAGACCTGATATTTGCTACTCAGTTGGGATGGTTAGTAGGTTCATGAGTAAACCTAAGTGGTCCCATTACCAAGCTGCTGTCAGGATTCTGAGGTATATCAAAGGAACTCTGAAGTATGGAGTGTTATTTCCCTCTGGAGGAAATAACGAGTCAGAACTTCTGAGTTATTCAGACTCTGATTGGTGTGGAGACAGAGTTGACAGAAGAAGTACATCTGGGTACTTGTTCAAATTTCTGGGAGGTTCCATTTCTTGGTGTTCCAAGAAGCAACCTGTTGTGGCGTTTTCAACCTGTGAAGCTGAATACATTGCAGGTGCTGTTACTGCATGTCAAGCTGTGTGGATTCTGAATCTGTTACAGGATCTGAAGATTAAAGTAGACAAACCTCTAAAGTTGATGATTGACAACAAGTCTGCAATCAATCTTGCCAGAAACCCAGTGTTGCATGGGAGAAGCAAGCATATTGAGACCAAGTATCATTTTCTGAGACATCAAGTTCAGAGTGGAGTGTTAGAAGTTGTACACTGCAGCACTCAGAAGCAGTTGGCAGATGTTCTGACGAAAGCTATCAAGACTGATCAATTTCTTAGACTAAGGGATGGAATTGGTGTTACAAGTTTTGATGGAATATGAATTAAGGGATGGTATTAGAATATTAATAGTAATTCATATTTATTTAGTTGTACTATTTTCCTTAGCCCCTAAGTTTGTTAGAGGGTATATTAGTATTTTATCTTATTCTAGTAACCCTAGTTTTAGCTTATAAATAGGGTGACAATCATTGTAACTTTTAATCATGTTTTTGTAGTCGTCATTCTTAATAGAATATTTCCTCTGTTCATCATTTATTCACCTTTGCACCAATAATCTTGACAAGTGTTCCTATAATAAAAGAAATAATAATAAAATAAAAACACAGTTAAACAGAGGAAGTTCCATTTCAATTTCATTTTCTCCAATCTCTCTCATTTGATCTCAATGCTCTCTACCTCTCAAATCAATTTTTTTTTAAATCACATAGATTCATGGCACATATTTGAAATATAGTCATAACAACCAGAAATGTGATAACATAAATTAAAGCAATCACTCAACGAAAACAGAGAAGAGCACGAGTCTGAAATCGAAGTTTTGCAACGACACGAGCTTGTTACGTGGAACAGAGTCAGATCTAAGCGCAAAAGAGGTATCAGTTGGTGCATGTTAGCGGAGTCTTGATGGAGTGCAGCATCAAAGCGGTTGCGATCGATTCTCAACGGTGATTACGTGGATGACTCTGGAAGCGGTGCGACGATGGAGCTCATGATTCTAACTTTCTTTTACTTTTTCTGTTTTCTTTGAATCCAATCTCTTGTTGCTTTTAATTTTGTTTGTGTATTATTTACTTTTTCTAATGCATATATATAGGAGTATAGGACTAAAAAATAAACAAGAATGATAATAACAATTAACACAATGTTTTTTTTTATTTATTTTATAATAAGACAAGAATAAAAGGAATTAAAAATCATATTTTTGTGTTTTTTATGATAAGACAAGAATAAAAGGGATTTAAAATCATGTTTTTGTGTTTTTTATAATAAGACAAGAATAAAAAGAATTAAAAATCACGTTTTTGTGTTTTTTATATTAAGACAAGAATAAAAAGAATTAAAAATCATGTTTTTGTGTTTTTTTTAAAAGAAAATATTAATAAACAAATTAAAAATAAAATTAATTAATAAAAATTTAAAAAATATATATCTAATTAAATCTAAATAAATTAAAAGATTATTTAAATAAAAATGATTAAAAAACGAAATAAAAAGTCGGGCAGAAAAGTGCTCGAAAAAATAAAATGAACACACAAAAATAATCAGTATGAAATAAACATATTGGAAAAATACAGTGTTTGGTCAGATTTTGAAATAAATTTAGATCGGTTTGTCTGTAAAATCAACAAATTTATTTTGACTGACATTTCAGACATTATGCAAGATGAAGTGCATGTTATGCTATGTAGATGATGCAAATCAAAAAATAGAATCTTAGGGTCAAAAATTAGGATATAACAGTTCCCTCATGGGCAATCTCTAATGCGTTCCACATACCTTTATCGGTCTCACAATGAAAAACGCGATAAAACTCATCAACACAGCGGATGTGAGAATGTTTTTCGCTTTCCAATCATGTGGCCACAATTTTCTATTATTAATAAGGGTGTTCGCGAGCCAGTTTAGTTCGGCTTTGAGAGAATCTGATTCTCAAAGCAATCAAAAATATATGGATTGGTTTGGATTGGATTTTCACATTTTTTGATAGAGTCAAACCGAACCAAACTGAGAAATAACGGGTTGGTTTGAGTTATATTGATTGGATACATTAGAAACAAATGTGCAAAAATATGTTTTTTTTAATTTACATCAACTAATTTTCTATAATAATTTTTTATTTTATTTTTTTTATTCCTTTATATATGTTGTGAAAGTCACAAATGACGTTTTATTTTTCTTTCTTCTTAAAGTTGAATATCTTATACAAATTTCCACGAGAATGATATAAATTATATGAATTAATATGGTTCGTTCGGGTAAATGGGCTCGTGGATAGAATTTTGAAAATCTGTTACCTGAACCAATTAAAATCGGGTTTCATTTGTTTGATTTAGTTTTTACCCGAACTAAAAAATGTCTGACCCAAACACCATGGTTTGGTTTTGATTGCGGTTTAATTCGGATTTGTCTAAACCAATGAACACCCATAATCACTAGTATTATGTTATGCTTTCGATTTAGGTACGGTAACACCCTCCGGATTGGCCATAGTTATTTCATTTGGACCATTTTAGATAGCGTCTCATATACCTTTGTCAACAAAGTTAACGTGAATATGTGTAAGAGCTTTCCAATAGCCATAATACTCGCCAATGAAAATTGGTGCTCTATTGTACGCTCCCTTAGGTTCGGTAACCATTCTTCTAAAGAGTAAATCTCAAGCACAAAACTAACAGGAGCTCTTTATACCACTTGTTAAGCGATAAGCTTAGATCTATAAGGGGTGAATAGATCATAAATTTAAAACAAAAAACTCTTGGCAAAAATTTGTTTTCAAAAATATATGGCATAGCAGAAATAACCCGAATTGAATCTTCTAATCGAACCTACTATCGAAAAGCTCGGATATGCGTAATCGATGGAATGATAATAAACACGAATTATTCAACAACGATTAATTCACGGATCAATGAAATGCAAATCTATTCGTAAAACTCATTTCCAATGAATATAAAGCGATAAAAACACTCAAAGACAATTTGTTAAACACTTTGTGTGAGATTGATCACGTTTAAAAATTCAATTTGTTTTGTTGATGTTAAAACCCAATCACAATCAACGTGATTATGATTATATGAACAACAACACTTTAAAAATATAATTGAAAACAATTTTTAATCGAATTAATCGAAACAACAACGAAATCGATAATTTGCAAGAACAATAATTAAAGAAATAGAGAGATAGAGAGAGACACACAAAGATTTATTTAGGTAGTTCCACAATCGGCCTCGTTATGGATATGTGTGCCTTTTGAAATCAAATTGAGATACTTGCAATTAACCTTATCTTTGCAAAAATATTTATACAAGAGGTGAAGAATTTTAACCCCATAACCCCTATGGTTTGTTGTTGATTCAACCGCCTCCAAACCCTTTATCAAAGCTTGATCAAGTCACCAACAATGTGGCTACAATCCTATGATTATCTCGAGAATGCACTTGTTGAACCCAAGATTCCCGAACACGAATCATCGTCTCGCGCTACTCCCTTGTAAAGAAACCACCTTGTTCTAAGGCCTTCACTCAGTCGAATCTGTGTTGACGTGATCTTGTCTAAAAGCCTTCAAATCACACTGATTTTGAAGGAAACCCCTACCTTAGTTTTCTTATTTGAAACATACAAAGATCCCAACATAATACTCTCGGTTACACCAACCTAGTTAGATATTATTAACCCTAATCTAGATGGTTACCCAATCGAAAAATGATTATGTGTAATTCAATTGTGTGTATGCATATAAGAGAGGTTGAAGATGATGGGAATGCTATATAATCTGGTTTCGTTTAGGTAATTCACTAGTACCTTGGCTAGAAGAAGGTGCATGTATGATTATATATAGGTACGTGTAGAAAAATTAGCAAAAGGAATGCAATAATTTTGAGCAAAAATGAAACTTTTAAGATAGAAAATCGTATAGGTCAGTCTGTCAAAGCAATAGGTTGTCCTGTCAAAGCAATCAGGTCGGCCAATGAAGGTTATGTGTTGCCTATAGCTCAACCTATGTGAGGCGACCAGTGGACAGAAGCTACATGTTTCAATACTTCTTCATTGGAGCCGGCCTGAAATATTATGTGCCGACCTATATTGAATCTAAAAGTCATATAGGTTAGCCTGTTTCTGCATGTGTCAACCTGAAAGGGCTTGACCACCCAAAAATAATGTTTTTCAATGCAAATTTAATGCAAGCTTCTTTCTAAATTACTTGAATGCTTCCTAATACTAAGATGTTCATCTATAATGGGAGGATACCATTCAATATACATAACGCTACACTATCCTAGTTTTGACATCACTTAAAATACAAAAGCACTCACAAGTATTGGAACATGATGTTATCTGAAATGGTTGCCATTGGTGAAAATGAAGTTTTCTAAAGAAAGAGTGAAAGGGTCTGCTATGCATGAAAAGCTATGGAAAGAGTTAAAGTGAAATAGAAGAAGAAGAACAAAGAGCTGAAACATGGTAGTTATAACCCTTTTGATGCATGTCCTAAATTGGATACATGACATCTGCGTGGAGTTTCTAAAACATTTTCATGGGTTACGAAGCAAAGCATTGATATGAGTGGGGGTAGTTATTGCAAACATGCAAACATATGACCTCCTAAGAAGTAGGAGTGATGATGAGATTCTGAACAGATCTCGTGGAAAATGAAAATGCATTGTAAAAGGGGAAATGATGACAATGACATCAGCAGAAGTGAAAGAATTATCGAAAATACAATAAAAAATGGCATGTCTCTCTTGTTTGATCCAAATCGAAACATGGCATTTTGGGGGGCACAATTTGTTACCTTGGATTTTTCGACTCAACTATAAATGGCAAGTAAAGAATAATAAATGTGCCAAGAGTTGAAATTCAGTGGAGTCAAATAGAAACCAAGGGTTGAATGAATGTTGAAAATTATACATGGTGATGCTAGTCGAGCAACTGGAAGTCAAAGAACGATGTTAAAATTAGGGACTTAGTTAAAAAAATTAGTATATTGGTCAGTTGTCACTTGGTTGAGTACTATGTTATGCTGGTTAAGGTTAGATTTCATCGTTACAATGGAAACAATGTTGACTGGGTAGCGCATGTGAAAAGTGCTACAGAGTGTGTTGTTTCAACATTATCGATCCTAGTGATTTCGACATAGTAGGGTCAATTCTCGATGACCAATAAAAGTAGTTAAGATATTTGAATGGTGTTGAAAGAGCGGGAATTTATTTGACACAAAAGGTTACTCTAAGACACATGGAAGCTCGTCGGAGGAAACAATTGCATGGGACTGAAATGTGTCGTGATAAGATTAGTTGACCGTTCTTAGGTAGTTATTTTAGAGTAGTATATAAAGGGGATCATGTTCATATTGTAAAATGTATGCAATTGTACTATATTTCTGTAAACTCAAAGAATTTGCGTATTTGAGAAAAGAGTGAAGAAAATGTACGTATGTGTTCCATCATTTATAAATTTCTAGCATTTTTACATTCAAGTCTTTTTCCTTCATTAAGTTACATTTCAATTTCGCGTTATAATTCTTATTATTTTATTTTTTTCTTGCATTTCTTTTCCAGTAACTTTCATTTTCAAAATCTTGTGTTCCAATTCTTGTTTACAAGTACATCGTTACTTTTTCAAATACCATCTTTCAATTTCAACTGTAAGATGTTGTTCAAAGTTTTAAATGCATGCAAATATGTCCTAGGGAGAATTTCGAATTTGATCCCTTAGGTGTTAATAGAAACTTGTTTTGTTTACCAAATTTCCAAGTAAACACCCCTCCTAATTGTTACTTTTTATAATTGCACAACTATTGTCTTGTTAAATAGAAGTCCATATTGGAATCAATATCTTTTTATTATTACAATATTATCGGTACACTTGCCGAGAAATCATCATTAATATCTAGGAATAATACTTTATGAATGATTAGATTTTATATGTGGTGTTTGTGTAGTTAGTGTTCATTTTGGCAAGTTTTTTTTAAATGTTTTCTTAAATAGGAGTTTTTGATGTAATAAACACCAAAATTAATGAAAATTTGTATTAATGTTTTAATTTCTTTACAAGCAAGTTTTTTTTTTAACTTTTTATTGATGAGAAAGGAGAGAAAGAAATTATAATGTCAATATGGAGATAAATAAAAAGTGATATAATAATCTGTAAATTTGACCTAAATATTAAATAAATATATAAAATTGGTTTACCCAAATGTTTTAAATCTGGGGCTAAAGAGTTTGCCAACACACTACAAATAAATTATTTTTATTTTTATTTTTAACTTGTCTTAAATTTAAGATGTGCTTACAAACCTAATTGTCTAAGTATTTATTGGAAAATTATAATAAAAGTTATAAATGTATGTCATCATCGAAAAATAGGAAGATTGTTGCGCCAAATGTAATTTGAAGAATAATAACATATATTTGTAGAGTTTTAATGATAACAATATAATTAAGAACAATCGATACTCTAATGTATTTATTTTTATGTGTTGAAAAATTTGAAATCATATAAGAAATAAAGGCATGTTCTTCTATAGAAAGAAATGATCATTTGTGTCAAAGTTAACAACTTTGATCATTTAGACCTCAAGGATAATTGATCATCTATGTCTAGATGAAGAAAATGATCATTTATATCAGATTCAACAAGATTGATTACATGATCATTTGTACTTAGGTAGAATAATGATCATCTGTCCTCAAAGAATGAGAATGATCATTCATACTCAATGAGTTAACAAGGTTGGCTATTTTTTTCAAAGCTAATACGACCATTTATACATCAAGGCAAACATGATCATCTGTACCAAGACAAACAATCATTTGTACTTAACATAAATTTCATATATGCTTATATGAAGATCGGATAACATATATGTTAAATATGTAATTCTTTGTGTCAAACATAATTGTAAGTTCGACAGAGAGTCAGATGAAGTCATTAATAGTTGTATATGCTAGATTTGATAGAGAGTCGAATACAACTTGTCGAAGCAAATGTTTGTTAGTTACTTTGAAAATTATTTGGCGAACAAGTAATCTCATTATAAATATGGAGGTACCCTGCTATTGTAAAGTGTGGATGAACAAAAAAATTCAGTGAGAATAAACGCAGAGAGAAGTACTGCAAAATTTAATACATCTTCCTTTTTCTCTTAAAACCCTAATTTTTCTTTTTCTTCCCCAAATTTACTTTCACATATTTTTTTTTCTTCTAAAATCATTGCGTGAGAGAATCTTCTTACGACCAATAAGTGGTTAAATCACACGAGTGAAAAGTGAGGAGTGAGAATCGTGAATCAATCAAAAAAGTTATTGAATCTTGTTCAGTCAATAGGAATTCCAAACACTATATAGTGTCACTGAATATTTGTAAGGTTCGCAATAAATTGTCTTATTACTTTTGGGTGTTCATTGATCAGGAAAATCCGAACCAAACCGAAATCCAAACCAAACCATAATGTTTGGATCAGACTTTTTAGTTCAAGCAAAAGTCGAACCAAACCAATAAAACCCAATATTAATTGGTTTGAGTAACAAATTTTCAAAATTCTACTCGCGAGCCCCTCTACCTGAACCAACCATTTTTATTCATGTAATTTATATCATCATTATCATAAAAATTAGTATAAGATATTCAACTTCAAAAAGAAAAAAAAAATGAAATGTCATTTGTCATATTCACAACCTATATGAAAAAAAAATAAAGAATTTTATATTATTATAAAAAATTAATCAATGTAAATTAAATTTTTTTTATAAAAATATTTATGGACATTTATTTTTAAAATATCTCATCAATCAAATTCAAATCAATTAATTATTTCTCAATTTGATTCCGTTTGGACTTTATTAGAAAAAAGTGTAAATTCAATAATAATATAAATAAATATAATTTTTTAATAAAAAATGTTTTGACCCTGGGTCTGTTGCATAGATATGATATAACATGGTGATCGACCAATCAATTGAATTGAAGATGAAATAGACTAGTATGCAGTAGTAGCTTTCATAAAACCTCCTTTTCTCTTCTCTCCCACTCGCTTCGCTGTGTTTTTTCCTCACTCTTTTTCTAAACCCTTTCGCATCCAAATTAGATCTCAATTCACAGTTATGAACTCTCGCAACAAGGTTTGTTACTTCCCCTCTCTCTAATCATCCATGTAATCGCACGTTTCAATTCAATTTCTGCTTCAAATTCTTGTTTTCTATCCTACTCTTCAGTTTTATTCATACAAGTAGTTCCCATTCGCCATGCATAAATTCAGTTATTGTTCTTAGTATTTCTTTCCAACTCAGATTGATTTTCCTTTTCCTTTATTTTTAGATCTTTCAAATTCATCTGCTAGTGTTCTGTTACGTTTTTTTGTTTATTGAAGATTCCTTACAATAATTTAGATGCTTTGAAACGATGATAACACCGGTTGCAGTCGTACACGTAGTGAAACACTCCTTTCACCAATCAATGAAATAGTCAAATTCATCACTGGCACTAATTTTGTCCATTTATCATTATTTAATATGAAAATAATAATTTCTTATTCTGTTATTTTTTTGTGTGTATAGAAAGAAAGTGACCCCTAAATTGAATGTAGAAAAGTGCAGGTTCGTTATCATCAGTGCCACAGTTTGGGGATTGGGAACAGAAGGGGCAAGTACCTGATTATTCACTTGATTTCTCTAAAATAAGGGAAACAAGGAAACATAACAAATCAAATATTTCAAGAGCAAGTTTTGGAAATGAACAAGAGTTCAATATAGATTCAACCTCAACCTCCACCACCGCCCAAAGCCACAGCCACAGCAGTGACCAGCAACAACACGTCCCTCGCTATCATCAAACAATCTCTCCCACTGTAAGATTAATTCTTTCCTAAATTTGTTACTATTATTCTTTAATTCTCTTTTGTTGCCTCATTTTCTATACAAATTAGTAGTTGAAGATAGTTTTAACAAATAATTTTTTTGTATAAGTCTTATAAAATATATTTAAGAAAAAAAAGAATATAGAAATTAAAAGACTAGGTCAAAATTCAGAAGTAAATTGCCAAGACATGATTAATTAAAAGGGTATATATATTAATTAATCAAATAAAAAAGATTCCAAAATATTTAAAAGGGCAGATAATATTCTTCCTGTCCTTGGATTTGGTTAGGTGGGTCAGTAATTAGTTTATTAGACAATATGGGTCCATTTCAACTTTTTGACAAAAAAAAAAGTTTAAGATTTGCTCTAGGAAATAAGGGATGTTTCTTTCCCTTCTAAAATTTACATTCATGATAATAAATAACTACGGACTAGTTATACTAATATTTGTTAAAAGTTAAAAATTATATATTTTTATGTATAAAAGTTTATGGGAATGAAACAGAAGAAACTAGGATAGGTTAATAATGTAAATTTATTTTATATTCTTAATCAATTATAATAATGGCTTTCAATAAATCAAATTATAATAAGTCATTCTTATATTCTTATATTCTTGTGTTATATTCTTATATTCTTATATTTTTATATTCTTGTCCAAATAATAAGTCATTCTTATATTCTTGTGTTATTATAATTATAAAAGTTATTCTTAATCATTTTCTATCTTAAACAATACTCGTAATGGTAACTTTGAGTAACCATTATATGTCATGTTACTTTTTAAAATTAATTTATTAGTAATTTTTAAATTAAAACCAATTTAATTTGAGGATAACAAATATTCAACTAAATTAAAAATATCAAAGACTTTATGATAAACCATCTATTGAAAAGGTAACTTTTATTTTTGGTACATGAAAAATGTCATTTAATCGATAAAAGTGTTTTCCAATAATAAATGAATTTTTAATCCGATTTAAGTTAATGTTGGATGAAGTCTTCTTCTTCTCACTTTTTGAGCATTTTTCCACTTGGGTATTTTCAAACATTTTTTCGCCTAGAAAAGGTGCTTGATCAATTCATCCTTCCTATTTAAAAACTGTTTGTGTTGAACATTTCCTCCAAAAATCATTGTTTCTATAAAATAATATTATTATATGAATTCTTTTTCCTCTCTATATTCTCCTTTGATTTCTGCTATTAAAAGAACTTTAAGACTCCGGACAACAAATAGAATCGAATAAATTTAGAAATATTGTGAGATGACATTGTAGAATAATGTAGTTGAAACATACACATATTTTTCTAGCCTGAGAAATAAAAGGGCATGCTTAGTCTGTTTGGTTCAATCGAGGGGAGGGGAGGGGAGGGATTTTTATCGAGGGGAGGGGAGGGGAGGGGAAGGGAGGGGAGGGATTTTAATTACATATATGTTTGGTTCAAAATATGAAAGGGGAGGGGAGGGGAGGTATTTTATTTACAAATATGTTTGGTTCACAAGGGGAGGGGAGGTATTTTAAAACTAATTTACTTTTTTATCCTTCTAATTTTACCATAAGACTTGTGATATTTACCGTTTATATCTCAAATACAAATTTATTGACGAAATATAAATATTCAATTAGAGATCATCATAAAATATTTTTAAAAAATGCAACGATTATAATATATAATTGACAAAATTACAGTTTTGGTCCCCATATTATTATAAACAAAAATATTACGATAACTAAAATTAACATTAAAATATGAAAAATAAAATAAAAAATTTAAACAAATATAATGATAGTAAGATGAAGATATAAAAATACAAAAAAAAAAATTTATTCAAAATAAAACTTTTAACATTGTTATAACTCATACTACAATTATATATTGATATGTAATATAATACAATAAATTATAAAATAATTAAGTTATTACAAGAAAAATATTAAATAAAAATGAGTAGAATAAAACACATGGGAACAAAGTTGAATCATAATAATAAAAATAATGAAGTTGCCATTAAAAAAATGAAAGAATTATAATAAGGTGACAAAAATTAAGGTATAATATTAATAAAGACAACTAAAAATTTTATTAAATAAAAGTGAGGATAATTTTGTCAATATAATAAAAATACATGTTATCATAACTCTTCTCCCTCCCCTCCCCTCCAAAACCCCCCAATTTGGGGGAACAAAAAAATGCTTCATGAGGGATTCTGATTACCTCCAATCCCCTCCCCTCATAAAAAATTGAACCAAACACACCTATTTTAATATATTACCTCCCCTCCCCTCCAAAACCCCCCAACCAAACAGACCCTTAGTTAACAATAAAATACATGGAATATTTTAGTGGGACCCAGGCTGGTTTGAAAGAGATGTAAATTGATATGTGTATTATTAATTACAGGAATGCTATGTTTACACCACATTCTACACCCATTTCCTACACCGTATACACTGTTCACCGTATTTATACGATGAACAGTGTTTTTTGTAATAAAATAATATATTTTTTAAAATATTAATTTTTTTTAAAAAAAAATATTTATTTTTAAAATTTATTTTACAACACAAATATAAGATTGCGCATTAACCAATTTTACAGTTGCATTAACCACAAAAATCTACATCATTAACCAATTATTTTATTTATAATTTATTAACCACTTTCACTACTTCATTAACCAATAAAATACATACTATTAACCATATTCTGGGAAATTTGTTCACGTATTTGTGAACAGTAAATTGGGTGTAGGGTGTAAGAAAGAGTGTAAGAATAGCATTTTTCTATTAATTATTAGTGCATTTTGTATGGAAGAACATCTTTTACATCATTTTTAATTATTTAATTCTGTATCCCTTACAGACAAGGAAGAGCTTCCTCAGCTATTTCAACTGTTGTGGGAAAGCCTAATATGATGCTTAGGGGCAGTTATGCTTCTTTTCCTCCGGTGATAATTGCTTAGAGACAATGATGATGCTTCTAATTATGTGATGATGCTTAGGGGCAGTTATGCTTCTTTTCCTCCGGTGATAATTGCTTAGAGACAATAATGATGATGCTTCTAATTATGTGATAATTATTTTCTTCTTGGTTTAGAGTTAAAAGATGAACTAAAAAAACTTCGTTTGTGATGTTCTCTATGTTTAAATTTATTAATTGTCATTTTTGCTTGAAATCTGACTTATGGATCAAATTTTTTTTTATTTTATTGGAAGATTATTTATTAAAAAACCTAAAAGTCAATTACAGAAGAAATATCTGAGTACGGAGGACACTTCCCAATCAAGTTTTAGAGCCTACTCTATCACCAAGGCCGACTAAATACCGGGCAATTTGATTATGAGACATGTTTAAAAATAATAGGTTTTAACACAGCATTAATAGAGACTCGATTTATGCAGTCCACAACTGATACTGCATTAGATTGAATCAGAACCATATCCATCGTCAAGTCTATCCATCGTCAAGTCTAAAGCCATTTGCATAGCCCATCTTATAACCAAAGCTACTGCCGTTGCAGGGTCAATCTCCATAACCTCTTTTTTGGTGGCTGACAGAATGGTATCTCTGTCTTATGTCACCATCACGCACCTCATGGAAATGGTGCCATCATGGAAGCAGCTGACGTCCACTTGAAGCACATTGAAGCTTCTGAATTTTAGATATGCACCGATGTCTACACAGGTTTCTTTCTTACTCTCAGGTTTGAATTTGATGAGTTAAACTCTTGGACTCAGTCTATAGCACTTTCCGCCACCAACTGAGGAATAAAAGCTTCCTTATTGAATAGAGTTTTATTCCTAGTAGTTCAAATATTCCACAGTGTGACACAAACTAATTGAGTGCCATAAGGGTCATTGTCATTCAACCACTTGTCCAACCAATTATTAACATCAGTAGATGGTGCAATGTGTAAGCCAAGGGGAAAAAAAACATATCGGTTTATAAATACTGCAATGCAAGAAGAGGTGTTGGATTGTTTCAACACTAGTGTGGCACAGAGGGCACTCAGGTGTGGTCTTGATCCCTTTTGTAACAGGTTCGCTATGGTGGGAGAATGTTCTTTCCTAATCTCCGTATGAAGTTCCTAATTCTGGTATGAACAGGGGTTGCCCAAAGCTTTTTCCATATCTTCATTTGATTATGGCTCGAAGGACCAGGTATAACAGTTCCTCTTACTTCCAAGCAAGTGATATGGCGTTTTAACCAAGTAATACCCATCTTTTTTATAATACCAGATCAACTTATCATTAGGTTGGCTCCAGGAAAGTGGGATACTTGTGATTTGGGTGGGATCGAAATAAGCTTTTATGAGATCTTGCTTCCAACAACAAAGGTCCTCATCAATGAGCTTACTCACTATAGTTCATTGTCAAGTCCTCGATCAGGATCGTGGATCTTTAAACAAGCAGCATTGGGGAGTCACTTATCTTGCCAAACTTTCACTTTTAGATCATTATTAATCCTCCATCTCGAGACTTCCTCTACAAGTTCCTTGGAGCCTAAGATACTTCTCCAGGCATAACTAAGGGTGAATCCTAGCTTTACTTCTCTAAGGGTAGTCCTTGGGTAGTACCTATTTTCCAACAAATAGAGGTAGGTATGGCAATAAATAGGATTTGGACAGGGTACTATAATACTCATCCCCATACCTGCAATTTGAAAAAATCCTCGTACCCGAGCCCATGCTTGCTTGGGCGCCAAAGCTAGCACTTGTACTCGTGTCCTATGAATATGTAACTACTCATACCCGTACTCATTGTCCGCACTCCTATTAAAAATAAATAGATCGATTATAAAATATCATATCATTTTAAGTTTTTAAAAATATCAAAATGTTTTCAAAAAAAATATTATTGAAATAAACGAACACTTATGTTAAATATGTAATGGTTTAACACTGATATACATTTTAAAATTGATAGACATACATTTCTATATAATAACATAAATTACAATATATAAATATATTGTGCGAGTATGGGGTGGATGGGTACCAAGGTGCCCATACCCGTACTCATGCCCGTTTATTTTGTGAGTACTTACCTAAGCTCATAGTCGCACCCATTTTTGCGGGTTTTATCTTACTCATTATGGGTAATTTTGTGGACGCCCATTAGAGATGAATTAAATTGCCATCTCTAAATAGGCCCCTCCTATTAAGAGCCTCAGGAATGTTTCCCAAGTAGACTTAGGTTAAATTCCCCAATTCCCTTAAAACCCATACCTTTCATACCTTTTGCCTTAGCCAACTAATCCAGTGAATTTTCTTGTTGTCTTTGAAGGATCCTCGTCAAATTTTGGCCAAGAGAGATTCAATCTCGTTGCAGCATCCTTCAGGAAACATGAAGCAACTCATGACATACATGGGTATGGCTTGAGCAACCGATTTCATGAAGACTTATTTTCCATCGCCAAACATATACTTTTCCTTCCATCTTCCAAACACGATCAATCACCTGGGTAAAAATATCCTTCTTGTATCTACCAAAAATTGTCGGTAAATCTAAATACCTTGAGTGAGCCACCACTTTCTTTACTCTCATCGTATTCTAGAATATTTTTATAACTTCTTCCATGTTTCGACTGAACGATGCTTTTGATTTCTCGAAGTTTACCATCTGCCCTGTTGAATCCTAGCACTTTTAAAAAGTTTCCATAATATTGTCTACTTCCATACTTGAAGCCCGAGCGAAAAGCAAACTATCATCATCAAATAGAAGGTGCGTGATGACTAGTGCTTTTCTCACCACCAGAATGCCATGGATTTTCCTTGCATATGCTTCCTTCTTCAACATTGCAGAAAAAACATCTGCACAAAGAAAAAATAAGGGTAGAGATGATCTCCTTGATGGAGTCCCCTCTAATTATAGAATCATTTACTTGGTTGACCATTTGACCGACACTTGATAGGTGACTGATTCCACGTATCTTTTGATCAATCTCACCATTGTCTCCGAAAATCCCATTGCCTCCAAGTTCCTTCAACAAAGTTCCACTTGATTTTGTAGTAAGCTTTAGACATGTCTAGCTTGAAGGCCATCAGGCCTCTCTTCCCTTTTGTCTTTTTTTTCATCTAGTGGAAGCACTCAACACCAATTAGAGCATTATCTGTTATGAGTCTCCCTTTAACAAATTCACTTTTTTATTCATCAATGGTGTCAAGCAAGATATGTTTTACTCTATTAGCTATTGTCTTCGTTACTAGCTTTGTGATCACGTTGCATAGGCTTATTGGTATGAAGTCATTGGGGGAGCTAAGGTTCTTTCCTTTTGGAATCAAGGCAATGAAAGTTTTGTTAATCTTAGGGGGGTCATGGTTATTGTTGAGAATATCTAAAACCAAATCTTTGACATCCTTCTCAATAATATGCCAATACTTTTGGTAAAAGAATGCAGGGACCCTATCCGGCCCATGAGCCTTTAAGGAATGAATTTGATGAAGAGCTTCTTCCACTTCATGATCCTTGTAAACCTCTGCGCACAATTGTGACACCCCGAATTTTAATTGGAATATTTTAATTTATTTATTTAATTAAGAATGTTCAATTTTGGTGATTTTTGGTTAATTGGTGGAGTATTGGAAAAATGTGCATTTTTGGGTATTTATTTGATTAATAGCATATAATATTAATTTATTAGTATTATTATTAATTGAAATGAATATAAGTTAAATAAGGGTAATTTGGGCATTTGAAGGAGTTAGTAAGGGTAATAAGGGAAAAGCCCAAATTGTGAGGCTCAAGACTAGGTTTGACAAAATAGAGTTCTGAAGGGAATTATAATTCATTTGTGTTAACCGTGGAAAGTTTGATGGCCAGAGCTCTGAAGGAAAGGTTGGAGGCAGAAGATTCCCAGAGTTAATCGTGAAAGCTTTGAATCGGCTAAGGTATGGGGAGTATAGCTTTTCATGATTTTCCATGTATGTCTTTCGATGTGTTTATGGTTGATTTAAGATTTAAGGTATTTTGGGTTGATTGTGGGAAAATTAGGGAAATTGATGATAAGACTCTGAGGTTATGGCTAGTGGTATGTATCACTGAATATTGATACGAGGAATTAGGAAACCTTAGGCCTTCGTGGCCAAAGCCTTGCAATGTTATAAGTCTGACCCTGAAGGGATTTGATATGGGAAATTATGATGCCTTGAGTAATTGTAGGTAAATAGTGTTTTAGGATGTAAATATGTCCCAGAATTGGCCTAATAAACCGTAGGTTTTGTGCCGTTATCGCCGTATGACCTTAGGGATAATTTAGGGATGTTTTGGGGGCATGGGGTGTGTGAATCGTATGAGTTTTTTGGTAGAAATCGGTTCTGGTGCGTAGCAGATTTTGCTGTCATCGCATTGTTCGCCTTGCGAAGAAAAGCTTCGCCTAGCGAACCACGTTTTCCTAGACTCGCCTAGCGAAGAAAGCTTCGCCTAGCGAAGAAACTTGTCCCGAATCGCCTAGCGAACATGCCAGCGAACGTAGCAGAGTTTCGCGAATGCTGATCGTATGCAACAATGCCTTGATGTTTGATTTTGTGATTTCTGTGATAAATTAACATGAGTTTTATGTGATGTATACATGATGACATGATGATTTATATGACTTAATATGATGATATTACCGTGACTTTGATGAATTATATGATGATATGAGATATGATGATGATTGACATGATGATGAATATGATGAATGATAATGCACCTATGATGTTATATGAGGATGATTTGTGACGTGTGCATCATGCATTCATGTGCATCCGAACTTCGGTTTAGGACCTCGATTACTTTGGCTTCAATCCCACTGTGTGGATGTGAAGTGTTTTGATGTGCTCCGGTTCTCAAGTAGAATCGATCCTATTGATGGGGATCTATTGAGGGTTGATGGCCCAGTGTCCATCGAGCTGTGATGATTGGTACCACATGCATTGAGTAGTGTCGCATTGCATTTTTTAGTATTTTTGTATAAATTATGACGTTGTGGCCTTTGAGGCATATTTGAGGAATATGAATGTGTTAAATATAATTATGATGTCGTTTATGCATTAATTATTATACATTAATTATTATGAACTATTTTACTCACCCTGCCTGTTTGAATGTTACCTCCACGTGGGTAACGTGCAGATGACCCAGTTTAGCCGTGGACGCCGTCGAGGAGTATTTTGAAGATTTTGAGTCGTTAGCCTTGATGGTTAACTTAGAGGGTCTTGCTCTGATATGTACCATCGGGTTGGGTTCTTTGAGTTAAACTATATACCAGTGGGTTATTTTACTTATTTTTCCCTTTTGAGGAAACCTTGACTTTATGCCTTTGAATTCCGCTGTTTTATGTTGTTTGATGTATTTTGGGGAAAACCCTTAGTTACGGAGTATTGACCTATTTTGATGACTTTGAGAAATGTACGCCCTTTTGGTGGCTTTTTAATGAAATTTATTTATTCACTCTGATTTCTGTGTTATTTTCTCGTAATAACTTTGGGGTAGAAAAGAGTGTTACACACAAGTCCTTATAGTTAGAACTAAGCTTCCTCTTAATAGCTTCAGACAAAGTTTCCATGTTAACTAGATGTGGTGTAGCAAACAAATCAGAGAAGTAATTTAAGAAGAGTCTCTCACAATGACTATCGCCCATTTACCAAATACCATTGTTATCTTTTAGTTTATGAATTAAGTTTGTTTTCTTCCTTAGTGTCGCTTTCCCATTAAACAAACTTGTGTTCTTATCCCCTGCTTTAAGCCACACTGCTATGAGACATCGTCTCCAGATAACTTTCTCAGTTTTAAGAAGATTCTGTTGTTAGTTTTCCATAGCTTTATATGACCTAATCCCCTCACTGCTAGTCCAGATACCTTCATCCTTCGAATTCTCTTTGATTCTATTAATCTCTTTATTTATCGCTCTAAATCTATGTTCCTTTAAGACCTCTCCCAGACTTTGAATTTCTTTCAACTTTTTTGCTCCCCCACCTCTCGTATTGTTCCAGCATTGTTTCACCATATTTTTGCACGTTTCATCCCTTGTCCATGCTTCTTTAAAATAAAATAGGTGTCTAGGTCTCCTATTCCTTCTTTCCTGATTGAATTCCAAATCATTTTTCATTGTTGTGTAATTGAAACCATACCTTTGGAGATGAAGAATTACGATAGGAGAAAATTTATTTATGAAAGTAGAATTTTCCAAAGCCTTGTCTAATTTGCCTTGAATGTTAGCCTCGTCTGATCTGCCATTGGTCTACTTGAATGGGTAGACCTCAAAGCTCAAATCCTGCAAGCTGTGTGAATCCAGAGTTTGTCTTCCCCAACAGTATTGACTTGAAGATTTGTTTTTTCTCCTTGTTTCTCCTTCTTATACAGAGTAACGTTGAAGTCCCTGAAGCATGTACATTTATCCCTTACCTCCTTCTCAATATTTTGAATATGCATCCAGGTTTTCCTCTTGTTATATTCTTTAGGGAAACCGTATATACCATCAAATCCCCATGGTTGATCATCTTCCCTATCAGTAACAGGTCCATTTATATGGTTTAAGGAAAAGGATGATAAAGTCACCTCCACCTCTCTATTCCATAGAAGCATTAGACCTTTCACTCTATCTTTGCTTGATTCTTTGTATTTAATTGTATAACAACAATCAAATTCACACTTGGATCTTATTCTCTGGACCTTCTAAGTTTTTAGTTCAGTTTCCATTAAAAGAACATATTGGTGTTTTCCATTCGAAGGAGCCTTTTCAAGGCTCGAACTGCACAGAGATTCCCCGACCCCCTACAGTTACAACACAAGATTTTAATTAGGGAAGGTGGTGTTAGGCTTCCAGCACCACCTCTGGTCTTTGATTTGTATCTACCTCACTTATATCTGATTTTCTTCTCTTTATGTTCCTTTACTCTAACTCTTCAATTGACCCATCAATAATAAAGACCTCTACAAGTTGGCGCTTTTCATTCTCAGCATCATTAATACTATGGGGTTCTTTATTGGGTTTCCTTCATGTTTTCTTTCTACTCCATTTCTTCCTCTAATGATTCTGCCACCATTTCAATTTCCGGATTCTCCTAATTATGTCCCATGTTTTGTTGGCCTTGATTCTCTTAGCTTATTATTTTAATCCATGCCTTATGTGTTACCTCGATGTCTCACTCTTTTTCCTTGTCTTTTTGGTTGCATCTGTTTTGACTAGAAGACACACAGTAGAGACTCTTGCTACACGTCCCTGAACTTGCCTCCTTTAGCCTTTTATCTTAAAAGACTTTTGGTAGAGGTGAAGCTCTATGCCACAGACCTTAAGATAGGTCATGTTGATCAATGTCTTCGTAACCTTATTCACTCAAATCTCCCAGCGCCTCACAATCTTTTATTTGATGACCAATTCTGCCACACACAAAGAAAAAGGTGGGAAGTCTCTCATATTTTAAGAAAACTTTGTGGGTTTTGAATTTAAACCTAACAATCGTTCCTCTTTTCAGAGGATTGTTCAAATACAATGTAACCCTGGTTCTCAAAAATCTTGCATTCTATGGCCCTCCTTCATATCCATTTCCAAAAAAATGCCTAAGATCTTCTTGGTTTTCTTTGCTATCATCTCTGGTCTCAGCATTAAAGGAAGATCGTAGATTCTGGCCCAGGAAACCCCATAATACATGTTCATATTTGAGGGTGTCTCTTTGCTTGAAAACTTATCCAACATAAGAAGGTGTTTATCGAACCTCTAAGGCTCGTTCCCAAGCACTTATTCCATCACGTGGCCCGACTTCCCACACTTGAAGCACTTTTTCATCTCATGAGGACAATCACTAACACGATGCCCCGCAGCACCGCACCGAAAACATTTCAAATCCATCGATGCTCTTCGCTCCCTGAACTTCTTATCAGCAACAGCCTTCCATTTTCCCTTATCAGTCGGAACGCTGTAAGGAGTACCACCAAACCTTTGCTTACCCTTACGATCATTCACCGCCTTATAGTGTGCAATCCTTTCCCGGTTGTCATTATCATAAATTCGGCTTTTACTCACCAACTCAGGATAGTTCCTGATCTTCTGACAAGCTATCCCCATCTTGATCTTCGGACGCAATCCGTTCTCAAACTTCAAACACTTAGAAGTCATTGCTTCATCAGTATTGTAATGGGGATAATACTGAGCCAGCTCTTCAAATCTTGCAGCATACTCTGCTACAGACAGGTTATCCTGCTTCAGCTCTAGAAACTCAATCTCCTTAGCACTTCTGATATCCTCCGGAAAATACTTCTCCTAAAAAATTGTCTGAACCACCTCCCAAGTAATGGCAGTTTCCGCAGCCTCCAATCTCTGGCGACTATTGTCCCACCAAGCCTCAGCTTCACCCTCCAACATGTGAGTACCAAACCTCACCTTCTGCTCATCACTGCAACCCATAGTCCTGAAAATCTTCTCAATCGCTTTCAGCCATTTTTGTGCAGCTTCCGGATCCAAAATTCCTCCTTCAAATTTTGGTGGCTTATTACTCTGGAACTGCGTCAAATCTCTGAAATGCGCATCCGCAACCAGATTCTGATTGGCCACCACCTGCGTCATCGCTTGCATAATTGCAGCCAGAGCAGCATCATTCCTTCCTGCCATACTGCTCAACCAAAACAACACAGGGTCAAAAGACACACAACCTCTGTCCTAAGGACAGACTCAAAACACCACACTGGCCGGACGGACCGACCTGCTCTGGTACCAACTTGTAACACCCCACTTCCCAAATTAAATAAAATGCGAATAAACCAATTTAAAAAAACTCAGAGTTTCTCTTCCAAAAGTCGGATATTACTTTTCACAAAAATTTCCTCAAGACATTTCATTAAAAGATTTTCAAAATAAGCAGCGGAAAAGAAATTTGTCGCAACATATATACATATATGGACATCATCTCATACATCATGTTCGCCCATCTGCCCAAAATATACAAAACATCTACAATAGAATCCATCATCAAAACATGATACGACACGGAGTATAAACAAAATCATCAGATAGGCAATAAACTCCCCCAAAGCCCCGTGTTACGTATCAGAGCATCCTAGACTCGATCAGCACACCGCTATCCAACTAGCTAAACACCTGGATTATCTTTACTTCCGAAGAAGCACAGACCACAACAACAACAAAGGGGTGAGAAAACATGATCGAAATATAACGGTAAATATTTACATGAAATAAAGGTAGTAAATAAATACATCATCACCCCACAAATCATCATACACAACCTACTGTCCAATCCTCAATCACAGTATACAATAATGCATAAATGCAACTCAACACATGCATGCGGTACTGACTTAAACTCAGGATAGATCACATACACTCCATCCGAGCAACGATCTATCCCTACCACGCTCCTTCTGAGCCCATATAATCAAATCTCAGGATAGATCACATACACTCCATCCGAGCAACGATCTATCCCTACCACGATTATGGGTGAATCACATACACTCCATCCGAGCAACGATTCAACTCCACAATCATCGATGGACACTTGGCCATCAACCCTCCTCAAGGGAGCAACACGATCCTACTGATCCCATCATGCATCATGCTATGCATACACCAACATCAAGCACACTAGGTGCACACGATCCTACTGATCCATCATCATACAACACACAACCATCAAGCAAACAAGGTGCACACGATCCTACTAATCCATCATCATACAACACACAACCATCAAACACACAAGGTGCACACGATCCTACTGATCCATCATCATACATCGCATATATATATATATATATATATATATATATATATATATATATATATATATATATATATATATATATATATATATATATATATATATATATATATATATATATATATATATATATATATATATATATATATATATATATATATATATATATATATATATATATATATCACACAATCTATGGCCCTCCTTCATATCCATTTCCAAAAAAATGCCTAAGATC
Source organism: Lathyrus sativus (assembly GCA_963859935.3). NCBI lineage: Eukaryota > Viridiplantae > Streptophyta > Magnoliopsida > Fabales > Fabaceae > Lathyrus > Lathyrus sativus. The sequence continues at coordinate 659,860,801 of OZ012741.1, read as the reverse complement.
TTCTCGGTTTTCTTTGCTATCATCTCTGGTCTCAGCATTAAAGGAAGATCGTAGATTCTGGCCCAGGAAACCCCATAATACATGTTCATATTTGAGGGTGTCTCTTTGCTTGAAAACTTATCCAACATAAGAAGGTGTTTATCGAACCTCTAAGGCTCGTTCCCAAGCACTTATTCCATATCTCTCTTTGATGAAAAGCGAAAGAGAAATAGGTTTTTGTTCAGCTTTTGGCTATCTACCAGTTTTTTAAGCCTCCATGCTCCAACTATTATGCTTAATAATGCTCTTGAGTTGAACTGGTTTTCTATCCACTGTTGGTGTTAGCTGTCAACAAAATTGTAGGAATTATAATAGGAATATATTTATTAATTGTTAATTACTCTGATTTGGTTATAATTATTCTGATTTAGTTATAATTAGAAATAGGGTTTTCTGTGTATATAAATATAATCAATTTTCCTCTATAATACACGATTGAAATATATGAAAGTATTATACCACTTTAACATGGTATCATCTGCCAGGTCTTAATCCAGACCTACGGTAACACTTTCCATCCTTCTTCGATGGCCGACTCGGATTCAAACTTCAATGAAACTACCACGTCTTCTATTCTTGCTGAGTTGACGACGAAAATGATGGCAGTTCTGAACCGTGCTTCATCCCCGTCACAAATTGGCTCTGACCATACGGTGGCACCGATTTTCATCAAGTTAGATGGCAGCAACTATCCCCTTTGGTCCCAGGTGGTCGAGATGTATATCTCGGGCAAAGACAAACAGGGATATATCAACGGAGATCTCCCGCAACCTCCTCAAACAAATCCTACATTTCGACGTTGGCAGACTAACAACGTGATTGTTAAAGGATGGACAATAACCTCAATGGACTCTCTAATCAGCAACTTTATTCGATTCTCCGTTGCCAAGCTGGTGTGGGATGCAATTTCGACCACGTACTTCGATGGCAGTGATACCTCCCAAGTGTATGACCTTCGAAGACGGGTGACACGTCATAAACAAGCCGATGGTTCTCTTGAAAAATATTATAACGATCTCCAAGGAATTTGGCGTGAGATAGATTTTCGTCGTCCAAATCCGATGACATGTCAAGTTGATATCCAACACTACAATACACTTGTCCAAGAAGAACGAGTGTATGTGTTTTTGGATGGACTTGATGACCACTTGGATAATATCATAAGCGGCGTTTTACAAATGAAACTGTTTCCAACAGTGGAGCAAGCATATGCACATGTTAGGAGGGAAGCTCGTTGTTAGGCAGTGATGACAGACAACTCCAATGAATTATCAGGAGCAGGTCTTGCATCCAAAGGTCTCAAATTACAGAACAGTAAGATATTTTCTCAATCCAAACATAAAGAACCATCTAATGGCACTAATTGCTCTCATCGTGGAGGTGACAAACATACTAGTGAAACATGTTTTAAGCTCCATGTCTATCCAGACTGGTGGACATACTTTCAAGCTCGAAAGTGTTGCGAAACAACTGAGAGCAACCCGGGCAAAGCTGCAGTAGCTACTGCTGAACCACATCTTTCCCTCATTCCGAAATCAAGTTCCTACACCACTGAAGGTAATGTTCTAATTTGCTCTAAACATGATGATGACTCTAATGCATGGATACTTGATTCCGGAGCTACCGATCATATGACGTTTGATGTTGCTGATTTTTCTGAACGTTCAACCCCTCGACGCTCAAGTATTGCCAACGCAAATGGTGATTTATCGGCGGTAACAAGGGCCGGAACTATGATGTTATCACCAACCCTTTTGCTTCCAAATACACTACTTATTCCCTCTCTATCTCATAAGTTATTGTCTGTGAGTCAAGTTACAAAAGACTTGAACTGTGTTGTGCTAATTTATCCATCTTTCTATTTTCTTCAGGATATTCTCACGAAGGAGATCATTGGGCGTGGTACTAAGAGAGGGGGACTTTATTATATGGAGGATTTTAGTGTAGGTCGAGCGCATCACATGCATTATCCAAGAAACAACAAAATAAGGCAAGTCTTACTTTGGCATCGTCGATTAGGCCATCCTTCGTTTGGATACTTGAAACATGTGTTCCCAAACTTATTTTCAGATACATCTTTGTTGAACTTCAAATGTGAAGCTTGTATTTTAGCCAAGAGTCATCGAGTCACTTTTTCATCAAGTATGAATAAAAGTAATGTTCCTTTTGCTTTAATCCATTCTGATGTATGGGGTCCATCCCCAAAATCGTCTCTCTCTGGTTATCGATGGTTTTTTATATTTGTTGATGATTGCACTCGAATGACTTGGATTTATTTGTTGAAACAAAAAAATTGAAGTGGTACACATATTTCAACAATTTCATAAAATGATTCAGACTCAATATTCAACGAAGATTAGGATCCTTCGCTCTGATAATGGTGGGGAGTTTGTAAATCACCAATTCCATGAGTATTTCAAAAAACACGGACTTATTCATGAAACCACGTGTCCACAAACTCCACAAAAAAATGGTATTGCAGAACAGAAAAATCGCCATATCCTTGAAACTGCTCGTGCTCTTTTACATGGAGCACATGTGCCTCACCACCATTGGACTGTTGTTGTTACTACAATAGTATATCTCATCAATCGGATGCCATCGAAGGTTCTTAAATTTAAAACTCCGTTGCAGACCTTGTCCACATTTGTACCGCTACCTACAATAAAAATACTACCACCTTGTGTCTTTGGGTGTGTTGTGTTTGTTCACCTACATAAAAACCAGTGTATGAAGCTTGATCCGTGTGCAATTTGCTGCCTGTTTTTGGGATATGGTGTACACCAGAAAGGGTATCGTTGTTATGACCCTACTACTCGACGCATTTATGTAACTATGGATGTTACATTCTTGGAATGTGACCATTTCTACTCCTCGGCAGCACCTAATTCTTCTCTTCAAGGGGAGACACCAGAAGAAGAGTCGAATTGGTCGACATTTGACTGGTTCAAAGATATTGATATACCATCAACTGAAGTGGATGGTGATTCATGTCAAACTCAAACAGACCATATGAGTCCTGAAGTTGAAGTATCAGAATCCCCTCCCTCTCCAGTACTCAACGATCCATCTCCTGAGAATATCATTGAGGTAAGCTCTCCTATATCTCCTGATAATAATAATAGTGATATCTCTGTTAGCTATGAATCACCTCACAGGAATAACCGGGGAAAACCACCAAAGCATTACTCTCCTAAAGAAGAGGATCATCGATCGAGGTATCCAATTGCTAATTATGTCTCTATGAAGGAATTATATGAACCCCTTAAGAAATTTGCAAATGAGCTATCTTCACACAGTGTACCTAGCAACGTTGAAGAGGCCATTGAAGAAACTAGATGGGTTCAAGCTATGAATGAAGAAAAGGAGGCATTAAACAAGAATACGACATGGACCCTTGTCCCTTTACCAAAAGGAAAGAAACCAGTAGGGTGTAAGTGGGTTTTCTCTATCAAGTACAAAGCTGATGGGTCAATTGAAAGGTACAAAGCAAGACTAGTAGCTAAAGGCTTTACACAAACATATGGCGTAGACTATCAAGAAACCTTTTCTCCTGTTGCCAAGTTGAGCACTGTCAGAGTTCTTTTATCTCTTGCAGTAAATCTTAATTCACCATTGCATCAGTTAGACGTGAAAAACGCATTTCTCCATGGGAACTTGAAAGAAGAAATATATATATGGATATCCCTCCGGGATACATGACAAACTATGAGACTAAAGTGGTGCGCAAATTGCAACGTAGTTTGTATGGCTTGAAGCAATATCCTAGAGTGTGGTTTGGGAGATTGAACTTGGCAATGAAAAAATATGGCTTCCAATAAAGCAACGCAGATCATACGTTGTTTTTGAAACACCGTCAAGGTAAGGTCACAGCTTTGATTGTGTATGTAGATGACATGATTATTACAGGAGATGACTCTGAGGAAATAGCAAAACTTCAAAAACATCTGGCAACTGAATTTGAGATGAAAAATCTAGGTGGACTCAAATATTTTCTAGGTATTGAAGTTGCTAGGTCAAAGAAAGGCATATTTTTATCTCAACGAAAACATATCTTAGATCTTTTATCAGAAGTTGGGCTACTAGACTGTAAACCTGTAGATACTCCAATTGTTCAGAACCACCAACTTGGAGAATATCCAGACCAAGTGTCAACAAACAAAGGAAGGTACCAGAGATTGGTTGGCAAACTTATTTACTTATCTCATACACGACCTGATATAGCGTATGCGGTAAGTGTAGTAAGCCAATTTATGCACAGCCCGAGTAAAGATCACATGGGCGCGGTAATTTGAATCATGCGGTACTTAAAGTCCTCACCTGGAAAAGGCTTGATGTTCACAAAGAATAATCATGTACAAGTTGAAGGCTATACAGGCGCGGACTGGGTAGGAGATATCACCAACAGAAAATCCACCTCAGGCTATTTTACCTTTGTTGGAGGAAATTTGGTTACATGGAAAAGTAAGAAACAAAATGTTGTAGCATTATCAAGTGCTGAAGAAGAGTTTCGAGGGATGGCTAAAGGTCTTTGTGAGCTTCTCTGGCTTCAAAGACTGTTAAGTGAAATTGGCTTTGCTCCGAATAGTGCGATGAATCTTTTTTGTGACAACAAGTCTGCAATTGAAATTGCTCATAATTCGATTCAGCATGATCGAACAAAACACGTGGAAGTAGATCGACACTTTATTAAGCAAAATTTGGAGACCAAGATAATTCAATTTTTGTTTGTTAAATCTGAAGATCAATTAGCAGATATACTCACAAAATTTGTATGTAGTAGAGACTTCTACAACGCACTTGACAAGTTGGGCATTCGAGATATCTATGCACCAACTTGAGGGGGAGTGTTGGCGTTAGCTGTCAACAAAATTGTAGGAACTATAATAGGAATATAGTTATTAATTGTTAATCACTTTGATTTGGTTATAATTATTCTGATTTAGTTATAATTAGAAATAGGGTTTTCTGTGTATATAAATATAACCAATTTTCCTCTGTAATACACGATTGAAATATATGAAAGTATTATACCACTTTAACATCCACAAACTCCCCACTAAGTTTCTCAAAAATACTCCCTTGTTGTTGATCTCTTCCGCTACTGCGATAACTCCTTATTCCTCCTCCTTTGTAAGCGGAATATTATTCCACTTATCCATGAGAAGAAACCAAAGGAAAAACTTTGAAAAAAATCAATAACAAACCACCAGAAGAGTAGTATAGAACACCGGAAAGATCTGGGAGGGGCCTCAATAAATCCTAGGGTGCGGGGCAAAATCAAGATAAGTTTAGAGAAAGAAGGCCTGCCTTCTCTCTAGAAACACGCGGAATCACTAATCGATCTAGTTAGGTTTAAATATTTACACTTAAAGAAATGCTTTTATTACTGTCAAACCAACATTTAAATAAATAAAAAAAACAAGGTGTGAGGCAATGATTCCTAGCAAAATAAGCGATCAAATTCATCCCCCTGTCAATTTTATAAGATATCATAACTTTTGAAAGAAGATAAGTTGAAGGCATATAGACTTTGAATCCTATTATCATTAGAGTGGTTCATCACCAAATCACTCTAAGAAAAAAAAACAAAGTATAAATGAGATTGAATAATTATATCTGAGAGATATATTACAGAACTCAACACATAAATTTATAAAAATGATTTCAAAAATTAATTGGTAAAATGCTTCACAACCTCCTCCTTCAAACTCAATAACACTCTTAACCCACTCCTTTATAACCTAGAGGTTCAAAAGGGAATTTATTATCCTATTATAAATAAAGATGTGAAAATAGAATGTGTTGGCATCTCCTTCAATACGACACCTAGCCTTAGACATTTTGAAGGTCTCAGAATCTCTATATTTGAGGAGGGATCAAAGATCCACCAAAGTCGGTCTTCTAAGGATGACATTTTTTATTATGAAAGATGCCATCTTATGTCTTTTTATCTAAGACCCTAGATTTCTCTATCATAACCCTGATATTCACCTTGCTATTGAATACCTCTTTGCTCAAAATCTTCAATTTGCCTTTAAGAGAGTTAAGTTTTTCTTAAGGCTCAAAAGCCTTATAACTCGTAAAGGCAGACGTATCCAAACTTTTCTTAACGTCTACTAAAGCCATATGTTTTGAATAATCAATGTTAAATTTTAAAGGTGTGGGACCCCAAAGTTGATTAGAATAACATAATATAGGTTATAAGTGATCTAAAATATCACATGATAGGGACCACTAAGATGACAACTCGAACAAGACCCGCTAACTTTCAATAATAATGATCTTATCCATGTGACTAGTTTTCGCCCTAATAGATTGTAACCATGTAAATATCCTACCTAAGAGGGGTAGGTCGATGAGATCCATGTGATTAGTGAAATTCTTGAAAGCAACACACTCAATCTAATCATCCAATTTATGGGCCACATACACACCCACTATTTGATTCACCGAACAAACATAAATGACATCCTCGACAACAAACGAGTAGGGGTGAAAAATGGGTCATACCCACCCCTGTTTTACCTGTCATTTTTTAGGGTAGAGGCAAGGTTTTAACCTGTTATTTGATGGTGTTAATAATACTAAAGGCATAAACAATGATATTCCATAAAGAATTACAAATCCATAACCTATTCGAGCACCATATATTGATCCTGACATTAATTTTGTTGTGTTTTTTGTGCTCGTTTTTTAGCATCCCAAAAAGAATCACATCTCAGTATGATCAAACACATCCCTAAATATCTCACTGGCACACAATAAATGGGTTTATGGTACCCCAAGGGAGCAGATTGTGACTTATTTAGGCACATCGATTATGATTTTGCTAGGTGCAATTTGGATAGGAAAAGTATCAGTGTTAAGTGTCACTTACTTAGGAACTCGTTTGTCTCTTGGCATAACAAGAAACAAGCAAGTGTCTTGTTATCTACAACTGGTTCAGAATATGTTGTTGCATGTATATGTTGCTTACAAATTATCTAGATAAAACAATAACTCAGTCATTACGATATTAATTTTGGAGTTGTCTCGATAAGATGCAACAACACTAACGACATAAACCTCACCAAAAACCCTATATTTAACTTTAGTGATAAACACATTGAGGTTAAGTGAAAATTTATTAGCGATTATGTTAAAAAAAAGGGAACGCATACTTGAGTTTGTGACCTCGTATGATCAACTCGCTTACATTTTTACAAAACCACTTCCTAAAGAAAGCTTCTTCTTCATAAGAACTGGACTAGGAATACTAAATCAATAATGCATGGATTAGTATGCCTAATTTCCATTTAAATGATGATATGTGACCTAGGTGTTATATTTGTTTCCCGCCCTTTTGATTATGTTAAAGGATGGAAAGTATACTCACAAAGGAAGTAGAGTATACTCTTTACTCATGTTATGGGAATTTAATCACTCCAAATTTTATCTGTGTTTTATCTTTTACCTCCTTTCTAAGAGATGTGTTTTCGTAATAAAAAAGGTGGAGAATATGGATCGATATGCATGAATTTGATGATCTTAATGCTAACAACCTTCTTAATATTTTGATGACGACAACACTAATGAATGTTGAAGTCGGTGGTGATATATTTCCAACTCTTTGATGATGCTAATTAACTTGAAGATATCTCAAGTCTCATCACGTATAAGATTTAAGGTTTTAGTTAAGTGTTTATATGATCGGTATATCCGCCAAAGGAACTTGAAATCTTCAGAGTTGTGAATGAGAGAAAGTGAGAAAGCTCGTCTGGTTGTATTTATCTGAGTGACCAGATCCTTGTAAAAGTAGGAGGGTAACGCCTAAGATACTAAAGCAACTCACACACACACACACACACACATTAAAAATATGTTTGATGCCTTTCTTTACTTTACAAAATTACCTAAAAATGTTTTGAAGACATAAACAGTTGATTAGGAGATTATCTATTTGATTAGGATTTCTTTATAATTTTCTAATTGATTAGATCTTTCTTCTAATCAATTAAATAATGTTTAATTGAGTCTATAATTGATTATGACAGACCCTTAATAATTGGAAATGGATATATATATATATATATATATATATATATATATATATATATATATATATATATATATATATATATATATATATATCCAAACCTTCCATTATGGGTCACAACAATCGGTTATTCGAAGCACCTAATTGATTAGGCCATTAATTCAGCCCATGGATTGTTTCCATTTTGAGCCAAATTCTTTCTTATATAAAAGAGGTTTCTCCTCACTTTATTTCACACCAGAATGCAAACAAAATTCAAAATTTTCCTAATTCCTTACAACTTATGTTTGTCTTCTCTCTCTTTAAATATTTTGTTTCACCAAATTTGCCTTAGCGCCTTGTGAGTGAAAACTTCTTGTGTGAAAAAAGTTACAATGGTGTCATGTCACTGTTTTTATTTTTAAGAGTGTGATACTCTTGAAGAATTGAGCTTAATTCTTAAGATCAATCATTACAGATCTTAGTTTTGCTATAGAACTCATTTTGCAAAAGTTTTGTTTCGTTATAGAGATCATATGGTGAAATCTCTACTAGGTTCGTGAGTTCATCCTGTGGAAAAGCTCTCTTTTGTTTGGGGATAAGTCAATGTAAAATCTCTTGATTTGATTGCATCAATGTTTGTGGGCATAATAATATTATAATGAAATCTCAATAAGATCTCTTAGGGACAAGACTAGATTTACATTCGTCTGAACCTAGATAATTCTTTAGTGTCATTTCTACAAAGTCAAAAGTACCATCAATTTGGAATTTCTGGTATATGCATACTTGAAATTTTGAAATTTCCAGTGGAGACACGTAATATTTTAATTGAAATTGTGAAATTTTTGGGAATTACAACAAAACTTACCAGAAATTGAGAAATTTCCAATATACGTGAGTAAAAATTGTTCATTTTTTCCAGCATTAATTTTTCTAGAATAACTGATTTGATAAAAAAAAAACCCATAAAATATATACATATGATAAAAATTGTGCTACATAAAAGAATATAAACTAAATTAGGATGACTTCTTAACTTCATCTTCTCAATGTCTAATGTGTCTTGCTATGTTGATTCTCATGTTTTTGCATCTTCAATACAGTATTGTCTCCAACGGTCAATCAGAAGGCAGTGGACAATCTCGTTTCAATTTTACTTGAACCCAATGATTTTTTTTTACAGAACCAACAACAATGATTTTTTTTACAGAACCAACAACAATGATTTTATGTCTGCTCGTATACATAAGTGAAGCTAAGGCAAGAGGGAAAATATGGTGTCAAGTTTCTTTGATAGAGAGACAAATACGACATTTTATCCACAAGCAATAGGATAACCCATATAAGAAATCGTCACCCATTTATCAATACCATGCACACCTAAGTGTTCTACTTGTAACATATTTCTAACTGTAGAGATCGTTTCATAGAATAAATTAGAAAACAATTGTGGGTATTTATGAACTTGAGTATCTAACTACGTCTGAATCAAAGGTCGTGACTCTTCGCCCATCCAAGTAAAGTTGCAATAGTCCTAAAACCACAATTTTCATCGCCACCCGCATCAACAATGTTATCAATGTATGGATGTGAGGAATCAGGAAACTGAGACAAGTAAACATCTCTCGAAGATGCAGCGGACGATTTACTTCTAGCCGATATACTTGACTGTTGACTTTCAGTTGGTTTTATGCATAATCTCTTTGTAGTCTGACTCCTCTGCGAGCCCTCCCCATACTCCCACTGTAAAGGATTACAATGCACATCACTCTCTTGACCCGTTCTACTTTTCTTAACTCTCATCTTTGGCTTGTACTTCACAGCGGTGGACACGTGATAACGCGAAATTGTATATATAAAATGACATGTGTTTTAACTAATATTTGACTGATTTCACTCCGAATTCAGGACATTCCATGCTATTTGTCTAAGTATTATGCAGGTATTCGAAGAACATGTCCAAGCAAAGCAATATGAAGAAAAGGAGCAAAAACAGGTGAAAAACAGATGAAAAACCAAGAGAAAAACAGCAGAAACGAGTTTTACTGATGTGACGACCGTCACATGGCCGTTACGCTCGTCATGCGTGTGACGACCGTCACACCTCCATGACGACCGTCATGGCCCCAGAACATGCAGAATGAAGTCACGTGCTAAAATTCCCCCTCAAAGACCAAAAGTGTGGCAACTAACTCCTACTTTTCTGCCTCAAACCCACTTCCTGAAGGAATAACCGTTAGATACTCTCTCTCTATAAAAGGAAGAGGTTGGGACCTGAAAAAGGGAGCCGCATTCAAGAACGAAGTGCTGCCAATTTATCTTCAGAGCAACCTTACCGTTTTCATATTCTTATTTGTTTCTCTTTTCCTTCTCTGTATTCTTTGGTATTTTGTACTTTCCATTTTTCTTGTACGATCAATTGGCACAAAGACCAGAATCCTGCCAACATTGTGGAGGATCTGTCCAAAAGCCAATTGGAATATTTCCAGGTTTTCATTTTAATCGTAATTGCAATTTTCATTATGATGTATGTTCTTAATTACTGCTTTTATTTATGTATTACCATTTCTTTTTCCATGTCTAGCTAAATTACCGTAATCGATATGTAATAATAATTCAGACGGGATTTGATAATAATTGGCGTAATCTTTCTCTTTTCAAAACTCAGTTATGGTTTTAGTTTTTAATCAAAATTCTAAATAAGCCTTTGTCACGACAGTGAGAAGCTATTTACGGTGGTTTTGCCACGACAGTGGGAAACCATATTAAGGTACGAACCAACAAGCGACAACTGAGGCTAAGACCAGATAGTAAAAACTAGGCATTCGATCTAAAAACAGCGAAAGCGCTTTAAAAAGGATTAGAACTTAGAGATTTTCAAAAGGTAACTCTAACCCCGAACGGGATAGCGACAGCATACGTTCCGCCTTAGAGTTGCGACTAGCGTCAACAACCATCATGAGACAAAAGTCTTTAGATCACTATTTTCTTCTTAAACTAAGTTTGAAAACACTTAATACGCCAGTAAATTTTCAAATCCCCGAAGAACAAAATTATTGCATATCGATTCATAAATTCATATCTTAAGTAAAAACCTTAGTTCCCTTTAGTTTACGCATCTATTTTGCCATTATTCAACTTGAAACCAAACCGACCTAGCTAAACACCGTAACACCTGATAATACTAGATTGATTACGAGTCCTTGTGGGATCGATATCTATTATTACTACGCGATAGACTGTGCACTTGCAGTTAGATTTGTTAGACATAGAAAGTCGCGATCAACACGTAGAAGTTGTGGACGGATATGTTAGTTTCTGAACCTTTTTCTTCAACACCCTCTGGCTTATAATATTCAAAGTAGTGAAATATGTCTTTAACTCTTCACACTCTGCTTCTAAATATAATTGTTTAATACTTTCTTAATAGCTGGTATCATGCTCTTCGATGTGTACTTTCTTCTACCTAAAAACATGAACTGATTTTAAAGGAACAAGATTGTCTTGTATTTGGAAATTGGCAAGTTTACACGCACACGGTAACACATGTGTTGTTCTAATGAAGCAACCATATGCATTTTAGCTTACACCAACAAATTTTACCCTTTCTAGTTCCTTTCCAATGTGATGTATACATTATCTTGAAACAAAATCGTGCAAGTTGGAATAGAATTGAGTGTTATACCGATGCTCAATGTTGACAATACTTTTTTGAAACAAGACTCTGATTGAACCTATCTGCAACTTCAACATGGTGTTCACAGCATCCCAACTTTGGCATAAATCTCCCCGACTTATAGTCAACATTTTTTTAGTCTCCAATGAGCAAACTCAACCCTAAAAACCATAAATAGAAATATATGTTAAATTATGTTTAGTAATGTAATAACATCAAAATGACGTTTGTGTACCTGTTCGTTGCTATGTTCCCTAAATGAGTGATTTTGTTAGTCCAAGCAGCAACAAATCTTTCTTTGTAAGGTGTTAACCATGTTTCACTCACATACTTAACAAATAAAGGAGCATCAGCACAAACAGTCTCAAAGTGCTTCAAGTGTTCGACAAACTCAGTTTCTCTATTAGCATGCATGATGTTGTTCCATAAATCCATGACATAATCTTTTCTTTTTGATTTAACATAATCTTTATATTTCATACTAACGTTTTTTGAAATATGGAATGAACACAATAGATGAGTTGAATTTGGAAACATAACTTTCATGAAATTCATCAACGCAAGTTCCTAGCTCGTCACCACAACATTCGATGGAAAATTCTCGAAAGAGAACAACTCTTCGAGCTTCTCCAGTGCTCATTTGAAGGTTTCTTCCCTTTCATGTTTCAAATAGGCAAAGCCAACTGAAAATGTCAACTTTGTTAACGTAACACTAACAATCTCATGTAATGGTAGCCGATACCTATATAATCAAGATGCACATAATCAAAAATTTGATAAATCAAAATATGTCCAAAAGATATCAAAAATCAACATCTGGAAGTTACCTATTTTTTTTGTATGTCCAGTCAAAAATCAAAACAAAATGAAACATATTCAATAACTTCACTGAATCATGATGTGTTCAAAAGATATCAGCGACAACATTTAAGTTTTTCTTATTTCTAGTACAGAACATGTATTTTTCTCTATCTTGCATTTTCGTCAATGGATCTCTCTTGCTCGCATTGTATGTTGCTCTAGATTTATACCCTGGGTAACACTTGTTAGATTTTCTAGATCTTTGTCTTTCAAAACAGTAACTATGTACCTTGGAGTCACCTTATACTTTGTCATGTCATTCACAATATTTGTATCATGATATTTACAAATAGTTTGTGTTTGGGCTAATACTTCAAATCGAAACTTAAACATTTGTCATTTACAATATATAGAAAGCATACTATCAATATCATAAAGACGGAAAAACATTTAAATTAATTTTTTTACATATAAAACATATTGGATATAAAGCATTTTTCGGCACTACTACCGAAAATTTTGAATATGAGCAAAATTTGTGGAAGTTTTAATAGTTTTCCGAAAATTTTAATAATTTCCGGTATGAGTTTGGCGTTTTTTAGAAAACAACCGAAATTTTCAATTTTCCAATATTTTTTTATCGGAAATTGACAAAATGTCGGTAAAAATACTTGATTTTCAAAAAACACAAAAAAAAAATCATACCAGAGATTTTGTTTACACTACTAGAAATTTCGTTTTTAACATGTTAATAAAAGTGAAAAATTTTGAAAAAAAAAAAAATTGAAATTTAAATCCTTGATCTGCGGACATACTCAACAGATTGGACAATTTAAATCCTTGATCTGCCCACATACTCAACAGATCAGATTTGTTTTGTCAGTGTCCAAACTAAGTGTGTGGTAAACATGTCTCTTATGTACTTAACTTCTTGGCATATAAATTTCAGCAATATCCATTGCTACCAATAATCTTGTACATTATAATGGATATAAGATGTACAGAAAAACTTATCTTATGTATTTCCTCTAAAATTTGTTTCTTAAGGTGGTAATAATTTGGCACGTAAACTCTCCCTTTAAATAAGAGTACTTTGTTGGTAGCTGTTAAGATTTCAGGTCGATTTCCTGGAGTCTGCAAATCAGTTTCACACATTTAGGCTTGACCAATTTGAATTTTCATGTCACACGAAATCTCTATTTGACTTCTACGGCCATTTTAAAACAAGAAAAGACATTTTAATAGTAAGCATACTTAAGTTGTAGGAATAAGATTGCAATACACCATGTTTTCTAGCAGTACACCATGTGTAGCCTCCATATACTAGGGAATGTGGCTGCAAAACCAAACATATGCTTAATCTAGTTAACATAGTTCTTATTAAGACACTATTTTCTGCCACAATACTAAGGAATATGGCTGTAAAATCAAACATATGCTTAATCTAGTTCTTATTAAGATGGTTGGGTAATTTTAAAAACTAAATTATATTCATTTTTAAACTATTTAAATGGTTTATATTTATAACTATAATCATATTTTAATCAAAACCGGTTATTAAATCGGTTATTAATTCGGTTGTGGTTACACAATCGATTTTTAACCAATTATTTTAAAAACTAGTTTTAACCTGATTATTTATAAATTTGGATTAAAAAAAATTTTCATTTAAAATTGGATAAAAATAGGTTTTAATTTATTTAAAAGCCGGTTAATTTTTAAAACTGATTTTTAAGATCCAAATTTTATGGAAAAAAAAGTTCATATATTTTAAATTCGTTCTATTAATCATGATATTTTCAATTATGACATATTTTAACGATATTTTGGTCAAGAATTTTTTCTTGTACTACAATTATGTGAGCAAAAGAAATCAAAACAATATATTTTCAAAGGGATACAAGTTTCAAATAACTAAAAAGTATAGAAAAAGGAAAAGAAAAGGATCATGGTAACAAGAAGAATCCTCAACGTTAATAATATAACTTGTGTGCATTACAATCAAAACTAGATAACATGTAATATCACTTTTGTGTATAGAAAAAGAGATAGAAAAAGATCACGGTAACAAAAAGAATCCTCAAATCTGTTAGATAATTCTTCAAAGTCGAATGGATCCAGACTGAATCGTGAACGAAATCACTTTCCTTAAAAGTATTTCAAGCACACTCTCAAATTGTCTTAGAGTTGGAACGGCCTGAATACCCAGGATAAGTCAGCCTTTTCTCGAAACTGCACAAGACTGGTGAAGATTCGAATGCAAGGAAAACGTTTGGAATTATATAGAATAGGATATCAGATTTTTTGGAGTATTTGATTTCGAAGTAACAAGCATATATTTATAGCCATGCATGTGTCGTTTCGGAAGTTTGCAATTCTTCATGAAACAACTTTTTCTAATGAGCATTTGCAATGGTTCAAATAAACTTCGAATTCAAACTCAAAATTCAAACTCTAGGCAACGAATAAAATCTGGAGCGATAACTAAAACAAATTCGTAGTATACACTACGCCAGAAATGAGTTTTAGCAGCACACCCTTTAGCAGCGCTTCTTAAAAAGCGCTGCTAAAGGGTGGGCAAAAAAAAAGAAAAAAAATTTCCCACCTAAGACAGCGCTTTTGAAAAAACGCTGCTAAAGGGGGGCCCTAAGAAAGCGCTTTTTAAAAAGCGCTGCTAAAGTGGGACCTAAGAAAGCGCTTTTAAAAAGCGCTGCTAAAGGTGTCCCCCTTTAGCAGCGCTTATTCTATAAAGCGCTGCTATATGGCATTGCTAAGGCACCCTAAGAAAGCGCTTTTAAAAGCGCTGCTAAAGGCATTTAAAAGCGCTGTTAAAGGGGGACCTAGAGGGGGACATAAGAAAGCGCTTTTAAAAAGCGCTGCTAAAGGGGGCCCTTTAGCAGCGCTTTTTCTATAAAGCGCTGCTATATGGCATTGCTAAGGCACCCTAAGAAAGCGCTTTTAAAGCGCTGCTAAAGGCCTTTAAAAGCGCTGCTATAGGTATTAGTATTATAATTTTTAAATACCCTCCAGAATTTTAAGAGAAACAGAACAGTCGCATAGCATTCTTTTCTTCTGTCTTTCTCCTCTGGCGAACGAACTTGCCCTATTCAAGTGCCGTCATCCGCCGTCCGACCGTCACCCGCCGTCCGTTCTCCGTTCGTTTTCGAGTGCATCCGTCCGTCTGCATTGCATTTCCACCATTGTTAAGGTATGTGACAGTTTCAAGGGATTTTCTTGTTTTTTTTTCTTTTCACCATTGTTGGTATCTGAAGACATTAAAGGTTTTGAAAGTTTTTGTTAATACTGTTATCTAAATATTGATGGTTTTTCTTTTCACTATTGTTGGTATTTGATGGTTTTTCTAAATATTTGTTTTCACCATTGTTGGTATACTATTGTTTTTGTTGTTGGTATACTATTGTTTTTGTTATCTAAATATTGATGGTATATTGTTTTTGTTGTTGCGTTCAAGTATGATACGTATATTGTTGTTTTGTATTGAAGGTTTGAGGACATGCATGCAAGTAAATTTTAGTGTTGTTGTTGTGTAGAAATGACTTATTGAAGGTTTAGTGAAGGTTTTATATGTTGATATGTTATTATATTATTATGATGGATTTCTCAATGTTTATATGATATATATGTTATTATGGTTTTATATGTTTAGTTAGGATTTCTCAATGTTTAGTAAGGGTGTCATTTTGGTTTAAGGATTATCTAGTAATTTTAATATGATTTGTTTTGGTGGATTATCTAGTATTTTTAATATGATTTGTCTTGGTTAATTATTAATATGATTTTAATAAAATTTATATTTTGTCTGCTATAGGGGTTACCTGTGAAGAGCAAAGCTGTGATCGTTTCCAAGCATCCTATTGCGTAGCATTCTTAGAAGTTAGTGATTTCCTTACAGGTATTCTCTGTTTTGTTTAACTTTTATAGTTTAGTGTAGATTACTCAATTAGTATGGATAAAAAATGGATGTCTGGTAATCGATTGTCAAAAAAGTACGAGAATGGGGCATCGAAGTTCGTTAAGTTTGCTGTTGAACACGCCAAAGACCCCAGTAGGATCACATGTCCTTGCTTAGGATGCTGTTATGGGCGTCGAGTTGACGCCGTTCAGTTGGAATCTCATTTAATGAGACATGGAATTGACCGAAGTTACACATGTTGGACATTACATGGTGAGATAAGTAACGAGAATGTTGAACCCCGGAATAATACGACATGTGCTTCAAAGGACAATGGCAGAGATACATATGATTGTGATCGAGTCGAAGAGATTGCAGAAGCACTTGAAGAAGATCTTCAAGATTGTCCCAAGATGTTTGAGTGGTTGGTAAGCGATGCAGAGAAACCGTTGTATAAAGGTTGCACTACTTTCACAAGATTGTCCGCGGTATTAAAGTTGTACAATTTAAAGGCGGGTAATGGATGGTCGGATAAAAGTTTCACAGAGTTGTTAGCCCTACTTCAAGAGATGCTTCCGGAGGATAATGTTCTTCCCAATCGAACCTATGAAGCTAAAAAAATGTTATGCTCTATTGGCATGAGCTATGATAAGATACATGCTTGTCCAAATGATTGCATTTTGTTTCGAAATGAATATGCATCATTAAACGAGTGTCCTAAATGTGGTGTATCTCGGTATAAGAAAAAATTGTCACCAGCAAAAGTATTATGGTATTTTCCTATAATTCCGAGATTCAGACGCATGTTTCGTAGTGAAACAGATGCAAAACACCTGACTTGGCATGCAGATGATAGAATTGTAGATGGGAAGTATCGACATCCGGCAGATTCACCACAGTGGATGAAAATTGATAATGATTATCCTGATTTTGGAGAAGAAGCTAGAAACCTTCGCTTGGCATTATCGACTGATGGAATGAATCCGCATGGTCTGCAGAGTATCTCACATTCTACCTGGCCTGTAATTATTATGATTTATAACCTACCTCCATGGCTATGTATGAAGCGTAAGTACATGATGTTATCTATGTTAATTTTTGGCCCTAAACAACCAGGGAATGACATAGACGTATACCTGACACCTCTAATCGAAGACTTAAAGAGTTTGTGGGAGAACGGTGTGGAGGTTTATGATGGATATAGGAAAGAAAGTTTCAATTTGAGGGCGATGGTGTTTGAATTGTATATTTAAGGCCAAAGTTTGAATTTTATTTATAAGGCCAAAGTGTTGAAATAAAGGCCTGAATTATAAGCAGGTTTGTGTAATATAAGCAGGTTGTTGGTAAAATATACAAAACAGGGTGAATATTTTTATAAAAAAAAAATTTTAAATCTGGGACATTAGACAGCGCTTTTACATAAAAGCGTTGCTAAAGGTCACAATTATTACGCTACAAAAGCGCTGCTATTGGTTTGGAAGGGGGGGGTCTAAGGCAGCGCTTGTACAAAGCGCTGCTAAAGGGTGGGATATGGCAGCGCTTTGCAAAAGCGCTGCTAAAGGGGGATCCTAAGACATCGCTTTTTGAAAGCGCTGCTAAAGGGGGGGATGGTTGGGGGAATTATACAGCGCTTACAAAAGCGCTGCTAAAGGGCTAAAAAGGCGTTGCTAAAGGTGCAGTTGAAGGGAGCTTTTAGCAGCACTTTTTCATTGAAAAAAAGCGCTGCCTTTACCTTTAGCAGCGCCACATTTGGCAGCGCTTTAAAGCGCTGCTAAAGCCCAAAAAAAGCGCTGCTAAAGGTCTTTTTTGGCATAGTGATACCGGCCGAAGGCCGGTCCGCCCGCCTTAGTTAGGATAACACAAAGTTTAATCGGAATATTAGGTAGCAATGCTTTTAAACCATGAATCCATATGAATAGACCGGTGTTACCTTACACACACTCCTTAAAGATTCTTCCTCTGCATAACTCGCTTAGCACTTATTTATGGCCATGTGTTATCCTGTTTCATGAATTTTTATGAGAGAAACTCCAACTCTCACTTTGAGACGGCACCATCTCAGAATTCACATAGGTGAAATTCATATTGTATCTGTTTCCAATAGATACGTACCCTCGGTATTGAACTTCATTAAGAGTTTAAAATAAAACTCAACCCTCATTTCCAAGGTCAACATAATTACGAAATGTTAGACAATTATCCAAATCAACGACTTGTTATTACCCATTGAAAATCTTAAAGTTAATGTTTTGTTAACTTAAGATTGGGTTGTCGCCGTTGTCGGAACTCTTACTCAAGGAGTTTCAACCCCATACCTCTCGAGGTTGTTTTTACTAAGTCTCTGGCCAGTGGCTTAGTAAACGGATCAGCTAAATTATAGCTTGTTCGTATAAACGTGAGTGAAATGATTCCATCCTTAATCAGTTTTCTCACGAACGAATGTCTAAGTCCTATATGCCTAAACTTTCCATTATATACTTCGCTAAATGCTCTTGCCAAAGTGGTCTGACTATCGCAGTGTACCATCACTTTTGAAACGTTGTCTTTAGCCAATGGAACTTCCAAAAGAAGATCCCTCAACCACTCTGCTTCTTGACTAGCGGAAGCGAGAGCCACGAACTATGATTCCATGGTCAAAAGAGTGATGCATGTTTGTTTCTTGCTCTTCCAAGAAATTGCTCCTCCAGCTAGTGCAAATATCCACCCAGTTGTAGATTTATGATCTCCTACATTAGAGATCCAACTCGCATCGGTATATCCTTCTAATATAGCAGGAAACCTACCATAATGAAGGCCAAGATCTTTGGTTTTCAACAAATAACCAAATATCCTCGTGATTGCCTTCCAATGTTCATTACTTGGATTACTAGTAAATCTACTCATTTTACTAACTGCAAACGATATATCGGGTCTGATACACTGCATTAAGTACATAAGACTTCCAATCGCACTTGCATATTCTAATTGAGTCACTGCTCTTCCATCATTCTTTTCAAGTTTGATTACATGATCAAATGGAGTAGTTACTTCCTTGAATTTCAGGTGTTTGAACTTATCAAGCATTTTCTCAATATAATGTGTTTGATTAAGTTCATAACCCCCACTATTTCGCTTAACTTTTATTCCTAAAATTGTGTCAACAAGTCCAAGATCTTTCATCTTGAAGGTGGAAGTTAGAAACCTTTTTGTTTCTAAAATTCTATTAAGTTTATTGCTAATTATTAGCATGTCATCAACATAAAGACACAAAAATATTACAATGTTATTATACACTTTTGTATATAAACACTTGTCACAAGAATTAGGAATAAATCCATTTGACATTATCGTAGAGTCAAACTTTTGATGCCATTGTTTTGGTGCTTGTTTTAAGCCATATAGAGATTTGACAAGTTTGCACACCTTTTGTTCATTTCCAGGAAGGACGTATCCTTCTGGTTGTTCCATGTAGATTTCCTCATCGAGATCTCCGTTTAGGAACACTGTTTTAACATTCATTTGATGAACAATCAGATCATTCAAAGATGCTAAAGCAAATAACAACCTTATAGTGGTTGTTCTTGCTACAGGTGCATAAGTGTCAAAATAATCTATACCTTCCTTTTGTCTAAATCCTTTTGCCACTAATCTTGCTTTATAAGTGTTTAATGTACCATCACTATGATATTTCTTTTTAAACACCCACTTGCATCCAATGGGTCTTGATCCCTTTGGTAAATCAACAAGTTCTCAAGTGTGGTTGGACATAATTGAATCCATTTCATCTCGGATAGCATCTTTCCAAAAAGAGGAGTCTCTTGAAACTATTGCTTCCTTATAAGTTTTAGGATCTTCCCCTACTTGAAGAATTACCGGAATGTTTTTAATAAACTTTGTACTATTCCCTTCAACCAGATAAAATGAAATGGATTGAGAATCAATTTCGTCTGGTCCTAGGTTCTTTATTTTCCGGACTCTTTTGCTTATCCTAGGTTCGGGTTGTGATTCAATGATTCGAGATGTGCCTTCAGGTTGTATTTCTATAATCCGAGAAGAGTCTTCTTCACAAGATTCTTTATTCTTAGTGATAAGATTTTCAAAGAATTCTACATCCCGGAATTCAACAATAATATTAGACTCTAAATTTAAAAGTCTATATGCTTTTCTATTTTGCGCATATCCTACAAAGGCACATCTTATCCCTCGAGGACCCAACTTGGTTCTTTTAGGATCCATGTTTTTGTAGTATGCCACACACCCTCACACCTTAAAATAGCCAATATTAGGTGTCATGCCCTTCCATACCTCATATGGAGAAATTCCAATTTTATTTAAAGGAATTCTATTTATTATGTGACAAGCGGATAATAAGGCTTCGCCCCACAAATTGAAAGGTAGTTCGGAATGCACTAACATGGCATTCATCATTTCTTGATATGTTCGATTCTTTCTTTCGGCTATGCCATTTTGTTGTGGTGTTCTAGGCGCCGAACATTCATGTATTATACCGTGTTCTTCACAAAATGCATCAAATTCAGTAGAAAAGTATTCACCGCCCCTATCACTCCTAAGGACTTTTATACTTCTACTTAATTGATTTTCCACTTCTGCTTTATAAATCTTAAAGGCATTAAAAGCCTCATCTTTATGCTTTAAGAGATATACATATGTGTATCTGGAACAATCATCAATAAATGTAATGACATATCTATTTCCCCCACGGGTCAACATGCCATTAAATTCGCACAAGTCTGAATGTACAAGATCAAGCAGATTTGTATTTCTTTCAACACTTTTGAAAGGTTTCTTAATCATCTTTGATTTAACACATAATTCACATTTATTGAAATCATTGATATTACATGATATCAAGCCAAATTTAATTAGTCTCTTCATTGAACTAATACCAATATGTGCTAATCTATTGTGCCATAAAGTAACTGAATCAAGCATGTAAGCAGAATTAGAAATTTCATTAATCATATTATCGGTAATACATAGTTTGATCATTCCTTCAGCGGAATATCCTTTTTCCAACAAATACACCATTACGGGTCAAAATAAGTTTGCCCGATTCATACACAGATTTAATACCCGGTTTTCCCAATAAATCCCCACTAACAAGATTCCTATTCATGTCTGGGACATGAAGCACATTGACAAGAGTAACTTTCTTTCCAGAAGTGAAGTTGAGTTCGACCGTTCCGGTTCCAACAACTTTAGATCGTACTTCATTTCCCATTTGGACTTCTTGTCCATCATTTGTCTCAGAATATGTTTTGAATGCAGCCCTGTCATATGCGACATGAACCGTGGCACATGTATCATACCACCAGCCTTGGACTTTGCCTTTGATTGCCATAATTTCGCTCACAGTAGCAATTATATCATCATTAGCATTAACTGCATTGATCTCCTTTTTTGATTTATTTTGCCTGTAATCTCGAGCATAGTGTCCAGGTTTTCCACATACAAAGCATCCACTTTTCGGACCCTTCGGACCACCAAAATTCTTGAACTTGGTATGTTCCCTTTTTGGTGCGAGATGACTTTTCTTGACATCATGTTTTTTCTTTTCCTTGTTGGTCACAGCATTGGCTTTGGAAAGACCCGCAGATTCTGGTTTTTCCCTCTCCTTCGATTCCTCCTCGATTCGAAGATGTTTCTGGATTTTCTCCAAGGAAAAATCATCAGAACTGTGCAACAGTTTCTTTTTATAGCCTTTCCACGAAGTTGGTAACTTAGCGATGATTGCACCAACTTGAAAAGTTTCAGGAATGTCTATTTTCACCGCTTTGATTTTGTTCACCAGGACTTGCAATTCGTACACTTGGGAAAGTATGGGCTTAGAATCTATAAATTTAAAATCAAAGTATTTGGAAATTAAGAACTTCTTCGTACCTTCTTCTTCGGCTTTGAATTTAAACTCCAGCGAATTCCACGAAGTTGGTAACTTAGCGATGATTGCACCAACTTGAAAAGTTTCAGGAATGTCTATTTTCACCGCTTTGATTTTGTTCACCAGGACTTGCAATTCGTGCACTTGGGGAAGTATGGGCTTAGAATCTATAAATTTAAAATCAAAGTATTTGGAAATTAAGAACTTCTTCGAATGTCTATTTTCGCCGCTTTGATTTTGTTCACCAGGACTTGCAATTCGTGCACTTGGGGAAGTATGGGCTTAGAATCTATAAATTTAAAATCAAAGTATTTGGAAATTAAGAACTTCTTCGTACCTTCTTCTTCGGCTTTGAATTTAAACTCCAGCGAATTCCATATGTCTCTAGCCAACGGATTGTCCGTGTATAGGTCGTATAGGCAGTCAGACAGCGTGTTCAGAATATGTCCAATTTGACAAGATCTGACTGAATCATGAACGAAATCACTTTCCTTAAAAGTATTTCAAGCATCCGTCCGTCGGAGCGCCGCCTCATTAACGCCGCAAATAGCGGCCTCATTAACGCCGCAAATAGCCCGATGCGTAGTGCTCAAGTGCCGTCTACAAGCCGCCACTAGCGCCTCTACGCCCACGCCCTCGGATCCGGATCCGGTTCCGTGTTTTGTATGAGACAAGTGACATAAGGCTTGGGACCACCACATATTACTATGTGGCACTTTATTCTCTTTGACTCCTTTGGAAAGTACATTGTTCCAAGGGTCTTATAAATGCTATTTAATTTTACTCCACTTCCAATGTGGGACTTATTTGAAGCATTTATTGCCAATTAACTATATCACTCACTTTGTCATTTTGGAACAACTTAATGGAAATAAATATTCATTATTTCCAACAAAATCTTCAACATTAACATTATAACTTTGTGCATTACAATCAAAGTTAAATAACATGTAATTTCATTTCTCTTATCATGCATAATATATTTTGCGAGGGCAATGTGAATTCCATCAACATCACTGGTGCCAAGATGATGTCTCCACACTGCAAGAAACAAAACACAGTCTATTATATTTTTAATTTGGTATATGTCAAATTAAATTAATTTAAGATGAGAATGATTTAAATTGCTTTGCTGGCTACATTAATTTAATGTCTAATGAGTAACTAAAGCCTCATTACAGCTTCAAAATCTATTCATTAGTATGAATTTTGTGACAATATCATATAAGTACTTTAACAATAACATTGAAGAGAAGTTAAAATGAATTTAAGAAAATTCCACTTGATTTGACATATACAAAAGAAACAAACTCGCCTCACAAATGATCTCCGAGAATCAATCCAAAAAATATAAAAACTGTATCAAAAATTTTATATCGTTATCAATCTTCATCGAAAACATTAGAAGTTAAACAACTACCAATTCCTTTTGAAGAAGCTATCTCTAAAATAAAAAATAAAAAAATAAAATAAGAATTATAACTTATTATTAATCAAGTTATTATCTAAGAAATGATTGTTTATCTTAAAATATGTATAAGTATTTTACCTTCCTCTAATTTCTCAAGCTCCTTGAAGTTCTCAACTAAAAGAGAATCAATGATTGAGCATTTACGTGATGCTTTAAGGCAACTGTAACTACAAACAAGGGCTTCCATTGTTTGAGGTATAAGGCAACTGCGATATTCATCCATCACTCGTACTCCAAGACTAAAAGTAAACTCAGATGCTACAGTGGAGATAGGTATGGCAAATAAGTCTTTTGTCATCTTTGCAAGGACTGAAAGGCGATTGGAATTTTCCCTCCATCATTTTAAAATATCAAAGTCTATGGTAAATTGACTCTCTAAAAATTCTTCTAGATACTTTTCCAAATCATTCATTTTCGCAGAGGAAGATCCATTGCAATGTAAAAAATGATTGTAACTATAAAGATCTTCCTTACCACTTAAATCAAATCAATTAAATTATGAATCACTTTGGGACTCATGTTCGTCATCACTATACTCCATGAATAGTTCATTCAAGCGAGTATCCAACAAGTCTCTTAACTTTTTTGCCTCTAATGAATTAAAATTCTGATTGATCAACCAAGTGACAAATTTTAATTTGTACCTGGGGTCTAAGACATAAGAAATCAGCAACATCAAATTTATCTTCTCAGGTTTTCCTCAATATTTGTCTTCTTTTTTTCATCTTGAAAGTCATGTCTTTTATGAATGAATCCTTAAAAATACACATGTTATTTATCTTTTCCCCTATATCAAATACCTCTAGCATATACATATTAGAAGCCACATAGGAGGAACCAGATATTCGAAGTGTGATATCATAAAAGATTTTTAAAAATGAAAGAATCGATTGTGTTTCTGTCTAGTCTAAACTTGTGGGTACACCATTTCCATTTTGAACTAGCTCTTGGGTGTACATGGGATCATAAATTTCAAGTCCTTCAAAAGCTTTTTGATGTTTCAAAGCTGAGTCTAATATTAGATAAGTTGAATTCCACCTTGTTTCTACATCAAGGCACAAAAGACCTTTGTACTCGGTGTTTGACCGTTTTACACATTCTTTGAATTTTGCAAACCTATTAGCAGAAGACTTGGCATATTTGACAGAACCTCGGATCTTCAAGATAGACTTGTCAAGATCTTTTAACCCTTCCTTAACAATGAGGTTTAAGATATGAGCACAGCAAAGCATATGTATGTATTCTCCATTCAATACTAAGCAGTTACAAGATAATAGCTTCTTCTTCAAATGTTTAATTGCAAGATCATTTGAGGCTGCATTATCAAGTGTGACAGTCAATATTTGATTAAGTCTCCAATCAGTCAAACACGCAATAATAGTGTTTGTTATAATATTTGTCGAGTGGCCCGAAACTTAGACAAAACTTAGAATCCTACTTTGCAAGCTCCAATTATTGTCAATGAAGTGGGCAGTGATACACATATATGTGAGATTTTTGATAGACGTCCATGTATCAGAAGTGAGACAAACTCTTTGATAATGCAAGGTTAGAAAGTTTTTCAATTTTTTCTTTTCTGCATCCCATAGCAACAAAGTATCACGTGCAAGTGTAGTACGTGATATAATATTGAACTTTGGGTTTAAGCCATTTACAAATTCATGAAAATCTAGATGCTCCACTTTTGTGAAAGGTAACTCCAATGCTACAAACATTTTCACGAGCAAATACCGCAATCTCTCTTGATCAAACCTAAGAACTGAAGGGGAAGAAAGAGCATGACCTTCACTATTCATTGAGGGCGTAAGTGTTTTTTGCCTCTTGTTAAAATCATTATTTGAGTTGCTCTTGCAAATCTTAGAATGTGTTGCCATTGAACTCGTCCCATTATACTTGAGCTTCTTATCACAATGGTTGCATATAGCTATATTTTCGGAGTTAGAATCTAGTTTGAAGTCATTCTAAATAGAAGATTGATTTTTACGACGTCTAGTTTCGAGTGGTAACAAAGTAGTAGAGTTCTAGACAATTGGTGAAGGAGTAGCAAATAAATTTGTTGGCTTGGATTCACCATTCATTTTGATATAAGCTGCAAAATAAACTCAATATCACAACACAAAACTTCAACATACTAAAACTTGAGTTAGAATTTAGCTAATGAAATAACTCAGAATAAAACTATTGCTCACATTTATGAAAAGCTTCTAAACTATTTTGTTTATTGTTACAGCCACAGCCACTGTCAGATCATGGCAGAAGACACTTAACAAAAAATTTCTTACTACTTCGGTAGTAAAATCTTTCTGCAAGTCACTTTTCATACTAGAATTGTTCCTCTTTTTTACAACTTTGTGGATATCTAAATTGTCTGGTAGATTGATGGACTTGAATAATTCAGAAAAGCGACTTTTAAAATTTTTAATGATGTCCTCTTCCTTAGAGTGAAGGATATTTTATTGTCTACAATGTAATTGATGAGGTTTCTTTTCCTTTTCTAGATATATCTTCCAACCGTTTTATCTATAAAAAAAAAATTGTTTTTGTGCGTTTAAAGAACTAGCAATACTTAGGATTTGATTGATACAATAGAATCAAAGTACAAGAAGAACTGTATATGTTTCAAATGGCTGATGGAATGGAATACCTAATCCTCCATCCCTTTATTATTCAAAATCTAAATCATAAGAAGAAAACCATAAAAGAACAAAACAAGTACTAATATTACAACTATGACACAAATTCTACTAATTAACATAGTACTAATGAATTCATAGCCTGAGCTTGAACTTACAGCTATTGTCTGAAATACTAATATCATTATCCGCACCAAGGCTATCCACCACAATCTCACACCTAACATGAAACTTTACTCTAATACCATGTCGGCTCCAATAGGTCAAACTCTTTGGAACTCTACTTTAATTGTGTTAGAATGACTATTCTGTTTTTATTTAAACTAAGGAAGCATGCAATGCAGAATTTTCAAGTAACTGAACTTAAAAAATGTCAATAGTTAGACAGAAATACTCTATAGATTTAGTAATATATATGTCTAGATAAATAATATTACATTGAACCATTCTCATGAATTTAAAAAAGCCACACTTACTGTAAATATTTTCCCTTCCTAAAGATAAGGTTAAACTTAACTAACTTGAGAAAAAGCGAATAAGGCCTCACTTTTATCTAAATAGTTACTACAATATTAATTGAGATTCTCACTATCTTATAAGTGGTCTCAAAAAATAAATTATGCGAGTGTTTACATATAAAGCATTTACAGTTAACTTTCATACTGGTTATCAAATCAAAATTTAGAAAATTGGACCCATAATTCATTAAACAAGGATTTCTTAATCTACATTGCAACAAAGGTTTAACCAAACATAATTGGGATTATGACCCATCAAAACTTCAAAGGAAAGTTCTATGTTGTTGAAGCAATTTTATAGAAACATTTATTACTCATCCACAATATCAAATGCTAACCTAATCTTCTAACATTTTTAGTGAAAAGAAGAGTTTACTTACAATAGAGCAGATTTGTAGGGTGGAAATTGGGATTAAGATTCCTCATAAATTTGAGCTAATCATGAAACTGAAGTAAAAAAAGTAGAAGATAAGCTTTGATTTAGGAAAAAATATTAGTGATTAGGGAAAATGGGTCTACCTGAAAACTTGATGTAATGGAGAAAAAAAATGTCTCAAGATTCTTGAGAATGAAGATGAAGTGGTTCTTGAGAATGAAGATGAAGTAAACCTCATTAGAAGTGAAAATAAGTTTGATACTTGAAATTGTAAGTTTAAATTTGAAATTGGGTGCATTTTGGGCTTTTAGTTAATAACCAAATTATAATTGGATCCAAAAATAAAATATAAATGAATAACCAACCATTTATAAATAATCCGGTTGATATCTATTTTATAATATCTAATATTTAAAATGGATTTCGACATGGATATAAATCAGAGCCTTATAACCAGATATTTTACACACCCCAGGCACTACCTCTTATCAAAAGCACGTGTGTAGTATATCATCTTTAGCAGACTAGTAAAGGTCAACCCTCAATCTGCTATCGGTCAAGCATTTAGCCTCATAATATAACTAAAATTCATAAAAATCAATACAAAGTTCACAACAGCAAAAATGCAGGAAGGAATAGCTCAAGAAGAATTCAGTTTCCCATCAAAATTAGAATCTTAAATTTAATAAAGAGCAACTATCTGAATCAAGTTCCATCAAAAAAATATAACAAAACATAACATCGTCATTTCACCCAGCCTAAAAGACTAGCTCATGTGGCTTCACACCGGCCTTGAGAGAAAACCTAGCACCTAGATAAGTCTTCAAATCCGGGACGGTCTCGATTGCTTTAATCAATGCAGCATCAACGGTTTTCTGTTCATCTTTCTTCTCCTGAGGTAAAACTTTTTTCTCCTGCATTCAAAAATAAAAAACAGACATCAGCCCACAATTAGCATAAGACAGATATAAACAGAATATGAAGAATGAAAACTCCACCTCTTTGTCTGACTCAAAGAATTCGCCTTCTCCTTTGCTCTTCTTTTTCTTGGCATCCTTTGAAAAATACTTATCATCAAAGTTGCTCACATTGACACCGGAGATATCCACTTTGGTGGATGTGCCAATCACATAGGACTGGTTCACACGTCTCAAGGGAACTCCATTAATTTTGAAGGGACCTGAGAATTGAGATGCACGGTAAGAAACACAATTGAGGCTTTAAGAAAGGTCCTCATATCCTCAATTTAGATATCATTTGCTATACAAAAACAAAAGTATACCCTAAGAACACATATATAACAATAGGCATTAAAGTACATGTAATAGAGATATAGACCCAATTGATCAAGAGCAATCCAGAATTACCGGTTACAAGAAGCAATCCAGAAGGAAGCTGCTTCAAAAACACAACCCTCTTTCCCTTGAATCTACCAGCAAGTAGAATCAGCACTGTTCCTGGGGTAATGCTGGCCCTGAAGACAAAATAAAAGGCACAATACAGAATAAACACCAAAATCACAACATGTACAAACAAATGTGTAAAAATGACAATAATAATGGTAAAAACAAGTCATTTCATCATTTTTCAATCTATAGCTAGTAATAAGTAATTGGAATCAACAATAACTTAATCCAGATCTCAATTAACTCAAATGAAACAGCATGTAATTAAATCGAGCTAAAAATGAAATGCAAAGCACAAAATCTATTAAAACCTAAACACATGAATAAGAAAAAGAGAGATTCATGATGAAAGGTAACCTGAGCTTGGTAGGCTTTGGCTTGTGCTTGTTGAGAAGTGGTTTCTTCACATCATCAGCAGGGTAAAATTTGGGTGGTTTCTCGGCAGGAGTTTCAGGTTTAGGTTTGGGATCATGGCGAGGGAAAGCGCCGCCGTTTTTGGCCTTAATAGCCCAAATACCTCTCTTGTGGTACATCTGAGACTTTGAGAATTTTCCAATTCCCCTGATCAAATCAGGGTTTCTGCTAACCCTAGGTGCTCTCTCCTTCGGCGCCATTGCTGCTGCGAAATGCAAACCCTAGTTTCTGTCTCAGAGCTAATGAGAGTGAGGATGAAACCGCTTGTGATATGTCGAATTAAATCTATGTAATGTATCGGGCCTTGAATTGATCAGACCGAATTCCTGACTTAGGCCCACGGCCCGTTTTGAATTGAAATATTGGCTAGAAAAAGGAACTAGTAATTATTTTTAGTTAATGATTAGTTGAAAAAGTATTATTGAATCATTAGTTGAAAATGTATTAGAATAGAAAAATTATTTGATTGAATAGAGTTATTGGGAAGCTCATCCTAAGGCTCAATCAGCTTTTATATTATATAGAAGCATGTTCAAAAGATTGCTTGTGGTTACTGAATTGGTTGATTACGCGAGAAAAAAGAATGAATTGTTCATTTTTAAGATTGACTTTGGAAAGGCGTTTAACTCGGTATTTTGGAAATATCTTTTATTTGTTATGAAACGTCTGAAATTTGAGAAAAAAATGGATGAGCTGGATGCGAGCTTGTGTATGCTCTAACTATATTTCAATTATGATTAATGGAAACACAACGATTGAATTTCAACATACGTGATGGTTGCGTCAAGGCGACCCTACTCTTTCACCATTTCTCTACCTAATTGTTGCGGAAGGGGTTGCTGGTCTAATGTGTAACACTTGTGCATTGGGTTGTTTTCATTCTTTCAAACTTTCGGAGGAACTTCAGTTCAACTTACTATAATTCGCTGATGACATTATTTTATTGGGCAAAGTTGTTTGGACAACCTCTAGGCAATTAAATCAGTGCTTTGAGTTTGAAATCACTTCAAGACTACGTGCCAACTTTAACGAGAGCAAAATCATCGACTTTAGTGTAGATATTGACTTCTTCTAAGCAATTTCAACCTTCCTTGCTTGCAGAATTAATGTATCCCCTTACATCGTCCTTGGGATTCAATCAGGTGTGAACCTCGTAAGGTGTTCTTCCTGAGAGCCTGTTTTGCAAAAATGTGTAATAGACTTTCATCATGGAGAAGTAAAAGGTTGTCTCTCGGTGGTCGGGTAACCCTTATTAACTCAGTTCTTAATTTAATCCTCCTCTTTTATTTTTTCTTCTATATATGTCTAAATGTAATTATTCAATACTTTATCAATATCCATAGGGAATTTTGTGGCAAGGTGAAGAAAACAAGAAAATAATTAACTGGGTAGCACGGTCCACCATTTGCAAACCGAAAAATTGAAGGAGGAATAGCGGTGAAGCATTTTAATTTATTCAATATTTCATTGCTAACTAAATGGGCTTTGAGCATTCTATCAAATTTTGATTCTAAAAGGAGTAGTTTGTTGGTGTTCAAATATGGCGATACGAAAGGCCTTGTGCTCGCTATCTTTTGGTTTGTTAACATCATTAAATCGTCTATATGGTGGAGGGATTTA
The DNA here is from genome assembly GCA_963859935.3 of Lathyrus sativus. Taxonomy (NCBI): domain Eukaryota; kingdom Viridiplantae; phylum Streptophyta; class Magnoliopsida; order Fabales; family Fabaceae; genus Lathyrus; species Lathyrus sativus. Next base: position 659,830,036 of record OZ012741.1, on the reverse strand, counting down.
AGACTGTCAGTGGGAGCTTAGCGAGTTAAACATAACTTATTTTGTGACAGCATATCCTACAAGTTGGGCAACAAATTGTGTATAGATATTTTGAGGCATAGATGGCTGAGATTTTCGCCTCTTAACCTGTTATATTGAGTTATGTCTGAATCTTTTCAGGTTCCAGGCTTAAGTTGTAAATGTTGGGCAATGGATAATGGGAAATGCTCTTCGGGTCTTGTTAGCTTGTCTGACTCAAATGAAATCATGGATAATAATTCATATTAGGATGAGTTGGATAACATTCTCCTTCATTTGAGTCCTAATCCATAATCAGTAGATTTATTTGTCTGGTGGCATGATAGCTTTAGTTTCTCGGTTAAATCAACATATGTTACTCTTTTATCTTATTTTGGTTTAGGATCTCGTTGTGATGTAGGAAAAGTCAAGGTTTTCAAATTATTTTGGGTCCAAAATGTATCTGCCAATATTCATGTGTTTGTGTGGAGATTACTCTAGATCAGGTTGCAAACCATATATGATATCGTAAAGCATAGTGTGTTGAATGGAGCACACAATCTTGTATGCCTTTTATGCTTAGAGCCAGATAAAAATCATTTTCATCTCTTCATTTCTTTCCATGTAACTATAATAGTTTCGCACCATATTCTTGCATGAATTAGTTTGAGTGTGTTACCTGCTTGTGAGGTGTTATCAGATCATGCTTTGTCATTTGAAGCTAGTCTGATTGGAATTGCAAAAAAGAGATGGCGGATTCTTCTTAGGTTGCGAGTGTTTAGTCAATTTGGCTAGCTAGAAATGAGATTCTTTTCAACAGAGACGTAAGAGAGTTGTGGGATTATCATCTTTAGCCAAGTCTCTATCGTGTGAATGGTTTGGTGCTAAGTTCAATGTGTCGAAGGACTCTTTGTGGGAACAAAATTGGTTGATATCATATCCTTTGAGTTTTAATGATAACAAAGTTTTAAATAACATTTGGGCTTTCTAACATCCATTAAAGTATGTAAAATTATATGATTAAAAACAAATGAAAATTTGCTTGAGGAATCTAATCTGAAGTTCAAACTCTGGCTCTGAAGACAGTTTCTGAAGAATCTGGCTCTGATGATGATTCAAACTCTGAAGAAGTTAACTCTAAATAGTTTATGGTGACTTAGACTTTGAAGCTTCAAATTCCAATAAGTAGACTCTGAAGTGATAAGCCTCTGAAATAAATTAAAGAAAAGTATCATGGCAACATAGGAAGAACTCAAGAATGGAGAAAAATCTAAGAGAGGTGAAGAACAAGCAAAAATAGGATTAATAGCTCTTACATCTTTTGAAGTAGAATCTGACTCAGAATTTAAAGAGGATGATGTATTTTCCAAACTATCTCGTTCTAATTTGATTATCTCTATTCAATATCTTATGAGTAGATGTCAGGAAAAGGCCAGGCATATGAAAATATTAATAAAGCATTATGATATTTTGAAAGAAGAATTAAGATCTATTCAAAACAAAAATGAAGCTCTTAAGAGAAATCATATTGCTCTTGTTAAAGATGTGTTTGACAAAACTCTTGATGAGCATGAAATGGATCTTCAAGAATTTATCTTAATTGGCCTTAAAAGAACCAAACTTGCACCCATTATCTATGGTGTAAGTAGAATCATATTACAAGGTATGGGTTATGGTCAAAAACCTTTTAATCTAAGGACTAAAACCTTGATTAAGCCTTCAGATCTTTCTTCTTTAAAATCTACTAAAAAAGGGTTAGACTTTTATTTTGTAGCTGATTCTAACAGTGCAAAGGTTCTAAACCAATCAGAATTTAAGACTCTTTAGTCAAAGGTTCTGAAGAAACCAGAATCTGAGACTCTAAAGTCAAAGGTTTTGAAGTTATTAGAACCTAAGAATATAAATTCAAAGGTTCTGGAGAAATAAGGACCTAGGGCATTTGGTCATAAGGTTTTGCAATATTCAAAACTTAAGGTTAAGACTTATTCAAGACAACAAACTTTTAAATCAAAAGTCTTTAATAACTCTAAACTTGTCCATATGAGAGAAAATGCACAAAACAAAAGAAAACATGTTAGGACTAATCTTAGAGGACCCATAAGAGTATGGGTACCTAAATTTGAAATCATTTTTGTTATAGATATGCTTCAAGAGAGAAGCAAAGCAGCAGACCTAGTACCTGGGTAGTGGCCACTCACGACATACGACAGGAGAAAGGCTTATGTTTCGAATCCTTCTAGAGTGAGGAATTATGGGATTTGGAGGAAACCAAAAAGAAAATATTTGTATAATCATGAATGAATATGATAATTTATAGTATTCAAGGGTAAGAGGAAAGGTTGTGTCTATAAAAATAATTTTTCTGAATTGGCAAACAGAAGGTAATTTTCCTTCTATCAACGAATGGTGAAAATTGGGTCTGGAAAAGAAGGTTAGGTCATGCTAATTGGAGATTAAACTCCAAGCTTAGCAAGTTAAAACTTGTTAAGGGGTTATCAAATCTTAAATATCATTCAGATGCTCTATGTGGAGCATGCTACGTAGATAAAATTAACAAAACCTCTTTTAAAATAAATAACTTTGTCTCTACCGCTAAACCCTTAGAATTGTTTCACGTTGATTTGTTTGGTCTTGTTAGTACTGAATCAATCAATAGGAAGAAATATGGGCTTGTCATAGTTAATGACTTTGGTAGATGGATTTGAGTTTAATTTATTAGAACCAATGATGAACCATATGATGTGTTTAGTGTATTATGCTTACAAATATACAATGAAAAGGGATTAAAAAATAGGGAGTGATCAAGGAGGAGAATCTGAAAATGAATCTTTTGAAAACTTTTGTGAAAAATATGGAATCCTCCATGAGTTTTCTTCTCATAAAAGTCCACCGCAAAATGGAGTTGTAGATGGGAAGAATAAATACTTACAAGAAATGGAAAAAACCATGATTCATGAAAATAACTTTCATAAGTACTTATGGGTATAAGTTGTAAACATATCGTGTTATGTTCATAACAGGATCTACATCAGACTCATTCTGAATAAAACTACATATGAGTTGTTCAAAGGAAGAAATTCTAACATTTCTTATTTTCATCAGTTTGAATGTACATATTACATCTTAAACAATAAAGTTTATCTGAAGAAATTTGATGTTAAACCTCAAAAGGGTGTCTTTTTAGGATACTATGAATGCTCTGAGACATATAGGGTGTATGGCTCTGAAACCAAAATGGTTGAAAAGTCTATATATATTAAATCTGATGACAAAAGGCCTGACAGTAAAATGTCAGATCTAGTTGAAAACTTTTGCAGAATTTCATGTATCAAAAGTCTCTCCAGGAGCTGGTGGATCAGAAGTCATTATTTCTTCAGAAGCTGAATGTTAAAAAGCTAGATGTTTAGAAGTTTGTGGTATAGAACCAAGTCTAACTTTTGAAACACATTCAGAGGAAGCAAGTTTTAAAGAAGCTCTATGTGATTCTCAAGAAGTTGCACAATCCAGGAAAAAACTTCAAGTACAAGTCTTCTCATCCAGAAGAGTTTATCATTGGAAACAAAGTCAGTCATCTGAAAATAAGATTTGCATTCAGCGATAAGCATTCAATGTTAGGAGTTATCTCCATGATTAAACCAACATTTGTTGATAAAGCCTTATTATATGATGGATGGATTGTAGCAATGCAAGAAGAACTGCACCAGTTTAAAAGGAATGACGTGTGGGATATGGTACCCAGACCTTATCAAAAGAACATCATTGGAACAAAATGGGTCTTTAAAAATAAGCTGAATGAGCAATGGGAGATGGTAAGAAACAAAGCTAGACTGGTAGCTCAAGATTACAGTAGGCAAAAAGGTGTAAATTTCTCTAAAACCTTTGCACCAGTTGCAAGGTTAGAGGCAATCATACTTATTCTCTCTTATGTTATTAATCGTGATATTGTTTTATATCAAATGGATGTCTACAATGCTTTCTTAAAAGGGGTCATTTTTGAAGAAGTGTATGTCAAACAACCCATTGGGTTTAAGGACTCTGTCCACCCAGATTTTGTTCTTAAACTTAAGAAATCATCCTATGGACTCAAGCAAGCTTCAAGAGCTTGGTATGATAGACTAAGTAATTTCTTATTAGGAAATGGATTTCAAAAAGACTCTGAGTGAGGAAATCTTAATGTCCAATTTTATGTTAATGATATAACTTTTTTGTTCTACTAACGTAGCTCTTTGCAAAGAATTTTTTGAGACTATACAAGCGGAATTTGAGATGAGCATGATGGGGGAATTTAAGATGAGAATGATGGGGGAATTGAAGTTCTTCCTCGAAATTCAAATCAACCAAAGCAAAAATGGAGTTTATGTTCATCAGTCTAAATATACCAAATAGCTTATAAAGAGGTTCAAGTTTGAAGACTGCAATGTTATGAGCACTTATATGCATCCAACATGCAATCTGAATAAAGAAAAAGAAAGCTCCAAAGTTTTTCAAAAGTTGTGTAGAGGTATGGTTAGTTCCTTACTTTACTTAACAACTTTTAGGCTAGATATTTTGTTCAGTGTGTGTATGTGTGCATGATTTTAATCAGATCCTATGGAAACTCACTTAATTGTTGTTAAGGGGATCTTTAGGTATTTAAAGGGAACAACAAATCTAGGATTGCTTTATAAAAAAATCCCTAGATTATAAGCTAGTTGGGATTATGTGATGCTGATTATGTTAGGGATAGAATTGAAAGGAAATCCACTAGTTGAAACTGTAAATTCATATGTGAAAACCTAATATTTTAGGATAGTAAAAAGAAAGCAACTATTGTTTTGTCCACAACAAAAGTATAATACATCTCAAATATTAAATGATACACACAACTCATCTGGATGAAATATCAGTTGGAAGACTATGGATTTGTGGAAGCAATGATCCCATCTGCTATGATAATATTGCTGCCATCTATTTAACTAAAAATCCATATAAACATTTTAAAACCAAGCACATAGAAATAAAACATCATTTTATTAGAGATTATGTTCAGAAAGGTGTAATAGATATATAGATAATTAATAATGATCGTCAATGGGATAATATATTTATCGATCCTCTTACAATATAAAGATTTGATTTCATTAAAAAGAATCTGAACAAGCATTTTGTGAAGATTAATGTTTGTTTATGAATAGAGGATCACAACCTCTGACACTCAAAACTAGATTAAATGTTTCTGATGGCATATAAGTGGTTTATTTTGTTGAAGTTGAATTATGACCACTTGTGTGTCGCAAATATGGAAACAAAATTTGACTTGGTCTTTAGTCTGTTAAGTTTTAACTTTGTGCTCGTTTACTCTAACTATGTGCTATATTAACTATTGGAGATCTTTATATGATAAAACAACAACATGTTTGAAAATCTCCTTGGACCTCAATCAGTTTAAATGTGTGCAAATTTTTTAGATTCACCGCATACACATGACTTTGGTGGTTGAAAAGAAATTCAGACAAAAATTTGATTTTATTCAATGGAAAAGGATTACATGATTCTGCTTTAAAAAAAAGGCAACACAAAAGGCTACTCTGGTCCTTTGTTACCACTCAACCATAGTGACATGAGGTAGTTCCTCCAGTCATCATCCCACTCACCATCATCATATATATCAATGACTTCCTTCTTAAGGTTCCCTTTAGATCTCTTCATCATGGTCTTTGTAGTCTTTCCGACTCTGGATGCCCTAGCAAAAGTTCTTCCACCCTTTGAAGAACTGATTTTGTCATCCTTCTAGTTCTTCGTAGCCTTCTTCACTTCTTCAGCAGAACCATTATTGAATTTTTCACATGTGTTACTCATTATGATCGATAAGAAAGAATGATGGATGGATTTTTTGCCTACTCCAATCTGGCTTTTATAGGGTAAATGGAAGCAACTAAGATATGTATGGTTTACTGCATGCCTAGTGTCCAAACTCCCTTTCCAAGGTTTGACTGGTATATCTTATTGGCCTAAGAAGAGGGTTATAATTTCTCATGTTTTGTAGCATCTCTTACAACCACTAAAGTCATTTATTGTCATCACATTTTTTACCTGAACATTTCTTTACTAATGACAAAGGGAGAACAAAGCATGATTATTAGTTATTTTTACTCAGATCTTGTTATTTCCCATATATTTATTTTTCTTCAATCTCTTTTCTTTCTTTTATCTTTTTGTTGCGACAAAAAGGGGAGAGAGATATAGAGTATTTAAGCACCTGAATTTGTTGATTATTATATGTGCCGCTTAAGTTCTGAAGATTAATATTATTGTGCTTTTAAGAGAATTTAATTAACTTAGATATGACTTAGGGGGAGCTTGCAACTCTCACCCTATGGACTATCTGACTTAAGGGGAGCTTACAAATCTTAGACCCTAAAGTCAACATGTTAATTAAATTAACATCCATAGTTCTCAAATACTTATGTTTATCATCATCAAAATGGGGGAGATTGTTGGAACAAAAATGGTTGATACCATATCCTTTGGGTTTTTATGATAACAAAGTATTTAAAGAATAATTGGGCTTTCTAACATTTGTTCAAGTATGCTGAATTATATGATTAAGAACAGATTAAGTCAGTCTCTGGTGAGAATAGGTAATTTATATGAGAATGTATAAATGAATAACAACCATTTGATTTAAAAAGAAAGGTTATTTCACTGGATCATGTGCCAAAAATTCAAAAAAATCATACGCTTTTAAGATGAGAGAGAAATTAATAATTAATTTTAGAAATATATTTTAAATCAATGGTCTGAATTCATTCTCATATTCTCATATAAGTATAGCATTCTCATGTGATATATGTGTGTGTGTGTGTGTGTGTGTGTGTGTGTGTGTGTGTGTGTGTGTGTGGTGGGATCAACTTACTCCAAGAGTAAGTCTTTTTAACTTACTCTAAATCATAGTCTTTGATTTGAATATAATTTAATGGTTAGATTATGCTTTTACTTAATTAACTGAAGGCTCTAAGATTTGACTAAATTTTGGTAAAACATGATGTTGCATAAGATGTTCTAACAAGAAGAATTATGTAAAGAACAACATGTCAGACAAGATGTCATATTTTAAGGACTCGACATCTTGATCTAATACAACAGATTTGGTGCAGATCTGTTCCAGGGTTTAAGATGCAATCAGAACATGGATCAAAGAAAGATTGGGTTGAGATTTCGAAGCCCATGGAGTGCTGAAGATTATGAAAGGAAGACTAAGACCTAGATCAATGTACTCATTCTTGTAACTTAATTATAAGGGTTTAAGGTTTTGAAAGTCGGGTAATTTTCTTATGTTGTAAGTCATCTTTTGTATCAGTCGATACATTGTGGTTGACATAACTTTACATATTCAAAAACCTGTAAGTAATGAATTGTATATTATTCTTGGACGATGCTTGTAAGCAAATCCAAGTATTAATGTTAGTCAAGAGTCTTGACTGAATTTTGTTTTGGAAGGGGTGTCTTTCAATTGATCTATTTGATACAGTTACCAGAGGTTGTAACTGTTAGATATCACCGAGGTGATTTAGGAATTGAGACGGGTTTCTCTTATCTAAATGGTAATTTATAGGTAGAAGTTGCACTGGGTAGGGATTACGCGAGGAGTTGCAAACCATACATTGTTTCACTCTGAATTAATACTACTGATAGTGACATTATTCCTGGCTTGGTAGCCCCCAAATGTAGGTGTTGTTGTTAACTGAACTGGGTAATCATATCTTGGTGTTATTGATCTTTCTGTTATATTAAATTTGATATGCTCTTATGTTTTGAAATATATGTCTTGACAGATGTTGAAACATCTGTCATGACACTGTAATGAATTTGCAGTATGTGGATGCTCTTATTTTTGGCCCTGTTTAGTTATGCATAGATCAATGTCTCGACATCCCTTGGGACATCTAAGATTTGTATACCAGAATTTCAATTGGTATCAGAGCAGACATCGTGCTCTGTATCTGGGTGAGATTCAGGGAAGTTACTTTCTGGTCTTTTGAACAAGGATGGAATTTGTGTGATTATACCATCCATTACTGTTGTGTTGAAGGGGATTGGAAGCTAGGAGGACAAATTTCTGAATCCGTCCTGATATCTTCGGATGGTTGACTGATTCTTATATGTAGATTCTTCCGCTGCTGCTGATAATGATACTATTGTTGCGCATGATTCCTTTTAAAATGTTCTAACATCTGTCCTAACTTATTGAAGATGGGGTCAGCCTCTTTAGATGTTCATGTCATTGCTAGTTGGGAGTTATGCAAAGAAGCAAGCATTGTGACATGTTTTCCCCTGAATGATCTTCCTATGTTTCTTGGGAGATGGCGCAAACAGGTACCATGAAGGTTAATAGGAAGAAAAGGTTGAGTTAATGGCTTGTTTATAATTCATGATCTATGGATTTTTTTAAACAGTTTATGTGATGTTTAAGGTAACCTAAGATACTTGATTTCTCTCTCAAGTCCACTTATAAAGGCACAGCTAAATGTGTTTGGAAGATAAGAAGGTTTTTTATGGAAGATTTATGCCTTGAAAAAATTCCTTTATAGGTTGTTGCTAGAGTAAGGAAGAGAGTCTTATGACATTTTGTGTCTGAAGAATATAGAATTGAGTTTTAAAATTAATTGTTATTTGTGACATTAGTAAGTATTTAATTGATTATACTTTGATCCGTGATGTCTAAAATGTCTCACCTGAAGTTGCAGCTTCAGACAACTGCAAGAACTCAAGAAGCTTTTCTTCTAGATACAGTCTGTATCATTTGTGGAGTTATCATTGGGTCCTTATCTTGTCCTTAAATTTAATTAAGGTAAGTAATGACTTCATATCCAAATTCATTGAACTATTCATGGGAAAAGGAACCGATGTTCAACCAGATGTTGAAACATCACTTCAAAAGAGTGTGTGCAGAATCTTGTTGATCTAAGGAGTGAACTTATTGGATAATGGAGGAATACGGCTGTTTACCGTGAAAATTGGTAAACAACCACTGGTCTTCAAATATTGGTTAACTTAAAGGATCAACCAGTGAATCCTATGACATGTTTTAATGCTCTTTTAAACTTGAGTTTGAGAGATAATGAACATTTCGACAATATTCATGATTAGAAAAATAGTTTAATTCAATAAAAGAAAATATGTTACGAGAATGTAATCAAACGTGCTATAAAATGCATTGAAAGAAACTTGTGCAATAAAGAAGATAAATTTCTGGACAAAAGCATAAACTGAATTTGATTAAATTGTAAGAAATGATGTTTCATCAAACGTACATTTCTTAATAACTTTTTCTCTACATACTGGATACTTTGAGTAATTTGAGTGACTTGTACAAAACTTGATCACACATGAAATCGCATCACTAAGTCCTCTTATTTATATTGAATTGAAATAACTGCCTCTAACGACCTTTCTCCTAAAACAAGACAAGTGGCGCTCGACAAGTCTTCACTTCCTTAATGTGTTCCACATGTCTTCTCTTGGAACTGGTTAATAACAGAGTTCCCTCATATATTCAAATTCGAACTTTAAATCGAAGACACCATCAGTGGCCTCTTCATCGAACTACACCTTCAAACTTAGAAAATTTCACTAAGTCCAAATAATCCCTTCCTTATGGCACAGAGTTCACTTCGACTAGACTTTCATAACTTAATGTCTTGTTGAAGTTTTCCATAACTTCCTATAAATTCTCTTTCCCTTATTTATTCTACTAACTTAAATCAAGCGCCGAAATTATGAGCTAACAAATTGCCCCCCAAAAAGGTCATTTTCGACACCATGTAAAGAAAAAGGCATTTTTTTGATAACATGATTCGACGCCACAATCAATTTGATGATGCAAATTGTTCATATACCTTAGTACTTTTATAACGTCAGGGTCATCATGACGCCTTTTCTGAAACGTCTTCTCAATCCTACGGGAGAGTCTTTTATAATCATCACGCTTCCTATAACCTAGGAGATATTGGGGTAGGCTGCAACTGCCACCGTCCCATCGTGAGCTTCTGGAAAGACACGTGTCTTACTCGCTTCTTAACCATAAATGTTGATTTAAGAACTGCTTCCAATTCAACCTCTATAAATAATTTAGCCCTCTTTCTTTTTCACTTTTGACCTCTCTGCATTTTTCAAATACTCTCAAACTTCTTCATCTCATCCGCTTAAGAAACCCATTTTTTTCTTAAATCTCAAGCGTTCATCAACAATGGCATCATCAACCAAAGTTATTAAAGAATTTAGCAAGCACATGAAGGATCCCAAAAAGCTTTCAAACCTCCCTTCTTTCAACACAGTTCCAGGCCCAGTCATGGTGGGAAATCAACAATATGTACCATTGACTTAAGATATATGAACAATGACTTTAGGGTATTTCAATCTAGTCCTTCGTTTAAAGATCCTTATGACTACTTAGGCTAGCTAGAAAAGTTATAAAAAACTAAATCCCAAATCTTGAAAGATATGGGTATTTTCAACTTAATCCAGTTGTCGAAAGTAGAACCTGCATATTATTCAACCATGATAGTCTCTTCTCTGTACTTCTGGGATAGTACCAATCATACCTTCCATCTTCCTTGTGGAATGATGTCACCAACCCTCTTCAACATAGTCGCCATCACAGGGCTTAAACCAACTGGCAACACTTATGACCTAGACTACCAAGCTGATGACACCATAGGTTTTCCGACATCTAGAGCTACCTATTCTACTCATATTGTACACTACCATGACAAAACAATAGATGAAGTTCTGAAGTAGAACATATAGTTTTCCTTGCTTTATGCTTATCCCGTTGTGTCTTCTGTTCGAAGTCACTTCAGGTGGCCCAGAATTATCTGACGATGGCCAACCAACTCCATTATGGTCACAACTTATGCTTAAGTGAGATGATTCTGGCGAATCTTTATCAGCCTTTAGGTGAAGGTGTTACCCAACTCAAGTGCCTTGGAGACAAAAGGAACTGCATTCTTTTTGGCCCATTCTGGTTGTTGCAACTATGGCTGAATGCTTCCTTTGAAGCATGCCTCCCCATCAAGAATTCCATCAACGAAAATGTTGATGAAGTGAAAACTAGGAGAGTCGAAGGGACGCGTTTAGCCATGTTAACTCCTAGCGAAGAAGGTTGTCACTTACAAAAGACCTTCACCAACTATGTGATGATGTTCGCCAAATGTTATGATTTTATGTTGAACATGGCTCCTTTTTCCGCACGAAGATACGACTCTAAATGGTTTACTAGGCCATTCCCATCTCCAACAAAAACCCAATGAGCAGAATCCCTTGCTATATGGGAATCTTTCTTAACTCCTAGGGTGTTAACCCTTAGGTTTAATCAGCCGAAAACTCAGGTTACCCTCATTGCTTATCAACCAAATCTTGTCGCTCGACAGTTTGGCTTAATCCAAATCATACCACAACCCATATATGAGAAAAATAATGCCCTCATTTTTTACAATGCAATTCATACTGAGGTTATGACCATTAAGCAAATAGCTCGCTATACTGGCCAAACACAACTTACTCCTGTTGCTTTCGAGCCAAATTTCCTCCGCACACCAGAGTTTGACAAGTGATGGAAAGAATATTATGGTGAGGAATTCTTCGATGTGATTGCCTTTACTCAACATCTTAACAAGGCTTTCCTCTATGTGCAGGAGAAGATCAAGAAAGGTACTTCGACTCATATTAAGAAAATCCAAGAATTCCAAAAATACTTCGAAACTGCCTATAGGCCTGATGATTTTAGTCGAACCATCCACGAAGCAGTCGTTACTTTAAAAGATAAATTTTTAAAGAAAATGGAGAACTTAAAGCTCTATTCGTTCGTTCCTTCTGAGAAATGGTACGAAACAACTTTTAACATGTATCCTCCTAAATTCCCTCGACTACCAAGTGTTGACTTTGGTGTGGCTTTTAGCCTTCCATTTCTAGACTGAATCGTCTACGGGGATTTTGTAAAAATACTTCGCCAGGAATCACAAAGACTTACCCAGCGGGTGGTTGTGACTAAGTATACACTAGACAGTTTCAAAGGAGACCTTTATATCGGCATTGGAGATGTTCGCATCGAGACTGAAATATATGAAGGTGTGGAATAGGAGGTGTTTCGACCAAACCTTTTCAATTTATTTATTTTTCCTTGCTTATAATAATTGTTTTGATGTTTTTTCAGTTGTGAAGGTTCCGCCCAAAAAACCTACAGCCAGAAAACCAGTCGAAGTGAAAGAAGAATGAGGTAGCAAACCAACAACAACAAGGTTAATTTTATTTTACTCATTACTCATTTATCGTACATTGATATGTTTTTAATGCTTTGAACCACCTTTTCAGGTAAATCGAAAACCACTACCAACTCCACAAAAACGCAAACTCAAAGAACTTGAAGTCCAGATAATTAAATCTGATGATGATGATTTGTCTCCCATCACATAACAACCATTAAAGCAAAGAAAAAGGCAACTAAAAATGCCAAAGTCTTTAGCCCAAACTCAAACAAAGGTTAGCAAAGTCTCGACAAAGAAACATATTATTCTCAAAATACTAGAACCCAATCATGAAGATCTATCAAGGAAAACTGAAGAACAACTCGAAAGTGATAACTTCAGCCCCGAAACTGAGGGTTCCAAGGTACAACAAATATATCAACTTAGTATTTTATTCAGTTACCTTTCTTTCTGATTTACTAATTTTGGATGCCATCTTCAGGATGATGTAGGTGCTCATAAGCAACCAACGACTAAAGCAAATGATCCACCAGTCCTTCTCAACAATGATAGTGATCCCACTTATCATCCCACTTCCGTAAAAGACTACAAAGAGAGCTTATTGAGCGAGATAAACCAACCAATCAAAAAAGAACGCGAGACTTCACCACCCAAGACTAACACTCAACATTCCCACACTAGTGGCTCCGAACCTAAGGATAAACAAAAAAACAGAAACCCAGGCTGAGGTGAACAAGGATGACATGGAAATGGAACACGCTGAAGATAATGTAGAAGGTGAATATGAGGACGGCTCCCCCAAGGTCGAAGGTCTAGGCTCTGCTGGCCAAGACCAAGATGGCGAATGTAAGAAGAAGAAGAAGATCACCCTCTATTCCAACACCGCCCTATCATTCCTCTTAGTGAATTCGAAGATGAGGACGAAAATGATAATGAGAATGCAGGGATAGGTGAGAAAGAGAACAAACATGCACATGACTAATTTATCTTTATTCCAACAACTGACGCTGCACGTGAGCACATATTCGACTGTAACAACTGCAGCCTTTTCTTTATAGGAACTAGCAGCCCTAAAGTAGAGTATACCTTTTGAATACTTGAAAACTATGATCAACTTCAGTGGAAGCTCGTATGAGAAAAGCCTCAGTTCTTCTTCAGCATCAAGTGGCCAGTCTTCGAGAAAACACATGGATGACATGCTCTTGAAGATTAAGGACAAGATCTTTAAAACTGATTTGTTTCTACTCCTGTAAGGCAATTCTACTGCTCACTTTGCTCTAAAAAGTCTCCTTAAACAAGTTGGTATTTTGACCGCTTCCTCTGATGTTGCAAATGTTATCATGGAGCCAACCTTAATGATCGACCTTACCATCACTGATTTAAATAGAATAAAGCAGGCCTCGAGCGAGATTGAAAATGTGGCAGGAACTATAACAGCTGTATGAGATGCTGCTATCAAATCTCACGTCGAAGTTGCGGAACTGGAGAGGAAACAAGAGCAAAAAAAAGCAAAGGTCGGAGGATATGATCAGGACATCGCAACTTGGAAAGCATAAATAAAGGAATTACATGCCAAGATCTCTAAAGCCAATGAGCGTCAAGCTGAACTTTTGAAGTTCAACGATTCTGAACTAACCAAAGAGAATGAAGTTGGACTGAAGCATGTCGACAAGGCGTAGAAGTTGGAGGCGAAGATTGAAACGCTCAAATCGAACAAATTTGTCTGTGAAAAACGTTTGGCGCTTCGAAGTATCTCAACATGAAAGCTTCTTTTCCATTTTAATTCCAATCTCTCTATCTTAGCCTTGCATAGTTTTGTTTTTTGATGCAATGACTTTGAGCCCCTTGTGGCTTTTAATGTAAATACTTAAGCCATTTTGGCAATATATGTTTCGTTTTTACCATGTTTGCTTCGACCATTTTGCATGCAATTATTTCTTTTCTATTTTCACTTCTTGGAGTGCAGGTTTGTATTTTTTTCAAATACTTCCCATTCACCCTCAAAATCCTTTTATCTTCGTCTAATTCTTCAAATTCGTATGCAACATTTGAGAATACTTGTATAATTTGGAAGGGGCCTTCCCACTTAGGGGGCCATTTTCCCAAAGTTCTATTCTTTTGATCCATGGGAAGGATCACTCTCCAGACCAAGCCTCTAAGCGAGAATATTTTAACTCTGACTCTTTTGTTGTACGATTTCTCTATTCTCTTTTTCTGCCTTTTCAACAATTCTAAGGCACTTAGTCTTTTTTCATCTAAATCAACCAACTCATCTAACATCATATTCTGATATGATTCAAATGGAATCTCATTGTGTCTTTGGATTCTTATTGACTGTAAGTAGATTTCAACTGACAAAACTGTGTCATGTCTATATGTCAATCGAAAAGGAGTAGTATTAGTAGCTTCCGTATGGGAGGTTCGACATGCCCAGAGAATCTTATCCAATGTCTTATGCCAATTCTTTGGATTTTTTCCCACATGCTTCTTAATCAAATCAATGACAACCTTATTTGCTGCTTCGACCTGACCATTGGCCTGTAAATAATAAGGTTTAAATGTTGCCAATTTGCAACCTATATACTTAGCAAATTCTTGCACTTTTCGACCAGTGAATATAGATCCTAGATCCATCGTAATAGTCTTTAGGATTCCAACCCTATAAATAATATGCTTTTGGATGAATTCTATTATATCGTCTTGATACACGTTCACCAGTGGTATACCTTCGACCCATTTTGTAAAATAATCGATCCCAACCAAAATATATTTTTGACTTTTGGATGACGCTGGTCAAATTTCTCCAATCAAATTCAAATCTCATCCTCTAAAGGGCCAAGTTTTCACTATAGAATGAAGTTATCTTGCAGTAACATGTTGTATACCTGCGTGCATTTGACACTCTTGACATCCTTTGGCGAACTCAATATAATCTTTCAAATTAATCCTCACCTATATATATATATATATATATATATATATATATATATATATATATATATATATATATATATATATATATATATATATATATATATATATAATAGTATATTTTAATAAATTTGTATGTATAAATAAATTGATAATAGTTATTTTATTAAGTATTCAACATAACAATTTCGTTAAATTAACTTTTATATATAATAATAATAATAATATTGAATTAAGTATATTAGTGACACTTCTAAATATTTCAATTTAGTTTTTATTTTATTTTTAATAATAGTGTCTTTAACGTTTTTTTATTCTAATGTTTTTTCCCCTGTTAACTCCAATTAATAAAAGTAGGGAAGTTAACATTGTGTGACTGTGACATGTGACTTTTTAAATTTGATAGGACGGACGCATTTATTGACACATGGCAAGGTCAATGACATTATCTTAAAAAAAATTTAAAAAAATTTAAATATATTTTATTATTAACATAAAGACAGAGTCAACTCCAATGCCATAATCAGCTAAAAACTGCACAATTAATTTTTTTTAGGGTGCGTTTGTTTCAAACTTTACAAGATTATTTTAGGGAGTGCTTTTTTCAGAGTCAAGAATGATTTTCTTGCTTGTGTGTTTGGTAGAGAATTAAGATTTCTATGAATAATTTTAAAACTTACTTAATTTAAAGTTACAAAAATAAATAAATAAATGTGAAAGATAGTGAGAAGTTAGAGTTAGTTGAATTTATTCTCATGAAAATGTTATATTCCCACCCTTTAAATCTTAAAATAAAAATAGAAGAATCATGTGTAAATAAGATTCATAGGAATAAACAATTCTTTCAAATAATTTTATAAAACTTGTACCAAACATGAGAATATTGCATTCTCATTGTGATATCTCAAAAATATTTTTTTCAAACTTTGAAACAAATACACCCGAGAACTAGTATCTCCTATCAACACAATATTGACACATATTCTACTAACAAGAACAACGACAAAAATCAAAATAGCAACATAACTATTAGTAAGCATTAGCAAAAAAAAAAAAAATTGCACAACCAACAAATACTAAAGCTTATATCTATTCTTGTGATCACATGAACAAATTACAACAGCAAAAAAATATTTTTTCAAAAATATATTGGAAGATACATCTTGAATAAATTACAAAAGAAATAATGATTTTTTCGAACATATATAGAAAGATACATGTTGATGATGTATTTGCTGAAGAATTTCTTGTCTATAAGCATAAATGGACAATCCTTCTTCAAGTATTCAACGTTCTCAAATAATGATGTTGCAAGTATCCTTCCAATCAAGACGTCCATTAAACCTAAATACGGGTACAAAATATTCACCATTCTCCACATTGTTATTTTCTTCTAGGTGCACTAAAATGCACTCCACTGCAAACTCAAATTCCTATCAATCAAACTCTTATTGTCATCAAGTCTTTTATTTCTCCTAATATGCTATTGCTAGACTCTAGAAGGAAAAGGCTTACCCAACAAGCTCTTAACACAAGTAATCTCCTTTCATAAACTATCTCATTTCTCCACCTTTTTTTAATGTCTTTCCCTTCCATTAGTTCGTTCACGTGGCTCACAAAAAAAGGCTTTTGAGGCAACCTTTGAGCTCGACCCTGTAAGAAAACACCATAACATTCGAGATCAACTCTGGCGTGAAATCACAACCTTTAATGATGCCGATCCCCATAAGAAAATAAAGGCTTCACGCACGCGTCTGCCCACTAAAAGAAATTAAGTGAAGCAACAACACTAACACAAGAATAAAAAAAACGGAATTACCTTTACATTTGTTGATTAAACACTCGACGTTGTCCTGGTGGATCGAGCCACAATCGAGGTGGAACTTTGGGATGAAATTGGGTTGACGATGATGTGAATTTCGCTACGGAAGGCGGCCAACATTGTGGTTAGAGTGGAATTCAGGTTTCTAGTGACAACAAACCGTGCATGGAGTACAACCTGTGTGTGGTAGTAGACGATTGAAATTGGTGTTGTGGTTAGAACAAAAAGTCTTCTTTATGGTGAAACGATTAGCCGAGAATAGCGAAACCCTAGTAGAAGCGAAAAGTCTTCTTTATGGTTGGAACTCGAATATGTTGCATGTGAATTTTCTTGGTTTTTTTATCAGCGACTGAAATAAATATTGAATTTTCGATATCTATATAAATAAAAAAAACTAATAACGTAAATAATATATACTCCCTCCAACCTTATTTATAAAAGAAAATTTATAAAATAATTGATGACAATTTAATTAAACATATACTGATAATTAAACCCGTGATGAGCATTTAAACGTTTTCATTTTTTTAATCATATATTCTCTTTGATCATTGCTAGAAAAAAATATTAATTATTGATCTGACCTGATCAGAAGGGGATCACGGGCGGGCCACACGCTGTTGGACTGCTACCTGTTGTCGCTACTCGAAAAATGCATCGCGCAACGACGGGGAGGCGAAAAAGAAAGGACAGAAGAGTCGCCACCGAACTTTATTTATCCCATGAGGGGAAAGGAAAATATCGAGAAAACCTTAAGAAAGAAATGGATAAGATGGTCTCGCGACCAAGAACGGGTTCGGAAGCCGGTTATGCGAAGGGAAGGTATTAGCACCCCTCGCATCCATCGTACTCGATGGGAACCTTTTGTTTGTCGTATGTGTGAATTTATTTGCTTAAATTTATGCTATAAGAAGTGTTCCACGGGGTAAAAGAAGGGTTAGAAACAAGAAAGTTAGGAGGAAAGAGAGAACGGGGAAGAAAAGAGAAAGAACAGACTCGATAGGACTTCGCGGTCCTAGGCCTACGTATTCTCAATAGGTATGAGAAAGTCAGAGTCGACGTAGTTCGGGGAACTACAGATATGGGGGGGATGTGCTCGGCAAGGATTGTGGCCCTTGTGCCTACGTATCTTTACTTGAACGAAGTAAAGAATCAGAGCAGCCGTAGTTCGGCCTACGGTGTGTTGATACTTTTTATGGATGATGCTATCGTGCGCATTCTAGCAGTTTAGGTGTTTCGCTGCTCGCTCGTTGGAGACTTAGGCGTTACCTGTTTGCGGTAGAACGGACGTAACATATCCTTTTTGAAAGATTGATTAGTTTTCGCCACGCGGGGCAAGGAGTCACGTTTGATTGATTGGATTGTTTTTTAGGGGGCGAGACAGGTCCTCGGATAGTAACCCCTACGGGTAGTACCCAATTCTTTATCTCAAAGTTTTTTGTTGTAAAAATGTGTGGCGAACATAGAGTCTTCGTATTGAAAGACGAGTATCAAGACCACACACACTACAGTGAGTATCGTGACACTCGGAGAGGAAAAAGACTACACTCAATCCTCTCTCTTTAGTTCAACACAAAGAGAACTTCATTCTCTTATTAAAGTGTTTTTGGTTTTGAATGGTAAGTGCTTTTTGCGACAGGGAACCCTACGGTAAACGTCAGCACTCGGGATAGGAGAAGGCCTACGCCTAACCACTCCACGACCATTCAAGTTTTTGTTACGAAAATGATTTGAAAATGCACTCGGTACGGGACCGAGGTTTTAGGTGTGAAAATTGTGGAAGGAAGTTGTGAAAGCGAGATGGTGGATAAAGTCGCGTCTTCGTATTGAAAGACGAATATCAAGACCACCCTCACTACAGTGGGCATCCCATCACTCGGAGAAGAAGAGGTCTACACCCAATCTTCTCTCTTTAATTCGATACAAAGAGAAATTTATTTTAAAGGTGGTTTGAAAATGGACTCGGTACGAGACCGAGGTTTTTTTGGAAATGCACTCGGTGCGGAGCCGAGGTTTTAGGAGGAAAAGGGGGTGGAAGCGTCTTCGCATTGAAAGACGAGCGTCGAAACCACCCTCACTACAGTGGGTATCCCAACGCTCGGAGAGGAAGAAAGTCTACACTTAATCCCCTCTTTTTAATTCAATACAAAGATGATTGGATTTTGAAGATGGTTTGACAATGTTTTAAATCGAGTCGGGACAAGTAATGAAGAGAAAAAAAAGAGGTGGTCTCGGATCCAACATTACTTATCAATAATTTGACTGGTAATGAATTACGGAGGTCTCGTCATCGACCAAAAAAACACGACAAATGAAATAAAAGTCGAAAGGTGACATAAAGTTGAAAATAAGAAAGAGGAGAAAAAGTCGGTCTCGGATCCTTCATTTCTCATCAATAATTTGATAGAGAATCGAAGGAAATTTCTTCATCGACCTAAATGAGGAAATATAAATCCTCAAACAAAAATGAAAAAAAGTTAAAATTTAACTCTTATTAAAAATAATTATAAAAAACTCTAAAGTTATATACATAAATCTTTAAAATAAAATATTAACAACTAATTATAACTATATATACGCTCACAAGTTTAGAAAACGTATTTTTATGTTTTTTTTTTTAAAAAAAATTAAGCTATATACGTATATAAAATATATTACAAAACGGTTTTACAAAATAATTTATAAAATGAATAACAGCGGGGAGGTTATCCTGAATCAGGGGTGGAATTATCATCATGGGCCGTGAGGCCCATTCAAATTCATTCACATCACCAAACAGAAGGGGGGCAGAAGAGCCAGGGGGTGACAAATAAGCAGGAAAAAAACGAGTGGAGTCACTTGGGATTTTGCAAGCCCATCGTCCACTATCAATCTTGAACAACAAAAGAAAAGCGGTACACAACACGAGCCTTAGGCCTATCGCAAAAAAACATGCCATGAGATCAATAAGGCCTCAGTCCGTCACCATCTCTACCAAAATTTGATTGTGTGTAACAGGGGTGAAGGAATACGGAAAAACGCTGCCTCAGACCGGAGCATTAGAAGTGAATCACCATGATTATCCTTATCTAGTCGCTTACTCGCTTCGTCCCCGTGTCTGTTCAACTTTTTGCCTTGTTTCGAGTTTCAAACATCTCGTTCAGATTCATTTAGATCTCATCTGATTTCGCCCTTCTACTTCCGCTCCAATCCTATCCGATTCACTTTCTCCTGTTCTCATGCCAAGTTGGTTCGTTTGATGGAGGTTGAGGTATTTCTGGGTGATTTGGTGAGTGAATTTCTTTGATGGCTCTTAATCTCTCTCTGTCCTTTGGTTCGCTCCGATGGGTTCTTGGATTAAGATTTTGTGAAGAAGATTTGAAAGTTTGGGATTTAGTTGATGATGAAAGTTTTGGAAAGGGGTTTTCGCGGGCTAAATGGGTTTCAATCTGGGTAACGATGAAGAAGCTCGATGTGGGTTGTTTGAACTGATTCACGTCACTCTTCTTCTTCCCGTTCTGTTTCGAATCTCTGCTTTTAGTTTGACAAAGGGTTCTGCTGGATGGTTCGATGGCTGTGAAGTAATTTTCGGGTTTGATTTGTTGAAGCTTAAGGATGGTGATAACGGTGGAAGTTTGGGTTTGTTTCAAGGATCGTTGAAAGTTGTGGTTCAGATGAAAATGGAGGAGTTTATGAGTTATGTTCTGTTGTTCTGTTTTTTTGAGTTTATGAGTTGAGTAGAAGAGGAGTTAGAGCGATGGAAACAAGGTGGTTGGGTTACTGGTCGCGATGGAAAAAGAAAGGGAATGGCGAGAATAAAGGCTTCGTTTTTTGTTGCAGATGATGATGAAATCTGAGTTTACAGGCTTGAAGATGGTTTGAGAGGTGTTTTCATGGAGGAATATTGAAGTAAAAATGTTTTTTGTAAGGTGGTGATGGCAGTGAAGATGAAGTTAATGAGGCGCTGGGTTGGTCTTTTCATTTGAAAGTTTGTTGTTGTTCTTGAGGAAGAGAAATGAGCTGAGCTATTATGGTGAATATGAAGATGAATCTATGAAGGGGAGGATTCAAAACTGTTGTCTTATGGGCTCTAGGTTTTTTTCTTTGCTTTTCAAATCCTCTCAAAATTTGTCTGTTGGCGAATTGTCGTTTTCAAAGAACAGGTCTGGATCTGTGATACAATAGGATAGTATGGTACTATGAGTTTTGTTTGAGGTTTAGGAGAGGTTTTGGCTGTGCAATGGCAGTAATTCACAGGTCCTGTTTTGGTGTAAAAGTGATGTGAAAAATGTGGCAGACTTGGTTAAGGCTTTGCTAGCATGGAGGGGCGGTACATTTTGTGTTTAGCAACAACCGAACCAAGGCATCACGCGTGAGATCTTATCTTGGAATGTCATTTTCTTCTTCCTTTCTTTTTTACTTTTTGTTCTGCTTCTGCAACTGCCTTTCCATAACAGATTTTTTTTGATTTTTTCATTCTTCATGTTGCAGGATACATCAGCTATAGTTTGTTTGTGTAGAATTGGTATGATAACATCAAGAGCAGGGCCAAAGCTTTGGAGTAGCATCATAGCAGTGCCTTATCATTATCATGTTGCAAGATCATGTTTCTCGCGTGCATCCCATTGTCTTTGTGGATTTGCCTTTTTTATGTTGTACTTTGGAGAGGACAGGTTTTATGGATGGTAGTCCTGTGTGCATTGATGTATGAGCTGTTGTACGCTTTTTTCTTGGAGCATAAGTGAATGACTTCACAACAGAATACATGTTGTTGTTTGGCTTGGGTGGGTTTACTGAAGTGGCTGAAGTGTGGGGTCAATCTTTCTTTTGTAATTTTCTATTGACTATATTTCTATCTAATTCTATATTAATAACAACATCTACTCTCACTTAAACTAAGAATATTGTAATTCTAAATAAACCCTAATAAAGTTTTAAAAGCTAAACCAAATAGACATCTAATATTCAATTTAAAACTAATAATAAAAACTATTTTAAAATATAAATAAATAAATAAACAATTAATAACCTATTTATATATTCTAAAATAGTTCTAACAAATACTAATTTAATTTTAAAATCCTAAAATGCCTCTAAAACAAATTAATTCTATACTATAAAAATAATCTATTTCTATTCTAAATAAGAAAAAAAACTATTTCTAATAAAAATTCAAACAAATTAAACTTCTACATAAAAACTATAAAAAAATAAAATCTATTCTAAAGAAGAAAGAAATAACTATTCTAAATAATTAAATAAAACAAAAATAAATAAATAAATGCAAAATGCAATGGAAAAACGGGCGAGCACCGAAATGTGCCGATATTATCAACATGGATTGAATTATCAAGAGGAGAGCGACTTTCGCTCGATTTTGACACTGAGCTTTTCGTTTGAATTAATTTGATTCGTCTGAAACGCGAGCAAAGCGGCTAAAATCCTGACAAATTCAATCCGGCCGATAACACGGGCAAAATGAAACCCAAATGATATGCAGATAAAAACGAAGCAAAAGCCAGTCAAAGCTAGAAAATGGGTGGGCAAATTTTAGGGTGCAACACCTGTTCACTGGTGATGATGATGAGGAGGAGGGGGTGTACCTGCAAGACACTCCGATGTCGAAATAAGGAATTGGGCAGAGTGAAGGCGAAGTACAGAAAAAGGGTAAGAAGTGAATACCTGACCCTCTTGAGGAAGAGGGTATTTATAGAGAGACCCCAGCGCTGGGCCAACGATCACTTGTGTTGGGCTGGATGGCCAGACCCAACTCAGGTGACTGCTAGGGCTTACGTGGCGTAGTGAAGACCAGGACGTGGTCTTCGCCCTAGTCCAACTGTCCCGTGGTCTTCGAAAAGTGGGTTTGACCTGCTCTTTCGGAGGTGGGCAGTTGGTTGGTGACGTGTCCTCGCGGAGGGGAGCACGTGGAGACCGCGCACAAGCCGCGTTGTTCTCCCCGCGGAGGGGAGCTCGTGGGACTCCCAAAGAACACGAGGTTCTCCCCGCGGAGGGGAGCTCGTGGGATTTCCGGGCGGTGTATGGCTCTCCCCGGGGGGGGGGGGGGGAAGGCACACGAGAGCGGAGAAGACGAATCGCCATGCCCGTTGGCAAGGGGATCCTGCCCGTGGAAGTTGTTCGATCCGGCTAAGGGGAGCGCTGAGGACGCTTCGAGGCGCACCGTTCCGCTTGACAGAGAGCGTATCCTGCCCGTCCGGTGGGGGGTGTGCGCCCGGTCAAGCTATTCCACTTATTGGACCTTGTGCGTTATTGGGCAGGACCGCGAGACTGGGCCCAGACCAGAACAATTATTATGCATTGTCAATTTAAAAAGTTTTACACTCTCAATACATGTCAATTAAATTTTTAGAATTAAAAAAAAAATTTAATCATTATTTTAAACAAAAATTATTAGTTTTTAAATTAATTAATATTACTATTATACATTTAATTTAATTAAAGAATATTTATTATTGTTAGTTGATTCTTCAAATATAATTAAGATTATTATAATAGATTGCAAATGAAATAAAAAAAATAGTTATATTTAATTAATTATTTTAATAAATATATGTGAAAGTAGTTATTTTTTTAATAATTGTAATCATGTAAACAATTAACCATTTAAATTAAAAACCCTAAAATTAAAGAAAATCTCAGCAACTCCATCAAATAAACAAAATAATGCAACCGCTGCTTTGTCCTGTATCAGAGACAAGTTGGAACTCGACTGACCGGGAAGCAGTTTCACCCGCTAGAAAGAGTGAGAAACTCCTCCATCTCTTCCACTTTCCGGCACCACCCGCGCGGCTGCAATTCCAACTCATAACCGCTCCTTCCAAAGCCAACTGAGCCGCATTGATTAATTGAAAACACAACCGTTGGTAAAAACCTAATTAACTCATTCATGGAAAATCTCTTCGATGATATTGATCCTACTCCTACAACACGTGGTAACTGCTATTTCAAATCAAACCCTTTTTATTTCTTCTTCTTTCAATCTATGCATTCCTTTTCGTTGATTCTTTATACTGTTTTGTTCTGTAGCTAGACCAGGTGCCAGGTTTGCGCCTAAGGCTAAACCCAAACTACCGCCTCGAAAGAATGTATCTGCATCAAAAGATGAGAACAATGTGCACGTTGCTTCGTCTACCACTCACAAAGCATCTGAAGGAGTTTCTCAGAATGAATCTCATAATGCAGTTGCTGTAACTTCCTCAATTGAAAAACCTATCAAGTCTGATCATCATCATCCTGATATCCATCTCAATAATGGTCAGTTATGTTTTCATATTATTATTTGCATGTTTGAATCCTGTGGCGGATCATATTATTATTTGCATGTTTGAAACCTATCAAGAAGGAAAAATTTTGGGATGCCTAAAACTAAAATATATATAATTTTTTTGACATTGTGGTTAATTTTATGTTTAACGTCATAATCAGTTCACCTTGTTATTGATGTAGAGAATGAATTGAATAATCTGGCTGCACCATCTACTATCTCCTCAACCATGGATGAACGGCCTCAAAACGGGGAAGGTTCAGGTTCATTTCTCGGTACGGACAAAAGTTTGCAAGTTACTGATAATTCACCTGAAGTTAGCTTAAACGTGGGCTTCAAAAGTGCTTCGGGCGACAATAACACTGCAATACCTGAGAGTAACGGTCATTCAAGTTTTGAGTTTGGACAGGTGGGAGAGGTACAATTTTGAATTTTATGGATCTTTTTCATGTAGCTTTACTATTTCTGATGGATGTAGTCAACTTATGGAGGATATTCTTTCCAGGTATTGTCTGCCGAAATTGAGTTGGATCCTTTCAGCAATGTCCTCCCTGATCCTGGCCCTGGGAATGGTTAGTAATGTTGATGTTGTTGTAAACTTACTTCAGATACCTGAAAAGATTAATCATCTGTATTTGTTTTCAATGTAGCTCGTAAGTTTCAACCCAAGGTTAAGCCACGGCCTAGAGTCAGCGATACACCCGCTATTGCTTCTGCTTCATCTGGTGAGTTACCTCCTTGCACAAATGATATGTTCACCTTTACCCACTTCGGTAATTCTTAGGAAAACCAATTTATATATCAAGTTTGATTGTATAAGCTCAGGTATTCCATTCTCTGAAAACAATAGAAGCATCGAAGCAGTTATTCCTTCACATCCAGATTTCCTGAATATGACCTCAGAGGATGTAGTTCATGAAGGAACGAGTGATTTGCCTTCTAGCTTTGGTAAATCAGCTGCAGAGGTAAGGTTATATTTACCACAGTTTTTTCAGTTTCATTAATTTGCATAGTAATGATATATTTCATATCTACACCTATAGACTACAGATATTCTGTTGGGGCTAGAATCACTTGATGGCATTCTCAACCAAGCTGCAACTGCTACAGGCAAGTTATTAATGCTCTGCACGCCACTTCTCATTCTTCTCTTTAGTGTGCACGAGTTTCTGTTGTTTTGAATTTCCATTTATTCTCTCTCACTCTCATGTTTAATTGGCTCTTGGCCAATTGTAAGTACCTGACGCTGGGATTCTTCAATAATGATTGGAAAATTGTTTGCAGGAAAACCAGATCTTAAATCTTCCGATGTGAAGGATGCAGAGGAAAATTTTGTCCTTCCAGAATATGATAACAAAAGTAGATCGGAATCACAGGTGAAGATTATGTGATTTATTAGATATGATAGTTTTCTAAAATATCTAGGGGGCAGCATCAGAGGGAAGGAAGAACGGGTGTAGCACCTTGCTAAATAAATAATTTTTTTTGGTATAAACACGGGCATGATTATTATTGGTTTCAGGAAGGCACAAACTTGAACCCTGGTTGCACAATTGACAATGCCTATGATTATCAATCTATGAAATCCGGCACTGATCCACCATCTGGAATTCCAAGGCATGAATGGGTGACAAACTCTGCAGATAGTCCCACATTGGCTGATTTTTTGCAGCTAGACAGTATTCGAGAGAAAGAAGTAAATATCTGTTATTATGATTTGTCATTTTTTCCCACTTTTCTGATTTATGTATCTGATCTTGTTGATGGGTTGTCATTTTATTTGCAATCTTTCTCAGGATGCCAATGGGACAAAAAAATCTCTAAAGAAGCATAAAAGATCTTCTATTGCAGTTGTGGAGGATAAAGGTGGTAAAACCTTAAGGCAACTGAGAAAACAAGCAGTTCGTAAACCTGCTGAAAACTCATTGAATGAGGCTATTGAGGATGATGATGTCCTCAACCCTCTTTATGATTTTGATGGAGATGAACTTGAAGAAGATAGTGATGAGTACAGAGTGGATTATCCATCCAAGAAGAAAAGAGCATCAACAAGTTCTAAGAAAAAATCCGTGACTAAAAATGGAAAAGCCTCTCGAAAATGCAAGAAGGCTAATGATGATATTGAAAAGGTTTCTGAATCACCTGTTAAAAATGGAAAAGCATCTCGAAAACGCAAGAAGGCTAATGACGATATTGAAAAGGTTTCTGAAGTACCTCCTAAAAAGTTCCCGCATTCATCCCGGCGAAGAAAAAGACATGGTAAACTTATCAGACTATATGTTTTTTTAACTGTTGTCTATGATGACTATATTTATATCCTTACTGTGAAAGTATTTTCATTTTCATAGTGGACAAGGCTCTGCTGGATGATGAATTTCTTGATCAGCGAACATTACCTATTAGGGATATTATTTTACTTGCAGATTATAAGGAGCGATTGGCGGTGGGTATTCTCAACTATAATTATTGTGTTGCAATGCTAGCAATTGATAGTAGGCATTAATTATAAGGGTTAAATTTCACGAACTTTTCCATTTGTTTCTTGATGTAGAAAAAGGATGCAGCAACATCAAAAATATCTTCCACCAATCAAAGGTACACTACGCAGCTTATAAGTGTATTTATTGGAGTATACATAGAGTAGCTAGTAACTTAAGAAATTTTAGTATGTATATTATTTGATAGAGTTGGTTACTTTTCTGTTAGCTTTCAGTTATACAATTACACAGCTCTCTACATGTATTTTCTGGTCAATGTTTATCTTTTGGAAAAAGTATATGATAAGATATAATTATGCAAATTAGCATATACCACTAAAACTTAATGCATGATTCATACATTCTCATGCTATTGGAGTAAGAGATATCTGAAAGTGTTGAGAAACTAACTCAACAAAGCAAAGTTCTTTTATTTTTGGATTGTTGCCGGAGACATGTGAATGATTCTATGAAGTCGTTCGGAAAGTCAATGTGTTTAGCAAATGGATTGCCATGGGTTCAAGAAGTCCATTATTTTCATCCTTTAGAAAATTGGTCAGGTGGGTCATGGCATGGAGGGTGGTAGATTTGAACAAGGTAATAGAAACTGGCCCGGACTGGCATTCTTTTATTTTAACCCACAACGTGGTTATTTTATAGCACAAGCAAGAAACAACAAATCCTAGCTTCTTTTTGTATCATGAAGGGCGAGAAAACAAGTCCTACACTAACACATGTCATCACATGCTGACTTAAGCGAATTGCTCTCACTCACTTCAATATACATATGGTGTTCACACCTTCGTACTAAACTGTCCGATGTGGGCTTAAGAGTTAAAATATGCCAAGCTATTATGAGTAGAAAATGTCTTGGGATATAATGAGCTTAGAATGAAACATTGACAAAGTGATGTTTGCATGTTATTGTTGCTGGTAATGATGAGCTGAGAAGCATGATTGGAAAATTATGGGGTAGAGTTCATTTATGAACTAGGTGTAATGCTGATAGAGTAATTTTTGTTTGGCTTTTGTTCTTGTTTTTAAATTCTCTAATGGCGAGCTCATGCATTGTAAGTGCTTTTGCCAAGTTTTCATTAAATTATAATAATACATGTCATTGTCTTCGCCTCTTCGGGAAAAAAATGTGTCCTTTGGTGAGCAACACAGAGTTTTCTTTCTGCCCCAATCCAATTATACTAAAACTTAGAAACCCAAGTCCCTTTCCCTGTAGTTTATGATTGGAGTTGGCGAGTAAAATGTTAGGGATATAAACGGAAGGTCTTTCTATTTTTTGTACTCATCAAGGCACTTCATGCATTCAGACTACAACTCCCTTTCCTCAGTAGTATTGAACAAAAGGGAAAAGGGAAAACATTATATAAAAAAACTCACTTCATACTATCCACTGGCTGTTGTTACTGTCACTGTTGAGTCATACAACATCCTATATAGATTTCACTTTTCAAAATGTTTATATGCAGCGACTGGGATGTTCTTCATGAGGCTGATGGTAATAATGAAGAGCAGTTTTTTGGTTCAGATGATGAATATAGGGACCCTGATGATGATCAGGCAAGTGAGAAGCTTACATCAACTGCCCCATTATTGAATTACCACTCTTTCATGAACAAGGCACCTAGGGCAAAATGGTCAAAGCAAGATACTGAACTGTTTTATAAGGTATTTGCATAATTCTTACAATATCTGGCTTTATTATTTACTTAAATTGTGCTATACAAATAGTAAATTAGTAATTGTCTTTTTTGGGTTGGAAGAATGGAAGGAAGGGCTTTTCTTTTTCAATACATTAACTATTCATTTTTTAAATACAGGCTGTTAGTTTTTGCACAGATTTTGAAATGATACAGAAACTTTTTTTCCCTGATAAAACACGCCATCAAGTTAAGCTGAAGTACAAGAAGGAAGAACGGCAACATCCTTTACGATTATCTAATGCTGTGAATAATCATGCCACAGGTTCAACTCTTCAGTTACTTTTCTGTGTTGATCATATTCAGCATGTTTAATCTACTTCATGGCAAAATAAAAGTTCAGAATGGTTTATTGTTCTTTATATACTCCTTGACGAGCAAATAAAACTCTACTGAACCTCTTTTGTAGATCTTTGTCATTATAAACTGGTGGCTGAGAGTCTGCAACAAACTTCTAATAAGGTAGAACAAGATACGGCTAGTGATGATGCCCCAGATTTCATGCTAGGGGAGGAGGTTGAGGACCCAACACCTGGAACTAATGTATGTACTTTCCCTCCTAGCAAATACTAATGACAATTATAAATGCCAGTCTTTCCCTCCTTATTTACAGATTGAGGATGTCCTTGATTAAATCCTTCCATTTATAGCTTTCTGAAGTCTAATATTTCTTAATCCCATAATTCACCTTGCCAATTTTCAAAACTCTTATCTGAATGCAGAAAGGGGTTGCAACAACTGAGAAGGAGGACAACATTGGAGTTAAAGATCAGGAAGATCCCATGGAAGATCAAAATCTGGAGCAATCTGATGATAGCGAGGACGAGTTACAAAAATGGGCTCAGTATCAAAGTGCTATTTAATGATACGAATGATATTGCCAACAATTTTGATCTCATCTTTTATATTATAGTTTATGCAATGTTTTAGTACATCGCCATTTGATTTGTGAAATCACTGTCAACTTCTAATTTTTTAGTCAAGGATATTTATTGAGTCTGGGTCTGTCAATTAAAAATTAATGGCTGAAATTAGAACGGTTGTTCAGAAAAGTAATATCCAAAATAATTACTCTCACAATTCTTGTTTGATGAACTGAGTTGACTCGTTGATCGTCTTTCTTTGATCTCTGCAACACCAGAACACCTCCGGTTCAGATTCCAAGCCGGAGCTTATACGATGGCGATTAGAACAAAGGAACTACTCATTCTGAGTTTACACATAATAGATAAAAAAAATATGTAAAAAAGACTTAAAGGTCCATTAACTTGATTTAATATTTTACATTGTAATCTTACTCGTTTATCAAAATTGAGGTGGACCAAAGACAATCGTCTGTAACGCTGAGTGTGAAAGAGGAGGAGGGGGTGTACCTGCAAGACATTCCGATGCTAAAGTAAGAAATGAGAGAGAGAGAGAGAGTAAATACAGAATATGAGTATATCAGGGTGAATATTGGATATCTGACCCTCTCGAATGAGAGGGTTTTTATAGTGCCTCCAACGCTTGACCATTGATCCTTATTTTTGGGGTCAGATAACCGTTTCTCGAAGAATAGGTAACTGTCAGAACTAGCCGTTGTAACAGGTAGACGTGTTCATAACTAGTCGTAGCTACGGGCACGTGCGTCTTAGCTGTTTCTGAATGGTGGAACCGTGCGTGACGGACAGAGACTGACGGAGAGAAATGTTGTGACCAAGGGTAAATTGGCCAGCCTCCTCTGTTGGAGGGGTAGAAAGGTAAATTCCTGCCCAAAGTGGTTGGACTTAGACAATTGGGGTGTTTTGGGAGCAGAAGTGAATTGGGTCATGTCTAGCCATTGAGTCGGTCCGGAACAGTAGCCCTCAAGTCTTTGCTATCGAGGATGGTAGTGATGACTTATGGACAGTCCGCTTCCTGGTCAAAGTTGTCGCAAGCTACCTTGTGCCCGAAGGAATCTATGCCCGAGCATCTGAAACGTTGTTTACCGGGGAGCTCGAGGTTCGGGGAGATGGGATCTGAAGAGTGGGAGCATCATGTGTGCCTCGAGCCGTGTGCTCCATTAAATGTGTGATGATGGCTAGGCTAGGGTCATGATGATGCCCTACCCGCGCGTGCTCGTGCACGTGCCTGGAGTTTGCCTATAAATGGTGAGAGAGTCTGCTCATTTTGAACTTTCACTTCTTTCTCTTCTTTGTTTTCTGTTCATCGTTTTCAGCCGTCCGCCGCCGTCAAGTTTCGTTCCGGCCACAGTACAAGATCCGACCAGAGCTACTCAAACCCATAAGCTTCTTCCCCGACCAAGTAAGTATGCTGATTCCTTGCTTGTTATCTGTTTTTCTGGTTTCTGCACTTTATAATGCATGCGGTTAGGGTTGATGCGAAGTAGTTTAAGGGCGTTTAGTGGTGGTTGTTGGTGGCAGACGGTGGTTTGACCACATATTCTGCTGCCGGCGTCGTAGTGACTGTTAGGAATGAAGGACTTAGGGATTTTTAAGCCTTTAGCTGATTTTGGTGTAGTAGCGACACAATGGTGTTCGCTGCCGGAGGGAGCCATGGATTCCGGTGTGCTTATGAGCTTTCCGGTGGTTCCCTCATTAGAATTCTGGGTTTTGTGTGCAAGGGAGTTTTTTCCGGTTGCACCAGGGAGAATTCCCGAGCACTTCTTCGTCTATTAATTGGGCCATTTAAGTAGAGCTTAGGTCGAGGGCGCCGTCCTTGGCCCTTTGCGCGCCCTTTCACTTAACTAGCAGTGGAAGAGTGAATTTGATTTTGTCATCGAATTCATTTTTATCCTCTGCTTTTCAGGTAAAGGAAATGTCGCGCAGGGCTGAAGAAGAAGAACATCTCAGAGATCTGTCCGAGGAGAGCTCTTCGAAGGACACTGAAACGGATGACGACTCCACGCCCCATAAGGCTGGAGGAGTGTCTGCTGCGAGGACCTCTGCCGACGAATGAATTGTGGCCGAACTGATGGGACATGCCTCACTTTTTGCTTCATATACCGGGGATGTGTTTACCACAGTGGGGGCAGAGGGAGAATGCAGGTCCACTTCCATGCGGAAGAGGACCGTATATGCTCGTCGTATGGGGAAAGATTTCCTATATACGAGTATGTCTTCAAAGAAATAGGGTTGAGGTTGCCCTTCATAAACTTCCAGTGGGAATTCTTTGTACACTTAGACTTGGCGCCCTCCCAGCTGCATCCGAATTCTATTGCCTTCATGCGGGCATATGAATTAGTGTGCGAATATTTACAGATTAGGGCCACTCTTCCGCTCTTCTTCACAATCTTCCACCTCTAGCGACAGGTGTCTGGGAGGAAATTCGGTTGGGTTTCTCTGAAATAGGGGAGCAAATTATTCAAACCCTTCTCTGAGTCTATTCAGACCTTCAAGGAGAGGTTCTATGTGGTCGAGCCTATGTCGGAGACAACTACCGACTCGACCTTCGTCTGGGAGGTCTCTAAGAATGAGAACGAGGAGGATTTAATAGACGAGGACAACAAGATAGTTGCTCGGAGACTGTTCCTGTTTCCCTTCTCCTGGAGTGAGGCTCATTTTACCTGCTCAACCGATGAGTATATAGTTACTCCTCACCAACTGGGGGACAATGACCGGGCAAGCTATGCTAAGCTGGTGGCCTTCGTGGATGGTTTTCTCCCTGTCCAGTGTGTGACTCGCGCTAGGAAGATGCTCTATGAAAAAGATGGGGGGCCACAGGTGAAAGCCTGATATATCAACACGAAAGAGCTCCTCGAGTGTAGCACTCGGGAGAAGGCTCTTAAACTCTTGGGTAGCTTCCTGTTTCTTCTTATTTTATTCGAAATGCTTCTTTTTTCATGTGTCGATGTGCTCGTTGTTTTTGCAGGTAATATGTCTTCTGCGCATGAGCAGATGGTAAAGAATGTCCATGAAAATATGAAGGGTTGTGTGGCCATAGGAAAAAGCCGCCTCGGTCAGAAAACAACTCCTCCCTAGACAGGATTGGGGACTTCCTCATCTACCCCGCCAACCACCCAAGCGTCTCTCCCGCCTGTGAGTTCGAGGCTCAAGCGCGTACGCCCGAATGAAATCGTGAATCTCAGCCGGGAGAGGGAAAAAGCAAGTTCGAGCTGCCTCCTTGTCTGCACAATAGGAATTTTTTTGAGGGGTCCACCCTGTCCATTCCTTGGGCAGATTCTCTTAAGCTCGAGGAAATGGATCGTTCCAGCAAGCAGGCCATGCTCGCGCAGGATGCCTCCGCCTTGATAAGAATCCTGGAGATGAAGGTGGTGTACACCGAGGACGACTTTCAACATGAGTCTGAGTTGAAGAAGTCCCAAGTTGCAATGGCGGCCCTGGAGGAGAAGGTCAAGAAACTCCGGAAGAACGGGAGGGGGAGCTTGAAGAGGCTACACGAAGGGTCGCGAGGAGATGTCTGCGGAGAGGGACGCCCTGGCCGCCCAAAAGAAGGCTGCTGAGGACTTGGTGGAAAAGCTAAAGGTCGCTGCTGCCCCTGCTGAAGATGAGATCGAGGAGATGAAGAAGCTGTCGACTCGGGAAGAGCTGGTTTCCCGGATCACTCAGGCCGACGATAATCTCCTGGCTACTAGCGAGGAGGTCTTTCAAAATTCCGCGAATCAATTGAAGTTGGTGAACCCTGGTGTCGAGATGACTACCGAAGACATATGGTTTCTCTATTCTATTAAGGATGGCAAAATAGTCGTCACTGAGTTCCTCCAGTTTGGCGAAGGTGGTGAAGAGCGCGAGCAGGTGACCCAAGAGGAAACCCAACTGGGGGAGCATTGAGTCTTGCTCGGTTTACATTTTTGGCCTGCACGCCGCTTATTTAATCTGTAATTTTATTTTGTGGGACTTGGGCCTGTTTTATTGTAACATGCACACTTGCTACCCTTGTGGTCGCCTTATGTTAATATGTATTTGTATGTTTATTTATACTTTGTGTAATTTTTCTAAGTGTTATACGCAGTCCAACGCTGGTCGTATGAGATAACTTAGTAATTTGTTATGTTTCGGGTATGCTTGACAAACGATATTTGATAGTGCGGGGAATTAGTCGAAAGACCTTGGTTGTTTTCGGGCAGAGGAGCGGAGCTCAGGCCGCGTTTGTGGCCTGAGTTCGCAGCGTGAACTTCCCATCGCGAGCTAGGGGTTTTGTCATTCATGGTACTTTGACGATGACGAGCTCGGTCGAGGAACCGCTGTCGTGCACGAGTTAAGTGTCTCTTTGTTTAAACCCTGCTTAGATCCGTGTTGGTGGTGCAGCGCTTGTACCTGGGCGCACACCTATGGTCGGTGCTTGTGCTCGTCGCTTGGGCGAGACATGTCGACAATGAGGACCTTAGCTGTAATATTTTTTCAGCTTTTCGGCGTTCCATGGTCGAGCTAATTCTTCTCCGGTAAGGTATTCTAGGTAGTAGGCCTCATTCTCTGTTTTTGCTCTAACACGGTAGGGTCCTTCCCAGTTTGCGGCGAGCTTACCTTCGCGAGAATCTTTGTGATTCCTCCTTAGGACGAGGCTTCCTACTTGGAACTCTCGTCATATAACCTTGGCGTTGTGCTTGATTGTGATTTTTTTGTTTAAGTGAGGCCTCGCAGAGGGCTTCCTCTGAACAGACTTCCTCGACGAGGTCAATCTCCTCTCTCAGGGCCTCGCTGTTTGCTTCTTCGTCAAAGGGCACTTCAGTCCGACTGGAGGGAATATGAGCCTCGATGGGGATTACAGCCTCTGTCCCATATGCTAGGCGAAAATGGGTTTCCCCGATTGAAGAATGGGGCGTGGTCCGGTACGACCAGAGCATACTCTGCAGCTCCTCGACCCATTTCTTCTTTGTTTCATCTAGCCTTCGCTTGAGGCCCCGTAAGATTACTATGTTCGCTGCTTCAGCTTTCCCGTTAGTCTGAGGATACTTGACGGACGTAAAGTGTTGTTTAGTGCCTAGTTGAGCGACGAACTTTTGGAACGTTTTGTCTGTGAATTGTGTCTTGTTATCTATGACGATTGCTTGAGGGATGCCGAAGCGGGCAAGGGTGTTCCTTTTGTAGAAACAAAATATGTTGTGGACCGTTATTTTGGCCAGATCCCCAGCTTTTATCCACTTGGTGAAGTAGTCTACGCCTACTATCAAGTACTTATTCTGGTTTGACCCTACGACAAATGGTCCCAGGATGTCTAGGCCCCACCAGGCGAATGGCCACGGGGAGGACATTTCCTTGAGCTCATTGGGCGGCGCCAAGTGCATGTCCCCGTGTCGTTGGCATTTATCGCACTTCTTCACGTGTTCCCTTGCGTCGTTTTGCATAGTCGGCCAGTAGTAACCTGCCCAAAAGACTTTCCTCGCGAGATAACAATTTAAAACCGGCAAAATTATCAACTAGTTTATCTATGTCGGGGAAGGGGTATGCGTCTTTAGGGCAAGCCCTATTAAGACCGGTATATTATTCTTCATTTTTCATTATTCTTTTTTAACTAGTACAACATTGGACAACCAAGTGGTGTACTTGGCTTCCAAGATAAAGTTTGCCTCTAGGAGGTCTTTTACAGCCTGTTCGATAACCTCCGTCTTCTTTGGAGACTGTCGTTGTCTACATTGAGTTATTGCCCTAACGACGGGGTCGATAGTGAGGTGGTGAAAGCCACGTCAGGGTCTAGCCCGAGCATCTCGGTGGCACTCCACATGAACAAGTCTGCATTCTCCCAGAGGCATGCTTTTAGTTGTATCCATGCCAGCTCGGGGAGACTGGTCCCAATCTTCACTCCTCGCTTGGGGTCGTCACCGAGTAAGACGAGTTCGAGTTCTCCATCCGAAATTGGGCGCATCGGATGGACATCTTCGTCGCTACTAGAGGGGACACTCAAGGATGACTGGATCTCTTTCCCCTTTGCCTTTTGAATCTTATGTCGTCTTTGGAGAAGTGACTGTTAAGGTCGATGGAGTCGACGTGGGGCAGCAACTTCGTCTCTTTGGCGCTGTTGGGAAGAGAAGTCTGGCTGGGAGTCTTCGGCCTGACGACGATGGTATTCATCCCCTTGGAGGCTGCTACAAAGCATCTCCTCACGGTTTCGATGTCCCCATGTAGAGTTGCAATGAGGCTTTTAGAGGTATAATATTTCATCTTCAAGTGCACTATTGAAGGCACGACCACCAACTCGACCAGAGTCGGTCGCCCGAAGATGCACTGGTATAGTGACGGACAATCTATGACCAGGAATTGGACTTTGATTGACCTAGCCATTTCAGCGGACCCAAAGGTTACGATCAGCTCAACATAACCCCAGGGCTTTGTCACCGATCCATTGAAACCCTACAGGTCAGAGCCACGTAGGGAGTTAAATGTGATTCGTCCAACTGGAGCATGCAAAACAGTCGGGAGTACATAATATCAATTAAGTTGCCTTGGTCGACGAGGATCCGCCAGACGTTAAAATTTTCCATATGAGCTCTTACGAGCAGAGGGATGCTGGCATTGAGGGCTCCGCTGAGGATCTCCTCGCGGTAGAAGTAGATGGGGACAAACTCTCCTCGGACCCTATCGAGGGTGGAATTCCGGTTTGAGTTGTTGTTGATAAGGTGCTCAAATTTTCTTTTGACAGACCCTACAGTGAATTTGTTGAAGCCTCGTTCGGAGATGACCATGGCAGAGGAAAACGTCTTCCACGGGTTGTGTGTGGCAAAATATGGAGGGGCGTTGAGCCCTTTGGGGATGTAGAAATTTTCAGGCCGCGAGATGCTCATAGCGACTTGAAGGCTGGCTTCTTCGAAGGAAGGTACCTCTTCCTCGACCTTCTGGGATTCCTGGGCTTCTGGTCAAGGGGTGTCTTTTTGTTTGGCAAACTGCTTCATATGTTCGTCCCTGATGAGTATCTCTATGGCATCCTTCAGGTGGATGCAGTCTTCAGCCATATGGTCGTGACTTTTGTGGAACCGACAATATTTTAACTTATCAGTGTTGGGTTTGGACGATATCTGCTTTGGGAACTGGACTCCCGACTGCCGGAATTCTGAGTTTGCACATTCAGTGAGGATCTTTTCCCTTGAAATTGTCATGGGAGTGTACTCGTGGAACCAACCAGAGGGTCGTTTGTTGTCCCGAGGTTCACGGGGACGGTCTTCTCGTTGTGCCTGGAATCACAGGCAGAGCTGGCAACCTTCTTCTCTTCGTACTGAGTGTACGCTTGTGCTTTGAGAAGGAAGGTGTCAAACTTCATTGGGGGCCGGATGCCTACGGCTTTAGCAAATTCAGTGCGGGGACGGAGCTCGCGTTTGAGGAGAAACTTTTTCATGTCATCGGTTGTAGAAACCTGGACGACCTCCTTATTGAACCTTTCGATGTAGGCTCGCAGGGGTTCATCTCTCCCTTGAATGATGTCCTCCTTATTGAACCTTTCGATGTAGGCTCGCAGGGGTTCATCTCTCCCTTAAATGAAGTCTCAAGGGAGGCTTTGGTCTTCGGATGGCGGCGAGAGGTCGTGAAGTGTATGGAGAACAGTCTCCCCAATTGTCTCCATGAGATGATGGAATCATCAGGAAGTCCTTTGTACTAGTTCATCGCCCCTTTCTTGAGTGTGGTCGGGAATAACCTGCATTTGATAGCGCCTCAAATGCCACAGTAATCGAGCAACTCATTGATATTTTTGATGTGCTCGTTGGGGATTGTTGTTCCGTCGTATGTGCCCAGAGAGGGGGGGGGGGAGGGGTTCTAGTCCCTTCGGTATGCGCATGGACATAGTCTCTTGGGACAATGGGAGGCGGGCGGGGAGCGGGCGTCCCGTCTGTATGTAGGATGGTGGTCCCGTCGAGGAGACGGAGTTCGTGCCTGGCCCTTGGATTTGAGCGGAGGCGAACATTGAGATTCTGCCTGGTGGCCTCTTCTGGTCCTCTTGGGTTGTGGGGAATGCTGGTTCCGAGGAGAAAGGTGGTCGCGCTTACGGATGATCAGGGTCTTTGGCTCCGGAGGTGTCTGACGGTTCCTCTCGCGTCGGGGAGGGAGACTTTGTGGTCTCTGATGCTCCTTCCTCGACGGAGGGGATCTTGGATGACTAGACTCTTCTAATGCTCCAATCAACGCGTTCTGGTTAAGGATTAGGAGGTTGGTCTTATTGAGAACCTCGAGGAGGACCGCCATGGCCGGGTCGGCGCTGGGCGGAACTAGGATTGACAGGTACTGCGGGACGAGCGAGACTTCGTGTGATCTGTGGGAACATGGGATGGAGAAACTGTGGCTCTGTCCCTTTGTCGGAGGACGTCACCGCCATGAGAGGTGGTGGCTCTGTCAGCGTTAGTCTTGCTGACAAGGAGGAAAACAGAGTTTCGAGCATCAAGAGTGTTATCACGGCTGACCATGATCGGGATTTTGAAGAATTGTTTTGGTGTTGTGTCTACAAAAAGAGAAAAGACAGAAATAATAAGTTTCCCACAGATGGCGCCACTGATCTTACCGGTTGATCAGAGCCTAAGGTGGACTAAAGACAATCGTCTGTGACACTGGGTGTGAAAGAGGAGGACGGGGTGTACCTGCAAGGCACTCTGATGCTAAACTAAGAAATGAGAGAGAGAGAGAGAGCAAGTATAAAATATGAGTATATCAGGGTGAATATTGGATACCTGACCCTCTCGAATGAGAGCGTTTTTATAGTGCCCCCAACGCTTGGCCATTGGTCCTTATTTTTAGGGGCAAGATAACTGTTTCCCGAAGAATAGGTAATTGTCGGAACTAGCCGTTGTAACGAACAGACGTGCCCATAACTAGTCGTTGCTACGGGCAGAGACGTAGTTACGGGAACAAACGTCTTGACTGTTTCTGAATGGTGGAACCGTGCGTGACGAGTAGAGACTGGCGAGGAGAAGTGTCGTGACAAATGGTAAATTGGTCAACTTCCCCTGTTGGAGAGGTAGAAATGTAAATTCTCCCCCAAAGTGGTTGGACTTAAAAAATTGGACGTTTTGAGAGCAAAAGTGAATTGAGTCATTCCTAACCATTGGGCCAGTCCGGAACACATTGATTCATCGTTTAATAAATATCAGTGACTTGATTAACATAAGTGTCATATTTGAAACTTTATTATAAATTAAGAAAATATAATAAATAAAATAGAGTGAATAGTAGTTTTATTAAAGATTTTAATTAGTATACACCGACAATGTAAAATAATTTTACAGTGTCATCTAATAGGAATTCATCAATCTGTCATGTTATATCAGTAATTTAAATTTTGCAATGTGATGTGGCGGGATACATAATGGTGATTGGTTGATAGTGCAAAAAAAAAAAAATTAGATTGACGGTGTATATAAATTAAATTTTTTATTAAATTATCTTTATTAATTATTGATGTATTTGAATTAACATTTATGTAAAATAAAAAAAAAACAATAAACCAAAAATATTAAATAGAGGGTACATTTGAAAGATGAAAATTGAACAAATAAACATGTATTAATTCCTCTTCATTCTAAAACATTTTCTGATATAAACATGTATTTCTTTTCATTCTAAAATATTTCATAAGATGTTGTGTTTTGTTTTTCTAGAATTTTCAATTCATCTTCATCTTTTTTATTTCGTTCATTTTATCCTACTTATTCATCTTTATAACAAAATTTTGAATTAGTATCCAACATTAACTAGATATGAGAATTAAATTTATTAAGATAAAATTTACCCAATTTATCAATAAAAAAAATTAATCCAATCCATCTAACATATAAAAGATAATTTAATAAATTGGATTAAATACATTCAGTTATACGTATGAATTGAACTAAATTCATCCAATATATTTTAATAATTTGATGAATTATTTTTATCTCCGTTAAATTTATTTAAAATAAAAAAATAAAATGGATTTAAAAAAAAAGAATTT
Source organism: Lathyrus sativus (assembly GCA_963859935.3). Classification (NCBI taxonomy): domain Eukaryota; kingdom Viridiplantae; phylum Streptophyta; class Magnoliopsida; order Fabales; family Fabaceae; genus Lathyrus; species Lathyrus sativus. Next base: position 659,790,746 of record OZ012741.1, on the reverse strand, counting down.
TTTCCGAAAAGAATATCTATTTTTTTTCCAAAAATAAAAAAATTAATTGTTTGGGAAATACAAAAAGTCTATTTTTTCCGAAAAAAATCATTTTTTCTTCTAAAATAAAAAAAAAACCAATTATTTTTCCAAAAATAAAAATAAAAATAAAAAAATACAAAAATTCAATTTTTATCCCCGAAAATACAATAATTGACTCTTTTAGAAAATACAAAAAGTAGCTTTTTTTCAAAACAAAAAAATAATTTTTTTTTAATGAAAATACAAGAAATCAAATGAACTAATGAATTGAAAACATTTTTTATAACAATTTTTTTCAAAAACATTTTTATTAATGGACTTGTTTTGATCTATTTATTAAAAATTCAATCCATAATCATCAAATTTTATTTTACCACTCCTAGCATTAACATACTAAAATTTTCTTCATTTTTAACAATAATTGAATGTCAAACTATCAATATTTTAGGACTCTTGGATATGTACTTAGACATAAGAGAAGAGAATGTCTCCTAGGAATGGCTTCTTTGTATTCTAAAATTTTAGAGTTATTGAAATTACATAAATTACATTACATGAATAAATGTTGTAATTTCTTTAAGTCATTAAAGAAAATTGTTGATAATAGAGATCTAAAGATCGAAAGACAAAAAAAAGAAAAATTTTAAATTGAAAAATGATATCATTAAAAATGTCAACGCTGAGTGTGATCTTTAGTTTATAAGTGAATCTAATGATGTTAAAAATATATTTTAAATTGATATATTGTTAAGAAGTTTGATTTTAAAAGTTACTATTTGAAGTTAATGAAATTATTTAAAAGTTGTGTTGGTTTATTGTCGTGAGAAGATTATGTATTTGAAGTAAATAAAATTCTACTATAATTAAAAGTTAAAGTTGTGTTGGATTAATTGAAGGTCAATGAAAATTATAGTTTTGTATAAATTGTATTTATAAAACCTGTTAAAATGTGATTTATGATTTTTTTTAAACCTATTAAAATCTGGTTTTATAAAATCCGTGTTTATAAAACCTATTAAAATATGATTTACAAAACATGTTAAAATTTGTGTTCAAAGGCCTATATAATTTGTTATAATTTGTTCAAATGCCTAAAGTTGTAACACTGTGTTCTACATAATGAATGCAAACTCGGTACTAATGTTGGAACAAATATAAACAAAAATGATATTCTTACATCCATTTTTACACCAAATACTTACACCGTATGCACTGTTCACCGTATTTATACGGTGAACAGTGTTTTTTTATTAAAATAATATATATTTTTTAAAATATTAATTTTAAAAAAAAAATATTTATTTTTAAAATTTATTTTATAACACAAATATAGTATTGTGCATTAACCAACTTCAGAGTTGCATTAACCACAAAAATCTACATCATTAACCAATTATTTTACCTATAATTTATTAACCACTTTCACTGCTTCATTAACCAATAAAATACACACTATTAACCATATTCTGAAGAATTTGGCCAAGTATTTGTGAACAGTGAATTGGGTGTAAGGTGTAGAAAATGGTGTCAACATAGCAATCCTAAATATAAAATAGGGGTAATATTAACATGTGTTCTAAGAGCATGTCTTAACAAGTGTATGTAGCATTGTTAAAGAAAATATGAGATGAAAAAAGAATATTATTATTATTACCCAAAACATATCCATTACAATAGTCAAAGTGAGTCTATTAATAGACAATGAAAGAGAAGTAACGGTCAACAGTAAAAATAGGAATGGTAATAACGTAACGACTAGAAAAAAAAGAAAGAAAGCTAAGTTAGGTGGGTTGGATGGATATCAGTGGAGTTTTGTAGTTCAACAGCCTCTCAAATTGGAGTGTATGTTTAACAGACTCAGTTTGGTAACACAAGAGGAGAAATGGCCAAGATGAAGAGCTTTGGTGAATAAATCAACTACTTGGTTTGCAGAGTTGATGGACATAAGATGAATGGTGTGGTCTTGTATTTTATCACGGACTAAGTGGTAATCCATCTCTATGTGTTTCGTTCGTTCGTGAAAAATAGGGTTGGTGGCAATGTAGATGGAACTTTGGTTGTTGCAGTAAATCGTGACAGGTTGAGGATACACAATTCTGAGGTCTTGAAGGAGGTATAACAGCCACTAAGCCTCACATGTTGTGTTTGCAAGGGCATGGTACTCTGCTTTAGAGGATCAATGAGATACAGCGAGTTGTTTCTCTGTCTGCCATCTGATGATATTATCTTCCAAGAAGAAACAAAAGTTAGTTGTTGATTTGCAAGTGAGTTAACAAGCACCCCAATCCGAGTAAGCAAAACTAGTCAGTTTGAAAGAAGATCCGTGTTTGAAGAACAAGCCAAGTCATGGTGCATTTTTCAGGTATCTAATGACCCTTTGGGAAGCAAGAAGATGAATGTGAGATGGCTTTGCAAGATGTTGGCTTAACCTGCAAATGGAGAAGACGATATCAGGTCGAGAATGAGTTAAGTAATTTACCTATGATGTTACGAAACACATAAGGGTCTTGCAAGGGGGGAGCAATAGGGTCATCAAGGTTATGTTTGGGGTCCATAAGGGTGGATGCAGGTTTGGCACCCAACAAGCCAATGTCTTGGAGCAAGTCTGCGTTGGCAGAGGGAGATTCCTGCTGAAGAGCGAGCCAATTCGAAGCCAAGGAAGTAGCGCAAGTGGCCAAAGTCCTTTATACTAAATTGTTTGTCCAAAATTTGTTTAATATGATTGATTTTCGTTATGGAGGTGCCTGCAACAAACAAGTCATCCACATAGACTAATATAACATTAAAAATGTTAGATGCATATTTAGTAAACAGAGAGTAATCAGACTTGGATTGAGAGAATCCAATTTTAAAAAGTGTGAGTTAACTTGTTATTCCATTGCCGGTTAGCCTGTTTAAGGCCATAAAGAGATTTATTAAGTTTGCACACCATATTATGTGGAACTTTGAGGCCAAGGGAAGGTTGCATATAAACCTCTTCATCGAGGTCGCCATGAAGAAAGACCGTATTGATATCTAGGTTGTGTATGTGCCAGTTTGAAGAAACAATTATAGATAATAAGAGACATATTTTTGTCATTTTTATGATAGGGCTAAAAGTTTCCAGATAATCTAGGCCTTCTGTTTGATGAAAACCCTTAACGACAAGCCGTGCCTTGTATCGCTCAATAGTGCCATTGGGAAAGTATTTGAGTTTAAAAGTCCATTTACACCTAATAGATTTTTTGTTGGGAAGTAAAGGAGTGATATCCCAAGTGTTGGTACTAATGAGGGAGTCAAGTTCTGAATGAATGACTTGTTGCCAAATAGGGTTTTTAATAGCAGAGGCATAAGTATTAGGTTCTTTGATTTAAGAAATATTTAAGTTAAATAATCGACGTGTGTGAGATCTATTATAATAGGAAATGTATTAAGAGATAGGGTAAGAATTCATACCCGAATTGATGGAAGGAGATGATGGGGAAATACCTTGAAGAAGTGAGCAATGGTAATCCTGCAAGTAAGATGGCTTTCGAGAAATTCTGGTGAATTTTCGCACAGCTGTGGAGGGTTGTGTAGCAGCTTCGAGAGTAGGATCAGATGTGCTATGAGGGACAAAAGGTGCTATATGAGGGTTGTTAGGGGTGGATGTAATATTGGGAGTAGTGTCATTATTTGGGACATGTTGAATAATTTGTGGTGTATAGTCAAAATAATCATCTTTGTGAGGGTGATGAATAGGTTGATGAGTTTGATATGGGGTAGGAGTGATAGTAGTTTAAGGGAAAATATGTTCATATAATATGATGTCCCTAGAGATAAAAATGTGCCTAGTTTTAGTGTTGTAAAGGATGGAACCTTTAACACCATTCTTAAAGCCTAGGAAGATGCATTAATGAGATCCACTGTCAAGTTTCGTTCTATGGGCAAGAGTACTACAAGCATACACTAAGCAGCCAAATGTCTTAATAGAGTTGTTTAGTAATGTAAAAGGACATTTGTGTGATAGTAACTTAGTAGGCAACCTATTTATGATGTGAACCACATAAGTCAAAGCATATGACCAATTTTTTAAGGTAAATTAGATTGGAACAACAGGGCATGAGTAACACCTAAGAGGTGTTGATGCTTGCGTTCAACTAGCCTGTTCTATTGGGGTGTATAAACACATGAGGTTTGATGGTGGATGCCTTGATCTGAGTAAAAGTTTTTTAAAAAGAACCCAGGCCCATTATCAGACCTTATGGTTTTAATGGTAGTTTGAAACCGAGTTTGAACCATTTTTAAAAAAGATTTAATAAAGGGGAAGTTTCAAATTTAAATTTCATCAAAAAAATCCAGCAATATCTAGTACAATCATTGATCTGACCTGATCAGAAGGGGATCACTGGCTGGCCGCACTCTGCCGGGTTGCTACCTGTTCTCCGGTGTTTGAGGAGGAGATGAGGGGTGTACCTACAAGACACTCTGATGCCAAAGTAAGGTATTGGACCGAGCGAAAGCAAATACAGAAGGAGGGTAAGAAAAGAGTTACTTGACCCTCTAGTGAAGAGGGTATTTATATTGAGCCCCCAGTGCAGGGCCAACGGTTGTCTAACACTGGACTGGGCTGCCAGGCCCAATGATGGCAATTGATAGGGCTGATGTGGCATCGTGAGGACCGGCACGTGGTCCACGCCCTAGTGTAACTGCTCTGCACTATCCGGGAGGAGGAAGACCGGAACTTCCGGAAGTGGGTCGTTACCTCGTGACGTGTCCCTACGTGAGGGGCACGTAGAGAACATGGGGGGCGTTGGGGGTTCCCCCGGACAGAGATGATCGTCTGGTTGGAAGCGATGGTCCTGGCCGACGGTGAGGAGGAAAGGGTGGACTGGCCGAGAGCGAGGATCCTGCCCGACAGCAGAGGGCCTTTAGCCTGCTCGGAAGGGGCTGTTTCCGCGGTCCCCGTTCGTTGGTGTGGCCTTACTGGGCCCAATCCTAATGGGGTTTGGGCCCACTGATCGTGGGCTAAACCTCGGCTCAGTCCAGAACAATCATCAACCATAATTAATAAGTATTTATGACCTAGAATAGAAGGGCATGAAATGGGGCCCCAAATATCCATATGTATAATGTCAAAACAACGTTCAGTAATAATTTTTCTAGTATGAAAAAGCAATCATTTTTGTTTAGCTTGGAAACAAGTATTACACGGTTCAACAAAAGAATTTAATTTTGCTAAAGGAAAAAGTGTATTAATTTGTGTAAGAGTTTCATAAGAAGGGTGGCCAAGCCTGTTGTGCCATAAAGTACAAGTATTAATATTGGGAGAGGGATTGGAGATAGGAGAAAGGGAATGGGATGTCAAAGTATATAGGCCTCTGTATAACCTAGTTTCACCAATCTTCATCAGGGTATGGATCCCCTGTATGAGACAGTAAGAGGCGGTAAAAATGAAAGCACAGTTCAAGGAGTTAGATAGTTTAGAAACAGAAATTAGATTAGTGTAAAAGGTGGGAATGTAAAGAACATCATGCAAATAGAAGTCAACATTAAAATGAATAGAGCCAAAATATTGAGTAGTAATAGAGGCTCCATTATGAAGCCTTACAACAATAGGCTTAATGGGGTTAAGGATGGTGAGTAAAGACTTAGAGTGGCACACATGGTCTGTAGCCCCTGTGTCAAGTAACCATTCAGAGTGAGTGATACCATTAAGGTTGTGGGCAGAGGGATTACCTGACTGTGTAGAAGGAACTGAGTTAAGATGTTGAACGTTTGCCTCAGGAGCTGCAGCTTTTTGTTGCAGAAGAGCAAGCAAGGCCCTTTGTTGTTCAATGGTGATGTAAATGGTATCAGAAGCGGGCTCAGGTTGGCCAGCAACAAAATTTTCAATCTGAGTGTCATCATGAGAGGTTTGAGCTAGATTGGTCTTTTTGAGATAAGGAGGTAAACCAAGTTCCTTGAAACACACCTCAATGGTGTAACCTGGTTTATTGCAGTAGGTACAAATCTTGATGCCTTTGGATTTCGCAGTGGTGGAGGGTTTGTTTCCATAGTTAGTAGATCTTCCTTTCATGTAAGGCTTGTTGACTTGGGAAACGAGTTTATCATCTGAAATGGGGGATGAAATCTTATGTTTTTGTTGGATAAGGAGGGAGAAGACATGATTGACATTTGGAAGTGGGATCATGAGCATAATTTGCACTTGAACCTGATAATATTAGTCATTGAGCACCTTTATTAACCAGGTGACATAATCATTATCTCTGTAAGTTTTGATGGTAGGAAGAAGATCACAGTGGCAAGCAGGTTCACAAAGGCAACTAGGAAGAGGCCTGAAATTGTTGAATTATTGCCATAGTTTTCTCAACGTGGTAAAGTATTGAGTGATAGTTTGATCTCCTTGCTTTTGAGTGTAAATATCTTCTTGAAGATTCGAAATTTGAAAAATGTCACCTTGGTGATAACGTTCGTGAAGCTCATCCCAAATATCTTTAGTTGAATCCATTCAAAGAACACTCAGAAATATCCTTCTTGATTGAATTTGTCATCCAAGCCATCACCATGTTGTTGCAGTGACACCAAAGAACATAGGTTGGATGAGTGGAAGAGGGGTGCGTTAGGATTCCTTCGATGAACCCTAGTTTTTTCTTGAACATGCGAGCCAATTTCAGAGATCGTGACCAAGAATAGAAATTGTTGTTATTCAGTGAAGGTGAAACGATGGCCAAATCGGGATTGTCGTTAGGGTGCATAAAGAAAGGATCCAACATATCTTGCTGGTAAGAATGACTATTTGAGGGTTTTGGATTTGACTATGATTCGGGGGACAATTGCGTAGGGGAGGGAGGATTGGTATTTGAGTCAGCCATGGCGAAAAAAGAATAAGAGAGGCAAGAATGCATAGGGTAAAAGAAAGAAGAACCAGGGGAAAAACGGAGGAAGAAGATGAAAAAATGGGGAGGAGAAGAAAGGTGAGTTGCAGTAACACGTGGAGAAATACGCAGGCGAAAGAGGATAAGGTGAAAAGAAAGGAGGGTAGGAAAGTAATCAAAGCAATCTCAGTGCTTTTGGTACCATGTTAGCACGTGTATGTAGCATCATTGCTAAAGAAAATATGATATGAAAAAAAGAATATTATTGTTAGTACTGAAAACTGATCGCGACTTTCTATGTCTAATACAACCTAACTGCAAGTGCACAGTCTATCGCGTAGTAATAATAGATATCGATCCCACAGGGACTCGTAATTAAACTAGTGTTCTCGGGAGTTACTATGTTTATCTAGGTAGATAATGTTTGAGGGAATAAGATTGTCACTAAAGGGAACTAAGAATGTAAATTAAAGTATAATTAATTGAATCGATATGCAGTAATTATGTTCTTCGGGGATTTGGCAAGTTACCGGTACACGAAATATTTTTCAGAGTTTATTTAAGCAGAAAATGGTGATCTGAAGATTCTCGCCTCACGATGGTTATTGACGCTAATCATAATTCTAAGGTCCAAACGTACGCTTTCGTGTCCCATTCGGGGTTAAAATTATTTTTTGGAAATCTCTAAATTCTAATCCATTTTAAAGTGCTTTCGCTGTTATTAAAATGAATGACTAGTGTTTACTATCTGGTCTTGCTGCAGCTTTCGCTTGTTGGTTCGTACCTTAATTAATTTCCCACTTTCGTGGCAAAACTACTTTTAAATAAGTTCTCGCTTTCGCGACGAAGTTTATTCAGTAAATTAATTTTAAACACTCAGACCATAAACAACTTTTGAAAAAGACAGTTTTCAACCGGTTATTATCAAATCCCTTTCGAATTATTACTACATATCGATTACTTAAATTTAGCTAGACATGGATTTGGGAAAGGTAAAACATAAATAAAAACAATAAATAATAGCATGCATCATAATAAAAACTGGAATTACGATTGAAATGAGAAACCTGTAAATATTCCAATTGGCCTTTGGGCAGATCCTCCACAGATGTTGGCAGGATTCTGGTCTTTGTGCCAATTTGATCGTACAACGGAAATAAAAATTACAGAAGGAATGAAAGGCAACAAAAAAAAATAGGAAAGAAAATAAAACTGAACTTTTGCTCTGGAAATGGAATTGGGCAGCACTTCGTTGTATGAATGCGGCTCCCCTTCTGAGTTCCCCTTCTTCCCCTTTTATAGAAATGGAATTCTAACGGTTATAACTTGAAGAAGGTGAACTTTGAGGCAGAATTATCAGGGAGTAGTGGTCCACTATTTGGGACTTGGAACTGCTTCTTTCACGTGCATTTGAAGTGGGGCGTTTTTGCCTGCATGACGGTCGTCACAATGTGTGACGGTCGTCACCCGTGTGACGGTCGTCATAGAGCTGTGACGGTCGTCACAGCAGCAAAATCAGCATTCTGCGCTTTTCATGATGTTTTCATCCGGTTTTCGTCCATATTTCATCTGAGATTGCTTCTTTTCTTCATATTGCCTTGTTTAGACGTGATCATCAAATACCTGCAAAACATCAGACAAATAACACAGAAATAACCCGAAATCGGATCGAAAACAGTTAAATTTTAGTTGAATTATGCATCAAAATATATATATGATTTCGTGTTATCAAACTCCCCTAAGCTTGAATCTGGTATCCGTCCCTTTGGGACGAAGTAGCAACACCTCGATGGTCCGAGATACTTATGGCCCTTACCCATTCGGACATTGTTTGGTATGATCCCGCCTATGGAGGCGTGCCTATGATTCCCAGCGTCGGAGGTTTCCCCAATGTACCGCTTATTGGAAGAGAAGGATGTATAAGTTATAATCCCGCCTTGGCCCGTAGACAGTTTGGACACCCTATGATCCAAATACCAGACCCGGCTTCATTAGAAGAGATCTATTTCAAAGGAGAAGAGGATCTAGATCTAAAGACTGTCATCATTTATGCATGGAAATACATTGATAGGGAAGGAACAACTGCTTCAGGATACCCCAATTGTGCTGTTTCCGAGGATTATCTGCATTGGGTGCGAGAAAGGGCCCTCGATCTCAAGATGCCTTTTCCTTTCCATGAACCTATGGTATTATCTCCTCATGACCCCGACTGGTTCGAGGAAGAGGAAATAGAACAAGTAAGGATTGCTTTAGATGAAGCCCGGAAATTGAGGACTGCCTGGAAGAACAAGTTCCTCACCCTCAAAGTCGAGAAGGAAAGACTTCAGAAGACACCAGAATTAGAAGTTGCCAGAAAGAGAAAGGCACAAGGGGATTTATTTTCTCCTACCTCTTCAAGTGTTGTCACCAATGATGATCTCCCCTCAACTACCATGGCTTGGAAGGAGTGTGTAGAACGACTCATCATCGAGAAAGCGGCGCTGCAGGAGCGCATTGATCAGCTAACAGAGGAGCTCCGTACAAAGAAGACCGTGGGATAGAGTTCTAAGTTTTCTTTTGCTTTCGTTGTAATAAACTCTTAAAAGAGTACTTCTCTTTACAGTGTTTCTCAAAAATAAAAAGTTTTTCAATTATCCTACATTATAACACTGAAAAACACTTTGAGTTTCTTGAAGTCTCCTCCTGCATCTGCATTATGCATTAACATTCTTCATTTAGCATGGCATTTTACATCTTGTGCATGTGTCATTCCTTTGTTGTGGCTCATTTCGGTTTCCCATCTTTGCTGTCAGTCGCCGTCTCGACCATCTGACCAAGCCGGAAGTATCATTAAAGAATAGTGAGGAGAGCAGAGACATGGATCGCATGACTAGCTTCAGAGTAAGGTCTAATCTGACACTTCGCCGTCCCTACGACAACTTTGTTCCTATGCAACTTCAGCCTGTGCAAGAAAAGGAAATGGACGATCCAGAGCTTACAGCATTCAAGAATGAATTTCGTGACTTCGAGGAGCGATGGAAAATGATGAAGAGGAACCGTGCGCCTGATTTTCGTGCTCATGACCCGCACTTGGTTCCAAGCTTAATTATCCCCCCAGGATTCCAAATGCCCGCCTTCGAAGTGTACAAAGGTACAATTTGTCCAAGGTATCATTTGATGATGTTTTGTCAGAAGATGACCGCCTATCTTGGGAACGACCAACTATTGATTCACTGCTTCCAAGAAAGTTTGGGTAGAGCACCGTTAACATGGTATATGAAGCTACAAGTGAATCACATTCAGTCTTGGGAAGACTTAACTTTTGCTTTCGTGAAGCAATACCATCATAACTTGGGTATAGCCCCAAACAATAAAGATGACTGTGGACCTTCCAGAGAATTCATAGATCCGGTACCCCATCCTCAGCACCGGTATGCGATGCCCGCTCAGCGTGAACAACAACCACATCCTAGGCAGAGGTTGGCCTCTCCAGATCAACCACAACATCGACAATTTCGGAAAAGGTATCAAAGGATGACTCCAGATGCACCAAGGGAAGCAATTCACCAGTTTGATCCCATCCCGGTGAAGTACACTGATTTGTTTCCAGCTCTAATTCAAAGAGGGCATATCCAGACTAAAGCCCCACCCAAGGTACCTAAGAGGTTTCCATACTGGTACAATGCCAACAAATTTTGCCTGTATCATCAAGGTGCTCCGGGGCACGACATTGAGAGCTGTTACGGTATGAAAGCGGACGTCCAAAATTTGGTCAAAGATGGAGTCTTGTTCTTTGAGGGTTCCGTCCCTTACGTACGAGATAGCCCCCTATCTCGACAAGGTTCATCCTCCCCAGGCATGATTCAAGGTCGCCAACGCCGTGTCTGAAAGCTGCGCACCAGACGTTTCTGCATATCCTTCCCATCTACACGAGAGCACAATAAAGATCCTGGAAAGGACTCCCCGAAGAAGTTTATTTCATTTTGTCCATGTTATTTATTTGATTGAAAGCATATTTGGCATGTAAGAACTTTCTGTTTTGAATAAGTAATGCAATAACTGTTTGTCTTGAAGAAATCCATTCGTTTTCACTCAAATAGTTTTCAAAATTATTTATAATGCCGACTTTTACCCGATCTCTCGCTCTGACAGAGAATTGGAAGGAGTATGATGAAGTAAAACACATGATCTCTTGTTGTATGCTTCGAATGAAAACCCTACTGATGATGTAAGGCGTTATTCTAAACCTCCTGAAAGCAAGATAGTCAACCCTTTCTTTTAAACCTTGATTGAGGATCCGTTCTCTTTCTCCCAAACCGAAACATCATTTTCTTAACCTGGGGCAGGGTAATATCAAAAATGATGAACATCTCTCAAAAATTGGGTGGGCACAAATATACTAACCCTTTCTACCTCCATTCTACAAGTCATAAATTAAGCCCATATACAACCCTCAAAGTCCTAATTGAAGTAAGGTTTAATTCGAAAGCATGCTCGATGAGATATTGTTTCCTGACTCCTTGAGCTATGCTCAAATTTAAATCGGCTTTATAAATAATGATTCAATTTGTATCCTAACTAGTGGTTTCGATCACAAGTTACCGCGATACCCCTTTTCAAAACTTCAAGACAAACGTGTGTTGCATTAACCATTTCAAAATGGATATTTCAAATGTGCTAAATACGTTTGACATCTTAGAAAGACCACATACAGATATTGATGATGATATTTGAAGACCTCGCTGACTTGGGGCAAGTCGTTCTTCCCAAGAAAATTTCATCCGTGCAAGTCTTGGGTTCAACTAGAAGAAATTCAAGGACTCACTTACCGCCAATCAGGGGCAGTTACGTCGAGATTCGACGAATCTCTAGGGAGTTTGAAAACAGTGGGGCAGTTAGACATCATGTTTTCTATAAAATCCTCTCGAGACCTTTCTCTTAAACTATGTGACTTGGGGCATTTGAAGATTGGAGCAAGATTGTATATCTCATCCTCATGAAACTCAACCCCAACATATTCAACAACTACGAAGACCCAGGATATTTTATCCCCTATGAAACCTCGGTTTGGGTACCTCCGCCTATAATTTCATACAACATTTCAAACTTATCAAGATGTTACATCCCCAAATGGATTGATCACTTTCTCTCAAGAGAAATCTTGAAATTTTGAAGCAGTACTGGGACCCTACATTTGGTTCTCCATCTATCCTCAGTGATACTTCTATCTTTGAAGATTGGTCGGATGTTTGTTTCGAGATGTTTATCCCGTATTCGGTCATTGCTTTCGTCTGACTTGTCAGCATAAGCATACACATATCATATAAGTAGATAACATACTCATTTGCATTAGTGCATCCTTTGTATGTTTTTCGATTGCGGTTACCCTTGGGTATTTGGGCGTGTCTCATTCATTCCAAATAGAGTTGTCAGCCCTAAGCAAAAAAAACTCAATATTTCTATTTCCCCACGAAGTTCGATCCTCGTGGAAGACAGTTATTTCAGTACATTCCCATTGGAGTTTATGCCTCTATGGTTGAGTCTTGCTTGACAGTTTCTCCTCGGTTACTTCCCGAATTGAACTTCGGTCTTTGACAATCACTATGAACATCTCCAGCTTGTGAGCATGGATCAAAAGTGCATTTTATTTTGCACTTTGACATTATGAGGATCACCATTGAAGACGTGACATTTCTTCAGCAACACTACAAGATTTCCTCAATAACTTACAGCTAAATGACAGAAGACCTCTTTATTTGAGCAACTCGTTTTGGGCAGATCTATTCTCAAAACGACAAACAACAATTTCATCAAGACAATCTGTCCTTCCCCAGTGGATTATTTCAAGATCTATCAAGACAAAACAAAGTACATTACAGATACTTCCCCACTTGAGGATTTCTGCTGCAACAATCTTACATATCTTACAATTACAACAAAGATACTCCTCAAAAATGATTTTCCCCAGAGAGTTCATTATGAGTACAATCAATGACATATCTCCTCACAAGAGGACACTCCATGTATCAACCGGTTTACAACTCTTTTGAAGATCCCCGGTGCACATTCTACAAATTGCCAATACAATACAAATTGCATCTACAATTACAAATACAAGATCACATCTACAAAATTCTACAATTACAGAGTACATCTACAACATTTACATCAACAATTCTACAGTTCTACAATTTACAACATACAATCTACAATGACACTATGGCTCACAGCCGAACATCTACATCAACATTACAATTTACAACTACGGTTACAATATACAATCAACAAATTTACAACCCCTCTTTGAAGACGCTCTCACGAGTTTCCATCATTTTGGGTAGGAACCGAGACCAGCTCATGGTTCCCATACCATGGAGCAAGGGGAAGTTTGACATCAGAAACCGAGACCAGCTCATGGTTCCCATACCATGGAGCAAGGGGAAGTTTGACATCAGAAACCGAGACCAGCTCATGGTTCCCATACCATGGAGCAAGGGGAAGTTTGACATCAGAAACCGAGACCAGCTCATGGTTCCCATACCATGGAGCAAGGGGAAGTTTGACATCAGAAACCGAGACCAGCTCATGGTTCCCATACCATGGAGCAAGGGGAAGTTTGACATCAGAAACCGAGACCAGCTCATGGTTCCCATACCATGGAGCAAGGGGAAGTTTGACAACAGAGACCGAGACCAGCTCATGGTTCCCATACCATGGTGCAAGGGGAAGTCCGACATCAGAGACCGAGACCGGCGCATGACTCCCATATCATGATGCTCGGGGAAGCTCAACAACTACAACAACATCTACAACTACAATGACATCAAAGACCGAGACCAGCTCATGGTCCCCGTACCATGATGCCAGGAGAGGTTATACATTTTACCGTTTCAGCTGAGTTACAAAATATAAAATAATAAAAAAGGATCCATTTTGAGTTACTATTGACCACCACCTTGGTAGTAAAAGTATCTTTCGACCTCAAATCGTCAAAATCACCGCATCCCTGATGCATGAGTTACCGTTACACGTTTGGAGATTTCCCATGAGTGATTGTTCATGTCCTCGTAGGGTCCCGCCTTGTTGGATCTGTTGCTTTTCTGTCTAGCATGTCGCGTCCAGTTCATCCCCTCTGACCTCTTCCTTACAGATTTTGTCCGCCCTGCATTTTCATATCATTGCATATCATATGCATTCGGTGGTTTCTTATGGCCAAAAATTCGCGCAATGTTTGTATTTAAGTCCCTCCTATCTCGTCGAGACGAAGATTTCAATCTCCATATCTCCGAATAGGAGTAACTTAAATAGGGGCATCTGTTGCACCCTAATTTTTGACCCTAAGATTCCACCTCCTTGTGCGTTTCTTACATTTTATCCTTATACTTTTGTGCGCGCGTTTATCATGACTAACGAGTGTATGCAGAATCTTCTTTTTCTTAAAAAAATGTCTCAGGTTGATTCTCGTGTCTACATCCCCTAAAATCAAGCTTTCTAGTACAAAATAGTGAGGATTCAATATTTGAGGATCATCCATATGTGCTTTAAATCCAACATTTGCGACATATCAAGTGGTGTTATTTATATAACAAGTTCAAGATCCTTTTAAACCTTCAAAGTGCGGAAAACCAATTTGAGTGCATTTTATTATCAAAGGTGGTGAAGACAGGTTATAACAAATTCATGTCAATACCGGTAACATTTGGAATTCGGATTGGACTGAAGCATATTATCCAAAGCGTTCTGAGACTCGAAGCTTGTTAGGATTTCTTACCAAAGCATTGGTTTTCAAGTAGAGTCTACGGTTACGAAGAACATTTCAAACCCATATTTATTTATATTGAAATCCAGTCACTTTTCCTCATCATTATAATAACCTTTTGGTGTCCTACAACATAACTCATATAATACCTATACATTGCCTACTCAATTACACAAATGGCAATAGCAGACCAACTTGGACCAACTTTACAAGAACGCTGTGGTAAAAAAATAATTCACTACATTGTTGCTTTTGGCTTCAGTTTCAAGAATACTATACGTTTCACTTCAGCCAATGATTACCAATTGGAGTCGGTTTCATAATTGTTACAAGGAATGTACAATTTCATATTTTTACAACTATCCAAATACAAGCAGAAAGTCAAAACAATCCAAAGCCCAAGGTATACTCATACTACTACGAGAAATACAGCTCTTCCTCACATTTACAATAACATCATTTGACTCAAAACGACATTGGGTCCTAAGTTATAATATTACAAGACCTTAAAAGATTCCGCCGACATCGCCACAACCGAGTTTGGGAGAAATCTCATTACAACAGACAACAAAGGGATCATTGGATCATTGGTTCTCCGTGCAATCAGGTTGGATCCTGAGGAGAAACTCAACCTGTCAAAAGGAAATGGAGCCACCGCATTTGAAACTCCTCGGTAGTAGTCTACGGCGCTACATCTCAAGCAAGGCATAAAACACATTCTGCATAACACAAACACACGCTACAGAGGGAGATTTACATGAAGATCCTCAGGGGCATTCACACACAAACAGCAACAGCAAAATAAAGATGAGCAAGTTAATGACAACAACATAAAGATATAGGAAACACTTTGGTGCGCTTTGAATACGCTTACAAGTGATGATAAGAGATTGCCCCCAGGTTTTGAACGTGCTGTCCTTGCCAAAACGTGGAGTCGGAGTGCGTCACTTCCAATGCTAAAAGAAGTCACTGAGATCACCTCCAAGAGGTTATGAGCCCAGTTTCGCTCCCAAAAAAAAAAACGTGTTCCTTGGACTCGTACCTGTGCACACAAGTAATTTGGTCAAATCGAGCCGGGGACGAAATATAATACGTTTTCCTTTCACAGTAGATATAAGAGGCAAGGTACCTGCACTATCATTAAGGCAGATGGTATAGGACTTCGAGGCATAGCTTACAAGATCGTGGTAGCTGCGACATCGCCATGAAATGCACGGCCGGTACATTCATCCCATATTCTAAGAAAAAGAAGCAAAAGCAGTGTTAATGATGTATTCAAGACTGTGCTCATAAAGAACTAGCTGACCTGTTAGGATTCCCTAGTGGACCTTTTGCTTTTACTACCACACAGGTAGAATTGATGGATGTGGAGCTAGATTTCTTTTGGGGAACTCTGACCGGAAACTACCACCCTGAACCAAATGACATGAACAATGATGAGATCCATAACCCTGCTCTCCGTTACTTCCACAAATTCCTCGCCCATACCTTCTTTGGAAAAGAAGAAAACATTACCGGAGTCTCTAAAGATGAATTATTTATTATGTCATGTTTCACTACTGGACAGTCTGTTAATGGTGTACCTTTCATGATGCAAACCTTCACCCGCATCCAAGAAGAACCTGAATTACCTATAGTGGTAGGAGGTCTTGTAACCATGATTGCTGATGCCTTAGGACTTAGGTACCAACTGGACAGGTGCACCCGTCTGGGAACCATCCGCCTAATGAATCTTAAATTCTGCTTCAATAGACATATCATAAGGAATTTAGGACGCCCACCTTTTGAGTACCTGATCCGGAACAAAGTAGTCACCCTGTTCACATTGCCCAATCATGCTAAAGTAAGTGTTCATAATAAGGATAACTGGCTTTATGAGTTAAACCCACCTGAATATCCAACCACTCCTGAAACACCTCAGTCTCACAGGATAACAGATGATATAATGACCGCTGTTGAAACTGACCCTGAGACACCTCCTGGATACCATGACACTGACCCAACTGACAAAGTTCATGAAACCCCTGGAGCGAATCACGGAGAGTACGCTAACAACTTACAGAACATCATGCACACTCTCAATGCCTACCAAACTGACATTAATCTATTCAAAGAAGACATTAAGAGTATGCGATTGGACATCATAGGATTGACTGACATGGCCTGCGAACAATTCTATCATTTGGACTCCGCCATCGAAGACCTGAAGAAACGCCTTTGAACCGGCTATCAGTGATTTAGTTTATTATTTTTTCTCATTATTTTTTTTCTCATTATTTTCGTTTCCAGTTAAATTTATCTTTCGCAACAATTTCATAACATAATTTCCGTTTCTGTAATTTCATTTTTACTTTATGCCATGCACTTTTTATTTCAATTATTTCTTCATTTTTAGCAGCTTATATACTTTTTCTATATACTGTATGACTATATACTGTATGACTGCATTATTTCATGTATGCAATCTTAGGTTCGTATACTACTGTGTTGCAAATGATATACCATATGGTGTGTATTTAATATAAGTGTTACTAAATAAAATAAATTATTATCAATTTATAAATAACGTGAGACAATGTTCTTTTCTGGGAATTATTCAGCACAACAAGCCCTCACGGTCGTCACACTTAACTTACGATCGTGACGTGCTCATTTAGCGTGTCACGACCGTCACGCCCCTGTCACGACCGTGACGACCTCTATTACAGGGATCGTGAGAAACAGAACTGCTTCTCATCGTGTCCCCTCTTCTTCTCCATTCATAACCTACCCAAAACACTACCCACTCATTCCACAACCGCCGTAACCTCTCCACTTCCCCCATTAATCCTCCATTATCATCCACCATTTCATTTAAACTCTCCCGTATTTAACCCGAACCTCAATCTCCCTCATTCTACCATTTTTCTCACAAAACCTCACAAAATCCTTCCTCCCTCACTCTTCACTCTTGCATGTTATGGATTCCATCATTTTTAGAGAAGGTGAAGCTGGAGTAACCCAGAGAGACCGTTTCATCCGCTTCCAGAACCGCGGTCTGCAACCCACCCGCTACATTGCCACAGACTGTCTGCGAGAACTCGGAATGTTGTCCAGCGTTCAAAGCCTACTGCAAAAGGTCGGTCTGTGGGACCTCTGTCGTCAGCCTCAGCCGACTTTCGAACTTCTGACGCTGGAGTTCCTCAGCTCTTACAGTTACATCACCTCTCCCGGTTCTCAGAGTCAGCTTACCGGCATCGTAACATTCAGATTGCACGGCCAGGAGTTCAACCTCACGCAAACCAGGATCGTCGAGCTGTTAGGTTTCGATCACGGCACCGAAGCCCACCGTCGCGTGCCCGATAATTTCATTGAACAAGCATTCACTCTATGGCACGACCTCACCAACACCCGTGCATCCACATTCCAGAGCCTCAACGCCACACACATCCACAACCCGGCTATCCGCTATTTTCACCGGGTCATCTGCAACACAATCTTTGCTAGAGAAAGCAACCACAAGCTCAACTCCAAGGAGCTACTGTTCTTATACTGTGCCCTTCATGACGAGCCAATCAACGCTGCCCCCTTTATGCTTTACCACATCCAGGCCATTGCGCACCGAGGCTCCTCCCCGTTCTTCATAGGCGGCATTGTCACCACCCTCGCCATTCAGTTGGGGCTTGGTGACGCGCTCGCTAATCAGCCTCACCTCGCCCCCGAATTCCTGACCATGAGCTACTGCCGGTCCGCCCACCTGATCACGCAGCGAGAGGATGGCAGGTACAGCCCTGTTGTCAATGGCACCGTTTTCCACCACATCACTCTGCCGTCCCGCACCCGCATCGACCCATCCAACAGAGCCAACTAGCTCTTTGTTTTACCAGCTGCGGCCGATCACATCCCGGCTCATAATGATCAGGCAGACGCCCCAGTGGACGAGATGCAGGACGCTATGGATGCAGCTGAGCCTGCCCAGGATATCCCCGAGACATCTACCAGGCAGCCCCCTGCCCCCGCAGTCACACTTG
Organism: Lathyrus sativus; assembly: GCA_963859935.3. Classification (NCBI taxonomy): domain Eukaryota; kingdom Viridiplantae; phylum Streptophyta; class Magnoliopsida; order Fabales; family Fabaceae; genus Lathyrus; species Lathyrus sativus. The sequence goes on along the minus strand of OZ012741.1, from coordinate 659,772,141 downwards.
AGGAGGTCCTACTTGCGATTCATCAGCAGAACCTGATGAACGCCGCTCTGGAGCGACGGCAGAAGGCGCAGTATGATGCTTTACTCGGCACCATTGCTGCCAACCAGGAGGCCACTAATGAGCGATTTGGAGAACTTTTCGGCGAGCTCGAGGCGCTCCGCATCAGCATTACTGCTACCTCCGGCACCGACTCTGATCCCGACGCGACTCCCTCCAGACGCCGCTCTCGCACCAGAGGCCGAGCCCACGGTCCTCAGCAGCAGTAGTTTACTTTTACGTTGTTTTTCATTTTTAGTCTTGTACTGTATTTGTACCGCATTTATATCACAACATTGAGGACAATGTCTGATATAGTGTGGGAGAGGTACTTTTCATTTCAGTGTACTTTCAATTCCGTTGTATTCCTTTTAGCAAAATCAATGAAATGAGCAAATCTGTGCGCTATTTTCGTTAATTTCGAGCTTTCCCCGATTATTAAGACATACCAGAAAAATCTTTAATTACTCGCATCACCCGACTTACCACCGAATGGTTCGTAATTACGAAGCCGGGAACGATTAAACAAGACCAATACAATCTTGACATCTTCGACCCCCTGCTTAAGAAATTCCATCCCGATCACCATTGCGAGTGCACCTTTAGTTTCAGTTCAAAAGTAACCCCCAGTAGTTTATACTAGCAGTCAGCACCGTCTGGACACAAACCACGTGGGGAGCCAATGAATATAAGCGTTTGATGCCTAATCAATAATGATCCTTCGTATCTCGATGCAAAATGAAAAGAAATTGCACCAAAGTACACGGTCGCAGATAAGAAACGAGAAATATGAGAAGGAATCCGTTTCGAGTTGGTTCAGAGGTACTGGTTCTGAACTCGGTAGGGCGTGCTACGGCTCGATCCCCCACAACCTCCGAATCGGATAAAACATGAAGGGTTACCACACTCGTGTACCAGACCCCGTGCTAAAAAAGGATCAAAATCGCTAACCGGCTACTCCACTACGTGCGTGCGAAGGCAAAGGGCTTAATGTGACTGCGCTAGAACGAAACCGGGCGAAATAAGATCGAAAAACTCTAGGTGAAATCGTAATGTGATTGCCGATTGTTTCGCTTGACGGGAAGTCGACGACATAGCTTGTTGCTTGTGTCATTAGTGTATCGGTAGTGTTCTATCAAAGTACCGGACTATCCGACAAAACGATCCACCGTACGGTTTGTTACGAGTATGCGCGAATAAAATCTTGTCCGCCTATTTTCAACCGACTATTTGCTTGAGGACAAGCAAAGGTTTAAGTTTGGGGAAGTTTGATGACGAGAAAACGCATCGATTATATCGCTAGATTTCATTGACGTTTTATCGCGCATTCACCGTTTTAACGCTCGATTTCTCGAGTTTTTCTTACTATTTTGCAGGTACATCGTTATGTGAGGCCAAATCATGAATTAAGAAGAAAGGAACGAAAAAAACCACAAGAAATGAAGCAAGGCAGAAGCCTGCAAAAAGTCTGCATAATTTGTAACAGCCACGGTCGTTACAAGGGTGTCACGACCGTGACACCCCAATTTGGGCCATCACGACCGTGAGGAAGTAGTCACGACCGTGACACTTAAAATCCTCAAATAACGAACGTGAGGACCTTGTCACGCCCGTGACAAGGATAAAACTTAGTTTTGACTCAGACTACGTCAAGCCACCACTGAAGACCACTTCTCCTAGTAATTCTCCCCAAAGGCAGCACGTGAAGACGACTTCTCCCATTTTCTGCTGCCACATTCCAACATTTCCTCAACCACTTCAGCAAGGCCCAAGAAACAAAAGACCAAGACTCCAGCCCATCAAAGGCTCTATAAATAGTACCAGCTGAGGTGAACTCAGGGGGAGAGAGTTGATTATCCAAATTTCCTGCGGAAGCTCTGCCAAATTACTTTACGAACCAGAATTTTATTCCAGCATTATTTTACTTTCTGCCCTGTTTGTTTTATTTGTATCCAAACCAACCGTGTAACAATTTCCAACATTAGGGAATTGTTATACTTTTATTTGTTTCCAACCTTCAGCATTCGTTTTAATTTTTATTTCCGCCTACTCCAAGCCTTCCGGTCTGTGGAAGAAGGAGTCTACTCAGATATTTGTTAATCAGGTTTTTCAATTTATTGCACTTTAATTTAATTATAATGTCTATTTATTTTTCTGCCATGAGTAAGTTATCATTTAATTCTGTGTCTGATTCAACCTCGATGAGTAGCTAAATACCTTAGGGCGGTATGTAGTTATAACAAACTTAACCGGTAAAATATAACCGTAGGCTAAAATAATTAATCACTTAACATTCTGGCTGATACTTTTTAATTAAAATAGACCTTTTCGTTACGAGAGTAAGAAAAGGGTATTAGGTTGGGTCAAGACCACGAGAGTGTGAGATTTTAACCAGATAGCTAAAGTTAGGCATTTAAATTAAACACAGCGAGAGCGCTTTAAGATAAATTAGAATTACTAAGTTTCCAAAAATTACCTCTAAACACTTATGGGCTAGCGAGAGCAGGCATAGGGCTTTAGGGATAAGATCTGATATAAGACCACGAGAGTGTGAGTTGAGGGTATTTAAACTGGTAATCTCTACCGAATAGATTAAGTGAACATCTTTATAAGCCTAGGTTAGATTGACCCACCTAAGTTAGTATAATTACATACCGACCGTCTTAGTACTACTTTATTAAAAACTTAAATTTAATTCCGCCTTTAATAGTCTTAAAACCAACAACAATCGTGACAACCATTCGCCTTAGCTAAACTAGAAGTTCATCTAGCACTAAGTAACGATAGAATCCCTGTGGATCGATAATCTTAAATATTACTTCGATAGGCTGTGCACTTGCAGTAAGATACCGCTAGACGCATAAGTAGACACGTCTTTAGCCCATCAAGTTTTTGGCGCCGTTGCCGGGGATTCCTTAATTTAGTTACTAGTGCACTTAGGTAGCATTGTCTAGACTAAGGTATCAACTATTTAATTTAATCTAATCTCCGAGTGTATGCCAAGTACTCGCTCTAAAAGCGAAGACTTGCAACCTCTAATCCCTGAATTGGAACGCTTCTTACACGTAAGAAGACGTATATTCGATTTCGAAAATAATTCCAATATTCCAGATCTTCAATTAGATCCGCCTAAACCAGTCGTAAAACCAGACGCAGGGATGGTTGAAGAACAAACTCATCCACTCAAGTATTACGCTAATCCTTCGCAAGGTGAACCGCATTCAAGCATTGCAGCGCCGGCTATCAACCGAAATGATTTCGAACTAAAACCTTCGTTGATATCAGCCGTGCAACAAAATCAATTCGCCGGAAATCCTACCGAGGATCCGAATCTTCATCTTTCGATCTTTGTGCAATATGCAGATACCGTAAAAGCCAATGGAGTTACCCAAGAAGCCATTAGACTACGTTTATTTCCTTTTTCGCTTCGAGACAGAGCAAGAGCTTGGCTTCAATCTCTGCCTTCGAACTCAGTAACTACGTGGGCAGAACTTAAGAAAGTTTTCTTGAATAGGTATTTTCCACCTAGCAAGACAGCCATGCTGAGAGCTCAGATCAACGGATTTAAGCAAAGAGAAAGTGAATCATTATTCGAAGCTTGGGAATGCTATAAGGATCTACTTAGACTTTGTCCACATCATGGATTAATAGACTGGATGGTCATCCATACCTTCTATAATGGACTCTTGTACAACACAAGAATGACAATTGACGCTGCCGCGGGTGGTGCATTGATGGACAAAGAATATAGAGATGCCTATGCACTTATCGAAAGTATGGCTCAAAATCATTACCTTTGGGGAAGCGAGAGAGTCGCAACTGAGAAACCAACAAAAGGAGGTATGTACGAAGTGAGTAGTATGGACCAAGTCAATGCGAAGTTTGACCAACTAAGCCAAAAGATCGACAACTTGGCCATAACACCTGCAGCCACCGTGGCTGCAGTAACACCTAACTGTGAGTTATGTGGAGTCCCAGGACACGAAGTTTCTGATTGTCAACTATTGGCAGGAACTCCCACTGATCAAGTGAATTATGCTCAAGGAAACCCTTACTCAAACACATACAACCCAGGTTGGAAGAATCATCTGAACTTCTCCTATAAGAATAACAATGCTTATTACGCACCAGGTCAAGCACCAGCTACATCACCAGGATATCAAAAGACTGCTCCTAATATCCCTAGAAAATCGAACCTTGAATTGATGATGGAGAGCTTTATAGCTAGCCAATCTCAGACGAACAAGGACTTCTTAAACCAAAACATTCACACTAGTGAGCAGATTAAACAATTAGTGAGCAAGGTAGATGCATTAGCTACACATAACAAAATGCTTGAAACTCAGATTTCACAAGTAGCTCAACAACAAGCACCTACTGCTGCACCAGCTGGAGTATTCCCTGGACAACCTCAACCTAATCCGAAAGGACATGCTAACGCTGTAATATTAAGAAGTGGCAAGGAACTTGACGGACCTACCGATCCAAGACTTGACAATCCAGCCATGTACCAAAAACCGGATAAACCGACTGAAGTGGTGAATGATCCAGAAGAAAAGGAAGATGAAAGTCGAGAGGTAGTGGAGAAAGAACAACCTTATGTGCCTCCACCACCCTATAAACCACCAATTCCGTACCCTCAAAGATTAATAAGTTCCAAGACGACGGGTCAATTTAAGAAATTTGTCGAACTTCTGAAACAGTTGAATATTACTATTCCGTTTACAGAAGCAATTACTCAAATACCCTCGTATGCTAAGTTTTTAAAAGAAATCTTATCCAATAAGAAAAAGATAGAGGATAACGGAACAGTTACACTCACTGCCGAGTGTAGCGCCATAATTCAGAATAACATGCCTCCTAAGCTAAAAGATCCAGGAAGTTTCTCTATACCCTGTGTAATAGGAAAATTCGTCATTGACAAAGCTCTGTGTGATTTAGGAGCCAGTATCAGTGTTATGCCCTTAACGATTTGCAAAAGGCTAGACATGGGAGACCTAAGACCAACTAAAATGTCTGTTCAACTAGCCGATCGCTCTGTTAAATATCCTGTAGGCATACTAGAAAACGTCCCAGTGCGTATAGGACAATTCTACATTCCTACTGATTTTATAATCATGGACATCTCTGAAGACTCCACTACACCTATCATACTAGGAAGACCATTCTTAGCTACCGCCGGAGCCATAATAGACGTAAAAAGAGGAAAGCTAACCTTTGAAGTAGGTGAAGAGAAAGTCGAATTTGTTTTAACACAATTCTTACAATCACCAGCTATAGAGGATACATGCTATCTAATGGACGTAATTGACGAATGTGTAAGAGAAATGGAACTGGAGGAGACCACTTATTCTGAAATAATGAAAATTCCAATCCCTCCAATTCTCGAAGATGATAATTGGCGAAAACCGTATCAGGATGATAGTCTAAGCGAAAGTTTAGCACTTACACCGAATCCCATGCCAAGTAAAGATAAACCTACATTAGGATTGAAAACTTTACCTAATAACCTAAGGTACGAATTCTTAGACGTTGAATGTAAAAGACCAGTTATAGTAAATTCCAGTTTAGGAACTATAGAGACAAAGAAACTTTTAGATGTCTTGAAGAAATATCCAACTGCATTAGGATATAACATATCTGATCTCAAAGGAATACGTCCTTCAGTTTGCATGCATCGCATTCTGCTTGAAGAAGATTGCAGAACCTCCAGAGAGTCTCAAAGAAGAATAAACCCAACCCTTAGCACTGTAGTAAAGGAAGAAGTCAAGAAATTATTAGATGCCGGGATAATATATCCAATCTCTGATAATGAATGGGTTAGTCCAATACATGTAGTGCCAAAGAAAGGAGGTATCACTGTGGTGAAAAACGCTCAAGGCGAATCAATATCACAAAGAGTAGTGACGGGATATCGAGTGTGCATAGATTATCGTAAGCTAAACAAAGCCACTCGAAAAGATCATTTCCCACTACCTTTCATAGATCAAATGTTAGAACGACTAGCCAAGCATTCTTACTTCTGTTACCTTGATGGTTACTCAGGATTTTTCCAAATCCCTATCCATCCTGATGATCAAGAGAAGACTACATTCACATGTCCTTATGGAACATTCGCTTACAGGCGAATGCCCTTTGGATTGTGCAACGCTTCTGCAACCTTTCAAAGATGTATGATGTCAATCTTCGCAGATTTTATAGACAACATTATGGAAGTGTTCATGGACGACTTCTCTGTATGCGGGCAAAGTTTTGAAGGATGCTTATCGAACTTAGAAATGGTGTTAGAGAGATGTGTAAAAGTGAATCTCGTGCTTAACTGGGAGAAATGTCATTTTATGGTCAACGAAGGAATAGTATTAGGTCATGTAATATCAGACAAGGGAATTGAAGTCGATAAAGCTAAGATTGAAGTAATAAAGGATCTTCAACCCCCTAAAACCGTTCGAGAAATACGAAGCTTTTTAGGACACGCCGGTTTTTACCGACGATTCATCAAAGATTTCTCGAAAATCACTAAACCTCTTACTGGTTTATTAATGAAAGACGCTGAGTTCATATTCAATGAAGATTGTCTTAAAGCATTCGAAACTCTAAAAACAGCCCTCATCACCGCACCAATCATGCAACCCCCTGACTGGAGATTACCTTTCGAGATCATGTGCGATGCGAGTGACTACGTTGTAGGCGCAGTTCTGGGCCAGAGAAAGGAAAAGAAACTTCATGCGATTTACTATGCCAGTAGAACCTTGGATTCTGCCCAGATGAACTACGCTACTACAGAAAAAGAATTGCTAGCAGTTGTCTTTGCGCTTGACAAATTCCGCTCTTACCTAGTTGGAGCGAAAATAATCATTTACACAGACCACGCTGCTATCCGATATCTATTAACTAAGAAGGATGCTAAGCCAAGACTCTTAAGATGGATTTTACTCTTACAAGAGTTTGATCTAGAAATAAAAGATAAAAAAGGTACTGAAAACGTCGTAGCGGACCATTTATCTAGAATAGAAGGTATTAAACCCGAACAAGTGCCGATTAACGATGATTTTCCGTATGAACAGCTGATAGCACAAATAGGAAGCGACCTAGCGCAGTTAGATATAAATGAACCAGAACCCGTGGAAACAATACAGACAACTGTAGGACTGCCATGGTACGCTGACATTGTCAACTACCTAGCCGCCGGAGCTCTTCCACCAGATCTAACCTATCAGCAGAAAAAGAAATTCTTTCATAACCTGAAACATTACTATTAGGATGAACCATTATTGTTCAAAAGAGGACCAGATGGAATCTTTCGCCGATGTATTCCCGAAGAAGAAATAGAAGACGTCATTGCTCAATGCCATTCATCTCCTTATGGTGGACATGCAAGCACTTCCAAGACTTGTGCAAAAATCTTGCAAGCCGGCTTATACTGGCCTAATCTATGGAAGGATGTCCACATCGCTGTTATAAATTGCGACCGGTGTCAACGCACTGGCAATATTTCAAGAAGAGATGAAATGCCCCAAAAGGGAATTTTGGAAGTAGAAATCTTCGACGTCTGGGGAATAGATTTCATGGGACCATTCCCATCATCTTTCGGTAATAATTACATACTCGTAGCTGTTGATTATGTCTCGAAATGGATCGAAGCCATAGCTTCTCCTACAAACGATACACGAGTAGTAATAAAGCTTTTCAAAAATATAATCTTTCCCAGGTTTGGCGTGCCTCGACTCGTCATAAGTGACGGCGGCTCGCACTTCATTTCAAAAATCTTTGACAAATTACTATCTAAATATGGAGTACGACACCGTGTGGCTACGCCATATCACCCACAAACAAGTGGACAGGTCGAAGTCTCAAACAGAGAGATTAAACAAATCTTAGAAAAGACTGTCGCCATATCTCGGAAAGATTGGTCATCTAAACTTAATGAAGCTCTATGGGCTTATAGGACCGCTTACAAGACACCCATAGGTACTACACCTTTCAAACTAGTTTATGGAAAATCTTGTCACCTCCCAGTAGAACTAGAACACAAAGCTTATTGGGCGACCAGAACTCTCAATATAAACTATAATGCTGCAGGAGAAAAGCGAATCCTAGACATTAACGAATTAGAAGAATTAAGGTTAGATGCATATGAAAATGCTAAGATATATAAAGAAAGAACTAAGCGATGGCATGATAAACGCCTATCTAGGAAAGAATTTAGTGTGGGAGACGTCGTACTCCTCTTTAATTCAAGACTTAGGCTCTTTCCTGGAAAATTAAAGTCTAGATGGTCAAGACCCTTTGATATAACTAAAGTATTCCCAAGTGGAGCAATAGAAATTAAGGGTAAGGATAGTGAACCATTCATAGTAAACGGACAACGTCTAAAACACTATCATAAAGTTGAAAATAGAGGTTATGCGAATAATCTAAAGCTTTTAGAATTGTCCACCAATTCCCCTGATTAATCTAAACCAAAGCATTACGTCAGGCTTTTGACAATAAAAACAGCGCTTAGTGGGAGGCAACCCATTTACCTATTTACTTATTTAAACTATTCTTTTCTTTTAGAGCATTTTTAATTATCGTTATTACTATTTGTTTAAATTGTTTTGTCGGTTTTATTTTACATCACATTTATCGCCATCACATTTCAGCATTTCATTTTCTTATTTTTATCTTAAATCACTTTTTACAGATTTTCTAAAGTCTTTTCCACTGATTTGTTTCCCCCGTATTTTCACTGACCATGGCTAACCAACCCATTAACTATATGGAAACCAAATTTAGAGGTAGGAACCAAAGAATGAAGTTCGAAGAGTTATCACAGAGGCAAATGGATTTGACCCTGTACCCAAATGATAGGACTATGGAAACCTTAGGTATACATGATAGTGTCATGTACTTGTTCAACCGACTCGGATGGGAGAATGCAATGATCCAGCACAAGTTTGCGACTTACCGCGAGCTCACCCTTGAGTTCCTTAGTTCCCTACTTTATCTACCTGAGCGCGGTTTTGGGTCTAGGAAAGGATTTATTAGTTTCCGCCTATTTGGAATAGAATACGACTTTAACCATAAAGAACTAGCTGACCTGTTAGGATTCCCTAGTGGACCTTTTGCTTTTACTACCACACAGGTAGAATTGATGGATGTGGAGCTAGATTTCTTTTGGGGAACTCTGACCGGAAACTACCACCCTGAACCAAATGACATGAACAATGATGAGATCCATAACCCTGCTCCCCGTTACTCCCACAAATTCCTCGCCCATACCTTCTTTGGAAAAGAAGAAAACATTACCGGAGTCTCTAAAGATGAATTATTTATTATGTCATGTTTCACTACTGGACAGTCTGTTAATGGTGTACCTTTCATGATGCAAACCTTCACCCGCATCCAAGAAGAACCTGAATTACCTATAGTGGTAGGAGGTCTTGTAACCATGATTGCTGATGCCTTAGGACTTAGGTACCAACTAGACAGGTGCACCCGTCTGGGAACCATCCGCCTAATGAATCTTAAATTCTGCTTCAATAGACATATCATAAGGAATTTAGGACGCCCACCTTTTGAGTACCTGATCCGGAACAAAGTAGTCACCCTGTTCACATTGCCCAATCATGCTAAAGTAAGTGTTCATAATAAGGATAACTGGCTTTATGAGTTAAACCCACCTGAATATCCAACCACTCCTGAAACACCTCAGTCTCACAGGATAACAGATGATATAATGACCGCTGTTGAAACTGACCCTGAGACACCTCCTGGATACCATGACACTGACCCAACTGACAAAGTTCATGAAACCCCTGGAGCGAATCACGGAGAGTACGCTAACAACTTACAGAACATCATGCACACTCTCAATGCCTACCAAACTGACATTAATCTATTCAAAGAAGACATTAAGAGTATGCGATTGGACATCATAGGATTGACTGACATGGCCTGCGAACAATTCTATCATTTGGACTCCGCCATCGAAGACCTGAAGAAACGCCTTTGAACCGGCTATCAGTGATTTAGTTTATTATTTTTTCTCATTATTTTTTTTCTCATTATTTTCGTTTCCAGTTAAATTTATCTTTCGCAACAATTTCATAACATAATTTCCGTTTCTGTAATTTCATTTTTACTTTATGCCATGCACTTTTTATTTCAATTATTTCTTCATTTTTTAGCAGCTTATATACTTTTTCTATATACTGTATGACTATATACTGTATGACTGCATTATTTCATGTATGCAATCTTAGGTTCGTATACTACTGTGTTGCAAATGATATACCATATGGTGTGTATTTAATATAAGTGTTACTAAATAAAATAAATTATTATCAATTTATAAATAACGTGAGACAATGTTCTTTTTTGGGAATTATTCAGCACAACAAGCCCTCACGGTCGTCACACTTAACTTACGATCGTGACGTGCTCATTTAGCGTGTCACGACCGTCACGCCCCTGTCACGACCGTGACGACCTCTATTACAGGGATCGTGAGAAACAGAACTGCTTCTCATCGTGTCCCCTCTTCTTCTCCATTCATAACCTACCCAAAACACTACCCACTCATTCCACAACCGCCGTAACCTCTCCACTTCCCCCATTAATCCTCCATTATCATCCACCATTTCATTTAAACTCTCCCGTATTTAACCCAAACCTCAATCTCCCTCATTCTACCATTTTTCTCACAAAACCTCACAAAATCCTTCCTCCCTCACTCTTCACTCTTGCATGTTATGGATTCCATCATTTTTAGAGAAGGTGAAGCTGGAGTAACCCAGAGAGACCGTTTCATCCGCTTCCAGAACCGCGGTCTGCAACCCACCCGCTACATTGCCACAGACTGTCTGCGAGAACTCGGAATGTTGTCCAGCGTTCAAAGCCTACTGCAAAAGGTCGGTCTGTGGGACCTCTGTCGTCAGCCTCAGCCGACTTTCGAACTTCTGACGCTGGAGTTCCTCAGCTCTTACAGTTACATCACCTCTCCCGGTTCTCAGAGTCAGCTTACCGGCATCGTAACATTCAGATTGCACGGCCAGGAGTTCAACCTCACGCAAACCAGGATCGTCGAGCTGTTAGGTTTCGATCACGGCACCGAAGCCCACCGTCGCGTGCCCGATAATTTCATTGAACAAGCATTCACTCTATGGCACGACCTCACCAACACCCGTGCATCCACATTCCAGAGCCTCAACGCCACACACATCCACAACCCGGCTATCCGCTATTTTCACCGGGTCATCTGCAACACAATCTTTGCTAGAGAAAGCAACCACAAGCTCAACTCCAAGGAGCTACTGTTCTTATACTGTGCCCTTCATGACGAGCCAATCAACGCTGCCCCCTTTATGCTTTACCACATCCAGGCCATTGCGCACCGAGGCTCCTCCCCGTTCTTCATAGGCGGCATTGTCACCACCCTCGCCATTCAGTTGGGGCTTGGTGACGCGCTCGCTAATCAGCCTCACCTCGCCCCCGAATTCCTGACCATGAGCTACTGCCGGTCCGCCCACCTGATCACGCAGCGAGAGGATGGCAGGTACAGCCCTGTTGTCAATGGCACCGTTTTCCACCACATCACTCTGCCGTCCCGCACCCGCATCGACCCATCCAACAGAGCCAACTAGCTCTTTGTTTTACCAGCTGCGGCCGATCACATCCCGGCTCATAATGATCAGGCAGACGCCCCAGTGGACGAGATGCAGGACGCTATGGATGCAGCTGAGCCTGCCCAGGATATCCCCGAGACATCTACCAGGCAGCCCCCTGCCCCCGCAGTCACACTTGAGGAGGTCCTACTTGCGATTCATCAGCAGAACCTGATGAACGCCGCTCTGGAGCGACGGCAGAAGGCGCAGTATGATGCTTTACTCGGCACCATTGCTGCCAACCAGGAGGCCACTAATGAGCGATTTGGAGAACTTTTCGGCGAGCTCGAGGCACTCCGCATCAGCATTACTGCTACCTCCGGCACCGGCTCTGATCCCGACGCGACTCCCTCCAGACGCCGCTCTCGCACCAGAGGCCGAGCCCACGGTCCTCAGCAGCAGTAGTTTACTTTTACGTTGTTTTTCATTTTTAGTCTTGTACTGTATTTGTACCGCATTTATATCACAACATTGAGGACAATGTCTGATATAGTGTGGGAGAGGTACTTTTCATTTCAGTGTACTTTCAATTCCGTTGTATTCCTTTTAGCAAAATCAATGAAATGAGCAAATCTGTGCGCTATTTTCGTTAATTTCGAGCTTTCCCCGATTATTAAGACATACCAGAAAAATCTTTAATTACTCGCATCACCCGACTTACCACCGAATGGTTCGTAATTACGAAGCCGGGAACGATTAAACAAGACCAATACAATCTTGACATCTTCGACCCCCTGCTTAAGAAATTCCATCCCGATCACCATTGCGAGTGCACCTTTAGTTTCAGTTCAAAAGTAACCCCCAGTAGTTTATACTAGCAGTCAGCACCGTCTGGACACAAACCACGTGGGGAGCCGATGAATATAAGCGTTTGATGCCTAATCAATAATGATCCTTCGTATCTCGATGCAAAATGAAAAGAAATTGCACCAAAGTACACGGTCGCAGATAAGAAACGAGAAATATGAGAAGGAATCCGTTTCGAGTTGGTTCAGAGGTACTGGTTCTGAACTCGGTAGGGCGTGCTACGGCTCGATCCCCCACAACCTCCGAATCGGATAAAACATGAAGGGTTACCACACTCGTGTACCAGACCCCGTGCTAAAAAAGGATCAAAATCGCTAACCGGCTACTCCACTACGTGCGTGCGAAGGCAAAGGGCTTAATGTGACTGCGCTAGAACGAAACCGGGCGAAATAAGATCGAAAAACTCTAGGTGAAATCGTAATGTGATTGCCGATTGTTTCGCTTGACGGGAAGTCGACGACATAGCTTGTTGCTTGTGTCATTAGTGTATCGGTAGTGTTCTATCAAAGTACCGGACTATCCGACAAAACGATCCACCGTACGGTTTGTTACGAGTATGCGCGAATAAAATCTTGTCCGCCGATTTTCAACCGACTATTTGCTTGAGGACAAGCAAAGGTTTAAGTTTGGGGAAGTTTGATGACGAGAAAACGCATCGATTATATCGCTAGATTTCATTGACGTTTTATCGCGCATTCACCGTTTTAACGCTCGATTTCTCGAGTTTTTCTTACTATTTTGCAGGTACATCGTTATGTGAGGCCAAATCATGAATTAAGAAGAAAGGAACGAAAAAAACCACAAGAAATGAAGCAAGGCAGAAGCCTGCAAAAAGTCTGCATAATTTGTAACAGCCACGGTCGTTACAAGGGTGTCACGACCGTGACACCCCAATTTGGGCCATCACGACCGTGAGGAAGTAGTCACGACCGTGACACTTAAAATCCTCAAATAACGAACGTGAGGACCTTGTCACGCCCGTGACAAGGATAAAACTTAGTTTTGACTCAGACTACGTCAAGCCACCACTGAAGACCACTTCTCCTAGTAATTCTCCCCAAAGGCAGCACGTGAAGACGACTTCTCCCATTTTCTGCTGCCACATTCCAACATTTCCTCAACCACTTCAGCAAGGCCCAAGAAACAAAAGACCAAGACTCCAGCCCATCAAAGGCTCTATAAATAGTACCAGCTGAGGTGAACTCAGGGGGAGAGAGTTGATTATCCAAATTTCCTGCGGAAGCTCTGCCAAATTACTTTACGAACCAGAATTTTATTCCAGCATTATTTTACTTTCTGCCCTGTTTGTTTTATTTGTATCCAAACCAACCGTGTAACAATTTCCAACATTAGGGAATTGTTATACTTTTATTTGTTTCCAACCTTCAGCATTCGTTTTAATTTTTATTTCCGCCTACTCCAAGCCTTCCGGTCTGTGGAAGAAGGAGTCTACTCAGATATTTGTTAATCAGGTTTTTCAATTTATTGCACTTTAATTTAATTATAATGTCTATTTATTTTTCTGCCATGAGTAAGTTATCATTTAATTCTGTGTCTGATTCAACCTCGATGAGTAGCTAAATACCTTAGGGCGGTATGTAGTTATAACAAACTTAACCGGTAAAATATAACCGTAGGCTAAAATAATTAATCACTTAACATTCTGGCTGATACTTTTTAATTAAAATAGACCTTTTCGTTACGAGAGTAAGAAAAGGGTATTAGGTTGGGTCAAGACCACGAGAGTGTGAGATTTTAACCAGATAGCTAAAGTTAGGCATTTAAATTAAACACAGCGAGAGCGCTTTAAGATAAATTAGAATTACTAAGTTTCCAAAAATTACCTCTAAACACTTATGGGCTAGCGAGAGCAGGCATAGGGCTTTAGGGATAAGATCTGATATAAGACCACGAGAGTGTGAGTTGAGGGTATTTAAACTGGTAATCTCTACCGAATAGATTAAGTGAACATCTTTATAAGCCTAGGTTAGATTGACCCACCTAAGTTAGTATAATTACATACCGACCGTCTTAGTACTACTTTATTAAAAACTTAAATTTAATTCCGCCTTTAATAGTCTTAAAACCAACAACAATCGTGACAACCATTCGCCTTAGCTAAACTAGAAGTTCATCTAGCACTAAGTAACGATAGAATCCCTGTGGATCGATAATCTTAAATATTACTTCGATAGGCTGTGCACTTGCAGTAAGATACCGCTAGACGCATAAGTAGACACGTCTTTAGCCCATCAAGTTTTTGGCGCCGTTGCCGGGGATTCCTTAATTTAGTTACTAGTGCACTTAGGTAGCATTGTCTAGACTAAGGTATCAACTATTTAATTTAATCTAATCTCCGAGTGTATGCCAAGTACTCGCTCTAAAAGCGAAGACTTGCAACCTCTAATCCCTGAATTGGAACGCTTCTTACACGTAAGAAGACGTATATTCGATTTCGAAAATAATTCCAATATTCCAGATCTTCAATTAGATCCGCCTAAACCAGTCGTAAAACCAGACGCAGGGATGGTTGAAGAACAAACTCATCCACTCAAGTATTACGCTAATCCTTCGCAAGGTGAACCGCATTCAAGCATTGCAGCGCCGGCTATCAACCGAAATGATTTCGAACTAAAACCTTCGTTGATATCAGCCGTGCAACAAAATCAATTCGCCGGAAATCCTACCGAGGATCCGAATCTTCATCTTTCGATCTTTGTGCAATATGCAGATACCGTAAAAGCCAATGGAGTTACCCAAGAAGCCATTAGACTACGTTTATTTCCTTTTTCGCTTCGAGACAGAGCAAGAGCTTGGCTTCAATCTCTGCCTTCGAACTCAGTAACTACGTGGGCAGAACTTAAGAAAGTTTTCTTGAATAGGTATTTTCCACCTAGCAAGACAGCCATGCTGAGAGCTCAGATCAACGGATTTAAGCAAAGAGAAAGTGAATCATTATTCGAAGCTTGGGAATGCTATAAGGATCTACTTAGACTTTGTCCACATCATGGATTAATAGACTGGATGGTCATCCATACCTTCTATAATGGACTCTTGTACAACACAAGAATGACAATTGACGCTGCCGCGGGTGGTGCATTGATGGACAAAGAATATAGAGATGCCTATGCACTTATCGAAAGTATGGCTCAAAATCATTACCTTTGGGGAAGCGAGAGAGTCGCAACTGAGAAACCAACAAAAGGAGGTATGTACGAAGTGAGTAGTATGGACCAAGTCAATGCGAAGTTTGACCAACTAAGCCAAAAGATCGACAACTTGGCCATAACACCTGCAGCCACCGTGGCTGCAGTAACACCTAACTGTGAGTTATGTGGAGTCCCAGGACACGAAGTTTCTGATTGTCAACTATTGGCAGGAACTCCCACTGATCAAGTGAATTATGCTCAAGGAAACCCTTACTCAAACACATACAACCCAGGTTGGAAGAATCATCTGAACTTCTCCTATAAGAATAACAATGCTTATTACGCACCAGGTCAAGCACCAGCTACATCACCAGGATATCAAAAGACTGCTCCTAATATCCCTAGAAAATCGAACCTTGAATTGATGATGGAGAGCTTTATAGCTAGCCAATCTCAGACGAACAAGGACTTCTTAAACCAAAACATTCACACTAGTGAGCAGATTAAACAATTAGTGAGCAAGGTAGATGCATTAGCTACACATAACAAAATGCTTGAAACTCAGATTTCACAAGTAGCTCAACAACAAGCACCTACTGCTGCACCAGCTGGAGTATTCCCTGGACAACCTCAACCTAATCCGAAAGGACATGCTAACGCTGTAATATTAAGAAGTGGCAAGGAACTTGACGGACCTACCGATCCAAGACTTGACAATCCAGCCATGTACCAAAAACCGGATAAACCGACTGAAGTGGTGAATGATCCAGAAGATGACCGTCACCAATGCAAAACAGCCGCCATAACTCGCCCCAACACCGCTATCAAAGCACATGAAAAGAAAAAATAGATATATATCAGTTTGAACAGAACCCTAAGAACATAGGCGAAGTTTGAAGTGCACCCCGTAATCGCTACGTTTCACCACCAGTATTTTCATGGAAATCCTCACCGATACGTCAAACAAACTTCCCTCTGGGCTTCTGATTCGTCACCCAGCCCAACATCGCATCTGTTATCCGCACCTGTTAAAAGACAAAATCGGGTTAGCATTTTACTTGGAGAGAACATTCCGTAAAAATCCAATCAAATCCAATCTCAGTGTAAACCACAATCAAAGATTTGAAATCCCAGTTAGGAAAGGTTTCAAATTTCGCACAGACAAAAAAGGAAGGTTCAAGGCGGCAATCAATTTCATTAACACATTTTAGGTTATAAAAGGAGGCCATCAGAATCAAACAAAAGGAGAGGAGATTCACAGTTGGATCCACACGAAAAACCCTAATATTACCGAAAAGAAACGCCGAAGTCATGACCTAAAAGAGATTGAAAAACGACTTATCTTCTTTAACCGTTGAAACCACCGCCGCAAACACCAAATCGCCACAAGGAACATCACCCTCCTGCCGTCTCAAGCTCCGCCGTCGCTAACCTTTGGTAAAACCCCATCCTTGTCAGAATTATCGAACCTATTGATTGTTTTGTGTTGTGTTTCAGGTACAAAAACAGAACGAGACGATGAAGGTTTGAACGGAGATCGAACGGAGATTTGAAACGGGGATTGAACGAGAGAGGAGACGAGTGAATGTCTTTGGGATTAGGGTTTCTGCCGCTGCTTTGTTTTTTTTTCCTATAATGTTAACTACTTTTTTAATTTAACCATCTCTTAATCAACCTAATAATTAATCTTTAAGTCTAATTAATTAATCAATTTACTAAAACTAATTTTATAATTTATTCTCTCAACTTTATTAATATTGTTAATTCATCTTAATAATAAAACATTTTATTTTATTAACATATAACTTATCCTATTATACTTTTAAAACCTTTTTTTCTAAAATAACATAATTTAATTTAATAGCTAAATATTTAATAATAAAACCTTTCATTAAAATCAATATAATTAATATAACTTTTTTATAAATTCACTAAAAGAGTATATTTTCTTACAATTCAAATAATTAATGCAACGTTTATAAATAAAATAATTAATATAACTTTTGTTTAAGAGATCAAAAAACAACTTTTATTAAAATCAAATCAACTTCTTGTCCAAATAAAATTAATCATTCACATTCACGACACTTGCACCTACACTTCAGCGCTTTCATGCGTACTTGTATGGTTTACTTTTCCGCAATTTACCTTACTGTCATCTACATTATCACGTCTATATTATCGCATCGCATTCCGTCCAAAGGAAAAACCTACACATAATTCAACGTTGTGTGTAGTTGCACATCATAAGCATCATATTCCCCTCGAACCTTGATTCTTCAAGTTGATCATTTAAGTTTAGGACCTACCCTATAGGAAGGACCTTGTCTTTATCTTTACAACATAGAATCAAAATACTCAAAAACAATCTTTCAAACACATTAGAGAAAAGATGTTAATCATCTTAAGTGAGATATAATCTCCACCTCCACAACAATACAATCAAACATGTAGGGACTTTGCCTTAAGAGCGATAAAGGCATACTTGGCGACCATCCGAGTATGTAAGACCTTTTCTTAAGACGATGCAAAGACCATTTCCTACAACCCCTTTACATTTTGTGGTGGTTATTTCTCCCTTAAAATGAAGACTCATCTCTTCTCCTAAACCTAATCAACCAACTACCCTAAACCCGTAGGAACTTTGACCACAGTCAAAGACATCCTCTAACCCTTTAGGGTGAACTACAACATACTCTGATTCCACTCCCGTAAGGATATGTAGGCACAAGGTGCGATACCTTATCGAGTATACTTAGAAATAAACCCCTAGGTCCTTTAATCCCTTAAGCAGATAAACACATAGCAATAAACAAACATAAAACAAGAGGTTCCTGTAGAGTACTACAGAAACTTAGGATGCTAGTACCTTCCCTAAGTTTAACCAACCCCCGAACCTAAACAATCAACCTTGCATTTGCATTGCATTGTGGGAATTTCGATCTTTATCCCTTCCTTTGGACAAATCAAAGTTCGGTTGCAAAATGAATTAAAGATTCAAACTAATCAATAGTTTGGTATTCAATTTTCACCGCGACAGAAATGGTGACTTCACTGGGGACCCCTCTCTAGTGGGTTTCCCTATCTTATTTTATTTTGTTTACTGCTTTATATCTGCCTACTTGATTAATTGTTTACATGCTTTCTCTTGTTTTTATTTTGGGATTACTGTTCTTGAGTGGTGAGATAAAGTTCTACACCCGAACTTGAGAGAAATTAAGATAGGATGATGATATAGTCGAGGAGGCTTATTGGGAGTTGAATCCCTACTAAGTTGAATCAAGAATCCCGCTCAGTTGAGGCCTTTTCGAAATAGTACTGTTGAACGATCAATCGTGAAGACACTCACTACTTTCGACTTTGGAGCCTATGATATTGAGGACCGTAGTTACCTTAACCCAACTTTGGCCTTTATTAGGATGTAGTGCGAGACTATGAGGAAGTACTTCCGAAATAGTGCTACGCGAAGCTACACTCAAAAGAAGTTCTCTTGAGAATATTATTAATCCTCGAGTAATTGGGAAAATTGATAATATCCGATAGATGGGTTGATGATTCTGAGTCCCATTAGAACCTTGTTCTGCAGGTACAAACAACCTTTAGTCCTTAAACCTTTGGGAAGGGTACACCTTTACTCCATGCTCGTTGCAAACCTAGGGCGCCCCTTGTTTGTTTATCTTTATTGTCCTTGTGTGAATACTTGTGTTTGCTGCATTCATATAGCATCATTCTGCATTGGACTTCATGGGATTTACTTTCGTTTATGGACATCGTAGGTCACTATGGCTTCAGATAAAAGACATACTATGAAATATACTTTTAAGAGTCCCAAATTGGATGACCTAAAGAAGTTGTGGGGTTTCATCGAAGATCAAGAAGAATTCAAGAACAAGTATGGGAAGCTGATATCTTTGTTGGGTTGCTCAGTGAATGAAGGACTTCTTGCCACTCTACTACAGTTCTATGATCCTCTTTACCATTGTTTCACCTTTCCAGACTTTCAGCTGTTACCTACATTGGAAGAGTATTCTTTTTTGGTTGGTCTACCTGTCCTTGAGGAATCTCCTTTTCCCTTCTTGGAAAAGGACCCTGATGAGAAAGATATTGCTAAAGCTCTCCGTTTGAAGGTATCTGACGTCAAAGCCAACCTAGTTACTAAGGATGGGATTCTTGGTTTAAAGACAGGTTTCCTAATCGAGAAGGCTTCATTCTATGCTGATTATTCTAATAAGGCTCCGTTTGAGGCGATCTTTGCTTTGCTCGTTTATGGGTTGTTTCTATTCCCGAGTTTCGAAGGTTTCATCGATCTCAAAGCATTCAAGATCTTTATGAAGAACAACCCAGTGCCAACTCTGTTGGGAAATGCATATCACTCTATACATCTCCGAAACCTCCTTGGTGGAGGGATGATTACTTGTTGTGTACCTTTACTTTACAAGTGGTTTATTTCGCACTTGCCGAAGTCTAGCTCTTTTACAAACATTGGCAAAGAGCATTGGTCTCCAAGGGTTATGGCTTTGACCCATTCTGACATTGATTGGTACAATCGAGTGTACGATGGAGTATTAATCATTGATAGCTGCGGTGACTTTGCTAATGTACCATTGCTCAGCTTTGATGGAGGAATCAGCTACAATCCTATCTTAGCTCGTCGACAGTTGGGATACCCGTTGAAGGAACCTCCCAAGAGTGTTCAAGTAAAGGGTATGTTCTTCAAAGATGATATGGAACTCCGAGGAAAGATTCTACATGCATGGCGTAGTGTACACAAGAAAGGGAAGAGAAGTCTAGGGAAGCCTAACTGTGTGTCTTTAGAACCATACCTCCAGTGGGTCAGAAAAAGGGCAACCAATCTAAAGATGCCCTATTCCCGTCAAGATCCCATAGCTCCAAGGAGAGAGCCCACTTATGTCTTTATGTCCAAAGCCGAGGAGTTAGGGGTGTCTTTAAGGAAGTCTCAACATGAGCAGGAATCTTGGAGGAACAAGTACCATGTAGCAGTGGCAGAAAATGATGAGTGTAAAAAGGAGAAGGCTGAACTTCAAAAGGAGAAGGTTGAACTTCAAAAGGAGAAGGTTGAACTTCAAAGGGAGAAGGCTGAACTTCAAAAGGAGAAGGTTGAACTTCAAGAGAAGAAGGATGAACTTCAGAAACAACTACAATTAAAGGACAAAGAGTTACTCCCTTGCAAGAAGAGGAAAGTCATGGAGGATTTATTTTTCTCCGACCCACAATGCACTATCTGGAAGATAATTGTGGACAACCTTATCCGTGAGAAGGCGCAACTAGAAGAGCAGCTCAAGCAGCAGCATTCAAAGCTTCTTTAGTGTCTTTACTAGCTTTTATTTAGCTTTTATTTGGGACTCTTTAAAAGAATATTTATGTAGTCCGTTTCAAATTTAATAAAACGTTTTCTTTTACCGCAATGCCCATAAATAGAGTAATCCCATGAAGTCCTAATCATCTTGCATTGCATTCTTTTCCATTGTTCACTTCAAGAAACTCAAATTCGTTCTGTAGGTGTTGTAATCATGGATTTCAGAAGAGAAGCCCTGAAGTACACTTTTCAGAGTCCCAACCTCGAAAGCTTGAGAGAACTAGCCGAACTCGTCGAGGATCGCTTTGCCTTCGCAGCAGAATATGGAGGAGTTTTCCGCTTCCTCAAGCTAAGGATGAAAGAAGGATTGTTGGAAACATTGGTTCAATTTTATGACCCGATGTATCACTGCTTCACTTTTCCGGACTACCAGTTGATGCCGACCTTGGAAGAGTACTCAGAACTTTTGAGGATGCCTGTGACTGTTCGACCTCTATTCACCGGAAGGGAAGACACGCCTAGTCACCAAGAGATTGCAAATGCCACACATCTTAGCCTTGAAGATGTCCAGACACACCTGATCACCAAGGAAGGAGTCCTTGGGTTCCCTGCCGACTTTTTGATCGAAAAAGTCCATTACCATGCTGAAAGAAAGGAGGCTCTCATCTTGGAAGCCAATTTTTCTTTGTTAGTCTATGGGACTTTCTGGTTCCCTAAAATTGACAATTTTGTTGATATGGATGCGATTAAGCTGTTCATACTCAAGAATCCAGTACCCACCTTGCTCGCTGATACGTACTTCTCGATTCACTCAGTGAACGCCGAAAGAGGAGGACACATTGTATGTTGTACCGCCTTGTTGTACTCATGGTTCATCGCTCGTTTGACCTGGTATCCGTCCCTTTGGGACGAAGTAGCAACACCTCGATGGTCCGAGATACTTATGGCCCTTACCCATTCGGACATTGTTTGGTATGATCCCGCCTATGGAGGCGTGCCTATGATTCCCAGCGTCGGAGGTTTCCCCAATGTACCGCTTATTGGAAGAGAAGGATGTATAAGTTATAATCCCGCCTTGGCCCGTAGACAGTTTGGACACCCTATGATCCAAATACCAGACCCGACTTCATTAGAAGAGATCTATTTCAAAGGAGAAGAGGATCTAGATCTAAAGACTGTCATCATTTATGCATGGAAATACATTGATAGGGAAGGAACAGCTGCTTCAGGATACCCCAATTGTGTTGTTTCCGAGGATTATCTGCATTGGGTGCGAGAAAGGGCCCTCGATCTCAAGATGCCTTTTCCTTTCCATGAACCTATGGTATTATCTCCTCATGACCCCGACTGGTTCGAGGAAGAGGAAATAGAACAAGTAAGGATTGCTTTAGATGAAGCCCGGAAATTGAGGACTGCCTGGAAGAACAAGTTCCTCACCCTCAAAGTCGAGAAGGAAAGACTTCAGAAGACACCAGAATTAGAAGTTGCCAGAAAGAGAAAGGCACAAGGGGATTATTTTCTCCTGCCTCTTCAAGTGTTGTCACCAATGATGATCTCCCCTCAACTACCATGGCTTGGAAGGAGTGTGTAGAACGACTCATCATCGAGAAAGCGGCGCTGCAGGAGCGCATTGATCAGCTAACAGAGGAGCTCCGTACAAAGAAGACCGTGGGATAGAGTTCTAAGTTTTCTTTTGCTTTCGTTGTAATAAACTCTTAAAAGAGTACTTCGCTTTACAGTGTTTCTCAAAAATAAAAAGTTTTTCAATTATCCTACATTATAACACTAAAAAACACTTTGAGTTTCTTGAAGTCTCCTCCTGCATCTGCATTATGCATTAACATTCTTCATTTAGCATGGCATTTTACATCTTGTGCATGTGTCATTCCTTTGTTGTGGCTCATTTCGGTTTCCCATCTTTGCTGTCAGTCGCCGTCTCGACCATCTGACCAAGCCGGAAGTATCATTAAAGAATAGTGAGGAGAGCAGAGACATGGATCGCATGACTAGCTTCAGAGTAAGGTCTAATCTGACACTTCGCCGTCCCTACGACAACTTTGTTCCTATGCAACTTCAGCCTGTGCAAGAAAAGGAAATGGACGTTCCAGAGCTTACAGCATTCAAGAATAAATTTCGTGACTTCGAGGAGCGATGGAAATTGATGAAGAGGAACCGTGCGCCTGATTTTCGTGCTCATGACCCGCACCTGGTTCCAAGCTTAATTATCCCCCCAGGATTCCAAATGCCCGCCTTCGAAGTGTACAAAGGTACAATTTGTCCAAGGTATCATTTGATGATGTTTTGTCAGAAGATGACCGCCTATCTTGGGAACGACCAACTATTGATTCACTGCTTCCAAGAAAGTTTGGGTAGAGCACCGTTAACATGGTATATGAAGCTACAAGTGAATCACATTCAGTCTTGGGAAGACTTAACTTTTGCTTTCGTGAAGCAATACCATCATAACTTGGGTATAGCCCCAAACAATAAAGATGACTGTGGACCTTCCAGAGAATTCATAGATCCGGTACCCCATCCTCAGCACCGGTATGCGATGCCCGCTCAGCGTGAACAACAACCACATCCTAGGCAGAGGTTGGCCTCTCCAGATCAACCACAACATCGACAATTTCGGAAAAGGTATCAAAGGATGACTCCAGATGCACCAAGGGAAGCAATTCACCAGTTTGATCCCATCCCGGTGAAGTACACTGATTTGTTTCCAGCTCTAATTCAAAGAGGGCATATCCAGACTAAAGCCCCACCCAAGGTACCTAAGAGGTTTCCATACTGGTACAATGCCAACAAATTTTGCCTGTATCATCAAGGTGCTCCGGGGCACGACATTGAGAGCTGTTACGGTATGAAAGCGGACGTCCAAAATTTGGTCAAAGATGGAGTCTTGTTCTTTGAGGGTTCCGTCCCTTACGTACGAGATAGCCCCCTATCTCGACAAGGTTCATCCTCCCCAGGCATGATTCAAGGTCGCCAACGCCGTGTCTGAAAGCTGCGCACCAGACGTTTCTGCATATCCTTCCCGTCTACACGAGAGCACAATAAAGATCCTGGAAAGGACTCCCCGAAGAAGTTTATTTCATTTTGTCCATGTTATTTATTTGATTGAAAGCATATTTGGCATGTAAGAACTTTCTGTTTTGAATAAGTAATGCAATAACTGTTTGTCTTGAAGAAATCCATTCGTTTTCACTCAAATAGTTTTCAAAATTATTTATAATGCCGACTTTTACCCGATCTCTCGCTCTGACAGAGAATTGGAAGGAGGATGATGAAGTAAAACACATGATCTCTTGTTGTATGCTTCGAATGAAAACCCTACTGATGATGTAAGGCGTTATTCTAAACCTCCTGAAAGCAAGATAGTCAACCCTTTCTTTTAAACCTTGATTGAGGATCCGTTCTCTTTCTCCCAAACCGAAACATCATTTTCTTAACCTGGGGCAGGGTAATATCAAAAATGATGAACATCTCTCAAAAATTGGGTGGGCACAAATATACTAACCCTTTCTACCTCCATTCTACAAGTCATAAATTAAGCCCATATACAACCCTCAAAGTCCTAATTGAAGTAAGGTTTAATTCGAAAGCATGCTCGATGAGATATTGTTTCCTGACTCCTTGAGCTATGCTCAAATTTAAATCGGCTTTATAAATAATGATTCAATTTGTATCCTAACTAGTGGTTTCGATCACAAGTTACCGCGATACCCCTTTTCAAAACTTCAAGACAAACGTGTGTTGCATTAACCATTTCAAAATGGATATTTCAAATGTGCTAAATACGTTTGACATCTTCGAAAGACCACATACATATATTGATGATGATATTTGAAGACCTCGCTGACTTGGGGCAAGTCGTTCTTCCCAAGAAAATTTCATCCGTGCAAGTCTTGGGTTCAACTAGAAGAAATTCAAGGACTCACTTACCGCCAATCAGGGGCAGTTACGTCGAGATTCGACGAATCTCTAGGGAGTTTGAAAACAGTGGGGCAGTTAGACATACCTTTCTCTTAAACTATGTGACTTGGGGCATTTGAAGATTGGAGCAAGATTGTATATCTCATCCTCAGGAAACTCAACCCCAACATATTCAACAACTACGAAGACCCAGGATATTTTATCCCCTATGAAACCTCGGTTTGGGTACCTCCGCCTACAATTTCATACAACATTTCAAACTTATCAAGATGTTACATCCCCAAATGGATTGATCACTTTCTCTCAAGAGAAATCTTGAAATTTTGAAGCAGTACTGGGACCCTACATTTGGTTCTCCATCTATCCTCAGTGATACTTCTATCTTTGAAGATTGGTCGGATGTTTGTTTCGAGATGTTTATCCCGTATTCGGTCATTGCTTTCGTCTGACTTGTCAGCATAAGCATACGCATATCATATAAGTAGATAACATACTCATTTGCATTAGTGCATCCTTTGTATGTTTTTCGATTGCGGTTACCCTTGGGTATTTGGGCGTGTCTCATTCATTCCAAATAGAGTTGTCAGCCCTAAGCAAAAAAAACTCAATATTTCTATTTCCCCACGAAGTTCGATCCTCGTGGAAGACAGTTATTTCAGTACATTCCCATTGGAGTTTATGCCTCTATGGTTGAGTCTTGCTTGACAGTTTCTCTTCGGTTACTTCCCGAATTGAACTTCGGTCTTTGACAATCACTATGAACATCTCCAGCTTATGAGCATGGATCAAAAGTGCATTTTATTTTGCACTTTGACATTATGAGGATCACCATTGAAGACGTGACATTTCTTCAGCAACACTACAAGATTTCCTCAACAACTTACAGCTAAATGACAGAAGACCTCTTTATTTGAGCAACTCGTTTTGGGCAGATCTATTCTCAAAACGACAAACAACAATTTCATCAAGACAATCTGTCCTTCCCCAGTGGATTATTTCAAGATCTATCAAGACAAAACAAAGTACATTACAAATACTTCCCCACTTGAGGATTTCTGCTGCAACAATCTTACATATCTTACAATTACAACAAAGATACTCCTCAAAAATGATTTTCCCCAGAGAGTTCATTATGAGTACAATCAATGACATATCTCCTCACAAGAGGACACTCCATGTATCAACCGGTTTACAACTCTTTTGAAGATCCCCGGTGCACATTCTACAAATTGCCAATACAATACAAATTGCATCTACAATTACAAATACAAGATCACATCTACAAAATTCTACAACTACAGAGTACATCTACAACATTTACATCAACAATTCTACAGTTCTACAATTTACAACATACAATCTACAATGACACTATGGCTCACAGCCGAACATCTACATCAACATTACAATTTACAACTACGGTTACAATATACAATCAACAAATTTACAACCCCTCTTTGAAGACGCTCTCACGAGTTTCCATCATTTTGGGTAGGAACCGAGACCAGCTCATGGTTCCCATACCATGGAGCAAGGGGAAGTTTGACATCAGAAACCGAGACCAGCTCATGGTTCCCATACCATGGAGCAAGGGGAAGTTTGACATCAGAAACCGAGACCAGCTCATGGTTCCCATACCATGGAGCAAGGGGAAGTTTGACATCAGAAACCGAGACCAGCTCATGGTTCCCATACCATGGAGCAAGGGGAAGTTTGACATCAGAAACCGAGACCAGCTCATGGTTCCCATACCATGGAGCAAGGGGAAGTTTGACAATAGAAACCGAGACCAGCTCATGGTTCCCATACCATGGTGCAAGGGGAAGTCCGACATCAGAGACCGAGACCGGCGCATGACTCCCATATCATGATGCTCGGGGAAGCTCAACAACTACAACAACATCTACAACTACAATGACATCAAAGACCGAGACCAGCTCATGGTCCCCGTACCATGATGCCAGGAGAGGTTATACATTTTACCGTTTCAGCTGAGTTACAAAATATAAAATAATAAAAAAGGATCCATTTTGAGTTACTATTGACCACCACCTTGGTAGTAAAAGTATCTTTCGACCTCAAATCGTCAAAATCACCGCATCCCTGATGCATGAGTTACCGTTACACGTTTGGAGATTTCCCATGAGTGATTGTTCATGTCCCCGTAGGGTCCCGCCTTGTTGGATCTGTTGCTTTTCTGTCTAGCATGTTGCGTCCAGTTCATCCCCTCTGACCTCTTCCTTACAGATTTTGTCCGCCCTGCATTTTCATATCATTGCATATCATATGCATTCGGTGGTTTCTTATGGCCAAAAATTCGCGCAATGTTTGTATTTAAGTCCCTCCTATCTCGTCGAGACGAAGATTTCAATCTCCATATCTCCGAATAGGAGTAACTTAAATAGGGGCATCTGTTGCACCCTAATTTTTGACCCTAAGATTCCACCTCCTTGTGCGTTTCTTACATTTTATCCTTATACTTTTGTGCGCGCGTTTATCATGACTAACGAGTGTATGCAGGATCTTCTTTTTCTTAAAAAAATGTCTCAGGTTGATTCTCGTGTCTACATCCCCTAAAATCAAGCTTTCTAGTACAAAATAGTGAGGATTCAATATTTGAGGATTATCCATATGTGCTTTAAATCCAACATTTGCGACATATCAAATGGTGTTATTTATATAACAAGTTCAAGATCCTTTTAAACCTTCAAAGTGCGGAAAACCAATTTGAGTGCATTTTATTATCAAAGGTGGTGAAGACAGGTTATAACAAATTCATGTCAATACCGGTAACATTTGGAATTCGGATTGGACTGAAGCATATTATCCAAAGCGTTCTGAGACTCGAAGCTTGTTAGGATTTCTTACCAAAGCATTGGTTTTCAAGTAGAGTCTACGGTTACGAAGAACATTTCAAACCCATATTTATTTATATTGAAAGCCAGTCACTTTTCCTCATCATTATAATAACCTTTTGGTGTCCTACAACATAACTCATATAATACCTATACATTGCCTACTCAATTACACAACTGGCAATAGCAGACCAACTTGGACCAACTTTACAAGAACGCTGTGGTAAAAAAATAATTCACTACATTGTTGCTTTTGGCTTCAGTTTCAAGAATACTATACGTTTCACTTCAGCCAATGATTACCAATTGGAGTCGGTTTCATAATTGTTACAAGGAATGTACAATTTCATATTTTTACAACTATCCAAATACAAGCAGAAAGTCAAAACAATCCAAAGCCCAAGGTATACTCATACTACTGCGAGAAATACAACTCTTCCTCACATTTACAATAACATCATTTGACTCAAAACGACATTGGGTCCTAAGTTATAATATTACAAGACCTTAAAAGATTCCGCCGACATCGCCACAACCGAGTTTGGGAGAAATCTCATTACAACAGACAACAAAGGGATCATTGGATCATTGGTTCTCCATGCAATCAGGTTGGATCCTGAGGAGAAACTCAACCTGTCAAAAGGAAATGGAGCCACCGCATTTGAAACTCCTCGGTAGTAGTCTACGGCGCTACATCTCAAGCAAGGCATAAAACACATTCTGCATAACACAAACACACGCTACAGAGGGAGATTTACATGAAGATCCTCAGGGGCATTCACACACAAACAACAACAGCAAAATAAAGATGAGCAAGTTAATGACATCAACATAAAGATATAGGAAACACTTTGGTGCGCTTTGAATACGCTTACAGGTGATGATAAGAGATTGCCCCCAGGTTTTGAACGTGCTGTCCTTGCCAAAACGTGGAGTCGGAGTGCGTCACTTCCAATGCTAAAAGAAGTCACTGAGATCACCTCCAAGAGGTTATGAGCCCAGTTTCGCTCCAAAAAAAAAACGTGTTCCTTGGACTCGTACCTGTGCACACAAGTAATTTGGTCAAATCGAGCCGGGGACGAAATATAATACGTTTTCCTTTCACAGTAGATATAAGAGGCAAGGTACCTACACTATCATTAAGGCAGATGGTATAGGACTTCGAGGCATAGCTTACAAGATCGTGGTAGCTGTGACATCGCCATGAAATGCACGGCCGGTACATTCATCCCATATTCTAAGAAAAAGAAGCAAAAGCAGTGTTAATGATGTATTCAAGACTGTGCTCATGGACGACAATGCAGCGTTTTTCAATAAAGAAACTAATGCTCCAGTTTGCAGCACTGAAGACCTTAAAAACATAAAAAGATAGCTGAAAGAAATCTGTTTGGTAAGTCACTCGCACCTTCCATACACGGACACCCAAGAGATTACGAAGGCCGTGATTTTACTAATGCTTAATGGAGTGAGAAGAACTTAGATATTGGCACTCATTTGAGAAGTAACATTAACATGATGATGGTTGGTGATCCCTCTGTTGCCAAGTTTCAACTTTTGAGAGCAGTTTTGAATATTGACCCCTTGGCCATATCAACTACAAGCCGGAATTCTTCTGATGTTGGTTCGACAACAGCAGTTACTTCAGATTAAGGAACAGGTGAAAGAAGGCTATAAGCTGGGGGTAATGATTCTTGCTAACGGAGATATTGTCTGCATTGATGAAGTTGCAAAGTTACAACTAATACATGGTGTATAACATAAAACTAATCTGAAACCATTACCTCAAAGCAAGTCGTTGGTCGAACTCCCTAAATGGTTTCTCAAATCACATTTGCTGATTGCAAGACCTCTCGCCTAGAAGACTCCATTGACGTCTTTGAGCATTCCTAGGAAATATGACATTGTGACCGAAATGTACGCAAGCAACAAGATGACCGTCACCAATGCAAAACAGCCGCCATAACTCGCCCCAACACCGCTATCAAAGCACATGAAAAGAAAAAATAGATATATATCAGTTTGAACAGAACCCTAAGAACATAGGCGAAGTTTGAAGTGCACCCCGTAATCGCTACGTTTCACCACCAGTATTTTCATGGAAATCCTCACCGATACGTCAAACAAACTTCCCTCTGGGCTTCTGATTCGTCACCCAGCCCAACATCGCATCTGTTATCCGCACCTGTTAAAAGACAAAATCGGGTTAGCATTTTACTTGGAGAGAACATTCCGTAAAAATCCAATCAAATCCAATCTCAGTGTAAACCACAATCAAAGATTTGAAATCCCAGTTAGGAAAGGTTTCAAATTTCGCACAGACAAAAAAGGAAGGTTCAAGGCGGCAATCAATTTCATTAACACATTTTAGGTTATAAAAGGAGGCCATCAGAATCAAACAAAAGGAGAGGAGATTCACAGTTGGATCCACACGAAAAACCCTAATATTACCGAAAAGAAACGCCGAAGTCATGACCTAAAAGAGATTGAAAAACGACTTATCTTCTTTAACCGTTGAAACCACCGCCGCAAACACCAAATCGCCACAAGGAACATCACCCTCCTGCCGTCTCAAGCTCCGCCGTCGCTAACCTTTGGTAAAACCCCATCCTTGTCAGAATTATCGAACCTATTGATTGTTTTGTATTGTGTTTCAGGTACAAAAACAGAACGAAA
Source organism: Lathyrus sativus (assembly GCA_963859935.3). Taxonomy (NCBI): domain Eukaryota; kingdom Viridiplantae; phylum Streptophyta; class Magnoliopsida; order Fabales; family Fabaceae; genus Lathyrus; species Lathyrus sativus. The sequence goes on along the minus strand of OZ012741.1, from coordinate 659,741,723 downwards.
CGATGAAGGTTTGAACGGAGATCGAACGGAGATTTGAAACGGGGATTGAACGAGAGAGGAGACGAGTGAATGTCTTTGGGATTAGGGTTTCTGCCGCTGCTTTGTTTTTTTTTCCTGCTTTGATCGTTTTGTGTTTCTGTATTGCTATAACTTGTATGTGTGCACGACCACGGTAGTACCGTGGTCCCTCGTCACAATCACCACACACTTCACTCACCTCACGATCACACGTTTCCATATCGCGTGTCCACGGTAAAACTGATGCACCTCCGCACACCATATCTAGCCCCCCCCCCCCCCTTCTTCCTAACCTTAACTAATCTTTTTAAAAACAATACGTTTTAATATAATGTTAACTACTTTTTTAATTTAACCATCTCTTAATCAACCTAATAATTAATCTTTAAGTCTAATTAATTAATCAATTTACTAAAACTAATTTTATAATTTATTCTCTCAACTTTATTAATATTGTTAATTCATCTTAATAATAAAACATTTTATTTTATTAACATATAACTTATCCTATTATACTTTTAAAACCTTTTTTTCTAAAATAACATAATTTAATTTAATAGCTAAATATTTAATAATAAAACCTTTCATTAAAATCAATATAATTAATATAACTTTTTTATAAATTCACTAAAAGAGTACATTTTCTTACAATTCAAATAATTAATGCAACGTTTATAAATAAAATAATTAATATAACTTTTGTTTAAGAGATCAAAAAACAACTTTTATTAAAATCAAATCAACTTCTTGTCCAAATAAAATTAATCATTCACATTCACGACACTTGCACCTACACTTCAGCGCTTTCATGCGTACTTGTATGATTTACTTTTCCGCAATTTACCTTACTGTCATCTACATTATCACGTCTATATTATCGCATCGCATTCCGTCCAAAGGAAAAACCTACACATAATTCAACGTTGTGTGTAGTTGCACATCATAAGCATCATATTCCCCTCGAACCTTGATTCTTCAAGTTGATCATTTAAGTTTAGGACCTACCCTATAGGAAGGACTTTGTCTTTATCTTTACAATATAGAATCAAAATACTCAAAAACAATCTTTCAAACACATTAGAGAAAATATGTTAATCATCTTAAGTGAGATATAATCTCCACCTCCACAACAATACAATCAAACATGTAGGGACTTTGCCTTAAGAGCGATAAAGGCATACTTGGCGACCATCCGAGTATGTAAGACCTTTTCTTAAGACGATGCAAAGACCATTTCCTACAACCCCTTTACATTTTGTGGTGGTTATTTCTCCCTTAAAATGAAGACTCATCTCTTCTCCTAAACCTAATCAACCAACTACCCTAAACCCGTAGGAACTTTGACCACAGTCAAAGACATCCTCTAACCCTTTAGGGTGAACTACAACATACTCTGATTCCACTCCCGTAAGGATATGTAGGCACAAGGTGCGATACCTTATCGAGTATACTTAGAAATAAACCCCTAGGTCCTTTAATCCCTTAAGCAGATAAACACATAGCAATAAACAAACATAAAACAAGAGGTTCCTGTAGAGTACTACAGAAACTTAGGATGCTAGTACCTTCCCTAAGTTTAACCAACCCCCGAACCTAAACAATCAACCTTGCATTTGCATTGCATTGTGGGAATTTCGATCTTTATCCCTTCCTTTGGACAAATCAAAGTTCGGTTGCAAAATGAATTAAAGATTCAAACTAATCAATAGTTTGGTATCCAATTTTCACCGCGACAGAAATGTTTTAGGATGGTTCTGACTGCTAGTATAAACTACTTGGGGCTGAGTTTGCGTAGACACTTGAGACTTTGGTACACGTAGGTAGTGAAACCGACTCGCATAAACCGGAGATCTAGGGTGTCAGGATGGTACTGGTTTTGTTAGAATTGTCGTCTCCTTGGAGTTTCGAAACTTGGTTTGAACTCGGGTGCATTCCCGTGATGCTTTTGCTTTTGAGGAACGAACGAAAAAATTTGTTGTTTACGTCGAATAACGTGGGGATGTTTGTGTAATGGAAAAGGGATATATAAACGAGCTTTATTTGCTAAAAATAGAAAATGTTTAAATAGAAATTACGAAAGTCAAAGTACAATGGAATGGAAATAAACGCTCCGCTTCCACACTATCTCAATCAGTGTCCCCACTGATTTGAAAGAATGCGAGAGGGAGATACAACGGAAATGAAAGTACAAATAAACTGAAAATATAGTAAACAAATAAGGAAAATGATAACTAATCACGTCCGTTGCCTCGGTCACGTCCGTGCTCTCGTCCTCTGGCTCTGACCCGGGCGACTCGGTCCTCAAAACTCATAACTCCGGTGTGGTAGACATAGTCACGGAGTCCTTCGACCTGCAAGGTCAGATTCGCCAAGTTCTCAGTAATGGTTTCTTGGCCGGTTTGAAGTTGTTGCATTTGGGTCCGATGCCAAGCTTCAAACTGCTCTGCTCGCTGATTCTGCTACTGCATCATAGCGAGTATCTGGGTCTGCTGGTCGAGAGAGCGACGAAGGTCTTCTTCTGAGTAGTCGGGCACTGGACGATGGCGGCAGCGGTGAGAGGATGTACCTTCGGAAGGAGGAGGCTGCGATGCCTCCGGTTGCTCTGGCTTGTCCAACTCAGCTTGGATTTCGTCATCAGAACCTTGGGTGTGGTCCTGAGTTGGAGCAGCGACAGCAGGAGGGGCAGTGAGGTCAAATAACCAGTTGGTACGATCCTCTGGGTGTGTCCGGGTGCGTGATGGAAGGATGATGCTTCAGACGGTTTTGCCACGCACTACCGGGTGGTACTTGCCGTCGGCTCTGGAACGGATGAGGTGAGAGACGCTGCAGTGGTCGGTGTCAAGGAACATCGAGGGGATGGCATGAAGGTGCTGGAGGCGGTCGCCGAGGTTCAGCCCAAGTGCAATGGCAGTGACAATCCCGCCAAAGTAAAATGGCTTGGAGCCACGGTTACAGTTGTCCTGAATGTGGGCCAGAAGGAACGGAGCAGCGTTGATAGGCTCGTTGTTGAAGACGCAGTGGAGGAAGAAGAGCTCTTTCGAGTTCACCTTATGGTTGCTGTCCTGGGCGAAGATTGTGTTGCTCAATGCTCGGTGGAAGTACCAGATGGTCGGGTTATGGATATGCGTTGCGTGCAGAGAGTCCCAACCATCGGCATTGATGCCGGTCAACTGGTACCAGAGCGCGAAGGCTTCGTGCTGGAACTGATCGGTGAGGCGGCGGTGAGCATTGTCGCCTCGAGGGAGTTGTAAGATGGCGGTAATCTGGTTCTGGTTCACCTGATAGTTTGTGCCGAACATCCGGAAGCATGCGGCACCAGAGTGTTGGCTGAGGTCGCCGCTGGAAGTGACGTAGGTAAACAAACTCAGGAACTCGAGAGTGAGTTGTTCGTACGTCGGCAGTGGATTGGTGCATAGGTTCCAGATGCCGGCTCTTTGAAGCATCCAAGTGACGCCTTCAAGGAGTCCGAGATCCGTGAGCGATGGAATATGTGGATAATGAGTCGGCTGAAGCGACCGTTGATGGAATGCGATGTAGTTGGCCCGCTGTCTTTCGTCGGAGTCACCGTCGCTGAACACAATGTTGCTGATGTCTGGGGTTTTGGTATTTCTCGCCATTGTTGGAAGATTGAGATGGTTCTAAGGATTGGGGTGGTTCTGCGAAGTGGGAAAAAAATGACAGAAGTGTGGTAGGAAGTTGAGATGGGAGCTGAAATATATGGTGCAATGTGGGGGAAACGGAAAATTGGAGTAGGGAGGGAGTTCTGATGATTGGAAGTTGAAAGGAGGTGAGTGGGAGAGAAACGCAACCCCTGTTATATCAGGTAGCAGTTTTGGGTTCGTGACGGTCGTCACCCGCGTGACACTCGTCAGGATCCTGTGACGGTCGTCACAGCAGCAAAATCTGCAGAACGCAGAATTTTGCTCTGAAGGTGTTCTTGCAGTGACTTTTAGGCCTAGTATTGATATGGCAATGTATTATAGCAGCCAATAAACAAAGAATAACGTAAAAACAGAATAATTGAATAAAGACTATAATTGAAATAACAAGAAATTGGAATGATTGTATGTAGTACATAAAGAAATTAACAATGCAAAAATCAAAACAATTGAAAACGGACGGAAAGTAGAAAAAACTAAACTAAACTAAATCTAATGCTAAAAGTAGTATCTAGTATTTTCGTGCCTTCAACTCATCGAACTTCCGTGCTTTGTAGTCGAGCTGGTAACAGACTAAGTCCATGAAGACTACCAGTTCGCTGTGTATGCCTGCGATGTCATCTTTTACAGTAGTCAGAGCTGCATCAACGTTGTCCAATCGGAGTAGAACAGTATCCATTTTGTCGGCGGTCTCCTCAGGGATAGGCTCGGGATAGGTGTTGTAGTGCGGAGGAGTCGTAGGGTCTACTTCAGCTTCTGATACAACATCCTCATAGTACATATAGTCGTGTGCCTCAGAGATGTGGTCACTGTCGTACATATAGTTCTGTGGTGTTGACTGAGGTGAAGGAGGTCCCATAGGCTCATCCAATTCATAAAGCCAGTTGTCCTTGTTGTGGATACTTGTCATCTGATGATTAGGCAGTGTGAATAGCTGGACAGGTTTTTCGTTGATGAGGTACTCATAAGGTCCAGGTCCCATAGTTCCTAAAATGCGCCTGTTAAAGCAGAACTATATATTCATGGGTCGGATGGTGCCAAAACGAGTGCTTGCATTTAAGTGGAATCTAAGGCCAAGCTCGTGGGCAATCATTGTCACGAGGCCTCCTATAAGAATAGGTGACTGTGGTTCCTGAGTGAGGCGTCTGAAAGATCTCATCATGAAAGGCACTACATTTACTGTACGTCCCTGGGAAGCACAGAACATGATGAATAACTCCTCTTTAGATACTGTGGTAATATTTTCTTCTTTCCCGAAAAGGGTGTGAGCTAGTATCTTATGGAAGTATCTGAAAGCTGGGTTATGAATATCATCATTATACATTCTGTCTGGTTTAGGGTGATAGTCGCCTGTGATTCTACCCCAGAATTGGTCGAGTTCAAAATCAATATCATAATCTTCTGCACTAATGAACACATGCGGTCCGCTAGGAAATCCTAGGAGGTTAGCTAGTGACATCCGACTATGGGTTTGGTCCATTCCAAACATTCGAAAGGTAATCAGCTCTGTGTTGGATCCAAAACCATAGTTGGGTAGGTATCTGAAGGAACTAAGGAATTCATAGGTGAGATCCTTATAGGTAGCAAAACGTGTTTTCAAAGCAGTGTTCTCCCAACCCAGTTGATTGAACAGGTATTGAATGCTATCCGTGATTCCTAGTTTATCCATGGTAGACTTATCATAATACAGCGTTAAGAAGATTTCTCTTTCAGTTAGTGCTGCAAATCTTGCCTTTTGAGCTTGTCCTCGAAAATGAACCTTTGTGAAGTCGTACTCGGCCATACTCGCAGGTAAGTCGGAGAAAACAGAAGGAATGTTTTGAAGACTTTTAAAATCCTGAAAGGTTTAAAACAGAAGTTTGAAGTCAGGATTTTTAAAAACAAAAAGCGGTAAAAACAAAAGACCAAAAGAGAAAAATAAAATAAAAAATAAAAATATGAAAACAAACGAAAGTAGAAAGTAGTAGTAATTTTAAGTTTAGAATTTTTGTTAAGGTTTCAAAGTAAAATTTTAAATAAAAAATGAAATACAGTAACGAGGAAAAATGCGGGAAAAGTTGGGTTGCCTCCCAGTAAGCGTTGTTTTTAACGTCTAAAGCCTGACGATAGCTTGGTGACAAGCTATTTTCGTTCTTATTATAATGTTTTAGACGTTTCCCATTTACGATAAACGGTGCATTCGTCTTATCGGTAATTTCAACAGCTCCACTCTGAAGTACTTTAGTCACTTCATAAGGTCCAGACCACCTAGATTTTAGTTTACCTGGGAAGAGTTTTAATCTCGAATTAAATAGCAATACGATGTCTCCCACACTGAATTGTTTCTTGACTGAACGTTTATCATGCCACTTTTTAGTTCGTTCTTTGTAGATACGGACATTTTTGTAAGCGTCTAATCGAAGTTCTTCCAATTCATGTAAGTTCAAGATTCGCTTTTCTCCTGCCTCGGTGTAGTTGAAATTGAGTGTCTTAATGGTCCAGAAGGCCTTATGCTCTAATTCTACAGGGAGATGGCAGGATTTACCGTAAACTAATTTATAGGGTGTAGTACCTATTGGTATCTTAAAAGCGGTCCTATAAGCCCATAAAGCTTCTTGTAGCTTTGATGACCAATCTTTCCTTGAGGTAGCGACAGTCTTTTCCAATATCTGTTTTATTTCCCTGTTCGAGACCTCTACTTGTCCGCTAGTTTGCAGATGATAAGGTGTAGCTACTCGGTGTCGGACTCCATATTTAGAAAGAAGTTTATCAAATATTCGCGATATAAAGTGAGATACGCCGTCACTAATGACGAGTCTGGGTACACCGAATCTAGGAAAGATTGTGTTTTTGAAGAGTTTGATTACTACTCGTGCGTCGTTTGTTGGAGCAGCAATGGCTTTTATCCATTTAGACACATAGTCTACAGCGACGAGTATGTAGTTGTTACCAAAAGAAGGTGGGAATGGTCTCATGATATCTATTCCCCATACGTCAAAGATTTCTACCTCTAAGATTCCTTTCTGAGGCATTTCATCGTGTCGTGAGATGTTGCTAGTTCGTTGGCATCGATCACATTTTAGCACAGCGATGTGAACGTCTTTCCAGAGGTTAGGCCAGAATAAGCCGGCTTGGAGAATCTTAGCGCACGTCTTGGATGTACTAGCATGACCACCATACGGTGCTGAATGGCATTGGAAAATGATATTTTCTATTTCTTCCTCTGGGACACAGCGACGATATATGTTGTCGGCCACTCTCTTGAATAGTAGAGGTTCGTCCCAATAATAGTGTTTCAGATCATGGAAGAATTTCTTCTTTTGTTGATAAGTGAGATCCGGTGGAAGCACGCCTGTAGCGAGGTAATTAACGATGTCAGCATACCAAGGTAATGTGACTTGGGCATAAACGGCTTCTACGGCTTTTTCGAATTCTGGATCTTCTGAGATTGAGTTGGGTATGTCACTTTCTAATTTGGCTATCAGACGTTCGTACGGGAAATCGTCGTTTATCGGTACTGGTTCGTGTCTGATGCCATCTATTCGGGATAAGTGATCTGCAACAACGTTCTCGGTTCCTTTCTTATCTTTGATTTCTAAGTCAAACTCTTGTAATAACAGGATCCATCTCAATAGTCTTGGTTTGACATCCTTTTTGCTTATTAGGTATCTTATGGCAGCGTGGTCTGTGTATATGATAATTTTTGCTCCTACTAAGTAAGAACGGAATTTGTCAAGTGCAAATATAACTGCTAGAAGTTCCTTCTCTGTGGTAGTGTAGTTCATTTGGGCAGGATCTAAGGTTCTACTGGCATAGTAGATGGCATGGAGTTTCTTGTCCTTCTCCTAGAACTGCGCCTACGACATAATCACTCGCATTGCACATGATTTCGAACGGTAGTCGCCAATCGAGTGGTTGCATAATCGGTGCGAAGATAAGGGCTGATTTTAATGTTTCGAATGCTTTTAAACAGTCGTCGTCGAAGACGAACTCAACATCTTTCATCAACAGGCCGGTCAAAGGTTTTGTGATTTTTGAAAAATCTTTTATAAATCTTCGGTAGAAACCGGCATGTCCTAGAAAACTCCGTATTTCTCGTACGGATTTTGGAGGTTGAAGATCTTTTATAATATCTATTTTAGCTTTGTCGACCTCAATTCCTTTATTTGATATGACATGTCCTAGAACTATTCCTTGTCGGACCATAAAATGGCATTTTTCCCAATTTAGGACGAGGTTCACTTTTACACAATGTTCTAATACCATTTCTAAGTTTTGTAGGCATCCTTCGAAACTTTGTCCGCATACTGAGAAATTGTCCATAAATACTTCCATGATGTCGTCTATGAAATCTGCGAAGATTGCCATCATGCATCTTTGGAAGGTTGCTGGAGCATTACAGAGTCCGAACGACATTCGGCGGTAAGCAAAAGTACCATAAGGACAGGTGAATGTAGTCTTTTCTTGGTCATCCGGATGAATGGGAATTTGGAAAAATCCTGAATAACCATCTAGATAGCAGAAATATGAATGTTTGGCTAATCTTTCCAACATTTGGTCTATGAAGGGTAACGGGAAGTGATCTTTTCGTGTGGCCTTGTTAAGCTTTCTATAATCAATACACATCCTGCTTCCAGTCACGACTCTTTTTGTTATTGATTCGCCTTTTTCGTTTTTAACTACTGTGACTCCTCCTTTCTTCGGTACGACATGAACTGGGCTAACCCATTCACTATCGAAGATTGGATAGATGATTCCTGCATCTAGCAATTTCTTTACTTCATCTCTGACTACAGTGCTTAGGATGGGGTTCAGTCTTCTCTGATGCTCTCTAGAGGTTTTAGAGTCTTCCTCTATTGTAATTCGATGCATACAGATTGAAGGGCTTATACCTTTTAGATCGCTTATGTTATAGCCTAACGCGGTGGGGTACTTCTTTAGAACTTCTAATAGCTTTTCGGTTTCTGGTTGTCCTAAGTTGGCGTTGACTATCACTGGTCTTTTTAGTTCATCGTCTAGAAATTCATATCTAAGGTTTTTGGGTAATGTTTTAAGTTCTAAAGATGGGTTTTTCGGACTTGGCATATGGTTTGGGGTCAGTGCTAAGCTTTCGCTTAGGCTGTCGTCTTTATACGGTTTACGCCAATCATCGTCTTCAGAAATATCGGGTATTTGAATCTTTATTATTTCTGAATACATGGTCTCTTCATTTTCAAGTTCTCTTATGCATTCGTCAATTTCGTCTACTAAATAGCAGGTATCGTCTATGGCTGGTGCTTGTAAGAACTTGGTGAGAATGAACTCTATCTTTTCTTCTCCTACTTCGAATGTTAGCCTTCCTTTCTTCACGTCTATAATAGCTCCGGCTGTAGCTAGGAATGGTCTTCCTAGGATAATTGGGGTAACAGTGTCCTCCTTGATGTCCATGATTATGAAGTCGGTTGGGATGTAGAATTGTCCTATGCGTACTGGAACGTTTTCCAGTATTCCGATGGGGTATTTTACTGATCGGTCAGCTAATTGTACGGACATTTTGGTTGGTCTGAGGTCTCCCATATTCAGCTTTTTGCATATAGATAAAGGCATAACACTGATACTGGCTCCTAAATCGCATAGAGCTTTGTCTATTATGAACTTTCCTATGACGCAGGGTATGGAGAAACTACCTGGGTCTTTTAATTTAGGAGGCATGCGGTTTTGAATAATGGCGCTACACTCTGCAGTAAGTGTAACTGTTTCGTTATCCTCGATCTTTCTCTTATTCGACAGGAATTCTTTGAGAAATTTAGCGTATGACGGCATTTGAGTTATCGCTTCTGTAAAAGGAATAGTAATATTCAGCTGTTTAAGGAGCTCTACAAATTTCTTAAACTGTCCTGAAGTTTTGGAGTTTATTAATCTTTGAGGATAAGGGATGGGTGGTTTATATGGCACTGGAGGTGCTTGAGTTTTTTCACTTGCGGTATCCTCCTTCTCGTTGTCTTCCTTCTTCTATAACTCGGATTCCTTTTCTGCTTGTTCAGTTGGTTTTTGTTGCATGGCTGAGTTTTCGGTCCTTGGATCGATCGGTTCGTCCAATTCTTTTCCACTTCTTAGTATTACAATATTTTCTTGGCCTTTTGGATTCTGTTCGGGTTGTCCAAGAAATGTGTCAGCGGGTGCGGCAGCAGAGGCTTGTTGTTGAGCCACTTGTGATATCTGCGTTTCTAACATTTTGTTGTGGGTGGCTAAAGCGTCTACTTTTCCGGTCAACTGTTTAATTTGCTCGCTAGTGTGTATGTTTTGATTCAAGAATTCTTTGTTTGTTTGAGCTTGAGTAGCTATGAATTTTTCCATCATCAATTCGAGGTTTGATTTCCTAGGTGCAGTCTGAGCAGCAGCTGGTTTCTGATATCCTGGTGGAGCAGTAGGCATTTGCAATGCGTTTTTGCTTTTGTAAGAAAAGTTTGGATGATTTCGCCAACTTGGGTTGTAGGTATTTGCGTAAGGATTTCCTTGAGCATAATTTACTTGGTCTGGTGGGATTCTGGCTAGCAATGGGCATTCGGGTGCATTGTGAGTGGTGCTTCCGCATAACTCGCAATTTGGAGTTACGGTAGCGACGGTTGCAGTGGGGTTAACAGTCATACTGTCAATCTTCTGTGCTAGAGCATCTACTTTAGCGTTGAACTTTTCAAGGCTGCTGATCTCGTACATCCCACCTTTCGCTGTGGTTTTCTCTGTTGGAGTGCGTTCACCTCCCCATTGGCAGTGGTTCTGAGACATGTTTTCGATTTGTTGATAGGCTTCGTCGTATGGCTTATCCATAAGTGCACTGCCCGCGGCGGCGTCTATTGTCAACCTGGTATTGTATAAAAGCCCATTATAAAAAGTATGGATTGTCACCCAGTCTTTTGGACCGTGGTGAGGACATGTTCTCATCATATCTTTGAATCGTTCCCATGCTTCGTAAAGAGATTCAGTATCTTTTTGTCGAAATTCGTTGATTTGAGCTCTAAGCATAACAGTTTTGCTTGGAGGAAAATATCTCGCTAAGAAGATGTTCTTCAATTGTTCCCACGTCGTAACGGAGTTGGATGGTAAGGATTGTAACCATGTCCACACTCTGTCTCTAAGAGAGAATGGGAAAAGACGAAGTCTTATCGCGTCTGGAGTTACTCCATTTGCTTTCACAGTGTCTGCGTATTGTACAAACTTCGTTAGATGTTCGTTCGGATCCTCAGTTGCGTTTCCTGAGAATTGGTTTTGTTGTACAGCTGACAGCAATGATGGTTTCAGCTCAAAATCATTTCGAGTAATAGATGGGGCAGCAATGCTACTTTTAGGCTCCATCTGAGAGGGTGTAGCGTATGCCTTCAGCGGTTTGTTTGGAGGTCCTTCAGCCATGTTTGATTCTTCTTCGGATTTGGGAATGGGAGTGAGAGGATCGGGAATGTTATGTTTGAGTTGGTACTCAATGATTCGGCTTCTTAGATGTAAGAAGCGTTCTAGTTCTGCGACTGAAGGTTTCAAGATATCGCCTTGTGGGCGATTACTTGGCATACAATCAACAACACTAGTAAAGGAAAAATGAAAATAATTAACCTAGTCTATACGGTGTAAGAGAAGGTTACACTATTGACTAAACGGGTCCCCGGCAACGGCGCCAAAAACTTGATCGCGACTTTCTATGTCTAATACAACCTAACTGCAAGTGCACAGTCTATCGCGTAGTAATAATAGATATCAATCTCACAGGGACTCGTAATCAAACTAGTGTTCTCGGGAGTTACTATGTTTAGCTAGGTAGATAATGTTTGAGGGAATAAGATTGTCACTAAAGGGAACTAAGAATGTAAATTAAGGTATAATTAATTGAATCGATATGCAGTAATTATGTTCTTCGGGGATTTGACAAGTTACCAGTACACGAAATATTTTTCAGAGTTTATTTAAGCAGAAAATGGTGATCTGAAGATTCTCACCTCACGATGGTTATTGACGCTAATCATAATTCTAAGGGCCAAACGTACGCTTTCGTGTCCCATTCGGGGTTTAAATTATTTTTTGGAAATCTCTAAATTCTACTCCATTTTAAAGTGCTTTCGCTGTTATTAAAATGAATGACTAGTGTTTACTATATGGTCTTGCCGCAGCTTTCGCTTGTTGGTTCGTACCTTAATTAATTTCCCACTTTCTTGGCAAAACTACTTTTAAATAAGTTCTCGCTTTCGCGACGAAGTTTATTCAGTAAATTAATTTTAAACACTCAGACCATAAACAACTTTTGAAAAAGACAGTTTTCAACCGGTTATTATCAAATCCCTTTCGAATTATTACTACATATCGATTACTTAAATTTAGCTAGACATGGATTTGGGAAAGGTAAAACATAAATAAAACAATAAATAATAGCATGCATCATAATAAAAACTGGAATTACGATTGAAATGAGAAACCTGTAAATATTCCAATTGGCCTTTGGGCAGATCCTCCACAGATGTTGGCAGGATTCTGGTCTTTGTGCCAATTTGATCGTACAACGGAAATAAAAATTACAGAAGGAATGAAAGGCAACAAAAAAAAAGAGGAAAGAAAATAAAACTGAACTTTTGCTCTGGAAATGGAATTGGGCAGCACTTCGTTGTATGAATGCGGCTCCCCTTCTGAGTTCCCCTTCTTCCCCTTTTATAGAAATGGAATTCTAACGGTTATAACTTGAAGAAGGTGGACTTTGAGGCAGAATTATCAGGGAGTAGTGGTCCACTATTTGGGACTTGGAACTGCTTCTTTCACGTGCATTTGAAGTGGGGCGTTTTTGCCTGCATGACGGTCGTCACAATGTGTGACGGTCGTCACCCGTGTGACGGTCATCATGGAGCTGTGACAGTCGTCACAGCAGCAAAATCAACATTCTGCGCTTTTCATGATGTTTTCATCCGGTTTTCGTCCATATTTCATCTGAGATTGCTTCTTTTCTTCATATTGCCTTGTTTAGACGTGATCATCAAATACCTGCAAAACATCAGACAAATAACACGGAAATAACCCGAAATCGGATCGAAAACAGTTAAACTTTAGTTGAATTATGCATCAAAATATATATACGATTTCGTGTTATCAAAAACATATCCATTACAATAGTCAAGTTGACCTATTAATAGGCAATGAAAGAGAAGTAACAGTCAGCAGTAAAAACAGGAATGGTAACAGTGTAACGGCTAGAAAAAAGGAAAGAAAGTTAAGTTAGGTGGATTGGATATCAGTGGGCCTTTTTAGTTCAACAACATACATTAAAAGTTAAATGTAATTTTTTTTTTGGAAATTGTACATTGATTTTATTAAAATTTAATAATTAATTTTTTCAATATAAACTTTCTATTTGTAGGTTTTTAATATGTGCCCTTAAGGCACGTTTAGCATTACCCATAAAATATTATTGATTAGATCCTAAATCTAAAATTCATTCAAATTTCAAAAAATCAAGTTGCATTAATGTTTCATTGAATATTGACAAAATAACATCAAATATATGCAAAATAACTTCAAACGATGAACACAAAAGGTTGACTCAAAATTAGTTTTGGCCCATTTTGATTTTTTTTAATTTTTTTTTTTAATGTTTTGGTAATTGGTTTAGTTGATGAAAGTGATGTTGACTCGCTTTGTGGTGTGTGACTTGGTGTTGGTGCTGTTATCTCAGTTGGTGTTGTCTGACTTGGTTGCGTTGATTTAGTTGATGTTGTCTGATTTGGTGGTGTTGGATAAGTTGGTGTTGCATGATTTCATGTTGATTTAATGGATTCAACTTGTATGTTAGGCTGAGATGTATCTTGTGTCAAAGGTGGTGGAAATTTGCAAGTAACCTTGTTGTGTCCATCAATATGACACCAACTGCACTTGATTCCAAATTTTGCATACTTCATTTGTGTCTTATCTTCATTATTTCTCAGGCCTCCTTGTTCCTTTTTCTTCTTGGACCTCCCCCTTCATCTTTTTAGAGGCGACAAACTTTATTTTTGTCCATAGAGTTTCACCATTTATAGGATAAATCATGGATTGATAGAAAGTTTAATAATTTCTTTTTGTAGTAGTAATGACATAATCGTCTATATCCAAATGTTGATTCTTCATGCATGAAGTTACATGACAAAAAAACATGTCAGCATCCATATCCTACATGAGCATCCATTTTTGGATAGACTGACAATACACTTTTTTTCCATTGATGGAGATATGTCTAACCTCATAATCATATTCACCAACACGTCTATAACACACGCAAAACAAAAGTTTAAAATGTATAATGCAAAACTAACAATTTTAAAACATAACAAAATTCTAAATGCATAATTCAAAAAGTATAATTTCAAAATAGAACTCTAAATGTACATAACAAAATTAACAATTCTAAATGTATAATGTAGAATTATAAATGTAACAAAACCGAATTAACAATTATACAAGTTATTATCTCACAATCCAATAGTTTGATTTTATGGACTCTCTCAATCATTTTTATTTTATTTTTATATATTTGATAGAATGTTACTTTCATACCTGATTATTTTTTGTCCATTTGAATCCTACCTTTGCATAAGATAAATTCTAATTTCTTCAATCATGGTAATAATGAGTTTGACCCTATGTCGGTATCGCATCTTGGATTGATTTTGAACTTAGATTTGCTTAGAATCTTGGTAAAATTTTCAATAGGTGCTCGAATGCCTTCTCATTAAGCGCCCTTATTTACATCCTATTTTTTCTCAAGCATTAACATATGTTATAGTTACAACCCTCCATATCAATTCTTTCAGTTTAATTCTCGAAAACTTCTTCCTGAAGTTATTGTATAAATGCCTACAAAACAAGACCAAATTAAAACAAACATCATGTATATCGGATTAAATTATACCAGATTAATAGAGAGACTACCTTACACAAAGCCTTTGATCCACATATGAGAGAAATAAAGATCAATTTATATATAAAACTGGTGATCAACTTACTACAAAAGTAAGTTTTTTTTAGCTTACTCAAAATCATAACCTTTAAATTGAATCTAATCTAATAGTTAATTAATATTTTTACTTAATTAACTATTAGATTATATTCAATTTAAAAGCTATAATTTGGAGTAAGCTAAAAAAACTTACTCTTGGAGTAAGTTAATCTCCACTATATATATATATATATATATATATATATATATATATATATATATATATATATATATATATATATATATATATATATATATATATATATATATATATATATATATATATATATATATATATATATATATATATATATATATATATATATATATATATATATATATCCTCTGAAAATGTGGGTTAATGGTCTATCAGGATGTTCAAGGCTTTCCTTTCTACCTTAAAATGCTTGAGTAGTAATTAAACTCTCAAATTTGTCTTTTTCCACGTTATCTATCCCTTAAAGTTGTCATTTTTCATATTATTCCCTACATCACCACTGTCCTTTTCAAAGTCATTTTCCAAACCACTGTCCTCACAATTGACATATTTATCCAACTCCACTATACTGGAATATGCAATATATTCTCATTCATTGTCAAAGCCAACTACATTGAGCCCTATAAATTGTATTCAAGGGAAAGTGACAACTCTTTAATGATTTTAGGTTCTGAAAGTGAACAGATAACATATAAATGCATATTCTCAGCTAACAATGCAATGCTTTTCATCCTATTGGTTCATAAATCATCTTTCAAAAGAACCATCTCACTGATGTTCATTGCATCCTCATAATATCACGAACTCTATATAATTGGACAACCTAAATTCTTTAAACTACTCAACACTTCAAAGTAGGACCAGTAGTCATGGTATTTCCAAACACACTCTAGGCCATTGAAACTAATTTAGTTAACTCAAACAAGATGAAATAGAAGGCGAATTTGAAGTTGAAATCTTGGACAGAGTCAAAGAAGAGAAGCAAACACACCACTGTTGACAACGATTAGTAATTAGTTTTAGGGTTTTGTCTTGTAACTGTTAGATGAGTTTTTAGGATTTTATGATTCTGAAATGTTATTTACATTTGATGTTTGGATTCTATGCATGTAGTTGTTTAATATTTAAGTCTTCATATGTTAGGGTTTATCGTTTGATGTTTTATGAGTTAACATGATATACAAATATTAGCATCCATTATAATTTCGTATTTGCTGGAAATAGGTAGAAATGGAAGAACATTTGCATCCGATAATTCATCATGGTGGTGAATTCATTTATAATAATTTAACTGTGTACAAAGAGACTTAGTCTTAAGTTTTGTTTGAGGCTTGATGGAAGTCCCGCCCGAAAAGGTTCAAAGCCTCGCCTAAGGGACTTGAAGTCTCATTAACCAGACTAAATATATAATTTCACCTGAGGGACTACGAGTCCTCTCAAACAGGCTTAATTAAACTCCTCACCTGAGGGATTTAGAGTTTCATCGGGCGAGATCCAACATATAAATCTCTCCCAAGAGCTGCGACCGAAGTCTAGCTTGAGAGACTTACTGTCTTGCATGAGGGAACCATAGAAGTCCCACCGAGAGGTACAACGACCCGCCTGAGAGACTTAGTGTCTCATCAGTCAGGCTATGTATTACTGCGCTTGAGAGATTTAAACTTCTTAGGCTAACCTTACTCTCGTCTGATGGACTTCATGTCTTTCCGGGCGAGGTAAAACTCAAGAATCACGCCTAAGAGGCGCGACCAATATCCACCCCTAAAGACTTGGTCATAAGTACTGACTAAGGGTTCGATAAAAGTCCCGTCCAAGAGATCAAAACATCTTGCCTGAGAGACTCGTCATGAAGTTTTGCTTAAGGGACTCGACATAAAGTCTCCCATAAGAGAATCGATTATAAAGTCTCACATAAAGGACTCGATCATAAAGTCTCGCCTAATGGGCTCAACTATAAAGTCTCACTTAATGGGCTCAACTATAAAGTCTCAGCTAAGATACTCGACTTTAAAGTCTCGCCTAATGGGCTCGATTATAAAGTCCCGCCTAAGAGACTCAATTATAAAGTCTCACCTAAGGGACTCAACCATAAAGTCTTGTCTAAGAGACTCAATTTTAAAGTCTCGTCTAAGGGACTCAACCATAAAGTCTCGCCTAAGAGACTTGACCGAGGGAATCACCATAAAGTCGCGCCCGAAGAGCTCAATTAAGAGTCTCGACAGATAGGCTCGTCTGAGCGTATCGCCTTTAGGCCTAAGTTCCCTCTATGCAAGGTCTATTAAACACTTCACCCTTTACCAAACCCTCGTGCCTGAGAAACTATGTAGTATTTTATTTTTATCGGACCCTAGTAAGAGAATGGAAGGCCAACAAAGAGGCAAGGGGCGAGGTGTCCAGCGAAGTCACCAACCGCACAAATAGAGTGAAGAAGCTGTCCGAAAAAAGCCACGAGATCGCCTGAGGCAGGTTATCACTGTGATGTCATTAAAAACGTATTTCTTTTTTTGTAAAATAAAGATATAAAGTTGAGAATAAAAGAAATGATTTTTAAAATGCGAAAACTAAAAGTTAAAAATTAGTCAAATGCATTAAAACCTTCATCTTATTATTCCTCTTGCTTTCTCCTATCATTCAAACAAAATAAAATCTAAACTTGTTCCATATGATTCCATCTATTCAAACAAATTATTCCATATACTTCCATCTATCCAAACATTAGAAGAAAAACTCAGCATATCCCTCAAGTAAAAAACATTGAATCAGAAACAAGTTTGACTTGAACTGAACTAGACTGACCGGGAAACGCAGCAGAAGTTTCACCAGACACAACGAGTAAAAAACTCATCCACCTTTTCCATTTCCCCAATTTTCCGATTTCCCTTCCACTTTCCGGTACCACCCGCGCGGTTGCAACTCCACCGCGATAACCACCCCTGTCAAAGCCAACTCAGTTGCATCGGTTAATTCACAACACAGCCGTTGTTGCACATAAATGAGAATCTAAACCTAATTTACTCATTCATGGAAAATCTTTTTGATGATATTGCTCCTACTCCTACTACACGTGGTAACTGCTAATTCAAATCAAACTTTTTTTTTTCTCTCTTCTTCATTTCAATCCATGCATACGTTTTGGTTGATTCTTTATACTGTTTTGTTTTGTAGCTAGACCAGGTGCCAGATTTGCGCCTAAGGCTAAACCTAAACAACCGCCTCGAAAGAATGTATCTGCATCAAAAGATGAGAACAATGTGCACGTTGCTTCATCAACCACTCACAAAGAATCTGAAGGAGTTTCTCAGAATGAATCTCATAATGCAGTTGCTGTAACTTCCTCAATTGAAGAACCTATCAAGTCTGATCTTCATCCTGATATCCATCTCAATAATGGTGAGTTATGGTTGAAGCCCCTTCTCTTCATATAGAACTTTTACTAGTCTTATAAGCTCTGGCACTGTTTGGAAGTGCTTATAATATAAGTTATTATGTATATAAATCTATAAACTATTATCATATGCTATATACCATAGAGCTTTGGGAAGTAAGCTGAAAAGAGCTTGTAGACATGTCATAAGTTCTTTCATTAAGTTCTCCCAAACAATCTCACAAGCTTTATGTTAATAGATAAGTTCAAATAAGCCAATTGTAACATACTCTGATTCATTTCATATCCATCATGAGATTTAGTAACAACATAACCAGTTCACCTTGCTAATGTTGTAGAAAATGAATTGAATAATGTGGCTGCCCCGTCTACTATCTCCTCAACCGTAGTTAGGATGGAAGAACTGCCCAAACACGGGGAAGGTTCAATTCTCGGTATGGACAAAAGTTTGCAAGTTATTGATAATTCAGTGGAAGTTAGCTTAAACGCGGGCTTCAAAAGTGCTTCAGGCGACAGTAACACTGCAATACCTGAGAGTAACATTCATTCAAATTTTGAGTTTGGAAAGGTGGGAGAGGTATAATTTTGAATTTTATGGATTTTTTCATGTAGCTTTACTGTTTCAGATGGGTGTAGTCAACTTATGGAGGATATTGTTTCCAGGTATTGTCTGCTGAAATTGAGTTGGATTCTTTCAGCAATGTCCTCCCTGATCCTGGCACTGGGAATGGTTAGTAATGTTGATGTTGTTGTAAACTTACTTCAGATACCTGAAAAGATTAATCATCTGTATTTGTTTTCTATGTAGCTCGTAAGTTTCAACCCAAGGTTAAGCCACGGCCTAGAGTCAGCAATACACCAGCTATTGCTTCTGCTTCATCTGGTGAGTTACCTCCTTGCACAAATGATAAGTTCACCTTTATTTACCCACTTCGGTAATTCTTAGGAAAACCAATTTATCTATCAAGTTTGATTGTATAAGCTCAGGTATTCCTTTCTCTGAAAACAATAGAAGCATCGAAGCAGTTATTCCTTCACATCCAGATTTCCTGAATATGACCTCAGAGGCTGTAGTTCATGAAGGAACGAGAGATTTGCCTTCTAGCTTTGGTAAATCAGCTGCAGAGGTAAGGTTATATTTACCACAGTTTTTTCAGTTTCATTAATTTGCATAGTAATGATATATTTGATATCTACACCTATAGACTACAGATATTCTGTTGGGGCTAGAATCACTTGATGGCATTCTCAACCAAGCTGCAACTGCTACAGGCAAGTTATTAATGCTCTGCACGCCACTTCTCATTCTCCTCTTTAGTGTGCATGAGTTACTGTTGTTTTGAATTTCCATTTATTTTCTCTCACTCTCATGTTTAATTGGCTCTTGGCCAATTGTAAGTACCTGACGCTGGGATTCTTCAATAATGATTGGAAAATTGTTTGCAGGAAAACCAGATCTTAAATCTTCCAATGTGAAGGATGCAGAGGAAAATTTTGTCCTTCCAGAATATGATAACAAAAGTAGGTTGGAATCACAGGTGAAGATTATGTGATTTATTAGATATGATAATTTTCTAAAATATATGCTAAATAAATAAATTTTTTTGGTATAAAAAGGGGCATGATTATTATTGGTTTCAGGAAGGCGCAAACTTGAGTTGCACAATTGACAATGTCTATGATTATCAATCTATGATATCCGGCACTGATCCACCATCTGGAATTCCAAGGCATGAATGGTTGACAAATTCTGCAGATAGTCCCACATTGGCTGATTTTTTGCAGCTAGACAGTATTCGAGAGAAAGAAGTAAATATCTGTTATTATGATTTGTCATTTTTTCCCACTTCTCTGATTTATGTATCTGATCTTGTTGATGGGTTGTCATTTTATTTGCAATCTTTCTCAGGATGCCAATGGGACAAAAAAATCTCTAAAGAAGCATGAAAGATCTTCTATTGCTGTTGTGGAGGATAAAGGTGGTAAAACCTTAAGGCAACCGAGAAAACAAGCAGTTCGTAAACCTGCTGAAAACTCATTGAATGAGGCTATTGAGGATGATGATGTCCTCGACCCTCCATATTATTTTGATGGAGATGAACTTGAAGAAAATAATGATGAGTACAGAGTGGATTATTCATCCAAGAAGAAAAGAGCATCCACAAGTTCTAAGAAGAAATCCGTGACTAAAAATGGAAAAGCATCTCGAATATGCAAGAAGGCTAATGATGATATTGAAAAGGTTTCTGAATCACCTCCTAAAAAGTTCCCGCATTCATCCCGGCGAAGAAAAAGACATGGTAAACTTGTCAGACTATATGTTTTTTTAACTGTTGTCTATGATGACTATATTTATATGCTTACTGTGAAAGTATATTCATTTTCATAGTGGACAAGGCTCTGCTGGATGATGAATTTCTTGATCAGCGAACATTACCTATTAGGGATATTATTTTACTTGCCGAGTATAAGGAGCGATTGGCGGTGAGTATTCTCAACTATAATTATTGTGTTACAATGCTAGCAATTGGCATTAAGCATTATGGGTTAAATTTCACCAACTTTTCCATTTGTTTCTCGATGTAGAAAAAGGAGGCAGCAACTTCTAAAATATCTTCCACCAATCAAAGGTACACTATGAAGCCTATGTGTGTAATAGCTAGTAATTTAAGAAGTTAAGTAAATATATGTTATTTGATAGAGTAAGTTAGAGCCGATTACTTTTCTGTTAGCTTTCAGTTAAACCATTACACAACTCTACATATATATTCTGGTAATGTTTATCTTTTGTAAAAATTATATGATAATATATAGCTATACTGCAAATTAGCATATACCACTAATAATGTGTGATTCATACATTGAAGTAAGAGATCTCTGAAAATGTTGAGAAATTAACTCAACAAAGAAAAATTATTGTTTTTGGGTTGTTGTTGGAGACATATGAATACCCGGCACAAAAACCATCACACGGCATATACTACATCTTTCATTCAAGGAGTCTATGAAGTTCTTCAGAAAGTCAATAGTTTGACTCTATGGATTGCCATGTTGTCAAAACTCTTCCATTATTTTCATCCTTCAGAAAGTTGGTTCAGGTGGGGATTACTTGAGTTGAGGCATGGAGGATGGTAGACGTGACATAATGAGTATAATTACACAGTGCAATTTATATAGCTATCTTCTGTTTAGTCCTAAGTTGTGAACTATTTTTCAGCTGTAATACATCAATAACTGCCATAATTGATTCTGTTAGTTACAGCTTTTCAAACAGGGATACGTGAAAATGATCACATCTCGTACTTGATATCCTGTCAATAAGTATCAAAAGAGTATCCAATTGATTTTTTATTTTATATTAAAAAATACAAAACTGCGTCGGTATGCTGCTGATACGCTGCAGATACATTCAGGCATATTCTCATGGCCGTTCAATTTCTCCTTCCTTTATTGATCCTCACTCCTTCACTCATTCATAACCTATTTTCCTCTTTTACCTTCCCCTCTCCATGCACCCTCTTTATTTTTCATGGTTACCAATTGCTTAACCAACATGGTATTGGGTCAGTGCTTCATTGGTTAACGTAGCCACTCTAGTATAGATTCTAAATCTTTATCAGAGTCCTTCGGTGAACAGCACATCATTGTTTCTGATCCAATCACATTTCTCAAATTTTGAGAAACTCAAGTCTATTATGAGAGTTAGTGAGTAGTAAAATGTAAGATAAATGGAAGGCCCTAGTTTTGGCATTCATCAAGGCACTTCATGCATTCAGACCACAACTCCCTCTCCTCAGTAGTACTGAACAAAATGGAAAAGGGAAACAGGTGTAAAATTCACTTCATACTATCCACTGGCTGTTGTTACTTGTTACTGTCTCTGTTAGTCATATACAGTATTCTGTATGGAATTCACTTCTCAAAATGTTTATATGCAGTGATGGGGATTTTCTTCACGAGGCTGATGTTAATAATGAAGAGTTTTTTGGTTCAGATGATGAATATAGAGACCCTGATGATGATGATCAGGTAAATGAAAAGTTTACATCAACTGCCCCCTTATTGAATTACCAGTCTTTCATGGACAAGGCACCTAGGGGAAAATGGTCAAAGCAAGATACTGAAGTGTTTTATGAGGTATTTACATAATTCTTACAATGTCTGTCATTAATATTTTCTTAAACGCTGTTATACAATTGTCTTTTTGGTTTTGGGCAAAGCGGGATAGGAGGAAGGACTGTCCCTTTCTATAAATTAACTATTCATTTTTCAAACATAGGCTGTTAGGCAGTTTGGCACAGATTTTTCTATGATACAACAGCTTTTCCCTGATAAAACGCGTCATCAAGTTAAGTTGAAATACAAGAAGGAAGAGCGGCAGCATCCTTTACTGTTATCTGATGCTGTGAATAATCGTTCAAAAGGTTAAACTCTTCAGTTGTTTTTCTATGTTTACTCTACTTCATGGCTAATTGTTAATTCGTTAGTTTAGAATGGTTTATTGTTCTTTATATATTCCTTGATGAGGGACTAAAACTTTACCCATTAAAATCTATACTCTTCTGTCCTGTAGATCTTTCTTTTTTTAAATTGGTGGTTGAGAGGCAGAAACAAATTTCTAATAAGGAAGATCAAGATACCGCTGAAGATACCTCAGATTTAATGCTGGGAGAGGAGCCTGAGGACCCGACCCCTGGAACTAATGTATGCACAGTTTATTTATTTTTTTGTCAAGTAGCCTAGGTGAACAAATGTGATGTCGGGGGTTCGAACCCTCGCCCCTACAACTGATGTCCCTGCACAACTACCAACTGAGATTACTTAACAGGACGCACAATTTCGTTTTACCTTTTAATGTCACTATTCTTTTGATGCATTTGTTTTAAGGTCATTTTCTTATATAATAATGTCATATTTATCAAATATTTATTGCATGATGTTTTCCTGTGGAAATATGGAGTTTAACTGGTTTTTCTACCAAAATTAACATTTTGACTTGGTTCAGTCCTTCGTTTCTTAAAGCTCGTATCCTAGATCATTAGCTATCTTAGGCTTCAAAGTACAGCTAGCTGAGTTATTTTTATTGCTGCAAAGATGGAAAATAATTTGCCTTGATTATTTGTTCTCTTGTTTCTTTTTGATAATTTTTTTTATTTGTGTATTTTGTTCGTAACTATTCCATAATTGACCTTGCTAATTTTCAAGACTCCTGTAATCTGAATGCAGGAAGAGGTTGCAACAACTAAGCAGGAGCAGGAACATGTTCACATAGACGTTAGAGATCAAGAAGATTCTATGGCATATCCAATTGCAGAGCAATCTGATGATAGTGAAGATGACTTACAAA
Source organism: Lathyrus sativus (assembly GCA_963859935.3). Classification (NCBI taxonomy): domain Eukaryota; kingdom Viridiplantae; phylum Streptophyta; class Magnoliopsida; order Fabales; family Fabaceae; genus Lathyrus; species Lathyrus sativus. The sequence goes on along the minus strand of OZ012741.1, from coordinate 659,718,356 downwards.
AATGGTCTCAATATCAAAGTGCTATTTAGAGTTAAAGAATCATAACAAACAATTTTGATCTCATTTTTTAAATTGAAGTTTAAGTGATATTTTAGTTTTTTTTGTCGAACTTCTAAATTTTGTCCAGGATATTTATTATGTCTCTTTTATAAGATGAATGCATAATATCGATTTATAAGTTTGATCAATATTATTTGTAGTTTAAACAATTGTATGGTGGGTATAGCAGGACTCATATCCATTCTATTTGCAGAAATAAATGTGTAAAATCTACTTATGACCATTAGTGTCAATTTTTTGTGTGCCTATTTTAGAAGTCTCAATAGGTAATGTTATTGCAAATCAATCATCATCACCATCATCTTTAAATCATTAGACGCTTGGTGCATCTTGTCATCACTGTCAAATTCTTTTATTATTTCTGCAAAGTCATCAATGTCTTCTCCATCTACATATCATAATAATTGTCAAATTCTTTCATTATTTCTTCAAAGTCATCAATGTCTTCTCCATCTACATATCATAATAATTGAAGAGGTTAATCATTAAATTGACCACTGCTTACCAAAACATTATATATACACGCGGGCACACACTTTTAAATTACATAGATTATTATTGCTAACTGTTTTGTTTGGTAATTAAAAATAGATCTAAGTCTCCAAAGGAATCAGAAATAAAGATAGTTTGATAATCGGTGCTCTTGTGCAGTGGTTCCGATCTCTTTTATGGTGATATAGGGTGGACATATATGATCAGCACTTTAATGTCCAAGTCAATTTAATATTTAAGACGAGTATAATGAAAGCTCTTGTGCAGTGGTTCCGATCTCTTTTATGGTGATATAGGGTGGACATATATGGTCAGCACTTTAATGTCCAAGTCAATTTAATATTTAAGACGAGTATAATGAAAGTAGAGATCAAAGATTGTACTTTGTTCTAGGCATGTCAACTGTTTTATACTTTAGGTTAAGTATAATGTATTTGAGATTGTACCTTGTTCTAGGGATGTGTACCTTGTTCTTGGTCAATTGGACCTTTGGTCGGTCCATAATTGTTGCTCCAAAGACTTCGCTGGACATTAAAGAAGTCAGAGGAAGCCTTAAGTATCATTGACCAACCTACAAGTCATGATTTGAAGAGGAACGAAGCCGAATTGCTTGGGACCAGTTTTGAAAAAGTAACGGGGAACTTGTGCATTTAACGCGGTTCCATTATTGAAACACTCCGTCACTCATTTCTGACACGTGTGGTGACGTGACCAATTAATATATGACACAGTTTACAGAGTGCTTGAGCGCACTTGAGTTAACATGTGTCCTTGAGTGGAAATTTAACTGTTGGTCTCGTGATTCCTTCGTACAGTTGGTCTTAGTCTTTCAAACACCTTTGTTTATAAATAGAGTGAGTTGAGAATTAGAAAGTTTTTATTACAACTTTTAGCATTTGAGTTCACAGTTACTTTTAAGAGAAATGTCTTTGTTCATTTTCATCTTGAGAGCATACCCAGAAGCGATTCAACTCTTCACTTATAGCTTTGCATTTTCCTATTTCTTTTGCTTCATCAATCTCCCATAAAAAATACCTTTCTAATTCCAGATTTACCTTCCAGCATTTCCTGTTTTCTCAGTTAGGATGAGCGATAACACTAGCGATTTAGTGAGTGATTTTGAAGTGGAAATTTCATTTTGGCCATCCCCTGATTCTTCGCACCCTTCTTTTAGTACTTATCACATATGACCATAAATTATATTCATATCTGACGATTCTGACTATAAAAGGCTATATGAAAATTCTTTAGAGGAAGAAACTTTTTCTTCTTATTCGTTAAACGACCTCAAATCAAATTTTGGCAGAAGAGCAAATCACGTCGAGGTCCATATGCCCCCTCTTGTCTTGTCTGAGGAGGAGGTACAAGCTAACATACGCGCGGGGGGGGGGGGGGGGGGGGGGGGGGGGGGGGGGGGGGGGGGGGACATGCTAAGGATTTTAATTCAAGTTCGTCTCTGGACTGAAGGTTGTGAGACTAGCGACATTTACCTGCTATAACACTTAAGCCTTCGAAACTGGCCGAATGCGCCGATGTATGACTGAATGGATACAAAAATAACGAGTATTTCCTCGGCTCCAGGCATGGAGGCCTCCCTAAGCGATGCTGACATTGCGGTTAGTGATCCTTCAGAGTGGTTGGTCCTTTCGGTGATATGGGGAGAGGATATGTAGTTCTTTTGATAACCACATGATCCTGTTCTATGAATTTCTATTTGTAAAAATAGGATTTCGGCTGCCATTATCTAAATATTAGGTAGTTACCCTCAAGAATTTTCAAGTTTCTCCTTTCCAAAAGAATTAATAAAGTCAAATCCGACCGTGGCGGTGAATATTATGGTAGATATGACGGTTCAAGTGAACAACGTCAAAGACCTTTTGTCAAATACATAGAGGAATGTGAAAATGTCCCACAGTACACCATGTCAGGATCTTCTAGCATGAACGTTGTTGTTGAAATACGAAATCGGACTCTTAAATATATGGTAAGGAGTATGATTTTTCATTCTATCTTGCCAGAGTCACTCTGGGGAGAGACACTAAAAACTGCGACTTATATTCTAAATAGAGTACCAACAAACGCAGCTGTCAAAACACCTTATGAGCTTTGGACCGGGCGAAAACCTAGTCTCAAACATTTTCATGTGTGGGGATGTCCAGCTCAGGCAAGGCCTTATAGGCCAAATGAAAATAAATTGGACTCTCGAACAGTGAACATCTACTTTATTGGTTATTCTGAAAGATCTAGGGGCTACAAATTTTATGATTGATAGTGGAGAACCGTATCGTGTTTTTAGGCCAATAGCGTACATGTTTTCGTCCGTATTTTATTATGTTTTGTTGCTTATACTTCGTTTTCTTTATTTTGCAGTTGTCGGTCCCGTTCGTTGCGGATTCAGAAGAAAAATCAGAAAGAGAGCTAAAAGACCAAAATAGCAGCAAAAAGTGAAAAAGCTGCCATTTTTGCTGATATGGCGTTCGCCACCGCTAGATTACACTTGCCATTGTCAGCCATTGCCACGTCAGACTACTGAAGAGGCAATGGCATGGCGTTCGCCATTATTTTGCAAGTGACAGTTCTGCGTTAGTGGGCATTTTCTCAGCAGTTTTTCAACTGCTCTTCCCTTCATCATGCTGCACGAACTTAGAAGTTATCTAGACCCCGTTCCTCTATATATAGGCCCTCCCGGACAGTTTCCAAGGCATCCAAGACGTGCAGAAGCGCTTCAAGACTTCCATTTAGTGTTTAGGAAAAAATCACTTGTAAAAGTGAAATAACTCAAATTGAGGGATTATCACAATTGTTATTATTTTTCTTTTTCCATTTGCTGTACTCTTGGATCGAAAATGAAGTGTGCCGGCATTCTAATTCAGATTTCAGTTATTTGACTTTCAGGTCTATTTCTCATTTTGACTTGGACTTGTTGTTAATTTAAATTCGCTTAACATGCTAGTTCTAAGTATAATTGTGGTGAACATGTTAGTTATAGATAAAATTATGTCTCGTTAAATTAATTGAGTTCGGCGTATGAGGACCATCATTACTGACGAGACTCAGTAGAAATGTTAGGTGTGAAATTATGATTATGTGTTGTTTTGGTTGTATTTTCTATTTTGCATGATATATGTTGTTTTGTCAAGAGAGTGAAAAATAAACCAAGGTTCAGGCCGATAGCGCGAGAGTGTGAAGAATGAACTAGATAGTGGAAACTAGGCAACGATCCTAAAAACAACGAGAGCGCTTTAGGAATCGTTTAGAATCTTATTGACTTTCAAAACACATTTTTTAATTGAAATGAGCGAGCGAGAGCAAAATCCTATGGTTAGGAAGTGTGGTTCTCGTTAATAGCGCGAGAGTGTGAGACAGAGTCTTTAAGTCGATATTTTCTACGAAACTAGATTTACTCGTAATTAGCACTAGAATTCTACGAGTCTCTTAGGAACACAAAATTCATATTCCGGACTCGTTTTTTCATCGTTTTCAAACTTTTAGCAATTAGTACTTTTGTTCCCGTTCTTGTCGTTATAACCCTTAGCTTTAGCTTTGCACAGTGACAATAGATAACATTAGTTTGATTATCAAACCCCGTGGGTTCGGAAATCTTTTAAAACTAAACGAACAACTGTATACTTACAGTTATTATCTGATAGACGCGTCAGTGTCGCACGATCAAGTTTTTGGAGCCGTTGCCGGGGATTGATTTAGTCAATAACGTGATTCCATTGTTGCGCAATATATACTAAGGCACCAAATTTTCCTTTTTCCTATTTCATTGATTATATGCTAAACACTCGCTCTCGAGGCGATAAGCTTGAACAACCGATTAACGATATCAAGCATTTTATTAACTTAAGACACTGAATCAACGAATTCCAAATTAAGTATAATCTTCCTGAACCTGAAATTCCTTATCCAGAACTAGGAATTCCCATAGTTGAGAACCCACCGAGCCGTCCTCTTAAGGATTAAGCTGTTTCATCGCAAGATGAACCGTATAATAACATTGCTGCCCCTGTTATCAATGAAAATGATTTCGAGTTGAAACCTTCTCTATTACAAGCCGTTCAACATAACCAGTTTTCTGGAAGTTCCATAGATGACCCAAACCTTCATTTATCTATGTTTGTGCAATATGCTGACACCGTGAAAGCAAATGGTATTAGTAAAGAAGCCATAAGACTACGTATTTTTCCTTTCTCTTTAAGAGATAGAGCTAGAGCTTGGCTCCAGTATCTACCATCCAATTCCATCACTACGTGGGATGAGTTGAAGAAAGTCTTCTTAACCCGATATTTTCCACCTAGCAAAACTACTATGCTAAGAGCCCAAATCAACAGATTTAGGAAGAAAGACAATGAATCTCTTTTCGATGCTTGGAAAGATACAAGGACATGTTGAGGCTTTGTCTACACCATGTACTTGAACAATGGTTAATAATATATACTTTCTGTAATGGTCTTCTTTACAACACAAAGTTGAATCTGAACACTGCAGCTGATGGCGCTCTGATGGATAAACCATATGAAGACGCCTATCAACTCATTGAAAACATGGCTAAAAACCACTTCCAATGGGAAGGTGAGAGAACTCTAACAAAAAAACCTGCTACGAAGAGTGGCATGTATGAAGTTAACAGTTTAGACCGTGTCAGTGCTAAAGTGGATGCACTTACTCAAAAGATTGAAAGTTTGACTGTAGCTCCAGCAGCCACCGTGGCTGCTGTGACACTAAATTGTGAATTGTGTGGAACCCCTGGGCACAATAATACTGAATATCATTTATTAGTTGGTATTCCTACCAACTAAGTAAACTACACCCAAGGAAACCTGTACTGAAACACTTACAATCCAGACTGGAGAAATCATCCAAATTTTTCCTACAAGAGCAACAATGCTTTGTTTGCTCCAACTCAAGCCCCTATTATTCCTCTAGGGTATCAAAAAGGAGCCCCCGCTGCTCCTCAAGCACCCAAAAAGTCAAATGTTGAGTTGTTATTAGAAAATTTCATTGCAACTCAAACTCAACAAAACAAGGAGTTAGCCAACCAAAATGTGCACACGAGTGAATTGCTAAAGCAAATGGAAACTAAACTTGATGCTATGGCTACCCATAACAAAATGTTAGAAACTTAAATTTCTCAAGTAGCCCAACAACAATCAACAATAACAGCCCCATCTGGAACGCTTTCTGGTCAACCTCAACCAAACCCAAAAGGTCATGCTAATGCTATCACGCTGCTAAGCGGAACAGAACTAGATGAACCAGTCGACCAAAACTCCAAAATTTGGCCATGTACCAAAACTCTGGTAAATGAACTAAAAAGGTGAACAGACCAAATAATGAAAAGGAAGACAAAAGCGAAGTGGCCGCAGAGAAAGAAACACCATATGTGCCTCTGCCACCATACAAGCCTACTATACCTTATCCTCAAAGACTCGCCAAGTCTAAAAATGAAGGACAACTTAAGAAATTCATAGAACTTTTGGAACAACTTAATATACTATACCATTCACATAAGGCATAACGCAATGCCTTAATATCCTAAATTCCTTAAAGAGATCCTATCCAACAAGAAAAATCTTGAGGATAATGAAACTGTTATGCTTACTGCCGAGTGTAGCGCTATTATTTAAAAAAACATGCCTTCTAAGCTGAAAGACCCAAGGAGTTTTTCCATACATTGTATAATCGAAAATTTCGTCATAGACAAAGCTCTATGCGAATTAGGATCTAGTGTCAGTTTAATGCCTTTATCCATATGCAATAAACTCGATTTAAGAGAGCTAAGACCAACGAAAATGTCTTTACAACTAGCGAACCGTTATGTTAAATTCCTATAGGTATACTAGAGAACATGCCCGTTCGTATAGGTCAATTCTATATTCCTACTGACTTTGTAGTAATGGACATAAAAGAGGATCCTAACATTCCTATTATTTTCGGAAGACCGTTTTTAGCTACGGCCAGAGCTATCATTGATGTCAAGAAAGGAAAGCTAACTTTTGAGGTTGCCGAAGAAAAAGTCGAATTCATTTTAGCTCAATTCTTTAAGGCCCCAGCTATAGATGATTCATGTTGCTTCCTAGATGTCATCGACGAATGCGTGAAAGAAATAAAGATGGAACCATCTAAGTATACTGAAGTATTAAAGGTCCTAGCACCTTCTATATGATAATTGGCGCAAGCCATATGTAGATGATATTTGAGGGAATGTCTAGCATTAACGCCCGATCCAATGCCGTTCCCAAAGAAGTATTCCATAAATGCTACCCAAAAATCTAAGGTATGAGTTCCTAGACACCGAGCTTGAACGACCAGTAATAGTCAATGCTGACTTAGGACAGATAAAAACCGAAAAATTGCTACATGTTCTAAGAAAGTATCCAAAAGCACTGGGGTATACTATCTCAGACCTAAAAGGAATAAGTATCTCTATATGTATGCATCACATTATACTAGAGAAGGACTGTAAAACCTCTAGAGAGAATCAGAGAAGAATAAATCCTATCTTGAGCGATGTAGTAAAAAAGGAGGTACAAAAGCTACTAGAAGCAAGAATTATATACCTGATATTTTTCGCTACCGCGAAAATAAGGTGCCGGCAAAATAGAAGATTCGCCATCTTTCGTTATTTATCCCACAGAAAGGGAAATGAAACGATCGGAAAAACCTGACGAAAAGGTATAAGACAAGGTCATTGCAACCATGTCTGGGTTCGGGAGTCGGTTACGCAAAGGGAAGGTATTAGCACCCCTCACGTCCGTTGTACTCAACGGGATCCACACTTGTTGTGTTTATCTGACGGGTTGATTTTATCTATCTACACTAAAAGTCTGGTCTGAAAAGAAAGGAAAATGACTCGGCAGAACACAACAGTTCTATGCCTACGTATTCCCGTTTGGAACGAGAAATCAGAGTCAATGTAGTTCGCCTAACTACGGGTTACGGGGGAAGGTTGCTCGCCGAGATATCGCATCTCGTGCCTATGTACTTTCACACGGCGTGAAAGATCAGAGCAAACGTAGTTCGGGCTAATAAGGGAACACAAGTTTGGTTCAAAAGTTTTACCCGAGTAGGGTTAACAGACGGTTCCAGCAGTTGGTGTATGCAGCTCGCTCGTTGGAGACTTAGGCGTTTACCGTTTGCGGTAGAACCGAGAGTTAACAGAACTCTCCTTATGAAAATGGTTTCCAAGGATTAAAGGTCCTAGAGGATAAAAAGATGTTTGATCTTTGTTTCGAAGTCTTTTTAAGGAGAAGTGTTTTGAGTTTTGTTTGTAACTCATGTCGCACTAAAGACTTGGACTTAAGAGTGAATGCGTCGCATGTCACCCAAAGGGTACCATAATAAACACCCAAGCTATTGAAAAGAAACTCTCCAACAACCCTTTATCAAGTGCTTAAGGTTCGTAGCGTACAACACACGTTAATCTTTATTAAGTGTTTTAAAGATGTTTGCAAATGAGAAGAGAAAGGACGCACTAAAGGGGAACTGATCCAATCCTAAAGTGTCATGCAAAGTTGATCCTATGATTGAGGTTAGGAGGGAACTAACTAATGTTATCACGCTTGGTTAGAACCCTAATGTCTGTCATAACTTCTCTTGAACAAGAGAAGTCAGAGTTCCTAGGGGAACATGGCAAAGGAAAGCAAACAGCAACAAAAATAAACCGAAAGAAATAACGGTAAGTAAACTGCATGCAATGCAACAATACAAGCAGAAGGAGACAAACTCAACTTCTAGAGCAATTAAGCACAAGCAACACAAAGCACAGGCAAGGGAGACATACTCAACCTTCAGCCAACAAGTAAAGCCAAACAGTAACAGACAAGCAGAGGGAGACAAACTCAACCTCTAACGCAGACAAGCAAAGGGAGCTCAGCTCAACCTCTCAATGCACTTAGGCCTAAACCAACTATATGAAAGCCTATTCTAATGCAACACATCAATCAATCAGTCACACAAATACAATCAATCAGCAGACACAACAAACAAAACAATAAGCCAATAACTCAACAGTAAAGCAGTCTAACAACAGTAAAGCAGCCCAACAGTCTGTAGTTGTCTTCATGTCCAAATTATCCTTCAAGAGAAAAGAAAATAAGGCCTTCACTTTCAAGCTCCAACTCGCTCCAACAAGAGAGATGGGAATCAACATCAAGATCAATGCATGATGATGGGAAGCATGATGGAAACCAAGGGAATTCATCATGGCACTCAACCATACATCTAAGATAGGCATCCTCAAAGGTTCTACCCTTTTGTGGTATGCCACACATCCTTCAAAAGGAGGGATGAGGCTTCCACATAGGGACCTTGCATCATAGGATGGGAATGGAATGCACCCCAAAGAAAACCATGTTTGTGAAAGAAGAAAACAACTTCTAAGGCTCTACAAAACTCTAATCCTACAAGCTCAAAGAAAGCTACTTAAAGGGAACCAAAACACCAAAACAAGCCCTAAGATTAAGTCTACAGAAGCGTCAACATGCCTACTAAACCACCAAAAGAGATTTGAAAACCTATTATGGGCTAATGGCCACTCTTGGAGTTCAACTTGGGTAAACACTATGTTAGAAGCACCCTAAAAACAGCCTAAGTATTAAATCTAATTAAAATACCAAATCAACTTCTACAAATCTATGAATTTTTCTAAGGGATCCTAAATGTATGGGGAACCTAGGGTAAAAGGATCAGAACCTAAATCAATGTTTAAGGGCACCAAAGAAATCCTAAACCAAAAGGTTTCAAATGAAGGTTCAAAGGGGGAAGCCTCTAAAAACTTAGTTCAAAACTAACCTTAGAGTCATCTAAAAAATGTAAGAAAAATCATACAATATCCTAAAATGTGTCAACATTCACCATGTAAAAAATCAGAAATTAAATCCAAGCATTGATATGGAAACAAAATTCTAGAAGTTAACATGGCATTATTCTTATTCATGGAACAACACATAAAAGAAAAATACAAAATTAAATGGAAAAAGAATTAAAATTGCAATTAAAAAATATGACAATTTTCTAGACATGTCAAAGTATTCACATGATTAATTGACAACAATTGGTATTTTTTATGAATTAAAACTAAACAGTCATCAATTAAAAACAAAATAGAAAAAAAGAAATTAAATGTAGAAGCAGGGAGGTGCAACGAGTATTGTTCCTATATGTTAATTCTACGTGGACCTGCGAATGGCGGGGGGGGGGGGGGGGGGGGGGGGGGGGGGGGGGATGTGAGGAGCGTATTGCATCAAGGCCCAGCTGGGAGAATTAAAAAAATCAGCATTTTGAATGAACAAAACGCAACGTTTTGGCTGCATATGGGGGGCCACGCGATTGAATCCCGACCGTAGGACGCGAATACAAAGTCAATCATCAAATGAGATCTAACGAACGCGATGAAGTCTGGTAATTCAAACGCAAATGGAGGGAGAATCACCGGCGTGGTGGAGCTGCGAACGGACAGTGGCCGGAATATTTCCGGTCATCTTTTTCATTTCACCAACAATGGCACTTCCTCATTTCTTAACCAAAATTCGATTTTCTTTAACCAAAACTGTGTATTTTTTTGTGTAGAATCCGAATATCCAATTTATTTCTACTCTCCTCCATTAAAACTCAAAATTTATAAACCTCCAAGAATCACTCAAGAAAATCAATTTTCTCAAAACTCCAAATTGATGATACTAATCTCTTCCTCTCACTTCCTACATCATGAATATCAAATTCTTTTCCATTTTCATCAACTAACAAGAGAGAAAATCAAACTACAACCTAGGGTGTCAATTCTTGAAGTTTCATGGAACTAAACCAAACTAATCCTAAAAGTTTCTACATACTCCAAGGATCATAATTATGTAAAAATGGCGCAATAACTCATCAAGAACAGAGCATATGAATGAGAAGTAAGAACCTTGTTCGGAGCTTCAATGGTGGAGTGTTCTTGCACGAATTTTTGATCAAAGTTGTTCAAAATCCTTCAATGATGCTTGGAGAAGCTTCTTGAATGATTAAGAGAAAAATAACTGTCTATACCAATCACGCCGCAATTAGGTACCTGCTGAGTAAGAAGGATGCTAAACCAAGACTTTTAAGATGGATTATGCTTTTACAAGAGTTCGACTTAGAAATCAAAGATAAGAAAGGCATTGGAAATGTAGTAGCAAATCATCTTTATAGGATTGAAAACCAAAGACCCGAACAAGTGCCCATCAATGATAATTTTCCTTAGGATTGACTTGTAGCCCAGTTAGAAAGTGAAAGTGAAACACACAAATTCTCTTTAATTTATCATGACGCTAAAACGAATGAAGTTATGGAATCGATTTGCACCAAAACCACACTGCCATGGTATGCTGACTTTGTCAACTACCTAGCAGCTAGGGTATTTCCACCAGACTTATCTTACAAACAAAAGAAGAAATTCTTCCATGATCTTAAACATTATTCTTGGGATTAGCCCATGCTTTTCAAGAGAGGCACCGACAGGATTTATATCTATGTGTCCCTAAATCAGAAGTAAAGGATATCATATCTTATTGCCACTCAGCACCCTATGGAGGGCATGCAAGCACTTCAAAGACTTGTGCAAAGATCTTACAATCTGGTATGTTTTGGCCTAACCTTTGGAAGGATGTTCACACTGCAGTTACAAATTGTGACTGGTGCCAACGAGATGCCACTGAAGGGTATTTTGGAAGTAGAAGTCTTTGATGCTTGGGGTATAGATTTCATGGGTCCTTTCCCGTCTTCTTTTGGAAATAAATACATACTCGTCCCAGTTGACTATGTGTCAAAATGGATCAAAGCAGTAGCTTCTCCTACTAATGATGCAGGAGTAGTAATCAAACTTTTCAAGAATGTGATTTTCCCAGATTCGGTGTGCCGAGAGTTGTCATTAGAGATGGTGGATCCCATTTCATCTCAAATATCTTTAGAAAATTATTGGCCAAATATGGAGTGCGACACCGAGTGGCAACACCTTATCACCCCCAAACGAGTGGATAAGTCGAGGTTTTTAACAGAGAAATTAAGCTGATATTAGAGAAAACCGTTGTGACTTCTAGGAAGGATTGGTATGCAAAACTTCATGAACCTCTATGGGCTTACAGGACATCTTACAAAACTCCGATAGGAACCACTCCATTCAAATTAATTTATGGTAAATCATGTCACCTGCCTGTCGAACTTGAGCACAAGGCTTATTGGGCCATTAAGACCCTAAATATGAATTACACAGTTGCAGGATAAAAGAGAATTCTGGATTTCTATGAACTAAAAGAACTTAGACTAGATGCCTATGAAAATGCCCAAATTTACAAGGAAAGAATTAAACAGTGGCATGATAAACGAATAACGAGACGAGAGTTCAACGAGGGTGACATAATACTTCTCTTTAATTCTCGACTTAAATTATTTCCAGGAAAAATTTGTTCTAGATGGTCTGGCCCTTTTGAGGTTATAAGAGTTTTCCAAAGCGGAGCCATAGAAATAAAAGGAAAATCTAATGAGACATTCCTTGTAAATGGGCAACGACTTAAGCATTACCACAACATAGAAAATAATGATTTATGCATAAGTTACAAATTAGAAGAGCTGCATGCTTTTTCGAAGAAATAGCGTAACCCCGATCTAATGTCGACCTACCTACATTAAACGAAGCGCTGTGTGGGAGGCAACCCACGATCTTTGGTTTTTATTCTTTCTTTTATTTTTAATTTTCTTATTATGACTATTACTTCTGCGCTTTATTACTCTTACTCTTATTATTATTATTATTATTATTATTATTATTATTATTATTATTATTATTATTATTATTATTACTACTATTATTATATACTCTAACACTTCCTTGCGGTACAATCCACTAATAGCGTAATCTTTGTCTAATTTCAGGCTAGAATAGCTTGGGATAACTTGTCACTAACTTAGGAGAATGAAGCCTGTTGATGATATGACATTTGTATTTAGGAACAAAACTCAAATGTGTCGTTTCAAAGTTTTGGCCCAGAGGGAGATGGCATTACTGATTTATCCTGATGGACTTACCTTGACCACATTAGGAATCAGAGACAGTGTGATGTACCTTCTCAACCAAATAGGTTGGTATAAATTTGATGTGAGAAAGAGGTTTACCCCGTACTGTAGGCTTACCCTTCAGTTTCTGAGCTCCATTTACTATGATCCTAACTGAGGTTTTGGATTTGGCTAAGGCTTAGCTACCTTCAGATTGTTTGGAACCAAATACCGGTTCACCCACCACGAGATGACCGATCTTTTAGGATGTCTAAATGGTCCTGATGCTTATACCATAACTCCTGATGATGCCTTTACCAACCTTGACCTTGACTACTTTTGGGGAACCATAACTGGAAACTTCCACCCTAAGCCACACACCATGTTTTCAGAGAATATCCATAACCCCGCCATCCGCTATTTCCATAAGATTTTAGCCCATACACTTTTTGGTAAGGATGAGAAATTACTTATGTGTCAAAGGATGAGTTGTTTATAATGTACTGTGCCTCTCAAGGAAGACCCGTGAATGCCGCTACCTATATGTTAGCTAACCCGAACAGAATTGCCCATGAGACCCAAGGTACCATTCTCATAAGAGGGTTAGTCACTATGTTTGCTGATGCTATTGGCCTGAGGTACCATCTTAACCATATTCGTGCCTTTGGAGGGATCTGTTCCATGCACATGAAATTTTGCTTTAACCGTGGCATCATTGCTAATTTAGGACACGCAAAGTTTGAATTCCTCATTGACAACCGAGTGGTCCATAGCTTCGCATTGCCCAACCATGAGAAAACTAATGTTCATAACCGGGAAAATTAGCTATATGATTTAGAAGGCCAAAGCGAGTCACCTACTCTACCTTACAACCCTCAGCCTTATGAAGTCTGGGATGCCATTCTCCATGATGTTGTTTCTGACATCTCTGATGCTCATGCTATTAATCCTCCTATTGATGTTGTTGCTGCTATCTCTACTATAAAGTCTAAGGTTGATTCCCTTAGAGGAGAGCTCACCTCTATTCGAGTTGATCCTCTTGATTTTATGGACGTTGCTAATGAGCAGTTTGATCACATATTCCAGCAAGTCTATTCGATGAGGCGTTTCACTGAATCTAACATTAGGCGCCGTGATGGCTAGTAGTATTGGATGCACCGATATTTCCCTATTTCCTAGTTTGTATTGTTGGTTTTCATTATGTATTTTTTTTCCTTTGTTGACTGTTTGTATTTACATTATCGTCGAGCCATCGACGCGAACATGCGTTCTAGTTGTTTAATATAATATAATTTCCATTTTCAGTTGTTTTATTCTTATTTTATATAGCAAGTTTATTTACTTTAATGTATTTATTTTGTTTAAAAAAAAGAACAATTGCAATGAATTTGAACAAAAACTTAAAACTGCGAATTTTAGCTTAATGGGGTTCGCCATTATGCTGTTGGGTTTACATGGCATTCGCCATTAGTTTAAAATTTCAAATATTTAACATTCAAAGCACATGGCGTTCACCATATCAGGAAAATAGACAGTTTTCCGTTTTCCAATCTGCCTTTGCGCGTTTTTCCACCAAAATTCATTCGAATCTCTTAACTTCTCCCATAACCACCCTCACTAATCATCATTAACTCCTACTCCAACCCCCAACCATTCAACTTCCTTCTAATAATTATATAACACCATAACCTCCCATTTTCTCACTTCACAAAACATTCTTCATCCCCCAAATCATCCATACTCACTCTTTCCAAATCTCCATATTCCATCTGAATTTCATCATGCCTCCAAGAGTAGTAAGAGATATCGATTACATGGGCATTTATTTTGCGGAAGGAATCAATGGTGAGAATAAAAAAACAACCTATCACAAGCTGTTAATGAGGCCAGTCCTTGCAACACGGTATCCCAATACTGCTGCTGTCCGAGACTTAGACCTATCCGACAACGTCAACTGGATGCCTAACAACCTAGGTATGTCGCATTTCTATTCCTTAACCATCCCCATATACCCTAGGCTATATTATAAGTTTTAAAGTTCTTTTCGATATTCCACCGGACCTTCTCGCATCACTGGAACTGTTGCCTTCAGGATGTTTAATATGAATTTCACACTTAACCAAGACCAAATAGGCGCCATTTTTGAGTTCCCTAGTGGAAAAGAGTATGATTGCCAAGCCCCTCTTGACAGCAACTGGGAGCCTAGTGCTGTCAGCTTTTGGCAGCAAATAACTGGAAAAATTACCACCACTTGGGAAGGACTTAAAGCCACATCCATTCATAACCCAATCATTAGATACATGCACCGTACCTTAGCTAACACAATCTTTGGTCAAGAGAACACTGGGAATGTTAATTCTAAAGATCTCTTCTTTATTCACTGTTCACTTTCTAAGACTAAAGTTAACCCGACACCGTTCCTCTTAGCACACCTTGCTTATGCCAGCGGTATAACATGAGGTCCTATATGTGTTGGTGGATTCATTACCTCTATAGCCCTTGCTTTAAACTTACAAATAGAGTTGGATACTCTTGAGCCTTTAAGAACACCCTTTGCTGATCTTGAGAACTGCCATGCCAAGCACTTTATTAAGAACAAACCAGGCAGAAAATATTTTATGATTAGCAACCGAGAGTTTAGAAGTGTTATTTTACCTTGCGCGACACACATTAACGTGCACGTTAGTACTAACTGAATCTTTGATGCCAAGGCCATAGTCATGATGAGGAGATGGTTGACCAAGATTATGATAACCTTATGGGACCAGATGCTCCACAGACCGGCACTCATGCCCGTAACGCTGATGCTCCCGAGCCTAGCACTCGTGCATACACCACACATGCTTTTTCTGACCATTTTGTAGGTACCTCAGCCGAATACTAGCCCCACAAGGATTACAACTACATCGCCATCCAGATCTCTCTTGATGACATTCTGTCCGAGCTTAGGAATCAGAACAATATGAAGGCGGAGCGTGATCTACTCCTTCAGAGCATGTAGAGGCAGCAGAAGGAACTGAGAGTTGCCATTGACCAGGTTAGCCAACAGCAAATTCATTTTGCTGATAGGATCGAGCACGATATGAGTGAGCTTACTGAGCAGATGGACGGATTGAGGATGGAGGTGACATATATGAGAGAGCTTATGCAGCATATGCATCCTTGATATGTTAGAGCATTTGGACGTCATCGCGGTCGAGGTCGGTATCACTGAGCACTGAAACATTGAGGAAAATGTTTGGTTCAAGTGTGGGAGAGGAGATTTACTGCTTTATTTTTGTTTTTCCCCGTTTTACTTCCTTCGTTTTTATGTTGTTTTTATGTTTTCTAGTTAGGTTCTTTTAAATTGTTTTCTATTTTTGGTTGATCGAGTCATATGTGCGTTGTTGAGTCCTTTTGCATGCTACTTTTTCCTTTTTGTTAGAATACTCCCTTAAAATTGACCCCCAATAATTATTTTTTTGTTCTGATTCAATGGCATGACACTCTGAGAGTATAGGTTGTTTCTCATTCTTAGGCTATGTTAGGTAGACTTGGGAAAGTTTCGATAATATCGGTACCGTCCTAACACCCTGAACTCCCTAAATATGTTGCATCGATTTGAATAATTATTATGTCGAGACCAGAAGTTCCGAGTTTTTGTAGTAGCCTCTTGAGTAGTTTATACTAGCAGTTGGCACCATCCTAAAGTACACACCAAGTAATGAATTGATGCAAATACGTGTTTAATCTTAAACATTGAATTGGATGATTTTATAGAATAAGCGAATGAAAGGATTTGATCCCTCTAAGTTAGGTGGTCCTCACCCAACCATTTATCCCAACGGATCGGACTCTTGAAATCTGAAAGAAAAAGAAAAAGAAAAAGAAAAGAAAAATGCGCAAAAATTAGATATTGAGATCATTAAACACTAATAGGTTCACTTACCATGCGAGTGCAGGGAAAACGGGCTTAATGTTATTGCACAAGAATGAAAAAGAGGTGAAAGAGAATGAAAAATGTAGGTCGAGTTAAAATAGCATGATTCAGATTGGTATTGCATAGGGGGAGTTCTTGTCGCGTAATGTGGATGTGTGTCATTACAATGTCCTTGTTATAGATACCTAATACCTATCTGTTTAGCATTAGCCTAGTGTTGCACCCCAAATTTTGACCCCTCAGATCTTTATAACCATTCTAGGATCATATTCATTTGTTTATCTAACCATAACCTATTTCAAGTTTGTATTTGTCAATACACAGGTGAATTAGGGTTCCGTACAGTCGGAATTCGAGGTTTCGGTGGTTTAATCAATCAATGTATTGGATTTATTCTCCATGAAACAAGTCTCCACATCATCAAAGATACTAGATTGGGTCAAGTATGAGTCCAATTTGAGATTTTCACCCAAAGATCAAGAACAGTGCAGTTCAGGATCCCCGATTAGGGTTTCTAATTAGGAAAAGTCAACTGTAGTTTGACTTTTGATTTAAAAGGTGTTCCAATAATGGAATTATGGTCCATGAATCTCATATGGCTTAGTGAAGTTCACTCAAGAAATTTCAAGATCTCAGCAGAACCAGAACATCAACAGTCGATCCGATAGTTATTGATCGATCGTTCGTTTGACCAAAAAGTCAACTCTTTGACTAAAAGGAATTTGACCTCAAAGTGTGAAGAAAATATGTTACTAATAACATATTACACCTATCCATGAATTTTCATGACCATTGGATCAAGGATTGAGGAGTAATCAAAAAAGTCGGGAATTATGGTTTTGAAAGGGGCAAGACTATAACTTCCTAACCACACATCCAAATGAGATGGTTCAAATCTTTTTGGAAAGGACTCTACAAGTTATACAAAAGTCTCACATTGGTCCATGTGCAAAAAATGTATAGATTTGGAGTTATAGTCAAAATTATCACAAGAGGGAGAAAACACTTCGAAAAATTCTAAGTTTTTTTGGCCTTTTTAGGCATGTTTTCAGCCAACTTTGAGGGGAATTTTGACCTAGTTCTACTTGGAATCTGAAACTTCAGTAAACATGGAAGTTGTAGAGCTTCATAAGGGCTTTCCAAAAAGTATTAGAACTCCTCCATAGCCCTTATGAGCTGAGAGTTTCGAATTAAGCAAGTTGGGGTCCCAACACTTGAATACACCATTTCAAACTTGTCACAAATCCACTTGCCAACCACTTAAACCATTCTCATCCATTTGATAAAGTCTTGATCTGATATTGAGAGGGCTTGATGAGTAGAAATGTAGAAGAAGTGAGGGATTTGAAAGGCTTTGCAAGTTGCAAGCAAGTTGCATTATTTTATTCAAAAAAATAGAGGAAAGAGAAACTTTTCATGAGGAAATCTGCAGCAACAGTTCTCCTACTCTCTAGTCTCACTTTAGTCACCTTCATGAATCTCATGCCACTTGATTTGTGTATCACCTTGAGCCAAAGACTTGGATTTACAGCTGCAACAAATCTTGGACAGATTTTCTCCCAAAAATCTCCCTCCAAAACCAAAATCCAAATCAACCCCAAACCCCTCTCATGGCCTATAAATAAAGGCTTCCTTCCACTCTTTTAGACACCAGAGCTATCCAAAAGAACCAGAGCTCTCAATATTCAAGAGAAATCACAACTCTCACTCTTTCCCTCTTTACTTGCAAGTGAAGAAATTTCTCAACAAAAAAAAAACACAAAAGAGTCACTTGCATTTTTCACATCAGTTCTTGTTCTAAACACAAAAGCACCTCAAAAACCATACAAACACCCTTAAAATGGCCATTTGAAGCTGTTCCCATCATCACTTTCACCAAAATAAGTTTGAATTAAAAAGTCAACCTTCATACCACCTTAGTTTGACTTTTGAGCATATTTCACCCTAAATCACTACACAAACCTTTTTCCATCACCATAACACTCAACCTCATAATTATGATGTTCTAGCTGTTCATAACCTCAAACAATAGTTGGAATCTCATTTAGTTTAGCTGTCCATAAGTTTGTATTCTTGCTTCAAGAGGAAGCAACTCCACAAGCTCATTAAAAGGAAGGAAGGATATCTTGCTCAAGGGCTGATAGCTTGCTTTTGGAGGTCTACAAGAGGTAGGTGACCTCTAAATCTTGCTTTTTCTCTCTCATATATGCATGATCCAAAACTGTTGAACATGAGTTGCATATACTTGCTGTCATGAACTTGTGAAACATTTTAGTGCATTTGATCATGGTTGTTTAGCATTGTTATGTTAAGGTTACATTTGCTGTTAAGAATTTGAATTTCATGTTTAAACTTGTGTGTGTTACTAAGTTGAAGTTTATGGACTTTCAAACATTGACTTGATATTGTGATGGATGGTCTTGTTAAGTTTACAAGTTTGTTGCTGCCAATGTTGCTGCCAGAGGTTTTGGTGTTAGGATTGTTGATCCTTATTAAGTTACACAATTGCTTTTAGACTGTTTTTAGGGCCATGTATATAGGTTGTTGTTTTTGTAAAGGTACTATTATTTGCTGTTGAAATAGACGATGAGGTTTTGGGTTGACATTGTCATGTCAAGTTTATGTTTTGTTGCTGCCAAAATTGTTTTTTCTCATAACCAACTTGGTAGTGATTCAACCTCTGCTCGATCATGTATAAGGCCAGTTTGTGGATTGAGTTAGGGGATGCCATGTTTGATTTCTTTGATGTGCTATTAGAGATGTATTGAGTTTAGATCTGTCAATCCATATTGACATACCATTGAGTCTACTGACTTTTTCTGCTTAAGATGCTATGAGCCTGATTTTGATTTCACCTATTGTTAGATTGTCTTCTTAGAGCTGATTGCAGGCCTAGATTTAGTGTTCTGATCTTAGAAATATTGAGAGTATGTTTGTGAACCTCCACTTAGTGTATTTGGATTAGTCTATCATTTAGTGAGGTGCATAGCATTTTCCTTAGAGTGAGGGTTAACATGAGGGTTCCTAAGACTGTGGAGTGCCTAAACTCTGATTAGATCCTTCAGGGCAGTTTGCTTTGCTTGGTTTTTAACTAAGCCTAGTGTGGTTTGTGTTGAATTCTTGCTACTGATGTTCATCTGAGGTAGGGGTATGGCCAGGTCTGTGGTCATGGGAGTTCAAAGGCCTGTTTGGATTCACTAACTGTTTGAGAATTCCAGTTAATTACCATAGTTGCCTTAATGCTTAGATTGCCATCCAAGTTTATGGGGAGGTTAGTTAACCTAGAACTTAATTCATTTCCATGTTTTGTTGTTGCTTAATGTAGAGGAGGATCATGTTTGGACCTGTTTAGTCTTTTAGGATGATATCTTTGGTGGTGGATAGGTCTAACATTTGGCAATTGGCAACTATTTTGAGCATAGCAAAGCAGTGTGCATACCCTTCCTTTTCTGCTGAACTGTTGGTCTTAGCATGACAACCTTGCATTAGCTATTAGGTTTATTGGTAATTGTTGTTTTGGATATCCTTGCAAATAAATCAACTGATACCTTAGTGTTTGTAGTCAGTAGGTTTTAGTGTGAAATCACCATTTATGAGTGTCTTGGATTCATGGCCTGTTACATTTGAGTTGATCCATGTTGCTGTTGGATTCATGCCTTTGAGGCATTGTCTTGTAGTTTCATTGTGATTTATTTGTTGGAGTCAACTGTTCGGCCTTCATATCTCACTGCTTGCATTATGATTTGTGTTTGTCAACACTGAGTTCTTCATTAGAACTTTCCATTGGCTTTTTTTTTTAAAATTCATTTGGCTCGAGCTCATTGCATATAGGTTAGGCTTTTGGTTTGTTTTGTAAACTTCTATTTTGTTGCTGTTGTGAAAACCATTGGTAATGCACTAATGTTTTGGCCTGCTATCAACACCTAGGTTATTTTTAACCTCTGTTTGCACTTCATTTTCCCAATATATTACAATTGGTGTGTATGAAGTTTGACTTGTGGCTCTTAATGACTTGGTTGCTGTCATAGAAGTATTGATGTTGTTGATTTGTAAAGTTCATAAAAAGCACAATTTTCATCATTTGTAACTCACATATCAATATTTTGCTTTGGTTCTTCTTGAATGGATTTTCTTGTTAGAACTCTTTCCATAACATACCTGGAACACACTCAAACCACTTTCTACCTTTACTTGCACCTGTTTTAAAACTTGAAGTTTCAAAAAGCATGACAAGCTTTCAATTGTATGAGCATTCGAATCTCAGTGTGTGTGCATCATTATGAAATTTGGTTGACACCATCATGATCCTCTTTAAAAAACAAGCAGGTTTGAGTTAAATTTCATGAGATTTGGTTGTGTTTTGTTCAGGTTTGGAGTGAAACCGTATGACACATTCTTGCCTTGTTCTTACTTTGGTTTGCCCAGAAAAAAATGCTCCCTTTAGGTATAACATTTAATGGGGTGGCTTGATACAATGGATGTATCGCCACCCCAGTGGTTATTGCCTTGCCTTTAAGAACTTGCCATGCCTTGTAAACCCGTGTTTGACCCTCAGCGAGGGCATTTTTGCTCAATTTCTATGGTTTTTCATGATTTTACCATTTCTTCTCCTCTTTCCATTTATGTTCACGCGCGTGAAGTGGTCTAGTTGGCTGGATTTTGTGTCTATGACCCCAAGGTCTTTAGTTCAAGCCTTGGGTGAGACATTTCCTTATTTTTAGTGACTTGTTTATTTGTTTTTTATTAAATTTTCAAATTAACATAACTTCTCCATTTTTAATCATTTTTGAATGATTCTTTTTGCTAAATTTTTGTTTTAATGTGTATTCTCATATGATGTTTAAAGAATTATAAAATTCTTATTATAGAAACACTTTGCATTATGAGAAAATTGTAACTCATTTTAGGGTTTTCACCCTCCTATCTCTCATTCTTCATTTCAAACTTGGATTTCATTCTCTTTGAGTTTAATTTGAAATTGATGTGAACTTGGCTTATTAGCTTCCTTGTGTACTTGAATTTGAACTTCAACTTTTTGGCTTGTAAGCATTGTGATTTGATTCATTTCTTAAACATTTGAAACGCCCATGAAGTATTGAACCTCTTACTTGGTTGTGCCATTGTTTGATTTGCCCATGCTTGATTTTTATCCAATGTAGGATGCTTAATCATGTAGTTACATATAACATCCTTTAAAATTACTCATCTATGTTAAGATACCCCTTCATCTTTGTTAAGATATATCCCCATATTTGTTAAGATATGCCATTGGTTTTCACCTTTCATTTTGAGTCTTGTAAGAACTTACCTTTAGATTTTGAAATATCTTCAAGTATGCTTTGGTGGTAACCATTTACCTTACTCATAATCCTTACTTAATATTATTATATGCTAGCATGATCTTGGTTGTAACCATATCTCTTGTATTCATCATGTTTGAATGTTTATACATTTGTTAAGAATATTTCCCCAAGTGATGGATCTCTTTAGTTCTCATCCAAGTTGCCTCATCTTTTCCCTTCCAAAGGAAAGCCTCTCTATTGACATTTGGGTCATAGATATCTCATATCATTCCCCTTGACTTTGTTAAGTCATCTTAAACCATAACTTAGTTAAGTTAGAACCCTAGCCATTAGACTTTTACCTTAAGTCTAAAAGACATACCCCTTGTTAGGAGTATCTTCAACTATAACTTTTAAGATAGAGTTTGTTAACTCTATGTAAGAATCATAATAATGATATCTTACCTTCCCTTTTGACTTTTGTTAAAGTCACTCCTCAGTCGTGTCCGAACTACAGACGCTCTGATTTCTTATTTGTCAATAAGAATACGTAGGCACAAGATGCAATATCTTGACGAGCACTTTGCCCTCTTTCCTTTTGTTTAGAACCAATTGGTCTTACAACGTAGAACTAGATAGAGTTTATTAACTCTATGTAAGAATCATAGTGATGATTACTTAATCCCTTTTCTTGAGTGTTTAACTTAGATTAGATAGTTTTGTTAAACTCTACACAAGCATTGTTATGTTTGGTCCCCTTTGAACCTTGATCATAATCAAGTGTTCTTTATCCCTAGTGAGGTGAACTACGATTACTCTGATTCTATCCTAGTTAGGATACGTAGGCAAAGGATGTGATATCTTTGCGAGCAAACTTAGAAACTATCCCTAGGTCTTTACCTACAACCTACACCTTATACCCAAATCCCAAGCCATAACAAACATTTAGCAAGTATTAGCATACAAACAAACAAAAGGTTCCTGTAGAGTACTACAGGTGTTTAGGATGTGAGATACCTACCCTAGGCATAACCAACCCCCGATCCACGAACCTTTTAGCGTTGTTGTTACATCGCGAAAAGTTTTTTTTTCTTTCTTTAGACCTTTCCTTTAGATAAATTAAAGTCCGATTGTGAATTTTAAGAATTAAGATTCAAGTTAATCAATAGTTTGATATCACGATTCTCACCACAACACCTAACAGCCTCGTTCCTTTTAGAGTTTTGTCGTGCCTATGTTTCAGACGCCGTGCTTACTGTTTTCATCGAGTTGGGAGATTGCTCGAGGACAAGCAACAATTAAGTGTGGGGGAGTTTGATAGCGAGGAATCATATCCTGTTTTTAGGTCTATAGCGTACATGTTTTCGTCTGTATTTTATTATATTTTGTTGCTTTTATTTTATTTTCGTTGTTTTGCAGTTGTCGGCCACGTTCGTTGCGGATTCGGGAGAAAAATTAGAAAAAGAGCTAAAAGAGCAAAAGAGCAGGAAAAAGTGAAGAATCTGACATTTTTGCTGATATGACGTTCTCCACCCCTAGATGGCGCTCACCATTGCCAACCATTGCCATGTCAGACTAGTGAAGAGGCAATGGCGAATAAGATGGAGTTTGCCATTATTTTGCAGGTGACAGTTCTGCGTTAGTGGGCAATTTCTCAACAGTTTTTCAATTGCTCTTCCCCCCATCATGCTGCATGACCTTAGCAGTTATCCAGACCATGCTCCTCTATATATAGGCCCTCCCGGGTAGTTTCCGAGGCATCCAAGACGTGCGGAAGCACTGCAAGAATTCCATTTAGTGTTTAGGCATAAATCACTTGTAAAAGCGACAATAACTCACATCGAGGGATTGTTGCAATTGTTATTATTTTTATTTTTTCATTTGTTGTACTCTTGGATCGCAAACAAAGCCTGTCGGCATTCTAATTCAGATTTCAGTTATTTAACTTTCAGGTCTATTTCTCATTTTTATTTGTACTTGTTGTTACTTTAAATTCACTTAACATGCTAGTTATAAGTATAATTATGGTGAACATGTTAGTTGTAGATAAAATTATATCTTCTTAAATTAATTGAGTTCGGTGTATGAGGACCGTCGTTACCAACGAGACTCAATAGAAATGTTAAGTGCGAAATTATGATTATGTGTTGCTTTGGTTGTAGTTTCCATTTTGCATGATATATGTTATTTTGTCACGGGAGTGAAAAATAAACCAAGGTCCAGGTCGATAGCACAAGATCTTGAGGAATAAATCAGATAGTGGAAACTAGACAATGATCCTAAAAATAGCGAGAGCATTTTAGGAATTGTTTAGAATCTTATTGACTTTCAAAACACGGTTTTTAATTGAAACGGGTGAGCGAGAGTAAAATCCTTTGGTTAGGAAGCATGATTCTTGTCAATTGTGCGAGAGTGTGAGACAGAGTCTTTAAGTCGATATTTTCTACGAAACTAGATTTACTCGTAACTAGCATCTGAATTCTACAAGTCCCTTAGGAACGCGAAATTCATATTCTAGACTCGTTCCTTCATCGTTTTCAAACCTTCAACAATTAGTATTTTTATTCCCATTCTTTTCCTTTTAACCCTTAGCTTTAGATTTGCGCAGTGATAATAGATAACATTAGTTTGATTATCAATCCATGTGGGTTCGACAACCTTTTAAAACTAAACGAACAACTGTATACTTGCAATTATTATCCGATAGACACGTCAGTGTCACATGGTTAATTATCACAAATTAAATTCAATTTTTAAGACGGGAACAACCACATTCTTTGAGGATATTGAGTTTGGGGAAAAAAAATAAGGTTAGAGACTTTGTTTTAGAGGAATAATCGATAACAATTCCAGAACTAATTCATATAGTTGCTTTTCATTAAACAAGCATTAAACCTGCATAAGACATTGTTGCAATTCCTTAAACTCAAGATGAATTGGTAATTCATGAAGAACAAACTCAAAATCCTCAAGAAAAAGTGTTACAAGAATCAATACCTTTGTGGAGATCCACTAGATAAAAGAGAAATGCTATTCTGGATATTTACATAGTCTTTCTCCAAGAACATGAGGAAAATAATGGTATGCTGAAAGATGATCCAATCAACTTCCGTCAATTTATGCAGGATTCCAACTCGGAAAAGTGGATTGAAACAATGAAGGAGGAGTATAAGTCCATGCAAGACAATAAAGTTTAGGAACTTGTCCCATTACCAGAAGGTGTGAAATCCATTGGTTGCAAATGGGGTTTTAAGACCAAACGTGATTCTAACAATAATGTGGAGAGGTATAAGGCTCGTCTTGTGGCTAAGGGCAATACTCAAAAGGAGGGATTGACTTTAAAGATACCTTCTCTCCTGTTTCATCGAAAGAATCTTTTAGGACAATCATGACTCTTGTTGCACATTATGATTTGGAACTCCATCAAATGGATGTCAAGACACCTTTCCTCAAAGGCAACGTTGATGAAACAATCTATATGATGCAACCAGAAAACTTTGTGTTAGGAGACTAAAAAATATGGTTTGCAAATTGACAAAATCCATTTATGGACTAAAGTAGGTCTCGTCAGTGGTATCACAAGTTTCATGAAGTAATTCTCTCATTTGGTTTTGAGGTGAATTTTATTGAAGATTGTGTGTATCACAAATTCAGTGGGAGCAAGTACATTTTCTTAGTCTTGTATATAGATGACATACTGTTTGCCACAAATGATATATGAATGATGCACAAAACTAAGAAATTTTGAAATGAAAGATCTTGGTTATGCCTCCTTTGTATTAGGAATTCAGATACATCGAGATCGATATCGTGGTATTCTAGGATTATCACAAATAAGCTATATCGAGAAGGTACTTAAAAGGTTTGGCATGCTGAAATATAAATTAGGAGATACTCCAATTGCTAAGGGATACAAATTCAGCCTCAGTCAGTGCCCAAAAGGAAACTTAGAAACAATCTATATGATGCAACCAGAAAACTTTGTGTTAGAAGACTAAAAAAATATGGTTTGCAAATTGACAAAATCCATTTATGGACTAAAGCAGGTCTCGTCAGTGGTATCACAAGTTTCATGAAGTAATTCTCTCATTTGGTTTTGAGGTGAATGTTGTTGAAGATTGTGTGTATCATAAATTTAGTGGGAGAAAGTACATTTTCTTGGTCTTGTATGTAGATGACATACTGTTTGCCACAAATGATATATGAATGATGCACAAAACTAAGAAATTTTGAAATGAAAGATCTTGGTTATGCCTCCTTTGTATTAGGAATTCAGATACATCGAGATCGATCTCGTGGTATTCTAGGATTATCACAAATAAGCTATATCGAGAAGGTACTTAAAAGGTTTGGCATGCAGGAATGTAAATTAGGAGATACTCCAATTGCTAAGGGAGACAAATTCATTCTCAGTCAGTGCCCAAAAGGAAACTTAGAAATTCAAGAAATGTAAAAAATTCCTTATGCGTCAGTAGTAGGGAGTCTGATGTATGATCAAGTGCGCACGCGTCCGAATATTGCGATCATAGTTGGGATGTTAGAAAGATATTTGAGAAATCTAGGAATAAATCATTGAAAAGCAACCAAAAAGGTTATGAGGTATTTAAAGAGAACAAAAGACTATATGGTTACATATAGAAGTTCAGACCAGTTAGAGATCACTGGATACTCTGAATCAGATTTTGCTGGATGCCAAGACAGTAAAAGATCCACTTCAGGCTATATTTACATATTGGCTGGTGGTGCAGTTTCTTGACACAGTGCTAAGCAAACTCTTACGGCTTTATCCACAATGGCAGCATAGTTTATAGCATGTTATGAGGCATCCAACCACGAGATTTGGCTGAGGAATCTTGTCACTAGGCTGCGAATTGTGGAAAGAATTGAAAGGCCACTTAAGTTTTACTGTGACAACAAATCAATCGTCTTGTATTCCAACAATAATAGGAGCTCGACTAAGTCAAAACAAATTGACATCAAGTTCCTAGTTGTTAAGAAAAGGGTACAAAGTTGACAGATTTCCATAGAACACTTGGGGACAAACTCCATGATAGCAGATCCTCTTACAAAAGGTCTTCCATCCAAGGTCTTTCATGAGCACACTGCTCGCATAGATATTTTATCGTTAGAGGAGTCTTTGGTTTAGTAGGATTTAGTCGATTATGAATTTTGTGTTTGGTCTTATGTATGCATACTATGATTTTGGATATTTTTAAATTAATAAATTTTGATATTTAGTAGTTTACATTTTGTACAATAAATTTATTGAATGATCTCACTACAGTAAACTAGGACCAGTTGAAAATCGACATATAAAGACCAACTTCATGTGATTTTCATGCTACACATTTCATGATTGATCTATGTCATTTAGTTGTGTCACTGTCGGTGACCATTGATGAGTTTAGTTATGATTGATATGATGAAAATCACCTAGATTTTGTATATTGGCAAGACTAATTGACGAGATACTTTGGATATGCTTAAAGAATATAATGGCAAATTTTGAGCTCATAAAGTCTAACACATGTGTAAAGTTACATATGTGACCAGTGAGAGATTGTTAGAATTTTGGGTCACAAATGTAACATTTAAGGTGTTAGTGTCATTATTTTAATTAGTACTAAGAAATAACCCTAAGGTTATTTAAATGGATTATGGTCCCTCATTTGTAGAATAAGAACAAAATAAGGTTTATGAAGTTTTCTCTCTTTATCTCCATCAGAGGAGATTCAAAGAAATCTATAAATCAGAAGATCACATACCCGGAAACTTCAACAATTTCAATGACTATTTCAAGTACACTTCCGCCCTCATTTTCATAATGGTACTTGGATATGGGTTTAAGGGATACAAGTTGCTATATCGACTTTCTAACACTAATCACACCAATAACATATAGGGAAGAAACCTCATTACGAATATAAGATTCTATTTTAAACCTTATAAGAATATTCATGCATGTTAATCATGAAGTCAATCTTTAGGTTGATACTCTTGTAAAGTAAGAAATCCATCAATTTAGAGACATTTGTCTGTTTAACTCGTGCCCAACGCACACTTGTTTGAGGGTGATTTAACATGCTTCTCAGTTGCTAAAAATTTTTTGGTGTAATTTTTTTTTGGGCTTAGACTCTCCATTTTATATATAAAGAAAATTCATGTTGATGGAAGTATTAATGGTTAATTTCTCATATTGTTAGACAATATTTAGAGTGCTGCATATAAATATTATTTATATGGTTAACATCTCATATAATATTAGACAATATAAGAACTATTAAATTTTATGTGCATAAATTATGAAAATACTTAGGACCGGTGTTTTCCCATAAGTACGGTAATACAGGGTCTCAAATTTTAAAGGGGTGCAGCAAGGACGACGGGGCCTCAAATTTTAAAGGGTCTAAATTTTTTTTTAATTAAACAACACATTTTACACTTATATAAATATGTGTAAAATTATAATTTGTTTTCAAACGCTGTGATTTTATATCAATTTTTTTTAAAACAGATGCAAAATCATGATTTAAAAATTGTATTTTTTAAATTTAAATTTATTTTAAAGATTAGAGCTGAGCCTCCGGATTCATTGGAGCGGCCTTGAAAATACTATTAAATTTTATGTACAAAAATTTAAATTTAAAATTTATAAAAACACTATTAAATAAAACAGAAATAATGAAAATACTTTCATTTAATAAATTGATGTTTTGTTATGCCCTTTAACAACACCGACTTTGGCTGTTGAAGGCAATTAAAAAATCATTGCAATGTAATTATATTTTATATTCTATTATCATCAAAACAATTTGGATCTTGAGTCTACTTTTTTTACACTTTTTATTTCTTTCTTTTCAAGGTTATAAAAAAATTACATATCCACAATACACATCAACATTATTATATTATCACCACCAAATCAATATAAAACCACAAAAATAAAATAAAACACCACACAATCATATACTCTGAACCATGCATGCACTACCTCCCTTGCTGATGTTGCGGTGGCAAAAAGGCAGCGATGTTATACATGGCCGTCGGTATAAGTCCACCACAATGCCTAATCATTTCTTCCTTAAGCTCGCTAATATCCTTTTCAGTCATTGCCCTTGTCGCTGCATCTTGTCTTTCCATTTCACTTTCTAGCAATGCTATCTGCTTCAAAAGGCTTTTCACCTATTGTTCATTTTAACATACATCAGACACCAGACACTACATCGACATGGACTCAGACAGTTGAATGTAATCACATCTGTCAGTGCTAAATGTCTGACACTACATACCTTTCTGTGAGGCCATCTTGTTAATCCTGCTTTTCGACATGTTTTCTTGAGAACCGTTGGACACAAGTCCACTTTTTCCGATGCTTCCTCAATAGGTAGATGGAAATGGTTGCATAAATCACTCAATGTCAATTTTCCCGCTCTTTTTCTTTGTTCCGATAGGTCCTTTTTATCAACTGATGTGGTAGGGGTTCCATTCTCGCATTGCTCTTGTTCTACCATCTCATCTATAAACATAATAATAATCATTCAAACTCAGTTAAAGGATACTAATAACAAAGAATTTACCATTAAATTAGTAGCACTTTTTTTTTTTTTTTCATTTTCCATTTCCGGGACAAACCTGAATTATTTTGATTATTATTATCAAGACCCTCCATGTTAAAATCTTCAATCCAATCCAATCCAGTGCAAAGAGTCTCGTAATAGGATGACAAGGGATCTTGTAGAATAAAATATCCTGCTAAAATACGATCCATGCAGTATTGCGCCAGAAATTTCTTTATTTCATCAAGATTTCTCATGCTAAAACTGATGAAAATATTTTGATTATTTAAATTTTTTCATGACATGCAGTAAATAATTAAAAAAATAATAAAAAATGTGCTAGTACTACTATAAGAGTTAGAACATACTCAATCATTTGGTTAATTGGTGGATTTCCATTAACAGGTGTCTGATGATGAATTGCATGTGTAATCAAACCTAGCCTTCCATGAATCTCAAGCTTTTCAAACTGAACACCTATTCATTCACCATAAAAAAACATGTATAATCAATTAATAGAATGATACATAAATTAATTATGAGTACACTGTATATCTATACCGATAATAATTTTAAAAAAATAATAAATTCAACAAAATCATAAATGTCATGTTAGTTTTAGACATCGACACAGACACATTTTTTCAGAGGTGTTGATGTTAAAGTCGTATTGATATATGAATAAAGGCTAACTAACCATTCGCATGTATGATTTCTCTGAGAACTTGACAACAACTGCAAAAATATGGGATTGGTGCGGGTGGCCATTGATCAAGTGTCATTGCATCGGTTTGGTTCGGCAAAACCGGAATCTGATTTACCGGTTGAGTTTGTTGATCCTCATGCATTTGTTGTGGCATTCCATCGAAAAATGAATCACTAACACTATCGTGGTGATTTTCTTGAGACATTGTAGTGTAATCAAATGGATCACTATTAGTATCACTACCATGGTGATTTTGTTGGAATAGTGGAGAGGGAAAATGATCATTAAAGTTAGTACCATGTTCCTGTTGAAATACACCATGGTGATTCTGGTGGGGCAGATTATTGTTATTAATGGATAAATTGGTTAGATTTTGTTGAAACATTGAAGTGTGTTCATTGTTAATGTCAATGTTGTTAATGGCGCCTAAATCGTCTAATATAGGGTTACTCATAGTGAAGAAACTTGGATCAATGGAACATTCATAGGGGTCATTGAATTGATACGTGAGATCTTCCATGTTTTGAATATTTTTGTTATTATTATTTATGGTGGTGTAAAAAAAACTTAAAAATTATAAAAATGGTGTAATGGTAGTAGCGACGCTAAAAAAGAAAGCGTCGCTACTGAGAAGAGTTTAGAGTTTGAAAAGGAATTCGTTGAATGATGGAGAAAAAAAAAACCGAGAAAAATTGAAATTTTTTTGAGGGAATGTGATGGAAATTATATAAGGGTGAAAGTGGCTGAGTGACCGTTAATAGTAGTTGGAATATGTAAAGCCGTTTCAGTGTAAGGCTTTTGAAAAATCATGACGTTTCAAATTTGATTTTAAAATTTCCATGTAAATGAAAAAGATAAATCCTTGTCCCTTGAGTACCGATTATTCCCCGAGTAAAAATTGCAAAATCAAATCATAACTATTTAATTTAAGATTTCTTTTATGTTTTTTCATAAAAAAATATAAAAAATGTAAAAACATTTTTTATTGATTATTGATTATAGAAAAATCTATGGCATAATATTTACATTGACTCTGGAGAAAAGCAGCCAGAGTAAATTTAACTTAATGTATACTTATTTACTTTAATAAAAGGTTAAAAAATTGACTTTTTTTTTATAATTTAGAATTAAAAAAAAAGTTAAATATGCTTTTAATTTCTGAAAATAAGTTATAATATAATTTTAATCCCTCTAACATTTTTGTTCAAATATTTGTCCTTCAAAACTTTTTCGTCTCTATTTTTCATCTGTGACGTCTATTACACTTGACTGAATTTTATGTGGCGGATGAGTTGACATTTTTTATTTATTAATTTTGAGTATATGAATGGATGATTAAGCGCATGCTGCCGAAGGATGTTATGTGCTAACTAAATTCCTTTATTAGTTTAGTAAATACATAGCACCAGAAACCCTAAATCACTTTCACGCCCAAAATTGACTCTCATTCTCGTTCCTTCGCTTACTCCATAGAAGGTAATTTTTGAATTCAACTCCATTCTTCTTCAACTTCTTGTGTTTGCTTTGTGGAACATAGTATCAGTGACACATTGCATTTTTTTTACTTTGTTTGCAGAAAGTTGACTCCATTATCATTGTGTTAGGTTTGCTTTGTGGTCCCAACATTTGCATGAAAGGTGCTCGATTTGTGGTCCCTCGACATTGGAACTGAGGTAGGTCTACATGTTCCCTTTAAATTCTAATTTATTAAAGTTTGGCATAGTGATCGTATTTTACTGGTAGTTATTAGATTATTAGGGTTTGTATGCATACAATAGTCATTTAGTGGGTCTATGTTTGACTGTATTTTCCATCCATTATGTAGGGATGGGTGTTTTTAAAGTAATATTTTACACGAAGGACTCTTTTGTAAAAGACCCAATGCTAATGTATGAGGGTGGGGAAGTTTATGCCTTTAATGGTCAAGATAGAGAGTCATGGTCATTTTTAAAGCATGTGATTTAATTAAGGGAATGGATCATGGGTTTGAGTACAATAATGTTAAGATGTGGTGGAAACATGGCGATGGTACTTTAGAAAATGACGTAAAACCTTTTAGGGATGATGGTGATGCATTTGTTTAGCTGCATTCATTCAAACAAGTCAACAAGGTGAGGTTGAAATATACACTGAGCCTAAACCTAATATAGGGAATGCAACCTTTATGGAGAATGCAAGAAAGAGGAACAAGGTTAAAATATGTGAAGATGAGTTTGATTCAAATACTGATGAGAGTTCTAGCGATGAAGATGTGAAGGATGCCAAATTTGAGGATAGTGAAGAAGAAAGGATGAAGGGTTTTGATGAGGTTTTTGATGAGAAATTTGATAGTCAACTTAGAAATATACCTGTTGCGGATGTAGCAGGCTCTAGTGAGGCAGTGAGAACAACTCTTATTACACCAGAGATGGGAAAGGAACATGTAATTAAAGATGAGTATCTTACTGATGAGCTTGATAGTGGTGCTGAAGATGATAATGGTGATGATAGGCCAAGAGTTTTTAGGTTCAATGAGGAAGATAGGATTACAAAGTAATATAAATTCAAGGTTGGAATGGAGTTTTCATCTCTGAGGCAGTTCAAGAGTGCTATTTTGGAACATAATGTATTGAATGGTAGGGATATCAAATTTGTAAAAGATGATGCAATGAGATATAGGGTGGTTTGCAAGGAAAAATCACAATGCAATTACACTGTACTGTGCAGTAAAGTCCTAAGATCAACAACCTTTAAAATAAAGACCTTATATGATAAACATAAGCGTAGTAGACAAATTTTTAACAAGAGTGCCAAAGCTGATTGGGTTGCAAAAGTGATAGTTGATAGGATGAAGAACAATAACAAAATGAAGTTGAATGATGTAATTGTAGATGTTAGGGTGAGGTATGCAACATAAATCCATGGTTGTAGGACATTTAAGGCAAGACAGATTGCCAAAAAGATAGTGGAGGGAGACTCTAGTAAACAATATAGTTTGTTATGGTCATATAAGGCTGAATTGAGGAAGGCTTCACAAGGAAATACTTTCAAAATGAACACTCAATCTCCTGGTCCATGTTTACTACCAAGGTTTGAAAGGTGTTACGTGGCCTTTGATGGTACAAAGAAAGCTTTGAAATTAGCTTGTAGGCCATTTATTGGATTAGATGGATGTCATCTAAAACACAAGTATGGTGGGATATTGTTAATAGCTGTGAGAAGAGACCCTAATGACCAATATTTACCAATTGCCTTTGGAGTGGTAGAAACTGAGTCGAAGGAGAGTTGGAGTTGGTTTATGCAGTTACTCCTTGAAGACATTGGTGAAAAAAGGTGGTGTTTCATATCTGACCAACAAAAGGCAAGTACACTTCTAATTTTGTTTGGTTTTTTAGATGTTTGTTACTTGCATTACTTCCATTTCTTAAACTGTTGTTTATACTGTTTGGTTTTTTCAAGGTCTTGTACAGGTGTTGAGGAGCAATACCCAGCTTTTGAACACAAATTTTGTGTTAGGCATATGTATGCTAACTTTAAAAAACGGTTTGGAGGTGGTACCCTATTTAGGGATCTAATGATGGTTGTAGCAAAGGCAACCTACCTTGAGGCTCATGAACAATACATGCAGAAGATCAAGGAAGTCATCAATGGTACATATGAATGGTTGGAGGCAATTCCTAAAACTAAGTGGTGTAAGCATGCATTTCCTTTGTATTCTAAGTGTGATGTGTTGATGAATAATTTAAGTGAATCCTTTAATGCCACTATCTTGATTCAAAGGACAAACCAATTATAACAATGTTTGAATGGATTAGGTCGTATCTTATAGGTAGGTTTGAAACTTTAAGGCAAAAGGTTAATGGGTATAAGACTAGGATCATGTCAAAACTACTAAAGAGATTGGATAAAGAGATTGAAAAGAGTGCAAGTTGGACAACCACTTATGCTGGACAATTGATATTCCAAGTTACCCATGTCATGTTTACTGATAGCTTTGTGGTTGATTTGGCTAATCAAACATGTTCATGTAATTTTTGGGATCTCATTGGAATTCCATGTAGACATGCAGTTGCTGCAATCCATAGGAAAGTTGATGATCCCATTAATTATGTCCATAAGTGTTATCACAAGTCGACTTATGTCAAATTTTATGAGGAAGGTATCACTCCTTTGAATGGCCAAAATAAGTGGCCCAAAACCAATGATCAAGTAATTTACCCACCCATGTTCAAAAGAGGCCCAAGGAGGCCAAAAAAACATAGAAGAAGGGAACCTGATGAATCCAATGCTACCAAGTGGCAAAGAACTAATACTACTTATAGGTGTAAGACATGTTTGGAGTATGGTCATAACACTAGGACATGTAAGAAGAACAAACAAATTATTCTACACAAGAACCAAGATGTAACAACAAATAAGGTACCTACACAGACAAGTCAAACTGAGAATGTTCAAAAGGCAACATCAACAAAGGTTAGTCTTGTGGTTTATGGGTAATTGTATATTGTTTGTTCTTGTTTGTATGTTCTGAGTAACTGTGAACAGTTTTTCACTAGAGACCTAATGGGTCATTGAATAAGAAAGTCAAAATGGCACCAAGCAAGGCAGCAAGTAAGGTACAAAGTAAGGCACCAAGCAAGGCACCAAGTAAGGCACAAAGTCAGCCACCAAGTAAGGCTAAGATTGCTCAACCTCAAGTCATAAACTAGATAAATGAGGCACCTAGTCAGGCTTCAGTCCAAGGTTCTCATGCTGCTTAACCACCAACAGATCCAAAACTACATTACCACCACCAAGTCCTCATGCTGATACTGCACCACCACCAACAGATCCACAAACTGCACTATGTAACACCCCCTTTCTATACCCCCAAATAAACAAATAAATCACTTAATCACTTATTGAAATTTCGTCAAAGTAAATTTAAAATATGGTATAAAAGGAGCATGCCACACATACATGAAAATAAATCAGACAACACCTGCTCAAAATGACATGTAACAGTGGGGTAGTTTTGAAATAGAGGACTTGGTCCTTACACCCGCATTTCAATTTTCGAAATATCAGCGGAAGATTAAAACATTAAACCATTTGAAAACATAATATCATAAATATACATATCAAATCAGTTTGTTCATCACATCATCATGGTTTTATAAAACACATTTGCCAACAGATACATATACAATGTATCTCAAAAGAATGCTATACAACCTATCTACCCGTTGCTACATATCAGAGCGACCCGACAAAAGAATGAAGATAAAACTTCACAAAAAGAACCTCCAACAACCTAATCTGCAATGCCTCATAGAGCATTATAAAACAGCAAAAGGGTGAGAAATATTATCGTAATAATCAATGCATATAAATATATATATATACATATACGAAAATAAAGATACAAATATTTCACAATTCTCACCACAAATCATTCATAACTCATTATACATTTCACGACATGTATAAACACATATGAATAATCACAAAACATCTTTCACCAACACACCAATCCATTATTCACAATTCACCAAATCACCAATTCACATACAAGCATAATTCATATAACAATGACATCAATGTTATGTGACTCAACACAACTCAATGCAACTCAATGCTATGTGGTACCAACACTTGTTATCATTTT
Organism: Lathyrus sativus; assembly: GCA_963859935.3. NCBI lineage: Eukaryota > Viridiplantae > Streptophyta > Magnoliopsida > Fabales > Fabaceae > Lathyrus > Lathyrus sativus. Next base: position 659,682,697 of record OZ012741.1, on the reverse strand, counting down.
TCGGTTTTTACATTTAAACCGGGTCCACCCTTCTAGACCGATAACAACAAAGCTCGTTCCCTAAGCTTTCAAACCCACCCTTCTAGGTTTGGGACAAGCCACTAGTCTCCACGAAACTAGCAAACATTGCCTCTTGACTAAATGATGCATATGCAATCAACCACAAATGCACTTAAGACCGATCTCACGTCTTAATCCCATGCATTCAAATAATTCCTCCCTTCAAGAATTAAAACAAGATTGCACACACAACATATCATAAAATCACGTATTCATACTTTACATCATCATGTTTATCAAACAATGCACGCATATCTTACAATATGCTCCCATGCATTAATTCACAATAATCGGATACAACAAATATGCATTCATAATTCAACCTCATTACCTTTTCAAACAATGCACACATATTTACAATATGTTCTCATGCTTTCACAATATCGCATACAATCAATATGCATTTACACTTCAATATCATTACCACATTTATCAAGCAATGCACGCATATTCACAATATGTTCTCATGCATTCTTCACATACAAACAATATGCATATATTTGTCAAAAGACTATATTTCATAATCGATTCCACCATCTAGGATTCACACCATACGGCTACCCACAACATATCATATCACAACATGCACAAGCTATACGTTATATAACAAAAGTATTCTGCACAATAACACATCAATCACACACATTCGCGACAGTAAAAATCAACACAACAATATGTTTTCAATTTTCTGCTATAATTGAACCAGGTACAGGCCTCAAAGCCATTTTTTCTAGAAATATAATCTCTTTAACTTACTAACGCTTCAAACGGGGGTCAAAACCGACTTACGGTTCAAGAGTTATGAATTTTCGAAGTTTTCTGAAAAACCAGAATTTTGCCTAAACACGGCTACGGGATTTTGCATTTTCGCCCAAAAATACGACCGATTCAATTCTTTTTTTCGAAACAAACACATACTCATACTCACTTAACATATAGCAGTGAATTAGAACCATTAAACACGATTTCTACGACGTCCGATTTCCACTCAAATTTCAAACCCTCAATTATCCAAAAATGTCAAAACTCACAAACTCAACCAAATTCAATCAAACGAAATCCAATAATCACGGCTAAACATTACCGGACTAAATAACGCAATTTATTTTGAATTCTAACCGTTCAAAACTTGATTCTACCGATTAAACCATTTATGCCCTAGAATGGAAAATGGAGAAAAACACCCAAACAAACTCAAACAATCCATACATAATCACATACATTGATAAGATAATGATATTTCACACCCTTACCTTGCTCAAATCGATGCTTGAGAGTTGTTCTTGATAAAAATCCAAACTTTGCTCTTTTCTTCCTTTTTTCTCCTCTTCCACTTTCTTTCTCTTCTTTCTCCTTCTTATGTTTCTAACTTTCTATTTCTTTTCCAAATTTCCTTTATATCACTTTCTATCCAATTTCCTTCCAATTTATTTTCCTCTCAAACATCTACCAATTTAATAAATAATCACTCAATTAATTAAATAAACCCCATAATTCATTTAATTAATTAAAATAATCACTTAATTAAAATTGGACTGTTACACACTACCACTACCAAGTCCTCATGCTGATACTGCACCATCACCAACAGATCCACAAACTGCACTACCACCACCAAGTCCTCATGCTGATATTGCACCACCACCCATAGATGCTCAGGTTGCACAACCTATAGCTTCTGATACTGCACCACCACCAACTACAAATAGAAGAAACTACCTCAATGACATGAATCCAGATGTTCTCGAAGCAACTATTAATGATATCAACAATGGAATGAATACTGTTCTTGACATTCAACCTCTTATAGTTGACTTAAGCCCTATCAAACAGGCTGCTGTAAGCACGAGTCCTTCAATGTCTGGTGGAGTGAAGACCTTATTTGATAGTGCACCAAAAGTCAAACCCTCCAAAGCATTCAAACATCCAGGAAAGGTCAAGGCAACCTTCAGTGATCCTGTAAGTTAGGTCAAGTTTATTCATGGCTTTTTTTAGGTCAATGTTAAGTTACTCAAGTTTATTTATGGCTATTTTTTTAGGTCAAGTCTATGATGCTAAAGAAGAAAAAAGTCTCAGGAGCTGTGAGTTAAACCATAAAGAGTGAAAGACTCAAGACTATAACAACAAAAGACATCAAGGGGCCTAGAAAACAACCTGAAGATCCAGTTGTGCTTACTGAATATGATACATCAAAACAACCAAAACAAAAGGGAAGAAAAAGTTGAGAAGAAATTCAAAAAGGCTTGACTCAATGAGGATGAAGTTTGAAGAAGTTGAATGATCTTGTTTTTTTGGGCTATGTTACCATAACTGTGTTTTTTTGTAGACTTTGATTAAGTATGTTTTTTTGTCTATGATGTAACCTATGATCATCTGTACTCGATATATAATGACTTGTAATTTTGGTCATCCTTTTGGATCAAACTAAGTCCATGTGTTGACTTTGAATACTTTGAATTCCTATGTTTTTAATGAAGTTATTTCATGTCGGTTTGTTTGCAAATTATGATGTCAAAAGTGTTACCAAACTTTTAGGGGACATAATGCCAAAAATGAGGCTGAATTTAAAGAAACATCATGCCAAAATTTAAGATGTTATAAAGTCAAAATTTAGATGTTATGAGTCAATTAGAAGACAAATTATAATTGAAACAAAAATCCAATACAAACACGTAGAAACACAGTGATCAGACACAATTCTTATAAATTGAACATCCACAATTCCATTACATTGATCATCAAATATTCCATTACAAATCATTTCATGACATAAACTACTTATCATATCAATCCAAAATTCCATTACATTGATCATCCTAAATTCAACAATTACATTTCATAAATTGATACACATTAATCATAACAGAAAATACAAAGCATATCAACTTGGTTTTTCCAGCCCATTCCTATGCTCTCAATTTTGCTTGCATCTTCATGTTCTTCTTCTTTGAACCTTCGTACAACTCTCTCAACAAATCAACCTTATCTGATTCTTTCATCCTGTTATTTTCTACCTGATCAAAACCATTATCATCTTCTTCGACAAGATCTTCATCCCATAAAAAAAGATCACAAGTTTCTTCACCCTGCCAAAAGGACATCTCCAGAAAAGCCTGCCTTTATTGCGACCATTCTTGCACACGTATGAAATCATACGAGCATCACAACCACAATTCCTTCCTCGACGGAGGCTTCACATAGATGACGAAGACATGCTAACAGGTTTCTTAGGACTTGTCATTGAATACGACATCAAAGAAGTTGAAAGAGGGCGAAGACAAATGAAAGCTGAAGAAAAGGGCGAAGAGAAATCGAGGCTGAAGAAATGGAAAGCAAGAAGAAGAAGACCAGAATCTAAAGATGAAATGAGACTAAAGAGAAAGAGTGGTGTACGAATGTGATTTGATGAAATTAGGTTAAAGATTTACAATCTGATGCGTCGTTTCCTAGCATATGTGGGAATCCAAACAGGTCCAAATAATTAAAAAAGAAAGCCAAATCAGCGTCCATGTAGGATGTCGTTAAGTGAAATAGACGGCAGAGATGAAATCTAAGGACACAAATCTTTAGGAGGATGATTCTTTAAACAAAAATGTTAAAAGGACTAAAATTGGATTTTGAGTTATTTATAAGGACATGTAACATATTTAACCCTTAAAAAATGTATTTTTTTTTATAATTCACTAATAAATTAAATAAAAATAAAAAAGGTTACAAAAATTCAAAGAGGACAAAAGCCTAACTCAAACAAACCACTTCAAAAAGTAGTAAACATTCCAAATAGATTGTAAATAATAATGGTGTAAAGAAAATAAGTAAAACCACACCATACAAATACTATTTAACGAACTTGCGTACATAAACAAAATCAAATATAATATAAAAAGTTGTTGCGTGGATCTTTACAATATTAAATAATGGTGAATAAATTAACTATCAACACAATTTGATTCATGTATCAGCAACTCCCTCACAAACTTAGATCCAGAGAAACAGAACCATCTGTTCGTCCATCGAAAAACCATGCTAACAGAAGCAGCGACCAAAAATTCAGAGAATCACCTCAATTTGTCCCCGCTGATTGTACCAATTATGAGGATGAAGATATCAACAAATTTGAAAATAGAGGTAACAAATCTGGAAAATCTAACAATTAAAAAAGCAAATCTAACGTTGTATGAGAACACCGAAACCAAACATTCAAATGTCAAAACTGACATTTACGTTGGTGCAAAATCCTTTAAGAGTTACCGCAACCCCAACAAAATTAGAAGGTAATATTAAGAGTTTCATATCAGATAATATATGACATAAACATGTGTTTATAAGTGTGAGGGCAATCCTCACCTTACAAGTCTATTTTGTAGGATTGAGTTAAGCTTAACCACATTTCTTAACACGATATCAAAGTCTCATTTAAGATTCAGTGGGCCACCTACTATGATTTTCGCTATCGAAACACCTATCATTTACTTCCACGCTCAAGCTGTCTAGTACTGGGCGCGATGGAGTATGTTAAGAGTCTCAAATCAAATAACATATTGCTTAAACATGTATTTATAACTGAGAGTAATTTTCACCCTACAAATCAATTTTTTAAAATTGAGGTAGACTCAATGATATTTGTTAACCGATAATATAAAGGTAATACGGAGAATCAGAACAAAATGACTCTTATCGCACCACGGTCAAAATCTACATTTTAAAAGAAAGCTTTTGGATTAGAAAAATGTGTTGTTTCTTTATCATATGCACATGTTACTTTTGTGATTTTGTTTAAATGAAATCCTAGTAAATGCTTTTTATTTTATTCTAAATATAAGTCTTGCTAACCCAAGTTTAGCAATTAATAATTAAATAATATAAAATATTGATTTTTTTTAAAAAGTTGGATGAATGTATAGTTTTTTTATGACTAATATACTATACGATTAGTTTCTTAATTTGTATGGTTAGAACGAGTTAACATTAGTTTTCTAATATTGCGAGTGATTGGGGCTTTGTGGGTAGTCCATTTCCGTTTTCGATTTTATTTGTGTTTAATCTAAATTTGTAAGTTTTAAAGGTTATATAAATTGTAAAAGAAACATATACGTGAGACTTTTATTTATTGCATGTATACAGCCACTATAAAACGACTATTACTAATAGAGTAGAATACTACTAGTAATTTACCATCTCGAGAATTTAACATTATATGATATATAAATATATTTATGACTTTTTTTTATATGAAATCCATTTATGATTTTATGGTTAGATATTAGAGTAGTAAGATAAATATTACAAAAATAAAAAATTAAGGAGTAGAAAAATTGACACATAATATTTACGTGGAAAACCTTCAATAAATAAGAAAAAAAATTATGGACACTGGTAGAAAATATTTTCACTAAGTGGAAAAAATTATAACACTTTTCTCTATATACAAGAAGAAAACAATCACTCTCTCTTGTAATAGGAGAACACTCACTAAAAGAACCTTATAGAAGAAAATACAATATATTCTATCTCTCTAAATTTTTCTTTTATGTTATGTTGCAATGTTTTTGTGTTTTTTTGTATTAGGAATGAGAAATGCACCTCTATTTATAGGTGCTGATCTTCACAAAATTATGTGAGTTGTTACAAAACCATGAGTATTTCTTTTTTGGTCCACAAATTGTGACTTTATTCAACCACAATCCTTGACCATAATCTTTTACCATGAACACAATATTTGACTATGACCACAATCTTTGACAATTTCCCACTTAAAGTCACATTTGTGATCTTCCAAAATCTTCTCTACCTTGCCAACTCCATGCTGATTACGGTTCTAATAGGCCATATGAAGACCTACACCATGCAAACTTATCAGAGTTAATCAGCTTCGTCATTGCATCTGCTAGGCTATCTTTAGTGTGAATTTTTTTGCATATCCACACTTCCTTCTTCTACTACCTCTCTAACAAAATGTTATTAAACTCCTATGTGTTTTGTCTGGGACTGAAAAAGTTGGATTCCTTGCAATGTGCAAGGCACTCTGACTGTCACAGTACACAGTAATATTTTGTTGCCTGTGCCCGAGTTCTTTCAATAACCTTTGAATCCAAATTGTTTCCTTACATGCTTGGATAGCTGCCATGTATTCAGCTTCTGTAGTAGACAAAGCTACAATAGTCTGCAGTTTGGATAACCATCTTACGCTCCTCCTGCAAGTGTGAACACATAGCCAGTAGTAGATTTTCTTTTATCAAGATCGCTTGCAAAATCTAAATCAACATAGTCTCTGATAGTGAATTCTGATCTCCTAAAACATAGTGCAGCACTCGAGGTTCCTTTGATGTATCTAAGGATCCTCTTAACAACATTTCAGGGTTCATTACCTGGATCTGCCGACTAACCATTTTAATTGCTTGAGAAATATCTGGTCTAGTACATATCATATCATACATAAGGCTTTTCACCGCCGATGCATACGGTACTCGAGACATTTCCATCCTTTTCGCTTCATTGCTAGGACTCATACTTGAGGATAATTTATAATTGACATGAAGTGGGGTAGATATTGACTTACAGTCTTGCATGTTAAAGCGGCGCAAGACTTTCTGAAGATAATTTTTCTGAGAAAGCCAAATCCTTCTGTCTTTTCTGTCTCGGTGATTTTGCATCCCTAAAATCTTGTTTGCTGGTCCCAAGTCCTTCATATCAAACTCCCTAGCCAATTGTGCCTTCAATTCTTGGACTCGATCTTTGTTGGAGCCTACCACCAACATGTCATCCACATACAACAGCAAAATGATAAAATCATCATTATCATCAAACCTTTTATAATACGTACAATGGTCTGAACTTAATCTATTGCATCCATGACTCATGATGAAGGAATCAAATCTCTTGTACTAACACCTCCGCGCCTGTTTTAAACCGTACAGAGATTTGGTCAATCTGCAAACCAAGTTTTCTTTTCCTTGTTCTTCAAAGCCTTCGGGTTGGAGCATATATATTTCCTCTTCAAGTTCTCCATGAAGAAATGCAGTTTTTACATCAAGTTTCTCTAGATTTAGATCAAATGCGACACACACCGCCAAAACCACTCTGATTGTGGTGAGTTTTACCACTGAAGAAAATATATCATTAAAATCATTACCTTCTTTCCGAGCATATCCTTTGACCACCAGTCTTGCACGATATCATTTCACCTGATCGTTGCCATCTCACTTAATTTTGAAAACCCATTTGTTGCTGATGGCTTTCCGGACTTTAGGAAGTTCAACAAGTTCCCAGGTGTTATTTCTATGTAAGCCTTCAATTTTCTCTTGCATTGCTTCCATCCACAGAGAAGCATCTGAACCATTTAATGCCTCATGAAAGGTTGATGGTTCTCTATCTTCTAATAGAAGACAATATGCATCATGACTTGCCATCACATATTCTGAGTGCCATGATGGTTTTCTTATCTGATGTGTGGTTCTTTTGGGATCTGTAACACCCCAATTTTTAGTAATTATTTATTTAATTAAATTAATTGATTAATTGTGTGATTTTGCACCTATTCGAATTAACTAATTTATGTGATTTATTTGAATTAATTGAATTAATTAATTTATTATCTTTATATAAATTATATAATTTATTTGAGTTGTTTGGATTAATTGATTTATTGGACATATTTAAATTGATTGATTTAATTTGATTATTTATTTTATTTGATATGTTATAATTGGTAGAATAATATAGAATTGTTAGATTAATTTATTTATTAGGCCTAATTGGGGGTGTGAATAGAAATGAGTTAGTAAGCTCATTATAAATTATTAGGTTTTGAGAAATTGTGAGAGTTTTATAAAACAAGAGAAATGGGATAGAAGAGAAATAGAAAGTTGGAAAGAGACTAGAAGAGAGGAGTGGAGAAAGAGTTAAAAATCCAAGAAAATCAAGATAAGGGTGGATTTTCACTCATTTATTAGAATTATTTGATAATGATTAGTGGGTAGAATTATGTTTAGGATAATTAGATAAAACATGATGTTGAATTTAATAATAATTAATGTAACTTTCCCATATCCTATGAGATGTAGTACAAATATTAATTACCAGTAATAACATGAGACACTCTTTTTCTCATATTGTAGCGGAAATGAAAATACAAGACAATGTAAACCATTACGTTATTTCCGTAGCACATAACAAGAAATTGGTATTAATGAAAATGTGTAATTATAAAATTATATTATTTATTAAAATACTAAATATTTATTAAAATACTGAATATATATTAAATAGTGAAAATTTATTCGAAATATTGAATACATTAATAAATGTTAATTATTTCTTAAAATACTGAGTATTTATTTGGAATATAGATTGTTTATTAAAATATTGGCTATTTGCTGAGTATTGAATTTTTAATTATTAGTAATGAATTAATTATTATATGTTTAATTAGTGATGTGTGTTTTTGTGAATTGAGGTTGGATTGTGATGATAATTGTGTGTGTGCAAATGTGTGGTAATTCAAGTGTGATGAATTATTGTAGATATGCATCAATATTAAGATTAGGGAATGATCTTAATTTCATATGATTATTGAATTTGTATACACTTCATTTGTGTCAAGAGGCAATGCTGGCTAGTTTTGTGGGAGTTAGTGACTTGTCCCAAACCTAGAGTGGGGTTCGAAAACTTAGAGAATGAGTTTTTTGTGTGTTATTGGTCTAGGGAATGGACCCAGTTTAATGTAAAAACTGAAAAATAATAACAAGTGTTGGTACCACATGGCATGAGTTGCATTTGAGTCTTGCATTGAGTCTCATTGTGTATATGTTGTTATATGAGATTATGTGTGTTTATGTGAAAGTGTATGAAAAACATGAAGTTATTTCAGCGTTATTGAGCATGACAGGTGTTTGTGTGATGTTTTGAAATTTTATGTGACACACTTTTATGAAATGCATGATATTTACTCTGATTATATATATATATATATATATATATATATATATATATATATATATATATATATATATATATATATATATATATATATATATATATATATATATATTCTGCGGAGTTTAGAAGGGTGTTACAGGATCTACATTATTGACCTCAGTTGGTTCTTGTTCTTCGTGCTCTGGTTCTACTTTAGAAGAATTATTTTCTCTTGACTTTTCCTCCATCTCTATTGTAGTAGTCTCCTTTATAGTGTTTTCATCTTTTCGCTCCTTTTGTAGTTCATCTTCTACAAAGATTACATCTCTGCTAACAATAATCTTGTGGGCAACGAGATCCCACAGAAGATACCCCTTCACATTGTCAGTGTAACCCAAGAATATGCATTTCCTGGATTTTGGGTCCAACTTTGTTCTTTCTTAGGAGTTGTACATCACGTACACAGGACATCCAAATACATGAAAAGAAGAATAATCAACTAGTTTTCCCTTCCACATCTCCATTGGTGTTTTTAAATTGATCATAGTTGATGGTGATCGATTTATCACGTAACAGACAGTTTTGACAGCTTATGCCCAGAAAGACTTTGTCAATCCTGTTGTTTTTAGCATAACTCTCGTCCTCTCCAGAAGAGTTCTATTCATCTGCTATGTTACACCATTCTGCTGAGGTGTATGAGCAACAGTAAGTTGTCGTTTAATACCTTCTTGCTTGCAGAATGTCAGGAAATCACCATCTGTATATTCCCCTCTATTATATGTCTTCAAGCACTTAATTCTTTTCCCAATTTTAAGTTCCACCTGTGCTTTAAACTCCTTGAATACTAAGTACACATATGACTTCTTCTTGATTTGATACACCCATAGTCTCATGGAGTAATCATCAATGAATGATACACAATATTTTGCTCCTCCAATGGACATTTCCGGTGACTCCCACACATTAGAATGAATCAAGTCTAGTATGTGTCTGTTTCGAGCAGTTGACTTAGAAAGCTTTAGTTTATGCTGCTTGCTTATCACACAATGGTCGTAGAAACGTAAATTTATTGACTTGATCCAGGGTATGAGATTACGTTCTGCAAGAACTTTTAAGCCTCGTTCTGACATATGACCTAGTATGCAATTCCATATCATCGTTGTTTCTTCCTAGCTTCTAGCTGCTACTAATGCATCTGCTCCTTTCATCGCGTCTCCCAAAAGCATGTATAGATTTGCAGCGACCTTCTCTGCTTTCATCACTACTAGCGAACCTTTCACCACTAAAACACGGGTCTTGCATCCGAGGTCATCTAGTTTCCCAATAGACAACAAATTCTTCGTCAATCATTTCGCATGTCGTGCCCCTTGAAGTGTGCAGATAGTACGATCATACATTTTTATTTTTACAGTACCAACTCCAGCAATTTCCAAAGCATGGTCATTCCCCATCAATACATGTCCTTCCGAGATAGGTTTGTAAGTGTAAAACTAGTCTAGTCGTGGAGTCATGTGTCATGTTGCTCTTGAATCTACTATCCAACCAGCAATGAGTTGAATTTCGCCTTTGGTACTGTCGCTACTCGAATATGCAACGACGGAGAGGCGAGAAAGGAAAGACATAAGAGTTTCCATCAAACTTTATTTATCTCAAAAGGGGAAGGGAAAACATCGAGAAAACCCCAAGAAAGAAAAGGATAAGATGGTCTCGCAACCAAGAGAACGGGTTCGAAAGCCGGTTATGCGAAGGGAAGGTATTAGCAACCCTCGCATCCATCTTACTCGATGAGAACCATTTATTTGTCTATGTGTGAAGGTAATTTCTAAGTATATTTATTTTAAGAGTGTTCCAAGGGATAAAGAGAAAAAGGTTGGAAATAGGGAAAAGAGAAGGTAAAAAAGGGGGAAAAGAGAGGCTTGGTAGGACCTCGCGGTCCCATGCCTACATATTCTCAACAGGTATGAAAAAGTCAGAGTCAACGTAGTTCGGGGAACTACGATTAAAAATTGAAGAGTGCTCGGTAAGGATTGGGGCCTTTGTGCCTACGCATTTTTACTTAAAAGAAGTAAAGAATCAGAGCAACTGTAGTTTGGCCTACGGTTAACTGGTATTTTTGATGGATGATGCTAACGTGCACATTCTAGCAGTTTGGTGTATTGCAGCTCGCTTGTGGAGTCTTAGGCGTTACCTGTTTGCGGTAGAACGGACGTAACATATCCTTTTGAAAACGATATGGTTTTCACCTTCGAGGCAAGATGTCACATTTGATTTGTGGATATATTTAAGGGTGAAATAGATCCTCGGATAGTAACCCCTTACGGGTAGTTTATCTCAAAGATTTATTACGAAAAGGTGTGGCGAATACAATCACGTCTTCATATTGAAAGACGAGTATCGAGACCACACGTTCTACAGTGAGTATCCTGATACTCAAAGGGGAAGAAGTCTGCACTTAATCCTCTCTCTTTAGTTCAATACAAATAGAACTTCATTCTCTTTATTAAAGATGTTTTGATCTTGAATGGTAAGCACTTTGCGACAGTGAACCCTAAAGGTAATGTCAAGCACTCGGGATAGGAGAAGGCATACGCCTAACCACTTCATAACCATCCAAGTTTATTAGGAAAAGAGTTTTGAAAATGCACTTGGTACGAGACCAAGGTTTTTAGACTCAAAAGAGAAAAGTTTGAAAAGAAGTTTTGAAATGAGAGAGTGGTGAATAGAACATGGTAGGTTGATGGTGATGCGCGAGGCAATCGACTTACGAAGGTTGAATACATACAAGGTTTGTGTGGTTTGATACAAGAGATGTGGAAAGAGAAGTAGAAACCCTAAAGTGGTCCAATTTGAAATGAGTTTGAAAATGACTCGACGTTGGGTCAAGCTTCAGTTGTTCTTTATTTTGAAAACATATTCTAACCTAATTCATTTTTATCTTTCTTAACTAGTAGCGCGCAAGCATAAAAAGAACTAAGATATTACACGGTACGAGAGAGGGATACATGTAAAGTACACGGGATTGCGAGAAATAAATGGTTTCATTGTCAGGTAGCCCAAGAGGAAGCCGTGTGTGCGCGACAAAAGGAGCATGAAATGGTTGCATAAATGCAAGGGGCAGCAAGACAAACATCTCATATATATCATATAAGATCATAGAGCAACGTCGAGCACATGTATAGAGACAACAATGCAAGACTAGTTCAAGTTGCACACAATTGGAACATTCTAAACATGCTAAACTTGTAAAATACACAAGTGATCACAAAACCAAAGCATAAATGACCTCAAGGAAGTAGGTTATCATTTGCTAAAATTCCATTAGCTATAATCAACTTTAACTAGGTTAAAGGATCCATAGACTAGACATGTAGCTCAAACACAATGCAATAAGAGTAACCTTAAAGAGGTCATAAACAAAAATAGAAAAATAGGTTAATAAAATCCCAAAAAATATTAAAACATAAGTTCAAAGACTTATCTAAGCGCATGCAAAAGATGGGAAGAAAATAAGCTAAGGAGCATGTTCAAAACATAAGATTAATGCAAACAAGGTTAAGGAGTGGAAGATGATTGAGGGTCACAATATGAAAAATGGTAAGTCACCTTAGGTAACTTCAACCAAGCTCCAATTAGCATCATATGATCCCTAACCAGTTTACTTACTGTGGCTAAAAAGATAGCTTCAAATGTTGAGGAGAAGTCACTCAGTTTTTCAACCTTTTAACAAAGGTATCAAAGGAAGTACTTCCTCAAAAGAAAATCAAATAAAATAAAAATAAAATAATAAAAAATAAAATAAAAATATGTAAAAAAAACTAGAGACATTAAATAAATATAAAATAATATTTTTTTTATTTTTTAAAATAATTTAAATCGTTAAAATAAAATGAAAGAAGGAAATGAAATTAAAATATATAAAAAACTAAAACAAAAAGGGTGCAAGAAAGAAAGGGGGGGGTGTGGTAAACCCAATGAATCAGGCCCACCGTGGAATTTTCCTTTTTAAAAAAAGTAAAAGGACTTGATCAGATCCGTTGGATCTGGTCAGAGGTCCTAACATGCGCGAGACCACCATGGTCCTCACCGTCCGCGCCGCGTGGAATTGCTTCCCCTCCTCAACATGGAGGGAGGCGCTACATGCTGTAGAAGGAAACAAACACTTTATTTTATTTTTAGCCTACCAAGGAGTGACACGTGGCAGTATGCATGGTTACATGATTTTTTTCAAAAAAACACCATTAACACTAATTTTGGAGCTCCAAAAATTATCATAAAAATGAAAAATAAAATATCATTCTGTACTGAAATTTCGCGTAGAAAAAGAATATGCAATCCATTTTCACTCAAACGCCATGGTTTACGGAAAAATCGGGAAAACTCAAAACACACCAAAACTTAAACTATCTCAAAACATGATAAAAATGCAAAATAAGTGTACAAATGATTAAGAACATTATTCAACACACCAATACCTAAAAATTAGCAACAAAAATCACATGAAATAGTTAAAATATGGACCTTCTTAGGAGTGTGTAAGGAGGCTGAAAGATGAAGCTCGTTCTCCTTCCTCAGGATTCTGTTTGCTCTAGTCCTTTTTGCTATGGTTTCCTCACAATTGCTACTTGAGATCTAGGCAAAGAAATCTTGTTGAAGATGTTTGTATCTTGCACACAAATGTCAAAACCAAAGGTTTTCGTGAAATAATTTGACTGAATTTTTATGGCTCTTCAAGCTTTAGAAAAGCAATGAGGGAAGTCTCTATTTATAGAGTGATTCCTTCTAAGGTAAGAATGAGGAGTGGAAACAAAGCAAGAGATTTGGAGTTTTTTATTTTTGGTTTGGAAATGAAAATAATGAAAATACCCATAAATGGTGGTGGTTTGGATGAAGGTTTGGAAACAAAACCATGTGCACATGTCTAGGGTTGGATAAGTGTGAGAAATTCGTGTGAAATGATCTGGCTAAGTGAGTGAATTTGATGAGCAAGTTTTGCCACTACAACACACTTTACAAACTTCCATTTTTTCCCAAGAATTCAAAAATCCTCTCCCATGTGCAAGCCAAGAGTTTAGTCATTTTGGGTAAAGTTTTGGATGGTTTTTAAGTGGGGACTAACATGAAAACAAAATATTACACCACCATGAAGAAAATAAAAATTTAGAGAACTCTTGACATTAAATTTCAAGTGTGAAATATGTTATATCATGGCCACCTTGTGAGGGTATAACTTGGGGTAGGATGATTAAAATGAAGTAAAGTTGGTATTAAAAGAAAGCTCGGAGGATGTTTAGAAACTTTCATGTTGTGGGAAAAATGAAACAAAGTCTTGAACATGTAGCAAAATGGCCATGAAGTTAATTGACTTTAAGCTAGAACTTTCCAAAACTGGAAATTCTTTAAAAATCTAAATTTTCCATAAATGGCAAATTTTCCAAATTCTTGACTTTTGATGGATATCTTGACTATTCTTAATCCCAATCCTTCTTAATCATATTTGACATGATGAATAAATATTTGACCTAAAAAAGTCCAGTGTTGACTTTCCACTGTGCAGTTGACTTTTAGCCCAAATTCCTCAATTTCCAAGGATACGTTGTTGACTTTAATGCTTGACCATAACCCGGATGAAATTCAGGTATGCTGGTATCACATGAGCTCTTTGAGACTTTAGGGAACCACAAGCTTGAGAAATAAACTCAACCTGCTTTGAGAAAAGTGACCTCTCGAGCTAAGTTAAAATCCTTTGAATTCTCCCATCCGGAGCTTGAATCATGCACTCATGAGAATGTAAATGCTAATACTAATGATAATGATATGGAGGTTAAAGCCTAACACGTAGAGAAAAGTTATACAAGTAGGACGAATTTGGGGTATGACAGGTACAAACTGCTGCTCTGTTGTAAAGGATTTCTCCATCATCTGAGGTACTAGAAATACATCCTTGAGATGTAATTGCTTCAAAAGACTTCTCACTGGGACCATGTTCTGTTGATCTACCTCTCGTAATCGTCAAAGATTCTATTCGTTTCGAGCTTTCTTTATGATCTTCCTTATTTTTATGCCTAGATTCTTCTTCAAGAACAACTCCGACGACATCATTAAAGGATAGATAGTCAATAATATTATTGTTTGTAATATTGATGACGAGTTGATCATACGAATCTGGTAAAATCTGAAGAAGAAGCTCTGCTCGTTCTTTTTTCCACTATTGTGAAATCTGATGCAGATAGTTGAGCAAATAATGTACTTAAATTATTGATGTGATCTGACATCAAAGTGGATCCACTCATTCGAAGAGTGTAAAGTCTCTTCTTTAAGAAAATTAGGTTGTGAAGTGACTTGACCTCGTATAGTTGGATGAAAGTATCCCATATCTCATTTGAAATTTTCTTTTCTGCTATACTTGACAAAACTGAATATGTCATTGCTCTATGCAAATTGGCATCAACATTGTCATCTATCTCTCTCCATTTTTCATTAGTTATATCTGTAGGTCTACCTTTAATTGCCGGTGGGCAATTATCCTTCCTCAGGATTGTCTGCATCTTCAATTTCCACAGGGAGAAATTACTCCCACTGAATTTTTCAACCTCAAATTTTGTAGCCATTTTTTTCACTGAACTGGTTTACACAATTTCACTGTGATTAACACATTATACGTGAGCAATATTGTATATTTTTATCGTACACTAAAATAAATCTAGTATACGTTAACAATCACTGCAAAGCTTTTTCACCTCAACCTATTGTTGCTACTATTTCTATTTTGGTGTTATTTTGAATGTGGTATTGTGTTCTTTCTCTATGGCACTTGTTCCTTTTTTAAGGTATTTTGGCTGAAGATGTGTGCTGGTCTGGTTGGCTATTGCTCCTGTCAAGATTTTGTTTTGGATACTGAAGCTTGTTGCTTTGTTTGTGGTTCTTTCCGTACCTTTTTCAAATTGTGGTAAAAAGGGAGAGTAATGATCATGTGGGATAAGATGTTGCAACATGACGTTTTATGTGCGTGTTGATCTGATCTATTGATGTGTAGAAACCACCTTTGATATTTGATCTCTGATATATATTTTATTGGTGCTATGTATACTCCGATATGACATATTCTGATATGGTGTGCTACTTGTACTACTTCTTGAAGATCACATCTTGTAAGTTGTATTAGCCAAAATTTGTCAAAGTGGGAGATTGTTATTCCTTTTAATTATCTGAATTAGATAAAAACAACATAAGTACAAGATGCATTTTGTGTAGATGCAACATGTGGAATAAGATGTTCTAGCATGTGTTTCATCATCTGGACTCAGTCTGCAGACTAAGAGTTACGAGTGAATCTGTGTGCATTGGTGTTTGATTTTTGGAAGATTTGTTGTTGTATCTTTTAGCAAATATTATTCAGTAAGATTTGATAAAAATATTTTATTAATCCATAACTTTGAAGAAGATATAGTTAGATATAATTAGTGTCATACCCCAAATTTTACTCTTAGATTAGTCGGTTCATTTCGCATTTCATCTCATTCTGCATTGCATTGTGAACGAACCGCTAACCGATTTGCCCAGTCTGTTGGTTTTTGCAGGAAAATCCCACTGTGTGCGATTTAATTGATGAAAGGAAAAGGGGTCATTAATTTGCAGTTTGCTGATAATTTATGAAGCAGAGTCGCCATCAGGAATTCCTCAAACGATTAGGATTTCCATCTCTGAGTCATATGACTTATTTGAGGATGAGCTGAATTTTATGGCAGTTTTGACGTCAGATTTCTCATGACACAACACATTTTATTCAAGAGCCGAGATTCAGTCGACAATTGGATTTCAGAAAGGTTATTTGATTCTTAAACCATATGGAGCCGAATGTATTGAGATATTAGTGGATTCTGGTTAAATCGGTGCGAGAATTTGCTTTGAAGAAGTTATTTTAACAGACGCATGTTTTCCTGCTTTCTGCTAGTCAACGGTCGATTTTAAAGGAATAGTGGAGTTTCGGTACGCGTCGAGTTTATAATGAATATATGTTGGTTTGATCATGATTATCAGTCGAGTTGATTCAGGTTACCGAGTTAAATCATTCGGGATACAATTTGAATTTTAAATGCGGCGGGAAGTTCGTTTTGCCGTTTAATTAAATTTCTCTACTTATCTGTTCAAGGCCATATTCATTGACTTTAATATCAAGTACGAACTAATTTGCAAAAGGATTTGTTCAAACTCAGCAGTTACGTCGAATTTAAATCGTGCAAGATGATTAACTGTCGAATCCGGAGTTTGGAACGTCATAATCTGACAAATTTATTTGGATGAGTTTAATCAGATGAAGTTAGTCGTTTGAATTTAATTAGATGAGTTTTAATCGAATGAACTTAATTAGGTGGATTTAATCGAATGAGCTTAATCAGGTGAATTTAGTCGGATGAATGTAATCAAATAGATTTAGTCGGATAAATTGAAATAGATGAAGTTATTTGTAGGAATTTAAGCAGATGAACTTAGTTGGACGAATTTAATCGGACAGATTTATCTGGACGAATTTACTTGGAGGAACTTAATCAGATAAATTTAATTAAATGAATTTATTCGATTGGGTTTAATCGGATGAATTATTTGGAGATTTTAATTGGAGAATTTTGATTGGAGAAATAAATTGAATTTATTCATTTAAATTCTATTTTTTATTACAAGGTACAAAGATAATTACAATTACAAAGTTGTTCCTAATCCCTAAAAAGTCCTAATTTTTCTAAGATGGTCTTCGTGCGACTCTTCAACTTTCGACTTTTTTTCAAAACCTGCAAAGAAAACCGACAACATGGAAAATAATGGGTAAACGGTTAAAATCGATAAAATTGAGTTGTTTACTAATTGTTCCGATACCCTCACTAAATTTTCCTCATCGGGTATGTCAGAAGGGCAACAACGACGAGGTCGTCGCCAGCTCCCGACTTTTCAATTCCGACCCCGACGCGGACCCGATAGATTTCTGTTCCAAATTAGTCCAGGAGAGAGAAAAAGTGATTTTGAAAAAAGTTATTTTGGAAAAAGCACTTATTCCTAAAAAAATGATTTTTTTGCCAAACAGGTCACAAACAGTAAAAAGGGTCACAAGAGCATCAGAAAAGAGGATAGGAGAACATCTTCAGTTCATAATCAAGAACAAAGAGGCAACGAAAACCCAGAATAATAAGAGGAGAACGAATCCATCAAAGAAGAACATCAGGTTCATCAAACGAACCCGCGAATCCGGAAAAAAGGGTCAGAAGGAGCTCTGAGGAAACCCCAAAACTCAACCTCAAACCATCTCCAAATTGTGGCCAGATTCAGAGGGATATATCCCGTCATCATCACCTGGCAAAGCAAGCACCGTCCAAGACCTGTGTCACCGTTAAGGATTATGGTTCAAATCACCCATTTTTATGTTGTTTTTTTCAGTGAAGTGGAAAGAAGAAGAAGATGCAAGAACACACATGGAAGGGGGCCCCGCTCGCGGTCAAAGAAGAAGAAAAAGCCAATGAAACCCATGGAAGAGCCGCCGCGGACACGAAAGAGAAAGAGGGTTAAAAACCCTAGCACTTTGTTCAGCAACACCAACTCATCCACCTTCCCCTTTTATTTCGTATCATACTAGTTTCACATTTTTTATTTTTTAGTCAATTAAATCATTAAACTTTGCACAATTACATTCTAAAATAATATAAAAAAATCTTTTTTAAAAAAACCCATAGTCAAAACAAAAACTTAACTTTTTCAAAGAATTGAATTAATTTTTTTCAAAAAAGACATTTTATAAGACTTAATTAAAAACTCAGTTTTTAAAACAAAAAAAAAAACACTTGAATTTTTTAAAAACCATTTTACATTAAAACCCCTTCTTGGTAAAACTTATTTAACAAAATTCAAATTCAAATTTTTTTTAAACATAAAAATTAAAACAATTTTTTAACAAAAAAACTTAAAATTAGACTTAATTAAATTTAATTTAACTTTATAAGTTAAATTTAATATTTTAGTTATAGTTGCTAACTTTCTTTTAAAACTAATTTCATTTTAAATAAATTGACATTAAAAATTTTAATAACAAATATTTTTCTAAAGACATTTAATCTTAATTTTTTCTTAAAGCATGTTTAACCAGAGTTTCAAGCATTTTAAATTTCGATTTCAAATTGAACTATCGACTAAATTACAGAGTTGCCCCGTTAATTCTGTCTAACGCTTATGACGTTCTTTTCATTTTTCTCCGTTGTACAGTTTATGGACCCTTTACTTTCCACGTTTCATTTTTTTGGGTTGTAATTTATGCGAGGCAATCGTCGCTGTTGTTTTCAATTTTGTTACTCGTCCTACATGCTTTCCCATATTTCAATACTGTCGTCTAATTAATTTGTCATTTCCATTATTTACCGTAATTCCCTTCCGAAGGAACAGGTCTAGTCATTTGACCGACGCGTCATTAGTCCTTACCTTTGACCCTTTCACCTTTCAACCCTAATTGCATAGGCGTCCCGCCATGGACAAGTTTACCCTTTACCCTAGCATTAGGATAAGGAGTTTCCGTACTCCATATTAGATTTCTCACCGCAGAATACCTATTTCACTCTTTTCAATTCAAGTTTCAACCTAGAAATGGGAGTCTCCGCACTCCACGTAAGCGCTTCCTTAAGAACGTTTGCATCCCCATTGAAACCTTGACCATCGTCAAGAAGTTTCTCTTCCTCCCTTTCGAGGGAAACTACAATTACTCTGATTCCATCCCCTACCTCGGATACGTAGGCACAAGATGCAAGTCTTGGCGAGTAAACTTAGGACTAACCCTTAGGTCTCTCTGTCACCTCCTAACCCTTGGCATATATCCTCAAACAGATAACTAAAGCAAAAAAATAACAAACATTAAACAAAAGGTTCCTGTAGAGTACTACAGAAGTTTAGGGTGCTAATACCTTCCCTAGACTTAACCAACCCCTTACCTAGATTTCTCCCTGCATTGTACGTGTTTACGATGCAAAATTAGGTTTTCCCTTTCTTTGACCTTTCCTTCGGATAAATTAAAGACCGGTTATGAATCAAAAGATTTGTGATTCAAATTAATTAATAATTTGATATCCTATCCTCACCGCAACAGAAAATGGCGACTTCACTGGGGACTGTCCTATCTTTTGAGGGTTACCCCTACTTTGTTTATTTTTTGCTATTTGCCTCATTATTTGTTTGCATGTATATAATCTATCTTGTACCTTGCTTGGGGTATCCATTGTTGTGAGATAAGTCCTACACCCGGATTTGAGTGACATTATTATAGGAAGGTGATATATTCGACGAGAATTATAGGGAGTGAGTTTCAACCATGCTGCTTTGAGAATCAACGCTCAGTTGAGGCCCTCCTGAAAAATAGTCCTGTTGAACGAGTAGTCGTGAAAACACTTACTGTTTTAGGCTAGGAGTCCGTGATACTGGGGACCGTAGTACCTTAACACCAATTTGGCCTTATCTAGGACGTAGTGTGATGACTATGAGGGAGTAGTCCCAAAATAGTTGCTATGTGATACTACACTCAAAAGAGGTTCTCTTGAGAATATTATTAACCACCGAGTCAGTCAGGAAATTGATAATATCCGAAAGATGGACTAATGAATTTGGGCACTTCTTTAGAATCCTTATTCTGCAGGTACTGTTAACCTTAGTACATGCCTTATGGGGATGGGTAGACCCTAACTCTGCTCATATACCTCTAACATAGGACTTGTGTATATTTGTGCATTGCATCCATAAAGCATCATATTGCATTACATTTTATGGAATTCAAACTTTATTTATGAACATTGCAGGATACCATGGATTACAATAGGAAAAATACTTTGAAATATTATTTTAAGAGTCTTAAGTTGGATGACCTAAGGAAGTTAGGAGACTTGGTTCAAGATCAAGAAGGATTTAGAAACAAGTATGGAAAGCTGTTATCTTTGTTGAGACTTCAAGTGGACGACAAACTTCTTTCTGTTTTGCTACAGTTCCATGATCCGGATTATCACTGCTTCACCTTCCCAGATTATCAACTGTTGCCTAACTTAAAAGAGTACTCTCAGTTGGTGGGGTTACCTATTTTGTATGGATCTCCTTTCCCTTTCTTGGAGAAGGACCCTACAGAGAAAGACATTGCTAGAGCCATATATCTGAAAGTATCCGACATCAAGGACAATATGATCACCAAAGGGGAGACTTTCGGTTTGCCTACGGACTTCTTAATCAAGAAAGCCCAATACTATGTTGATCATATGAGCATGCCTACATTTGAGGCAATTCTCGCCTTGCTTATTTATGGAGTGCTACTTTTCCCAAGTTTTGAAGGATTCATTGATCTTAATGCCATCAAAATCTTTATGAAGAACAATCCAGTACCGACTTTGTTGGCTAACACTTATCATTCCGTGCATCTCCGAAACTTCCATGGTGGAGGGATGATTACTTGTTGTGTGCCTTTATTATACACGTGGTTTATTTCGTACTTGCCCAAGTCTGGTTCTTTTTGGGATCTCAATAAAGGACGATGATCATAAAGGGTTATGGCTCTAACTCATTCAGATATTGATTGGTATAACCATGTGTATGATGGGACATTAATCATTGATGGTTGTGGGGACTTTGCTAACGTACCCTTACTTGGCTTTAATGGAGTGATAAGTTATAATCCAGTTCTAGCTCGCTGACAGTTAGGATATCCATTGAAGGAACCACCTAAGAGTGTTCATGTGGAGAAAATCTTCTTCAAGGACAACAAAGCACTTCAAGATCAGATTGTATCTGCCTGACATCAGTTGCATAAGAAAGGTCGAGAAAGTCTGGAAAAGCCTAATTGTGTGACCATGGAACCATACCTTCATTGGGTCCGAGAGAGAGCCATCAAGTTGAAGATGCCTTATCCTCACCAAGATCCTTTACCTCCAAGAAGGGAACTGGTTCTGGTTTTCATGTCCGAAGTTGAAACATTGAAGATCGCTTTGAAGAAAGCACAACATGAGGCAGAAGCATGGAAAAATATCATGTTGTCGTCAGTGAGAACGAGGAACTTCAAAAGCAACTTCAGGCAAAGAATGAAGAGGCATTTTCCTACAAGAAGAGAAAAATCTACGAGGATTTATTTTCCTCATACTCTCCACCTGCCCTTTGAAGTTATGGATAATGCTTCCTTAGGACTTTATTAACTTTTATTTAGCTATTTTGTTGAGACTTTCCTTTAAGAATATTTACTTGTAATCCATTTTCGAATTTAATAAAATAAAATTTCTTCAGTATTCCGTGATAGTCGTAAATATTTGAATTCCATGAAATCATTTCATTCGCATTTTGCATCTTAGCATCATATTTTTGCATTACATGTGTCTCCCGGTTTCTCATTCTCGATTCTCTCGCCTTCCAGTTTTGTCACCCTGAGTTCTCTGCACCGGTATAACACTAGAGCCCAAGCTCGAAAAAGGATGGAAGAACAAATTCAAGAGGTGGATCGTATCAACAACGAACTCGAAGACCTTCGGGGAAATGTGGGATGGATTATGGAATTGATACAAGTCATCAATGCAAAGATGGATACTCAGCCTACTGTTGTCTATGAGATTGCCACTACTGTTGCGGATCCTCCACCGGTGGTTAACATTGCGAAAGTACCTCCATATGGTCTTCAACCCGGTTTCGTGCCTCCTCCAGTTGCTGTTCCTACTCTCTAACTAGTTCAACCAGCTGTTCTTGTTGTTCAACCAATTCAACAAGTTGTTCTGTTGGTTTCTGAAGCTCCTTGAGTGGTTCCTACTTTTGCACCAACTATCATTCACACTCGTGTGCAACCTTATTTCAATGAGCCTGTTTATGCGATCCTTGATGATAATGATGAGGGATACGAGCGACGTGACAGGCTTCGTGAGGAAGTTGTTACAATTTATAAGAGATTGAGGAAGATGGAAGGGGACCAAATCTTTGGTGCTGCTGCCAGAGATGTTTGTTTGGTTTCTGGTTTGGTTATTCCACCGAAGTTCAAAACTCCGAACTTCGATTGCTATGAAGGTACTACCTGTCAAAAGAACCATCTGATAATGTATTACCGTAATATGGCTGCTCATTTGAAAAATGATAAATTGATTATTCACTATTTCCAAGACAGTTTGAAGGGTGCTTCATCCAAATGATATCTAACTTTGGATCAGTCTCGCATCAAGACTTTCCAAGATTTATCCGAGGCCTTCATCAAACATTACAAGTATAACATGGATCTAGCTCCTGATAGAAGACAATTGTTGAGTATGTCGCAGAGGAGTTCCGAATCATTTAAAGAATATGCTTAGAGGTGGAGAGAGATTGCTTCGCAAGTAGAACCCCCCTTGGTCGAGAGGGAGTTAGCTGATTGGTACGTTGATACTGTTCGACCAGAATTGTATGAAAGAATGGTTGGTAGTGTGACTACGAATTTCTCTGACATCATTGTTGTAGGTGTTAAAGTGGAATTGGGCCTGAAGAGTGGAAGAATGGCAAGTAGTTCTGGTAGTTCAAGCTCTAAACACCAAGCGAAGAAATCTTCCTTCAATTCTTAGAAAAGAAAGGAAGGTGAGACCAATGCTGTATCTTCGGGTAGACGAAGATATCAACGATACCAACATCCATAAAATTATGCTCAACCTCAGGGCTACCCGGTTCAGTATGCTCAATAGCCATATGTAACTGTTGTTGCACCTTCTTTCAATCAACAAGCTCCCGCTTATCAGCCTACACAAACTGCTATCAACTATCAACAAGCGCCCAATGCTCCCGCGTGTCAACCATCAAAGAAACAGACACCTCATCAGAATGGTCCAAATAGGAGACAATACAATCCTTGTCCTCCGATTCCGATGCATTTTACCGAGTTGTACTTTCATTAGTGCAACAAGGTCTGATTACAACCCGAGCTTTGGGTCCACCTCATAATCCTTTACCTGCCAATTACAATGTTGCCGCTCATTGTTTATTTCATGAGGGTGCACCTGGCCATGATTTGGATAATTGCTACGCTCTCAAGAAAATTGTCAGAGAATTGTTGGAAAAGAAGATTCTGTCTTTTGATGATCCTCAGCTGAAGATCAGGACTCCTCTCAGGGTTTTCCATTTGCCAAGATCAAGCTCTGCAAAGCCTGTCTTCAACATATCTAAGCCAGTTACTCCTACAGCGAATTAGCTGAAGCCGGTGATTATTCAGAAGCCTAGTCCACTTCATTTCAGTGATCCTCAAGATGATATGACCACGTTTGACAAAGAATCTGGGAAAGTTATTCCGAAGGAAGAATTGAAGACTGACAATAAGGATGTGACAGACGTAGTTGGGGCAAGCAAGATGACTCGCAGTGATCGTATTCATACTCCCCATTTCAATGAGGATCCTCCAGAGGAAACCGCTACTACTGTGTCGACCTTGAATTCAAAGACTTCATAAAGGACGTGTCAGACAGTTCATTTTGTTTTCTTATATGTATTCTGTTTCTTTGATTAGCATAATTAGCATGTATGAACTTGTTTATTTTGAATAATTAATGTAATGCATATGTTTGTCTTGATAAAATCCATTCGTATTCACTCATAAAAAAATATCTTTTCATAATTTATAATGCCAACTTTTCCGGATCTCTTGCTTTGATAGAGAATTAGGAGGAGGATGATGAACTAAAAACGTCAGATCTCTTGTCGTATACTTTCGATTGAAACCTGCTGATGATGTAAGGCATTGTTTCAAATCCCAAACAATGAAGATATAAGGAAGATAATCCCTCTTTACCCCCTTTGAGCCTTGAAGTAGGAGTTTCTTCTTTTCCAAATAAAGACCCTCAATTTTAACCTGGGGCAGGGTAGTTTTTCAGTTAAGCTGATTGAGCACTTAGACTTCAAAAAGGAGGAGCGATCCTTCGAAAATCTATCCTTATCATCTTAAGAAGTCAAAAAATGCAACGACTATCCCTCTACTACTCAAAGAGTGGGGCATTCACAAGCCTTCAAAAGATTCGCACGACTTGATCAAAAAAATAAGATCCCGCTAAGTCAAAACCTACGAAGGAGACTTAGGCAAAACTGGGGCATCCCGCTGGACTCCAATGTCAAATCCAAAAAACACCGTCCAGGCAAAAGTTAGGGAATAAAAGAAAAAACGAGGGTACCATAAAGAATCCCCAATAAAGAACAAAGTTGTGTTACCAAACACAAAAAAAAATAGGTGAGTGACTGCTATGTCCAAAGCCTTGATGAGTTCTCGACCGTATCAAATCTGTTTGAGAGATATGAGTGCTCGTGTCCGGTTAACTGAATTAGGATGGGAGAACATCACGAAGAATAGGTGGGTACAAATAAACTTTGAGCCTTGATCCTTTGTTTCTTAAACTATGAACCAAACCACAATACAACCTTTAAAAGACCTAATTGAAGTAGGGTTCATTTTAAAAGCATATTCGACGAGATAACGTTTCCTGACTCCTACGAGCTATACTCAATCTAATGTTGGCATTATAAATTACATTCATATCCTAAATAGTGATTCCGGTCACAAGTTATTGCGATATCGTTTTCAAAACAAAAAACAAAAAAACTTCAAGACATACATATGTTGCATTGACAGTTTCAGGATTAGCATTTCATGCGTGTTGATTTTGCATGATATCTTAGAAACTAACACATAGACGTCAACAATGAAGCTTGAATATTCTGTTAAACAGGGGCAGTTGGTTTCCAAACCACTTACTGATGTAAACCTGGCCTTCTTAAGAGCTACTTCTTGAAGGCTCGGTCATAACACTGTCGAGATGGGCCAGTCACGTCGAGATCCAACCAAATCTCTCCAAGAGTTTGAAAGCATAGGGGCAATCGGATTCCATGTTCTCTGTAAAATCCTCTTGAAATGACTCTCCCTCATAAAGCAGGTACTCTGGGGCATTATGTTTTCCAAAATGGCGACTACTACAAAGTCCATCAAGATCAAAAATACTTGTTTTCATAACATTCTTCATGCACCCGATGAATTTTACTCCCGACGGTCTTCATTCCCAAGTAAGTCTCATCGTTGCAGAAAAACCTCCAAACCATTGCCTCAGAACAGTCTCCAGCGAGACTTTAAGCTGACGCAGTCCCCAGCGAGACTTTAAGCTGACAACACTTTTGGGATCCATCTGATAAGTCCCTAGTGACTCTCTAGACTGCAGAGATATCCCTGGTATCTTCCATATGTTCCATGTCCTTGAGGACCCACTCTCAGTGGAATCATTTATTCCTCAGTGAAATTGCCTTACTTTCCTCAGGAAATGTATCCCAGGAGATTGCCACATTCTCCCTAAGAAGTCAAGATACTTTCCCTAGGGATGTCTGCCGGATTCTCCCTAGTAAGTCTAATGAACTCTCCCCGAGGATGTTTGATATATTTTATCCCCAGTCAGATGTACCTTTTCCCCAAGAAGTTGAGGTATTATTCCCAGGAAGTGGCTACACTATCTCCATGAAGCTGCCTAGCCCCACATCTTCCCCATGAAGCGGATATTTATTTTATCCCCGGAAGTCTCTAATCCTAAGATTTTCTTTGGATGATTATGGTTCATGGTAGAAATCCCTCCAGTGAAGTCATGATATCGTACTCCCCAGTGAGGTCGTATCGTATCCCCATGAGGAAGTCATGATACCGTATCCCTAAGTGGATTATTTTCTCCCCATAAAAGTTAGAACTTTGAAGCCAAATTTGGTTCTACCATCAACTTTTCCTATCCCTCGATAGATGTACTGTTGTAGAGGTCGTCGGGTATCCCTGTTGAGATGTTTATTTCATCTCCCATCTCCTCTCTCGTCTGTTTTGTCAACATATGCACGAGCGTTAGCATAAGCATGAGCATACTCATTGCATTGCATCATACACATTGACATACGCATTAGCATTTGCATGTTTGTTATTCGTCGCCATTATTCGTTGTTACCGCCGAGTAACTGGGTTTGTCCGCTCTCTCCAAGTATATCGTCAACCCTAAGTATAAAATACCTACTTTTTCCAGTTTCCCCCACAGAGCTCAAACCCTCGTGGACGATGGTTATTCCTGTTATCTTTCCGTTCCCGAATAAGATAATTCCTATTTGAGTTCATTTCCTCAATGGAGTCTTGTTCAACATATTTCTTTCCAGCTCGAGTCTAGTTTGAACCTCAGTCTTTTCGGTTGCCGAACCTACCTGGACGTGCATTTATTTTGCACTATCTTTCAAGAAGAGCCTCTTCCAACGCTTTTACCGATAAGCGGCAGTTCTCGTCCGAGAAGCTTATCATTACATTTTACAACATCGGTATGCGACAGTTCTCCGCCGAGAAGCCTATCATTATGTTACATTCTACAATGATACGCGACGGTTCTCACTTGAGAAGCCTATCATTACATCTTTCTACAGCGGTATGCGACCGTTCTCACCTGAGAAGCCTATCATTATATCATTACATTACACTTTACAATCGATCAGCGACAGTTCTCATACAAGAAGCTTATCATTTCATTACAACCTTACGTTACATTTTACAACCTCTACAAGCAGTACTTATCCGAGAAGCTTATCCTTGCTACTCTTGCAAATAAGCGGTATTTCTCTCTTGAGAAGCGTATCCTATCTTCTTCATGACTAGCAGAAAATGGCCATCTCCATCGAGAAGTTGGTTTCCATTGCCATTTTATCTTGAAGAGTGGGGAGGTTTAAACTGAATCATGCTCAGGGCACCGACCTTGAAGTATGAAAAAGTTTATTTTACCCTTTAGTAAAAGAAGGAACTGAATCATGCTCAGGGCGCCGAACTTGAAGTATGAAAAATTTTATTTTACCCTTTAGTAAAAGAAGAAACTAAGACCCGTTCATGGCATACAAACCTTGAATATGGGGGAGGTTTATTTTACCCTTTAGTAAAAGAAGAAACTGAGACCCGTTCATGGCATACAAACCTTGAAGTATGGGGGAGGTTTATTTTACCCTTTAGTAAAAGAAGAAACTGAGACCCATTCATGGCATACAAACCTTGAAGTATGGGGGAGGTTTATTTTACCCTTTAGTAAAAGAAGAAACTGAGACCTATTCAGAGCGCACAAACTTTGAAGTGTGGGGAAGTTTATTTACCCTTTCTAAATGAATCGTTTAGTTAAAGAAGAAGTTGAATCGTGTTTTGTTCATGGAAGCTTATTTTCATCATTTCATCCGTGGTCCCCAGATAGTCGACAATCTCTTTATTAGAGAGTTTATCCGTCTGACTATGGTATATGTCCCTTCCAACAATAAGTGGCAGTTCTTTCTCGAGAAACTTATCAGGGCATTTCCCATTAAAGTCCACTTATTTTAGCATACAGTAGGTTTTACCCTATATATTTTCTATGGATTCCCGAAGGTTCCGTTCGATCCTGTCACGCAACGAGTTTTCAGAAGCTCGGATGGTATTTTTTTCTCAATGCTCCAGCATTTTGTTTACTTGGTCCTACCGCCGTGTGGATCCTGTTTTACCTTTTATCCTAGAGTATCAGCCGGTCATGCCTGAACCTGTTGAGCAGTTACTCTTAGATACTCCCCAGCGGAGGCCGTCTCGCCGGTGCCATCTCCATTGAGGACCCCCTTCTTACCGTTCCTTCTAAAGTGACAATTGGTCGTGCTTGTAACACCCCAACTCTAACACTTATGGATAACAGGAAAAACAACAACTCATATGACAAACAGAGTGCAACAACGTAAAAATTGCACGCATGACGATCGTAATGAAGGTGTGACGGTCGTCACACACTCATAATTCTTCATATCAGAGATGTTACATTCAACTGAACAGACAACATGCATTTATGCAGCCACATTTCAAATAACATACGTAGCACGAAATTGGATGAACAGACAACAACATTGCTTAACATTTAACTCATAATGCAACCAAATCTTAATTCGACGGAATTGTAGTAAAGCTTACAACACGTTCAATTAAAACAATTTAATGAAAATTCCATAACAAGTGCAGCAACAAAACATCAACTAGAATAATAAAGGCAAACGTTCATCCCCCCAAGAGTGCTACGTATCAGAGCGACCTGTTGCACCCTAATTTTTGACCTTAAGATCCCACCTCCTTCGTTTTTCGTTTTTTATCGTGTTTTCTTTGTGCTTTTGTACGTGTGTTTATTATGACTAACAAGTGTGTACAGGTGTATTAAATCCCAGTGAAGATGACACTCGTATTTCAAATCCTTCTAGACATGGCCGTTTGGTTCTTATTCAGGTTATGCTTTTGGCAATTTCATCGTCTTAAGTAATCGGTGGCAAGTTCAAAGAGATCTTCATGTGGTTCCTACCAAATCTTGATTTCAAATACGAGAAACAAGTTTTATCAAAGTTCATAACGAAGTTCACAAGCTGGATTGATTTCGAAATTACTTATTTGGTTTCCTAAAATAATATGTTAAGAGTTTGATCTCATTCATCTTCTTCAAGCTGACGGATAAATTCACAAAAAGCCAAATTCATGATGAACTTTCGTTTGACCAATGCACCGATAACTTTGTGGACATCACCACTTCGTTTTATTGAGATAAGCTTCCTTGGAATGAAAGAAAGAGCCTTTGATTAACTAATTGGACAGGTTGATCCCAAGTTGGGTACTTTAGTTATTCAAATCTCATCTTCCTTTAAGAACATGAAGATATTACACGAGACCAGCAGTCAGATTACTTTGTTTTAAAGCATCAAAGTTATTTACATATGTTTATACAGATTCTGGGAATATAATGAAGACAAACATCACAATCAGGCCCTGTTATACTGCTAAAATATTAAGGTGATGGGACTGTTCTCGCCGGTAACATGCCTAATGTTCGGCAAATCATCGTAAGCCTATGTTCTACAACAAGGACCCCCTACTATTACATCTGACTATACAAAGGACTTCTGGCATACAAAGTCGAATCGAGAGCTTGCTATCCGCTGCCATGGAATCATTGGATCCACTTAGCGTAAACGGCGGCACTCGTAAAATCTTCGTGCAAGCCTGCTGGAGGTTGGTGAAGGTGGAAATCGTCGACCGGGCGTTTTGCATTGGTTCATTACCAGGCTCTTACTCCGACACTGCAATTCCCAAATAATAATGCAAAGTTGTTGTTAGTACTTTTTTTTCAGCAGAAAGCAATTTAGAAAGAGGTCAAGAAAATAACAAATTCAAAACATTTCCGAATACGGTGACTTGAAGCATGGAGTTTGTCATCATTTACCTGCTATGTTGAAGGCTTATCAGCAGCAACCACACCAATTCACAAGGTACATTTTGTGGCATGGCATCAAATGCTCAGGATCTACAATATGTTACGGTGACACTCTAGAACGCACCACAGGATCATCCTAAACAGAGACAACAAAACCAACAATATTTCCTCCAACAGCCCGATCATGGAATCCGACTCAACGGTAACCAACTAAAATCAATTCAATATCAAAATGTACAGGAGAAGCATCAAAAGGTTCCAACGGTATATGGGATATCAAATGAGCATCTAAGTACGCTTCTATCTGGTGAAATTATTAATAATGCGTTTCCTGCTTCTCACGCAAGTAAAGAAGTTGAGAATTCTCCAACAGCATCAGAGCAGTTCCAAAGCCCTGGTTTAAGAAATGCAACGATACCAAGGATATCAATTAAACATCAAATACAAATAAGAGAAGACTAGCGCACATAAAAAGCAAGATAGATATGGACTTACCATTCTTGCACCAATAGATTCTCCAAACACAGAGATATAAACACATACAGATTCACATACATACACCAACAACAAATAAACCGAGCATCGTGACCTGCAAAAAGAACACAAAGCAGTAGGTGACAAGCTCTGAATACTCCATGGTTAGCCTGTCAACACCAATCAGATAAACATCCAGCCTGCATAATTCAAACCCCAATCAAACAACTCAAGTATTCATCATAATAAATCCAAATAGTAAGAGTTTATCAAAAGTATCATCTGCCACAACCTGGGTTCATTAGAAATCCTGGTTCTAGTGTGACTAGTCAAGCAGTTAAACAGCAACGAAGGCAAGCACAACAGAGGAAGTATCAACAGCCCGCGAGGCAACATCCTAATCAGCCACCACATACACAGCCTCAACAGCAGGCTAAACTTTTGAGGGGAATGGGAAGAGGAAACATGTCGATCCATCAGAACAATTCTGCTAATCCCTCTCATATAAATGGATCATTCGTAGCTTCAGGAAGCCAACCTGTTGAGAAAGGTGATCACATCATTAGTACAAGATTACTACTATGATCATTTATAAATTCAAGCACTAAGGGATATGCATCAAAGTCATAACATATCGTGTAAATATATGCTACAAAGGAATTCCTAAAAATTTGAGAAGTTTACACAAGAAAGACCACATAAAGTCTAACAGAACCCATGCTCAAGAAAGTGACACGAAAACTCCACGAAGTCGTTCTGTGAATTGTTAAGCCTTCACATGCCTACGAGTCAATGCTTCATCATGCCGGCATCCGACTGCATAATCCCGAGTGTCGTCTAAAAATGAGTTGCAAAGCATAATTACTTCAAAGGAACTTGGGACTGAGGTTGATTACTCGTTGTTGATTGATAATGTGATTGAATCTACGAAAGAGATGAGGGGCACGGTTCCTGAAACCAACTCCTCTTCAGTTAGTAAAACTGTTGAACAACAAAATCCTCTAGGCAAGCATGACAGCACTAATGAAGTAAACCTTATGGTTTCAAATCATCTACCAGTCCCTGGAAGTGAGGACCATGATGTAACGGAAAATCATTATGTCAATCAGGAAAACATTACCTCTAAACAGAATTTTGATGGTGCTGCAAGCATGACAGATGAAGATAATGGGTGTGCAGATTTTGGCCATGGGTCTCGAGATGGTTGTGAGGTGCCCAGTTTAGGTACCAAGTGCTTGCCAGTTTGTGAGATTGGAACACATCTAAATCATCAATGTTCTGATGGAGCCCCCTCAAGTGTACCTAAAAGGAAAATTTCAGTCGAAGTACAAGAGCTAATAATGAAAGAGACTATGTAAGTGTATCAGAAAGACAAGTGCAAATTGAAATGCCTGCAACCGTCGATTTTACTAATTGTTTGCTTCAGAATGCAACTCATCTGCCCCCCCCCCCCTTCATCATTCTGAGTTGGTCAAGGGTTTTCTCTTGAAGAGTTGAAGGCTGCTGACTTCCCCAAGAAGCTTACTTCAACCTTTGACATTGGTGCAAAAACCGTTCTTGGGAGGGTCTTCAAGCTAATACGCAGAAGTTGAAGACATACAAAGCTAAGAGATTGTTTAATGAGTGGAAGATTATGGCCTTATTAGGTAGAGTTCGAGAAAATCAGAATCCGTTTATCATGTTGTCACAGACATGGCTATACTGAGGTTTAGGGTGGAAGTATGTTGGGGTCCTATGCTGGCTGCATTTAGTGTAACACTTGACCAGAGCAACGACAGGGAGATACGAAACAGAAAAATGTTGATGCTGTCAAGGCAATAATGTCAACTGCCATTGAAGATGGTGATCATCTACAAGAAGCATGG
The DNA here is from genome assembly GCA_963859935.3 of Lathyrus sativus. Lineage (NCBI taxonomy): Eukaryota > Viridiplantae > Streptophyta > Magnoliopsida > Fabales > Fabaceae > Lathyrus > Lathyrus sativus. The sequence continues at coordinate 659,650,146 of OZ012741.1, read as the reverse complement.
GAACACATACTAACATGTCTTTCACGAATTGAGCATTTGCAATGGTTAGGTGAGAGCGCCCCAAGTGATGCAACCTTCTTCATGTCATCTAATTTTGAAACAAAGGAACTACCGTTGATTCGGTTTTTGAGGAACCAAAGAAGGTTGAAAGAGTGGAGTCAGTGCAGAAGGAAGACATCGTTGAACTCCCGGAAGCTGTTGAAGAGGTTAGGTTAGAAGAAGGTGATGTCAATCTAAATAATGAGGGTGCACTTGCTGATGAAGAAGTTGACTCTAAGCACCATTCAAACAAGAACATGGATTTTCTTTACCTCCTCCCTCAAGCATATCAAACATTCTCCAGGTCCCCCGATCGTCATCACCAAAGTACATGAAATAAGAGAGTTTCAGATACGCATCATTTCGAAGAAGACAACCAAAAAAATAGAGATAGAGATTGAAAGGTTTACCCTGCAAACACCTGAGACCGCTGCTCTCCGTCACCGGTTTTTTTCGTGAAGGCCTCGCCAAACGCGTCAAACACGAATTCCCCCCCTCTGGGCTGTTAACTTCTCTGGGCCCAACTCCTTCAATATTCACACCTGTCAAATATCAAACCCAAATTAGTAATTGTTGGGAGAATAACCGATAGAGGGAATATTCGTGGAATAATTGGAAGATTCAGGACCAAACGATTGATACATAAAATCAGAGATTTAACACTCATATTATTACAATCACCGAAATAGGAAGGTTTTCAAATACATGCCTGAACCAGAAAGGAAATCCCAATCAACAATCAAATCAGCATTCAAGTTATCATTCAAAATTGTTCTCATTCAAGAGCCTATATAAAGAGAAGATTGAAATCAAAAAAGGAGGAGAAAGAAGCTATCGCGAAAAGGGGGAGAAAAAACTATCATACGAGATCGCAACTACCGCAAAAAACCTAATTTCGTAACAGAGGAATTGGAGCAAAGCGACTTATCTCTTTAAGCCGGCGAAATCCCTTCTGACCACCGCAAACACCAATCGACGAAGCATCGCCTCCAACACCGTTTCACCAATCTTCGGTAAACTCTCATTTTCTTGCAAAAAGTATTGAACTTGCTGATCGTTTGTTGTGTTTCAGGATTTAGAAGAAGAAGAATTCAAAAGATGAGGGAGAACGATTCAGAGTGAGAGATGCAATCGAACGACGGCGGAGAAGGAGAAGGGGATTTGGGATTTGTTGGGAAATTAGGGTTCATCGTTCCACTATATTTTGTTAATCCTTTGTTTATGCTGTAATCTCCACTAACACTGCACAACACACTAATCACCCACTAAATCATCCCTTAATCACTGTTAACCGTCCCTAATCTTTTTTTTTAATTAACTAATAACTGTTTTAATTAAGCAACCTTTATTTAAAAAATCATATTATATTTTTATTAATAATTAACTCTTTTGGTTTTTTCATTTAAAATCAGTTAATCCAAAACAAAAGTGTCTTTTTAATTTAATTTTAATAACTTAGTTTGTTTTTTTATTAAATATATCTTATACCTTTTTATTAATGATTAATAAATCAATAACTTGGTTTTTTTTTATAATAATAATCTCCCTTATTATGTTAATCATTAATTAAATATTTCAAAATAGCATTTTAAATTTTATTCACTCATCAAACTTTTATATAGTTTATATTTTACTAAAACTTAAATATAAGAAATAACAACTCTTTCTTTATATAATCAACTTCTCACATTATAGCAGTTTTTTTTACTTAATAAATTAATCATCATAGCGTCTTATTAGACTTTAATTTTCAACCTCACCTACAATCAAATCAACATTTTTCTTATAATTCAAACTAAAAACAATTTAACCCATTAAAATCAACTCACAGCGTAAAATACAACCTCAATCATGCACACTCACGACACAATTCACCTTAGCGCTTTCATGCGTGTGTATGATTTACTTTTCCGCAATTTATTTTACAGCCATTTAATATTACCAATTTATATTCACGCATCGCATTCCGTCCAAAGGAAAAACCTACACATGATTCAACAATTGTGTGTAGTGCATATCATTTGCATCATACTCCCGCTCGATCCTTGATCCTATTCAAGTTGATCGCTTAAGCTAGATCCTACCTCATAGGAGAGACCTTTGTCTTTACTTTACAACTTAGACAAAACACAAACAACACAATACAATTTACTCCAACACATTAGAGAAAGATGTTAATCATCTTAAGTGAGATAAAATCTCCACCCCACAACAATACAATCGACATGTAGGGACTTTGCCTTAAGAGAGATAGAGGCGTACTCGTCAAACAATCCGAGTACTTGAGCCCTTCTCTTAAGACGATGCAAAGACTATTTTCCTACACCTTGTGGCGGTTATATCTCCCTTAAAATGAAGACACATCTCTTCTCCTGAAATCAATCAATCAACTACCCTAAACCCGTAAGAACTTTGACCACAGTCAAAGAACTCCTCTAACCCTTTAGGGGAACTACAGATACTCTGATTCCACTTCCGTAAGGATATGTAGGCATAAGATGCAACATCTTATCGAGTATACTTAGATAATAAACCCCTAGGTCTTTAAACCTTTAAGCAGATAACTTAGCAATAAACAAACATAAAACAAGAGGTTCCTGTAGAGTACTACAGAAACTTAGGACGCTAGTACCTTCCCTAAGTTTAACCAACCCCCGAACCTATAACTCTCTAAACCTTGCATTTGCATTGCATCGTGGGAATTTCGATCTTTATCCCTTCCTTTAGACAAATCAAAGTTCGGTTGCAAAATGAATTAAAGATTCAAACTAATCAATAGTTTGGTATCCGATTTTCACCGCGACACGACCAATGACACCTTACACGACAAAACAGAACTTCATTCCGGGCTACCTGCAAGTTACCACCAATGGCGGTAACATACAACGTAAAGGGGTGAGATATCAACAACATAACATAAGGCATGATAAAAGTCATGTTAGAAATCATATCACAGCAATATAACCTTCGCAAACTTATAAACATCAACGACAATCGTTTGCAAGCAAATTCATATCTCACGTATGCCACAACAACTGACGACCAACATAATTATGCAGCTTTATGCGACTCAGCAATGCAACTCAACTGTGCATATGCATGTGGTACCATTTAGGAGCCAACACCCCAAAACTCGGGATAGGAGCCAACACCCCAAAACCTATTTAGGAACCAACACTCCCAAAACTCGGGATAGGAGTTAACACTCCAAATAACCCATTTAGGAGCCAACACTCCAAATAACGCCAATTCAGGCCAACCAAGATGATATGCCATGAAATGCACCTATTATGGACTACAACGCAACTGTAACGACCATACAATAAAGCTTTATGCTTACAACCAAACTGTCCATAACAGAGCATCATTCTCATACAACTCAAGACATTATCATTTTCCACCTGTTCACGTATGAGAGCAATAACAACCTTAAATCAACAATTAAGAATTCAACATACGATCGTAATGACAACATATCTGCTCTTATTTACATAATTAATTACAAATCTCTATCAAGGTTTAATTACGAAACAATTAGGACAACTACCCTTTTGCCCCATTAGGGAAACCTTAGAGCATCGTACTACTAACGATATAACGCATTCATTTCTACATATTTTCCCCATTAGGGAAACCTTAGAGCATCATACTACTAACGATATAACACATTCGTTCCTACATATTTGCCCCATTAGGGAAACCTTAGAGCATCGTACTGCTAACGATATAATACATTCATTTCTACATATTTGCCCCATTAGGGAAACCTTAGAGCATCGTACTACTAATGATATAACACATTCATTTCTACATAGAAAAACCTTGTCCCTAACATTTATCGGTTAACAGAAACTATACCTATGAATCGATTCCCTACATGAAATTGCTCCTACCCACGGTTATAGAATTGAACCCCACCCTTACCTTAGAATAGAGGTCAATTCCATGCTTCCGGTTCCGGTTCTGGTTTATGGTAACTCTCCTGCAATTCTCTTCCAATTTTCACCGATCGACAATTCTTCCGTTCTCCCCTTCTCTCAACTACGATACTTTCTTTTTAGTTATGTTTTTCTTTTCAAAAATCGACAAAATGAGAGTAAGTGAAATGTGGGATAACCGTACTAAAATTCCCCACGTTCCAATTCTCTGGATTTTATTACTATGACGATCGTAACAAGTTCTTGACGAGCGTCACGACCGTGACGACCGTCACATGCCTGTGACGACCATCATATCATCAAAATTTCATTTTTCTTAGACATAACATTTCTTAAGCTTTCCAGCGCTTCGAACGGGGACTAAAACCGACTTACGGATCGAGAGATATGATTTTTCGAAGTTTTCCCTAAAACTGCTACGGGATTCTGCACTTTTGCCCGAAATTCGACCGATTCAATTCCTTTATTCGAAACAAACACATTTTCAAATACGAATACAATGCGAAGAAACACGGTAAAATCATAACTAAATTTAATCGAAATAAAACGGGCGTTACAACTCTCCCCTACTAAAAGAATTTCGTCCTCGAAATTACCTCAATCGAACAGCTCGGGATAGGACTCCCGCATCTTGCTCTCCAGTTCCCACGTCAAGCTTTCGCCAGCAGCTCCCAACCAAACCACTTTCACCAAGGGAATCTCTTTTCCTCTCAATGTCTTCACCTCACGATCATCAATTCTCACAGGCCTTGTCTCTACAGTAAGGTTATCACGCACTTGCACATCGTCCATAGGAATGACATGCGATGGATCTGAAATATACTTGCGGAGCTGCGATACGTGAAATACATCGTGCAGATTCGACAAATTAGGCGGCAACGCCACTCGATATGCAACCTTTCCCACCCTGTCCAATATCTGGTACGGACCAATGAAATGAGGAGTAAGCTTCTTAGATTTCAAAGCTCTGCCAACTCCAGTCACAGGCGTGACTCTCAAAAACACATGATCTCCAACTTCAAATTCTAAATCCTTCCTGCGCTTATCATGATAGCTTTTCTGTCTACTCTGTGAAGCTTTCATCTTTTCTCAAATTAACTTCACCTTCTCAGTATTCTCCCGAACAATCTCCGGTCCGAGTACTACACTCTCTCCCGATTCATACCAACACAACAAAGTCCTACACCGCCGACCATACAAAGCTTTGAACGGTGCCATTCTGATACTAGAGTGATAACTGTTATTATAAGTGAACTCTATCAACGGAAGGTAAGTATCCCATAAACCACCTTCCTCCAGAACATAGTGAGCGTTTCCTTTCCCTACTGCGAAACATAGGCTCTCAACAAATCTTCTAAAGACTGAATAGTCCATTCAGTCTGACCATCTGTCTGAGGATGGTATGCTGAACTCAACCTCAACTTAGAACCCAATGCCTCTTGCAGACTCCTCCAAAACTCAGAAGTAAACCTTGGATCTCTATCCGACACAATGCACAACAGAACACCATGTAACTTAACAACCACTCTGACATAAATCTCTGCCAACTTCGATACCGGAAAAGTGATGTTAATAGGAATAAAGTGAGCTGACTTTGTAAGCCTATCAACAATCACCCAAATAGAATCACATCCTCTCGAGGTATTCGGCAAACCCGTTACAAAATCCATTGAAATGTTGTCCCATTTCCATTCTGGAATCTCTAACGGTTGCATCAACCCAGCAGGTTTCTGATGCTCGACTTTCGACTTATGACAAGTCAAACACGCATACACAAATCGCGCTACATCACGCTTCATACCAGGCCACCAAAACAGATTCCTCAAATCACTATACATTTTCGTCGCTCCTGGATGAATACTCAACTGACTTCTGTCACTCTCTTCCAAAATCGCTTTCTTCATATCTGCGCTATCCGGAATACAAATACGACCACGAAACCTCCACACGCCCTGCGCATCCAATTGATAATCATTATTTTCCGAATGATCTACTCTAGGCATTAAATCTACTAACTTCACATCTGCTTTCTGAGCCTCTCTGATGTCGTCCAGAAAGTCATTATTAATCTTTAACATGCCCAACTTTACACTCTTCGGTGTTACTTCGCAAACTAAACTCCAGATCTCTGAATTGCTCAATCAATTCCAACTCTCTAGCCATCATTGCTGACATATGCAAAGTCTTGCGGCTTAAGGCATCATCTACAACATTCGCTTTTCCTGGATGGTAATGTAACCCAAAATCATAATCTTTTAATAGTTCCGACCACCTTCGTTGTCTCATGTTCAGTTCCTTTTGATCAAACAAGTACTTCAAACTCTTATGGTCACTGAACACCTCGAATCTTGAACCATAAAGATAATGCCTCCAAATCTTCAGCACAAACACAACAGTAGCAAGTTCTAAATCGTGCGTAGGATAATTCTTCTCGTGGACTCTCAACTGTCTTGAAGCATAAGCAACTACTTTATTATTCTGCATGAGCACACCTCCTAAACCAAACTTAGAAACATCGCAGTATACCACAAACGGTTCTTCTGCATTAGGCAAGGTCAACACCGGAGCAGACGTCAACCTCTTCTTTAACTCTATAAAACCTGCTTCGCATTGAGCATCCCACATAAAGGTTTTCCCTTTACAAGTCAACTTAGTTAACGGAAGGGCCAACTTAGAAAAGCCTTCAATAAACCTTCTGTAATAACCAGCAAGTCCCAAAAAGCTTCTAATTTCCGTTGCCGACTTTGGAGTTTCCCATTACAACACGGCATCAACCTTAGATGGATCTACAACAATTCCACTACCCGATATAACATGACCCAGAAAGCTAACTTCTTCCAACCAGAAGTCGCACTTTGACAGTTTCGCAAACAACTTCCTTTCTTTCAACACTTGCAGTACTAACCTCAAGTGCCCAACATGCTCCTCCTTCGATTTAGAATAAATTAAGATATCATCAATGAATACTACTACAAACCGATCCAAATACTTGTGAAAGATACAGTTCATGTACTCCATAAAAATTCCCGGCGTATTAGTAACACCAAAAGGCATTACCGTAAACTCATAGTGTCCATATCTAGTTCTGAACGCCATCTTCTGAACATCATCATCTTTTACTTTAATCTGGTGATACCCTGACCTCAAATCAATTTTACTAAACACCCGCGCCTCAACCAACTGATCCATCAAGTCATCAATTCTTGGAAGCAGATATTTATTCTTAATTGTCACTTTATTTAGTTGTCGGTAATCAATACACAACCTCATACTGCCATCCTTCTTCTTTACTAATAATACCGGAGCTCCCCACGGCGACAAACTTGGTCTAACGAACTTCTTCTTAAGTAAGTCTTCCAACTGTTTCTTCAACTCTGCCAATTCAGATGCAGACATCCGGTACGGTTTATAGACGCAGGCCTGGTACCAGGTACAAGATCAATAGAAAATTCAATTTCCCATTCCGAAGGGACTTCAGGAATTTCATCTGGGAACATTTCCGAAAAATCACAAACAACTTCCAGCTCATCAATTATCGCTCGATTTTCCACGGATAATGATGCCACCAACGCAAACACCTGAGCACCTTCTAACAATATCTGCTTCATCTGTTTCGTAGTTACCGAACGGGCTCCCTCCTCCTCAGGAGTAGAAAACCTCACTAACTTATCAAAGCAATTAATATGAACGCAGTTATACTCCAACCAGTTCATGCCTAAAATTACGTCTACCCCACTTAGTGGCAAACAGACTAAGTCAACCAGGAAATCCCTATCAAACATTGACAGAGGACATTTCAAACATACCAGAGATGTAGTCACTGATCCCTTAGCTGGAGTCTCAACTACCATCTCCCCATTCATGTGAGATAACACGAGACCCAAACGTTCAACACAATCAGCAGCAATAAAACAATGAGAAGCACCAGTGTCAATAATAGCAAATAAAGGAGTACTATTAATGAAACAAGTACCTTCAATCAGCCTGTCATTGCTGGACGTCTGAGTTCCAGTTAGAGCGAACACTTTTCCACCAGTCTTCTCTTTCTTAGGCTTCTGACACTTGTCACGCATGTGTCCCTCTTCACCACAGTTGAAACAAACCATTCCTTTGTGTTTGCATTCAGCAACAGCGTGTCCCAACTCTCCGCAACAGTAACATTTCACTGATCCAAAGTTACACATATTACTCTTGTGACCAGGTTTCCCACACCTATAGCAAACAATGCCAGCAGGAGCGTCTCCCCTACTAGTTTTCTTGCCATCAGTCGCTTTCTATTTCCCTTTGCCAGCCGGAGGATCATAAGGTTTACCGCGAGTCTGATGCAAGTTACTTCTCCTCTCGCTCAACAGCTTGTAATGAGCATTGCTATCTTCTTCATAAATCCTACAGCTTTCAACCAATGAATCAAAAACACGGATCTTCTGATACCCGATTGCTTTCTTGATTTCAGACTTCAATCCATTCTCATACTTGATGCATTTAGAGAACTCAGTAGTTTCAGCGCTGTAGTGCGGATAAAACTTAGCCAACTCCTTGAACTTCGTCGCATATTCAGTAACAGATTTGTCTCCTTGCTTCAGTTCAAGAAATTCAATCTCTTTCTTACCACGGACGCCTTCCGGGTAATACTTCTTCAGAAATTCCCTACGGAATACAGTCCAAGTAATCTCCTCACCCGCAGCTTCCAACACCTGACGGGTCTCTAGCCACCAGTCATCAGCTTCGACTGCTAGCATATGAGTCCCATAACGAACCTTCTACGCTGGAGTACAATCCATCACACGAAAGATTCGCTCCATCTCCTTCAACCACTCCAACGCACCATCAGGATCATGCTTACCCTTGAAGGTAGGCGGATTCTCTCGTTGAAACGTTGCCAAACTGCGAGACCCAGCATCTCTAGCAGGATTCGGTTGATGTTCCATAGCATTAGCTAACGCTTGCAAAGCAGCAGCAATTGCAGCATCATTCCTTCCAGCCATTTCACTTAAACTGCAACAGCCAATCGTCAGATTTCGCAAATAACGGGACTCTCGTGCTAGGCACGACGACTGACTCGACAACACTAGACAACTTGGCCGGACGGACCGACCTGCTCTGATACCACTAATGTAACACCCCAACTCTAACACTTGTGGATAACAGGAAAAACAACAACTCATATGACAAACAGAGTGCAACAGCGTAAAAATTGCACGCATGACGATCGTAATGAAGGTGTGACGGTCGTCACACGCCCAGAATTCTTCATATCAAAGATGTTACATTCAACTGAACAGACAACATGCATTTATGCAGCCACATTTCAAATAACATACGTAACACGAAATTGGATGAACAGACAACAACATTGCTTAACATTTAACTCATAATGCAACCAATTCTTATTTCGACGGAATTGTAGTAAAGCTTACAACACGTTCAATTAAAACAATTTAATGAAAATTCCATAACAAGTGCAGCAGCAAAACATCAACTAGAATAATAACGGAAAATGTTCATCCCCCCAAGAGTGCTACGTATCAGAGCGACCAACGACACCTTACACGACAAAACAGAACTTCATTCCGGGCTACCTGCAAGTTACCACCAATGGCGGTAACATACAACGTAAAAGAGTGAGATATCAACAACATAACATAAGGCATCATAAAATTCATGTTAGAAATCATATCACAGCAATATAACCTTCGCAAACTTATAAACATCAACGACAATCGTTTGCAAGAAAATTCATATCTCACGTATGCCACAACAACCGATGACCAACATAATTATGCAGCTTTATGCGACTCAGCAATGCAACTCAACTGTGCATATGCATGTGGTACCATTTAGGAGCCAACACCCCAAAACTCGGGATAGGAGCCAACACCCCAAAACCCATTTAGGAGCCAACACTCCCAAAACTCGGGATAGGAGCCAACACTCCAAATAACCCATTTAGGAGCCACCACTCCAAATAACGCCAATTCAGGCCAACCAAGATGATATGCCATGAAATGCACCTATTATGGACTACAATGCAACCGTAACGGCCATACAATAAAGCTTTATGCTTACAACCAAACTGTCCATAACAGAGCATCATTCTCATACAACTCAAGACATTATCATTTTCCACCTGTTCACGTATGAGAGCAATAACAGCCTTAAATCAACAATTAAGAATTCAACATACGATCGTAATGACAACATATCTGCTCCTATTCACATAATTAATTACAAATCTCTATCAAGGTTTAATTACGAAACAATTAGGACAACTACCCTTTTGCCCCATTAGGGAAACCTTAGAGCATCGTACTACTAACGATATAACACATTCATTTCTACATATTTGCTCCATTAGGGAAACCTTAGAGCATTGTACTAATAACGATATAACACATTCGTTCCTACATATTTGCCCCATTAGGGAAACCTTAGAGCATCGTACTGCTAATGATATAATACATTCATTTCTACATATTTTCCCCATTAGGGAAACCTTAGAGCATCGTACTACTAACGATATAACACATTCATTTCTACATAGAAAAACCTCGTCCCTAACATTTATCGATTAACAGAAATTATACCTATGAATCGATTCCCTACATGAAATCGCTCATACCCACGGTTATAGAATTGAACCCCACCCTTACCTTAGAATAGAGGCCAGTTCCACGCTTCCGGTTCCGGTTCTGGTTTACGGTAACTCTCCTGCAATTCTCTTCCAATTTTCACCGATCGACAATTCTTACGTTCTCCCCTTCTCTCAACTACGATACTTTCTTTTTAGTTATATTTTTCTTTTCAAAAACCGACAAAATGAGAGTAAGTGAAATGTGGGATAACCGTACTAAAATTCCCCACGTTCCAATTCTCTTGATTTTATTACTATGACGATCGTAACAAGTTCTTGACGAGCGTCACGACCGTGACGACCGTCACATGCCTGTGACGACCGTCATATCAGCAAAATTTCATTTTTCTTAGACAGAACATTTCTTAAGCTTTCCAACGCTTCAAACAGGGACTAAAACCGACTTACAGATCGAGAGATATGATTTTTCGAAGTTTTCCCTAAAACTGCTACGGGATTCTGCACTTTTGCCCGAAATTCGACCGATTCAATTCCTTTATTCGAAACAAATACATTTTCAAATACGAATATAATGCGACGAAACACGGTAAAGTCATAACTAAATTTAATCCAAATAAAACGGGCGTTACAGTGCTCACACCAGTTGGCCATCATTTTAGAATCCCCCCAATGTAACACCTTATTCTAACCCCAACATATAAACAATGAAATAATAATCAGAGTGCACGAAAATTGGATAGGTGACGATCGTGAAGGAACCGTCAAGACCGTGATGGTCATGACGACCGTGATGGTCATGACGACCGTGATGATCATGACGACTGTGAGAGTCGTGACGATCGTGATGGAGTGGTGACGGTCGTCACACTCACAAAAACTGGGTGTCACATTTGAACTACACAAAACACACACCTCCGCAACAGAATCATTTAGTACATACGTAGCACAGAATTTAGATGAACAATTAACCACAACTTGCTTAGCATCTCAATTACAAGGCAATCTATCATTTTGCAGCGAAATCTAATACACTTCCAACATTTATAATAAACCAAGCAAGACCAGAAGAGTCTGCAACTAATTTTCATTTAAAATTCAGCAAGTACATATCTTGCATCAATTCACAAAATAACTAGTTCCAACCATAAAAATCAGCACTACCGATTCATCGGTCTAGTGCGTACAACCAACATTTGGCACTATTAAAAGCAACCAATTTATTAAAGAAAGTACTTAATAAAAATTCAGCAACAAGTAAATCAACTAAAGCAATAAAATCAACCGTTCATCCCCCCAAGAGTGCTACGTATCAAAGAGACCAACGACACCTTAAACGGAAGCTACACTCTATTCCGAGCTACCTGAAAATTACCACCAACAGAGGTAACATACGACGTAAAGGGTGAGATATCAAAATTATAACATAAGGCATGATAAAAGTCATGTCAGGATTATATCATAGCAATTAAGATTCTCGCAGTTCTCCAAATATTATCACAACGAACTGCCAGAAATTTATCACTCATATATGCAACAATTAGCAGGAAAAGTTCAACAACTCATCATTACTTGCAAACACATAATGACGCAACACTATGCGACTCAACTATGCATATGCATGTGGTACCAATTTGGAGCAGCACTCCACAACCAATTTAATTGCCATTACAGGCCGCCAATACAGGCACAACCAACGCCAATACAGGCCAACCAGGATGATATGTTATGAGATACATCTATCATGGACTACAACACAACCGTAACAACCACGCAACTAGGCATTAAGCCTACAACCAAATTGTCCATAACCGAAACATCACAACTTCCTACGCATCATATGACCACAATTTTCCAACATAATATAATCAAATAAGATCATAATAAGAACCTTCTCTCAACAAATGGGAAATTAGCACGTGTCGGCGTCGATTCCCAATATTATTACCTGGAACTAATGACATAGGACACTAATTCAGGCACAGACAAACATTAACCCTTAATATTTCTCAACCTACAGGAACATTAAACCCTTAATATTTCCCAACCTACGGGAACATTAAACCTTAATATTTCTCAACCTACAGGAACATTAAACCTTAATATTTCTCAACCTACGGGAACTAACCCCATGATCCAATTCCCTTCATGAAATCGATCATACCCACAATTATAGAATTGAACCTCACCCTTACCTTTGGATTGAGGACAACTCTAAACTTTCGATTTGCTCTCCGGTACTCTTCTGCAACTATCTTGAGTTCTTTCTGGCAGATAATTCTTCTGTTCCTAACTCCTCCACAGTCACGTTCCTTTTTCCTCAATTTTGGTTTTTTGAGCACTTTTTCGTGTCTTTGCTCTCTTTCCCCACAACCTCTCTAATAACTCCCTAATTCCCATTATTCCATCCACTAATAATAATAATAATAGTAATAATAATAATAATAATAATAATAATAATAATAGTAATATAATATTACTACTAATTATTAAATTATCCTTATTATTAATCATATTATATTATCAAACTCTATATTTATTAAATGGTTTTCTATACTTTAAGGACATCCACCCACGCTCTCAGACACACTCTCACATAAAGGTGCACCAACAATTCATAAATAATTAATTTAAAAAGAACGGGCGTTACAACTCCCCCAAACTTAAAAGAATTTCGTCCCCGAAATTACCTCAATCAAACAGCTCGGGATAAGACTCCCGCATCTTGCTTTCCAATTCCCATGTCAAGCTTTCGCCAGCAGCTCCCAACCAGACCAATTTCACCAAAGCAATCTCTTTTCCTCTTGACGTCTTCACCTCTCGATCATCAATTCTTTCAGGCATCGTCTCCACCGTAAGATTGTCACGTACTTGCACATCGTCCATGGGAATGACATGCGACAGATCTGAGATATACTTTCGGAGCTGTGACACATGAAATACATCGTGCAGATTCGAAAAATTAGGCGGCAACGTCACTCGATACGCAACCTTTCCAACTATGTCCAATATCTGGTACGGACCAAAGAAACGAGGGGTAAGCTTCTTAGATTTCAAAGCTCTACCAACTCCAGTCACAGGCATGACTCTCAAAAACACATGATCTCTAGCTTCAAATTCTAAATCCTTTCTGCACTTATCATGATAACTTTTCTGCCTACTTTGTGAAGCTTTCATCTTTTCTCGAATTAACTTCACCTTCTCTGTCGTTTCCCGAACAATTTCCGGTCCAAGTACTACACTCTCTCCGGATTCATTCCAACACAACAGAGTCCTACACCTCCGACCATACAAAGCTTCGAACGGTGCCATTCCGATACTAGAGTGGTAACTGTTATTATAATTAAACTCTATCAACGAAAGGTAGGTATCCCACAAACCGCCTTCCTCCAGAACACATGCCCTCAGTAAATCTTCTAAAGACTGAATAGTCCGTTCGGTCTGACCATCTGTTTGAGGATGGTATGCTGAACTCAACCTTAACTTGGAACCTAATGCTTCTTGCAGACTCTTCCAAAATTCAGAAGTGAACCTCAGATCTCTATCTGACACAATACACAACGAAATGCCATGCAACTTAACAACCACTCTGACATAAATCTCTGCCAACTTCGATACCAGAAAAGCGATGTTAATAGGAATAAAGTGAGCTGACTTTGTAAGTCTATCAACAATCACCCAAATGGAATCACATCCTCTCAAGGTGTTCGGCAAACCCGTTATAAAGTCCATCGAAATGCTGTCCCATTTCCATTATGGAATCTCTAGTGGTTGCATCAACCCAGCAGGCTTCTGGTGCTCAACCTTTGACTTCTGACAAGTCAAACACGCGTAAACAAATCTGGCTACATCACGCTTCATACCAGGCCACCAAAACAGATTCTTCCTATCGCTATACATTTTCGTCGCTCCTGGATGAATACTCAACTTACTTCTATGGCTCTCTTCCAGGATCGCTTCCTTCATATCTGCACTATCAGGAATACAAATACGACCACGGAACCTCAACACGCCTTGCGCATCCAACTGATAATCATTATTTTCCGAATGATCCACTCCATGCATTACATCTACCAACTTCACATCTAATTTTTGAGCTTCTCTGATGCTGCCCAGAAAGTCATTATTAATCTTTAACATGCCCAACTTTACACTCTTCGGTGTCACTTCACAAACTAAACTCAGATATCTGAATTGCTCAATCAACTCCAACTCCCTAGCCATCATTGCGGACATATGCAAAGTCTTGCAGCTTAAGGCATCAGCTACCATATTAGCTTTTCCCGGATGGTAATTTAAACCAAAATCATAAGCCTTTAACAGTTTTAACCACCTTCGCTGTCTCATGTTCAGCTCTTTTTGATCAAACAAGTACTTCAAACTCTTATGGTCACTAAACACTTCGAATCTCGAACCATACAGGTAATGTCTCCAAATCTTCAGCATAAAAACAACAGCAGCAAGTTCTAAATCGTGTGTAGGGTAATTCTTCTCATGGATTCTCAACTGTCTTGAAGCATAAGCAACTACTTTGTTACTCTGCATGAGTACACCTTCCAACCCAAACTTAGAAGCATCACAGTATACCACAAACGGTTCCTTTGGGTTAGGCACGGTCAGCACCGGAGCCGTCGTCAACCTCTTCTTTAACTCTACAAAACCCGCTTCGCATTGAGCATCTCATACAAACATTTTCCCTTTACCAGTCAACTTAGTTAACGGAAGGGACAACTTAGAAAAACCCTCAATAAACCTTCTGTAATAGCCAGCAAGTCCCCAAAAGCTTCTTATCTCAGTTGTCAACTTCGGAGTCTCCCATTGCAACACCGCATCTACCTTGGATGGGTCTACCGCAATTCCACTACCTGATATAACATGGCCCAGAAAGCTAACCTCTTTCAACCAGAAGTCACACTTCGACAGTTTCACATACAACTTTCTTTCTCTCAAAACTTGCAGTATTAATCTCAGGTGCTCCACATGCTCCTCTTTCGACTTAGAATAGATTAAGATATCATCGATGAATACTACCACAAACCGATCTAAATAATCGTGAAAGATACGGTTCATGTATTCCATAAAAACTCCTGACGCATTAGTAACACCAAAAGGCATTACCGTATACTCATAGTGCCCATATCTGGTTCTGAATGCAGTCTTCTTGACATCCTCATCCTTTACCTTAATTTGGTGATACCCCGACCTCAGATCAATTTTACTAAACATTCGCGCACCAGCCAACTGATCCATCAAGTCATCAATTCTTGGGAGCGGATATTTATTCTTAATTGTCACCTTGTTCAGTTATCAGTAATCAATACACAACCTCATACTGCCATCCTTCTTCTTTACTAATAATATCGGAGCTCCCTACGGCGACACACTCGGCCTAACGAACTTCTTCTCAAGCAAGTCTTCCAACTGTTTCTTCAACTCAACCAATTCAGATGCAGACATCTTGTACGGCTCCATAGACATAGGTCTAGTACCAGGTACAAGGTCAATAGAAAATTCAACTTCTCGTTCTGGAGGAACTTCAGGAATTTCATCTGGAAACACTTCAGGAAAATCACGAACAACTTCTAGCTCATCAATTATCGCTTGATTGTCAACAGATAATGATGCCACCAACGCAAACACCTGAGCAGCTTCTAGCAATATCTGCCTCATCTGCTTTGTGGTTACTAAACGGGCTCCCTCCTCCTCAGGAGTAGAAAACCTCACCGACTTATCAAAGCAATTAATATGAACGCGATTATATTCTAACCAGTTCATACCTAAAATTACGTCCATCCCACTTAGTGGCAAACAGACTAAGTCAATCAGGAAATCTCTATCAAACATTGACAGAGGACATCTCAAACATACCACAGATGTATGAAGGTGAGATAATACTTAGAAGGGGGGGGTTGAATAAGTATGAAAGATTAAAACTTAGAATTAAAACTCAAGTATTTTTATCCTGGTTCGTTGAACTCAACTACTCTAGTCCACCCTTCCTAGAGTGATTTGCCTTTCTCAATCAAGGACTTAATCCACTATTTAATCAAACAGATTACAATAGTAACACCTAAGAACAACTGTTCTTAGTCTTCTCAAGAGCTATTGATCCCAACTGGATCCTCTTAAGGAAATCTTTTACAAACAATGTAAAACTATTACAAGAGTAAGAATGCTTCTAAAAAGCTATTATCTCAACTGTGATATTTCTCTTAAGTTTAAGAACAATGAAATAAATTCTTAGAATGAATATGAAATTATGAGAGCTTGAATGTTTTAATTTCTTTTCAACAAAACGTCAACTGAAGAATTTGGTGGAGTCTTGTTTTTATAGGCAGCTGATCCAAGGTGAGCTTCACGTTGATAAGAGTGTCCAAAAGGTCTGAGCCTTTTTGTCTTCACATCAAGTGACCTTTCCTAGAATAAGAAAGCACAGAAAAATTCTTTTTGTCTGTGTTCTTGTGTCTAGCATAAATAAGGAAAGAGACGTTTGATTTACTCCAACGGATATAATCTTTGAATTTTTCTTCTTCAGTTTTCAGCAAATTCATCAGAGTCTAATTGGGTCAGAGTCTTCTGATGATGATCAGACTCTTGCTGAATCAGAGTCTTCTGCAGCAGGTGTGCTTTCAGCGTGTTTAATATCAGAGCATATTTGAGACAGAACTTCAGTACTGGCAGCTTTAGTACTTTCAGAATCTTCTGTAGAAACTATGCTTTGAAAAGCTCTTCATACAAAATTCATCTTTGCTTCAGATGCTTCTGACTTGCTTCAGATTCTTCTGGAGCTTCTGCTTCAGATCCTTCTGGAGCTTCTGCTTCAGAATCTTCTGGAGGCTACGCTCAGAATCTTCTGTTGGCAGCAATCAGAAGCTTCTAATGAGTGCATCTGGCGCTTCAGAGTCTTAGCTAATTTCTTATGTTCAATTCTGATTTGTTTCTAGAGTGTTAATTCCTTTACTATCTGCAGTAAAAACTCTCAAGCAAATTTTAGAGTATATAATTCTTAAATACAAAATTTCATAATAGTTATCATCAAAACATAGAGATATTATTAAGAACCAATCTGTGTTCTAATAATCTCCCCCTTTTTGATGATGACAAAAACATCAGAAATTTTGTTTAATTGAAAATATTAAGATTATAACTCCCCCTGAGATTATGAATCTCCCCCTGAGTTAAGTACAGATAAGGAATAGAAACTTCCCTTTTGTCTTGAGCAATCTTCAGAGTTAGATCTTGATTGTTCTTTTAACATTTGAAAGTCAGAATGTCTTGCAGATTTAAGATTCAGAGTTTGATAATAGTCAAATGATCTGAGAGACTTAGAGTTTCTTTTATAGAGTGTATTTATCAAATGTTCTGAAATACTCAGATTAAATGTTAGATAGAATAGATATGTCTGAAGTTTCATTCTGGTGAAGTTAAATTAAACAGTTCAAATCTATATTTTCTCCCCCTTTTTTGTCATAAGAAAAAAGTAAAAACTTTAAAAAGACAAATAAAAGGAAACAGTATATAAGAGAATTCAGTGGAGAAAACTTTGATTCATTCAATAATTACAGATCAAGAGTACATGCATTAGAAGATATATCAAGAAGTACATAAGCAAATATTAGATGCAAAAACATCAGAATGAAAAAAAATGAAAATCTAAGAGTGTTTTGACAAAAGCATCTTCAACAGATCTGTAATCTCAGAGGAGGACTGCTCTTGCTTGGACATCCACTTAGCTATTGTTTCATTCTTCTGATCCTGCTTTGACATCCACTCTGTCATGTCTTCAGATTTCTTATCCTGTTTTGCCATCCAAGACTTGATCTCTGATTGACCAGCTTCCAGAGCAGCAATTTTGTCCTCAAAATCTGGATGTTCTTTCTTTATCTCAGATGAAGAAGTATGATCAGGTTCTGGAGCTTGAACAGAGTCAATTTCCATGGGATCTGTAGATTCTGGAGCATTAGAGCCAGAAGGAAGGTCTACCAGAGTCATGGCCAAAGGATTATCTTCAGATGCAAGTTCAGTAGGTTCTTCTGATGATGGAGGAGCATCTGTAAGGAGCAGTGGTTCAGATCTCTTGACGGTCCAGAACAAATTTCTTGCAGCTTCAGCAAATCTGAGCTTCGCATCATCAGAATATATGTTCTTCAGATTTGAGGCCACGGAGTTGAATCTGTTGATGAATCCATTCCAGATGACATCAGATTCTTGTGCATCCATTGTTGCTGAGTACTTCCTCTATACAGTACCTAAATACAATTGTATTTCTTGCAAAAAGGATTGAAATAAATGATTAACATTAAGTCTAGGCTTTGGATGTAACAGAGTTTCCAGTGTTATTGATTTTGGTTGAGGAGTTGGTGGAAAAATAGATTTCTGAATGGAGATCAGAGGAGGAGGGTAGTATGGAATGAAAGGAATTTCAGGGGCTTTTTCTTGTTTGGATCTGTTTAAAGCATTTAACAGATTTGGTTTTGCTCTGGTGTGAAAGGGAACCACATCAAAGGGTTTATTTGAGTAAGTTTGAAATGCAGATTTTGGGGGTTCATCCGAAGCAACAGTTTTATCAGATGAAATTGGTATAGCTGAAGCAACAGCTTTGTCAGATTTTGCAGAATATGATATGGTTGCTAAGGAGCCTACATCTGTCATGGATTGTATATAAGTGAGAAGCACAGATGGAAGGGTTATTGTGAGTTTGGGTTTCAGAGGGGTGATAAGGTCAGATGGTTCAACTTTGTCATAAAAATCTTTGAGTTTGAAACCATAAGCAAGATTATGAAACAGTGATGAGACTTGTGCACAAGAGATAGATGATCTTGGGTTAGATGTTTGATTAGGATTTGGGATCAAGATTTCAGATGCTGGATTGGGTGTGGGAGTAGGATCTGGAATAGGAACTTTTAATGATACAGTGGGTTCTAGTTGGTTTACTTCAGAATTTCTGTGAGAAGGAGAGATTAGAAAATCTGGGTGAATGTCAGATTCTGAAGAGTTTGATGAGGTGGTTGGTGTGCAGGAGGTAGAAGATACTTGAAACACAGTTTTTAATGGTGTGACATCAAGAACTTCTGTTTCAGGAATGTTGGGTTCAGAAGTATTGGTTGGTTCTGAAGGAATGTCAGAGAGTTTTGATGGGTTTTCTGTGGTAGGTGAATTAGATGAAATTGTTATTGGTTCAGATGAAACGGGAACAGATGTTATTTTTGAAGGTTCAGAAATAACAGGTACAGATGCAGTGGGTTCAGATGATTTGGATGGTGGATTATCTGATGGTGGTTGATGTTCAGAGGCTTTTTCTGGTAGGGTTTCAGATGATTTTTCTGGTTGTTTTTCTTGTGGGTGCTTTTGTTGTTCAGATGGATTTTATTTAAATGGTTCTGAGGGTTTTTGTTGAGCAGATGGTTTTGTTGTTTGTTGTTGTTCTGTGGGTTGTTTTTCTGATGGTTGTTTCTGTGGTACAGATTGTTTGATTTGAATTTTTGGTTGAGTTGTTTGTGGTACAGAGACTTTTGGTTGAATTGTTTTTGTTGTTATTGGGGTTGGAACAGATGATTTTTCAGGTGAAATGGGAATTGGATTAGAAGATTTTTGTGGTGATGGTGTAGAAACATGAGATGGAGCAGTAACAGATGTATTTTGTGTAGAGGGTGGTTTTGGAATAGACTTAATATTAGAATCATTTAAAACAACATGATTTGCAGAGGATACAGAAGATTTAGTACCTTTGATTTTTATTCTTTTAGCTGGTACAGAAGGAGTGTCTCCAGATTCTTTCCTCTTTAGGAGCTTATGTGGCTTCTCAGCAATCTTGATCTTCTTCTGAACAGGTGCAGCTACTGCTTCTGGTTGAGTCCTCTTTCTTTGTGGTTCTTCTTCTTCTTCTACAACAGGCAGTGGTTGTCTTGCTAGCTTTATAATGTCTGCAGGAACAGGCTTTCCTTCTTTCTTGCAATCATCAATATACATCACAACAATGTGCCTTGGTTCTTCAGCATAGAACAGAGGGTAATCATCTATAGGAGTTCTCTTCTTACTCAGTTCAGAAGTATTCAGCTTCTTGGGAGATGTTGTGAGTTCATCCACTATTTTAAGTCTCTGAAGACTTTTGGCATTCAGAGGCTTTCCCAAGATGAATTCCAATTCCTCTGTAACTTCAGCAGCGTACAGAGCAGTAACCAATCCATTCTTAGTTAGAAGATCTGAGATTAACCTTCCAAAAGGAATTCAGGTTCTGATCTTCTGTCCTTTTTCTTTCACATACTCTCTAGAGGCATTTATATGATTCCAAAGATGCATAAAGAGAATATATGGAAGATCTACCTTGGTGCTCTGACTGAGGCAGTACATAAAATAAAGTTGTTCATTATTGACATAGTCTGGAGAGTTTGTTGACTTCCTATGATGAATGCATCCCATGAAGATCTTAGCCCAGATCTTGTAGTCAGGCTTCAGATCCTTGAACTTGTTAGAAGCTTGACCAGCTGTCATCACTTTTTCATACACTTCATCCATATCCACACGCCCAGCTGGCAAGTGTGAAACTCCATCTGTTTCCTCATAACCAATAAGTTTTCTGATCAGATCTTCTGTTATTATTATTTATTTGCCCAGTACAGAAGATAGGATAAACTTAGGGTAAACTGAAGCATGGATCCAGAACTCTTTCACAAGAAGGGGGTAAACTGGTCCAAAGAGTCTATCAAAATATTTCACCCATCCTTGAGCACCTATGATTGAAAGAAACTCAAAACCATTCTCAGCAAGTGAATCAAATTCCACCATTGATTCACACAGAACTTCCATCTTTTCAACAGGGGTTAACAATGTTCTTTTTGGTGGAGAATAAGGAGTAACACCCATGTTAGCAGAGGTAACTGCAGCCATTGTAGATTGAAATTGTGCAGCTGTTGATGATGAAGTTGCCATTGAAGATGGTTTTGTCACACGCTTAGGGTTTTTATGAAGAGAGAAGAGAAGATGAAAATGCATAAAATTTCTGAGATGTGAAAAGTGTGAATGTGAAGAGAGGTCATGTATTTATACTAAAACAAGTAGGCATACAAACAGTAAGATTTTGCACGTTTGAACAAAGCATTAAATGAAAAGAATAAAAATCATTTCAAGCATTTATTGCTTCTGACAAATTGGGGGGAAAATCAAAATTTTCACTATTTAAACTTCACCTCAAACGTCTCTTCAGTAATGTACACGCCACCTTTGCAGAATTGGAGTGACACGTGTTTGCTTGCATGTGTTCGGAATTCTCTTGAGAAATGAAACGTTAACTAACATTCAGATCCTCTAAGGATTGTTAGTTCAGAGTTTCACAAAAATTAATTAAAGAGAATAAATAAACAATCAGAAGAAATACTTCAGAGCATTAGGCATTTTTGCATCTGTAAAAATTTGCTTCTGACAAATATCATTCTGGACAAAAATCCATACCAATATTTTTCAGAATAAATTTGAATCTATCTTCAACAAGGGGTTTTGTAAAAATATCTGCCCATTGATGATCTGTATCAACAAAGACCAAATTTATGATTCCCTTCTGAACATAGTCTCTGATGAAATGATGCTTAATTTCTATATGTTTTGCCTTAGAGTGTAAAATGGGGTTCTTAGACAAACATATAGCAGAAGTATTATCACAAAAGATAGAAATGTTACTTTCAAATATTTGATAATCTTCTAGCTGACTTTTCATTCAGAGCATCTGCGTGTTACATCCAGCAACAACAATATATTCTGCCTCTGTGGTTGAAAGTGCAATTGTGGGTTGCTTCTTGCTGTACCAAGAGATTAGATTTCTTCCTAGAAATTGACAACTTCCAGAAGTACTTTTCCTTTCCACTCTGTCTCCAGCGTAGTCAGCATCACAGAATCCAACTAATTTGAAATCATCAGATTTTCTGTAACACAAACCCACATTAGAAGTACCTTTTAGATACCTTAGAATCCTCTTGACAGCTGTCAAGTGTGATTCTCTAGGATCTGATTGGAATCTAGCACACAGGCATACACTGAACAATATGTCAGGTCTAGAAGCAGTTAAATAAAGAAGAGATCCAATCATACCTCTGTAGAGCTTCTGGTCTACTTTCTTACTTACCTCTCCCTTGCCAAGTGAGCTAGTTGGATGCATGGGAGTCTTTGCCAGCTTACTATCAGTCATGTTAAATTTCTTCAGAAGTTATTTAACATATTTGGTCTGATGTATGTAAGTGCACTATGGAGTTTGATTGACTTGGATTCCTAGAAAGAATCTGAGTTCTCCCATCATGCTCATTTCAAATTCTGCCTGCATACATGTAGCAAACTCCTTTCCCAACATAGTATTGGTAGATCCAAATATTATATCATCCACATAAATTTGACAAATTAAAAGATCTTTCTTAATTGATTTACAAAAGAGTGTTGTGTCCATTTTGCCTCTGATGAAATTTTTCTCCAGAAGAAAATTGCTCAATCTCTCATACCAAGCTCTGGGAGCTTGTTTTAAACCATACAGAGATTTCTTTAATTTGAAAACATGATCTGGAAATTTTTCATTTTCAAAACCAGGAGGTTGGTGGACATAAACTTCTTCTTCTATAATACCATTAAGAAAGGCACTTTTAACATCCATCTGATACAGAGTGATGTTATTTTGTGCAGCAAATGAAATAAGAAGGCGTATAGATTCTAACCTTGCCACTGGAGCATAAGTTTCAGTGTAATCAATACCTTCTTGTTGACTGTACCCTTGAGCAACAAGCTTTGCCTTATTTCTTTCAACTTCTCCTTTCTCATTCAGCTTATTTTTGAAGACCCATTTTGTTCCAATTATATTGAATCCTTGTGGTCTTTGAACTAAATCCGATACATCATTTCTGGTGAATTGATTTAACTTTTCTTGCATGGCAATAATCCAATCATTGTCTTGCAGAGCTTCATCTACAGAAGATGGTTCAATTTTTGACACCAGTCCAAATAATGATGCTTCAGATGATCTTAGAAAGGATCTTGTTCTGATGGGATCATCTTTCTTTCCAATAATGAAATTCTCTGGATGAGAAGCTTTAATTCTGGATGATGATCCTCTAACAGTTGATTCTTCAGAAATGTTTAGATTCTTCATCTGAGAAGTTAAAGGAATAGCATCTGGCGTTGCTTCTGGTTCCTTCACTTGAGCTTTGTCTGCCTCTAGGACTTCAGAGTCAATGAAGACTACTTCTCTATCTGCAGAGTTTTCAGACTGCTTTGCCTTTTTATTGCCAAGCTTATCATCAAATCTGACATGAATAGATTCTTCCACAATCTGTGTCTCAGTGTTGTATACTTTGTAGCCTTTAGAGCATTCAGAATATCCAAGCATGAAACACTTCTGTGCTTTGGAATCAAACTTATTCAGATTTTCCTTAGTATTTAACATATAGCAAATACATCAAAAGGATGAAAATATGAAATGTTGGGCTTTCTGTTCTTCGACAGTTCATATGGAGTCTTCTCCAGAAGAGGTCTTACAGACACTCTGTTCTGAATGTAACAGGCTGTGTTGATTGCTTCTGCCCAAAAGTGTTTTTCCAGATTTGTCTCATTGATCATGGTTCCGGCCATTTCTTGCAGAGTTCTGTTTTTCCTCTCTACAACCCCATTTTGTTGTGGAGTTCTAGGACAGGAAAAATCATGTGCAATGCCATTTTCATTAAAATATTTTTCAAAATATTTATTTTCAAATTCACCACCATGATCACTTCTGACTTTTATAATTTTGAAATCCTTTTCATTCTGGACTTGCTTGCAGAAGTCAAAGAACACAGAATGTGACTCATCCTTGTGTTTTAAGAACTTTACCCATGTCCATCTACTATAGTCATCAACAATGACTAATCCATACTTCTTGCCTCTGATGGATGCAGTTTTTACTGGTCCAAACAGATCAATATGAAGTAATTCTAGTGGTCTGGAAGTAGAAACAACATTTTTTGATTTAAAAGATGATTTTGAAAACTTCCCTTTTTGGCATGCTTCACAAAGAGCATCTGAGGTGAACTTCAGATTAGGAAGTCCTCTGACAAGATTAAGTTTATTAATCTGAGATATACGTCTCATATTAATATGGCCCAATCTTCTGTGCCAGACCCATTGCTCTTCATTAACAGACAAGAGGCATTTAACATTCTGAACTTTAAGTTCTGAAAGATTTATTTTATAAATGTTGTTTTTCCTCTTACCACTAAATAGGATAGAGTCATCCTTTTGACTAATAGCTTTACAACATTTTTGATTAAAGGTAATATCATAACCATTATCACTTAATTGACTTATGGACAATAAGTTATGCTTTAACCCTTCAACAAGTAAAACATTAGTAATAGAGGGAAGTTTACCATTTCCAATAGTGCCAGATCCAATGATCTTGCCTTTCTGGTTCCCTCCAAACTTCACGTCACCTCCAGATCTAAGTTCCAGGCTTTGGAACATAGACTTTTCTCCTGTCATGTGTCGTGAGCATCTAGAGTCCAGGTACCATGATTGGTGTCCTGACCTTGCTGCTAAGAACATCTGCAACAGGAATTATTTTACTTTTAGGTACCCAGATCTTCTTGGGTCCTTTAGGGTTAGTGGTTCTGAAGGTTTGTCTAAACTTCTGTTTTTCAACATAAGGTTTATTCTGACTTGCCTTGGGTTTAAACACATAAGTATTCTTCTCAGAGCTTGTGTGTTTAATGTCATTTAAGTGACCAAACTTAAATTGAGAGTACAGAGGTGTCTTCTTGATGAAGAGTTTGTCAACAGATTTTGGATTACTTCCTGAGGAAGATTCATATCCAATACCTCTTCTGTTGTTCCCACTAACACCATAGATCATAGAAGCCATCTTGCTTCTGTCTATGCTCTTAGTAAGGAATCTCTGAAAGCTAGAGTCATATTTTTCTAAAATGTTTTCACATGACTTAGTCTCAGATTCAGATTCTTGTTGAGCTATTTCAAAGTTATTTTTGATTTTCAGATTAATTTCTTTTTGCTCAACAAGTTCTGTCTTCAGAAGATTAATCTCAGATTCAAGACTGCTTTTCAGCTTCTTGTATTTGAGCTTAATATTGTTATAACTTTTCAGAACTTCTGATAGAACTTTGATAAGTTCTTCTTTAGTAAGTTTAGCCATTACCTCTTCTGCATCAGAGTCAGATTCAGAATCAGATTCATATCCTGAAGTTCCTTCCTCCTGATCTTCTGTGCTGGCCATCAGTGCAACATTAGCACATTCTTCTTCTGACTCAGATTCAGATGTATCTGAATCATCCCAGGTGGCCATCAGAACCTTTTTCTTCTTATCAAATTTTCTTTTAGGCTTTTCCTTCAGCATCTTTGGACATTCATTTTTGTAATGTCCAGGTTCTTTGCACTCATAGCAGACAACCTCCTTTTTGCCAGATCTTTTGTGTCCAGAAGATTCTTTTCTTTGGTCAGGCTTTCTGAAGTTTCTGAACTTCTTTCCTTTATGCTTCCAGAGTTTGTTTATTCTTCTAGACAGCATGGATAGTTCATCTTCATCTTCAGATGAGGATTCTTCAGAGCTTTCCTCTATTACCTGCAAAGCTTTAGCAGATTTATTAGATTTTAAAGCTACAGATTTACCTTTCTTTTGAGGTACATCTTCCTCAAGTTCTATTTCATGGCTTCTTAGTGAACTGATCAGTTCCTCCAAGGAGATCTTGTTCAGATCTTTAGCCATCTTCAGCGCTGTCACCATAGGTCTCCATCTGGTGGGTAAGCTTCTGATGATCTTTTTTACATGATCAGCAGTAGAGTATCCTTTGTCCAGAACCTTTAGTCTAGCTGTAAGTATTTGAAATCTGGAGAACATAGCTTCAACAGATTCAGAGTCTTCCATCTTGAAGGCTTCATACTTCTGGATCAGAGCCAGAGCCTTTGTTTCCTTGACTTGAGAGTTTCCATCATGAGTCATCTTTAAGGATTCAAACATGTCAAATGCAGTTTCCCTGTTTGTAATTTTTTCATACTCAGTATGAGATATTGCATTCAACAATATTGTTCTGGCCTTGTGATGATTTCTAAAATCTTTCTTCTGAGCATCTGTCATAGATTTTCTGTCTATCTTCTTGTCATTCCCATCTGTGGGATGAACATATCCATCTATGACCAGATCCCATAAATCAGCATCATATCCAAGGAAAAAACTTTCAATTCTGTCTTTCCAATAATCAAATTTCTCCCAATCAAACATAAGGGGTTTGGTGCTGATTCTGTCCCTTTCTTCATATTTATTGTTAATGTTAGATATTGTATTATCAGCCATAGTAACAACTAAATATATATCAAAGTATTTCTCTCTGGATCTTTACTGTCACTGTTAAGTGATAGCACACACAGAACCAGAGCTCTGATACGAACTGAAGGTGAGATAATACTTAGAAAGGGGGGGGGGGGGGGGGGGGTTGAATAAGTATGAAAGATTAAAACTTAGAATTAAAACTCAAGTATTTTTATCCTGGTTCGTTGAACTCAACTACTCCAGTCCACCCTTCCTAGAGTGATTTGCCTTTCTCAATCAAGGACTTAATCCACTATTTAATCAAACAGATTACAATAGTAACACCTAAGAACAACTGTTCTTAGTCTTCTCAAGAGCTACTGATCCCAACTGGATCCTCTTAAGGAAATCTTTTACAAACAATGTAAAACTATTACAAGAGTAAGAATGCTTCTAAAAAGCTATTATCACAACTGTGATATTTCTCTTAAGTTTAAGAACAATGAAATAAATTCTTAGAATGAATATGAAAGTATGAGAGCTTGAATGTTTTAATTTCTTTTCAACAAAATGTCAACTGAAGAATTTGGTGGAGTCTTGCTTTTATAGGCAGCTGATCCAAGGTGAGCTTCACGTTGTTAAGAGTGTCCAAAAGGTCTGAGCCTTTTTGTCTTCACATCAAGTGACCTTTCCTAGAAGAAGAAAGCACAGAAAAATCCTTTTTGTCTGTGTTATTGTGTCTAGCATAAATAAGGAAAGAGACGTTTGATTTACTCCAACGGATATAATCTTTGAATTTTTCTTCTTCAGTTTTCAGCAAATTCATCAGAGTCTAATTGGGTCAGAGTCTTCTGATGATGATCAGACTCTTGCTGAATCAGAGTCTTCTGCAGCAGGTATGCTTTCAGCGTGTTTAATATCAGAGCATATTTGAGATAGAACTTCAGTACTGGCAGCTTTAGTACTTTCAGAATCTTCTGTAGAAACTATGCTTTGAAAAGCTCTTCATACAATATTCATCTTTGCTTCAGATGCTTCTGACTTGCTTCAGATTCTTCTGGAGCTTCTGCTTCAGAATCTTCTGGAGGCTACGCTCAGAATCTTCTGTTGGCAGCAATCAGAATCTTCTAATGAGTGCATCTGGCGCTTCAGAGTCTTAGCTAATTTCTTATGTTCAATTCTGATTTGCTTCTGGAGTGTTAATTCCTTTACTATCTGCAGTAAAAACTCTCAAGCAAATTTTAGAGTATATAATTCTTAAATACAAAATTTCATAATAGTTATCATCAAAACATAGAGATATTATTAAGAACCAATCTGTGTTCTAACAATGTAGTCACTGATCCCTTAGCTGGAGTCTCAACTAACATCTCCCCATTCATGTGAGATAACACAAGACCCAAACGTTCAACACAATCAGCAGCAATAAAACAATGAGAAGCACCAGTGTCAATCCCATTAAGCGCTCGGGCCATCCTAGAGAATTGATAGATGTGACAAATGGGCCTGACTTAGGCATATGACTGGTGAACCACCTGCATAGGAGAGGTACACAACAAGACACATTCCTTCCTCGTCGCTTTTCATTCTGGTAGTGAGTTGAATGGTGGATATCTCCCAGCAAAGTAGGGACTGGGTTTCCCGCAGCCAAAATATAGAAGGCATCAGAATCAACAAAATCAGGAATGTTCGGGAATAACACGATGTCATACACACATACAGCAAGGATGACGTCAAAAACATCCCAGCTACCCTTCTGGGCATATTCTCGAGCCTTCTCCACCAAGACATCCAATGGAAATCCCCATACGTCTCCTCTTCTGATCATTTTCCCAGACAGCTCAGACTCTTTCAAGCACAGGATGGCAGAAAGCTCAGCCAGCTTAGGCTCAGCGTCCGTACGATAAAAAGGCATCTGCTCACGGATCGGTATATCCAGAAGTGCAGAGTACTCCTCCAGGGTAGGAGCCAAAACAAAGTCGGGAAATACAAAACACCTGAGCTCCGCGTCGTAAAACTGTAACAGAGTATAGATGCCGCTGGTCTCGTAGGCGGATGGCTGATAAACGTAGGTCAGTATCCTCCCATATCTCTTTCTGAAGTCACCCATTCCCCTCTTCTTAGCAATAGCAATCAACTCTAACAATAGACTGATATTCGGCGACGGAAACTTATAGGGCAATACTCTCTTCAGGTTTTCCATGTCTTGCTAGGAACAAACACCAGAACTGGAAGGGAAAATATGTACCTGCAATACACACACGTTAGTTGAATGCAGATGATAATGCAATGATGCAATATGATAAATAATGCAATCTGTGAACACAGGGGCTATGCTGTAGCCTGAAGAGAAATATCTCTGTGATCAAGAACAGAAAACCATCACGGTCACCAGAATCTCATGCCACTAACTATCATCTGATACTCAAAATATCAATCCCCCGGTAAGAAAACCATCTGAACCTCTGTATCTGACGAGAATACCATCTGATAATAGCCTCAACCTCAGATAAGAAACCCATCTGACCCAGACAACACACCTGGAGATGAATCAAGAACACCATCTGATAAAGGTACTGAATCATGGTTTCTGAAGGCCAGTTTTCCTGCAATAACCCAGTCCCTCTCACAGGTAGGATAGACCTAATCCACGGACAAAGGTACGGCATCCTATGCGGTCATCAGCGTCACAGACTTTCATGAGTGACGATACGATTCCCAGAAGGAGTGGCATCATCAAATCATGAAGAGGCCTCACTTAGCTGACTTCCAAATGATCGGTCCCCAGAGTCGACAACCCTCACGTCTGGACTCCCCTCAGATCCTCAGGACCGGAAAGGAGCACCTCTGCAAGAATCTCGTCTGAGCGCAGATTTTCGTAGGGAACTGTGCCTGCTCAGCAGACAGGTTCGTCTACTACTTCTCCGCAACTATATCTAGGTGTGTACTCAAGCCCAGGTCCGGCTTTTCACTCACAGTAACCTCCCTTTGCCCACAGCAATAATCATGATAATATAATGCTGGAAAATAAATGCGGAAAGGTAAAGGTACAGAAAAGTAAAGTGCAGAAAAGTAAAACACAATATGCACAACACCCAACAAATAAACACCCAAGCGCTAGGATTGACTCGCGTAGGGGATAGGAAACGGTCCCAGCATAAGGGATGGGAAAAGTCCCTAGATGCTATAAGTCCCCAGCAGAGTCGCCAGCTGTCGCTACTGCGAAAATCGGCGCCGGCTTGACAGGAGAGTCGCCATCGTGCGTTATTTATCCCTCAGAGCGGGAAAGGAAACGCTCGAAGTAAACCTCGCAAAGACGGGAAAAGGTATGGTCATCGCAACCAAAACCTGGATTCGGGAGTCGGTTACGCAAGGGGAAGGTATTAGCACCCCTCACGTCCATCGTACTCGATGGGATCCACGCTTGGTGTTTATAGGTAAAAGGGTGTATTATCTATCTACGCTAATGGCTGGTCTGAAAAGAAAATAAAAGGACAGGACTCGACAGAACATACGATGTTCTGGGCCTACGTATTCCCTCGTGCAATGGGAAAGTCAGAGTCAACGTAGTTCGACTTCCTACGTCTAAACGGGGGAAAGGTTGCTCGCCAGGACATCGCGTCCTGTGCCTACGTACTTCCACACAGTATGGAAGATCAGAGCAAACGTAGTTCGACTAACTACGGGTAAACAGAGGGTCTCACACAGCAGTGAAAAAACAAACTGGTCCTAAAGGCTCGGGAACCCACAAATACGATCTGGTCTCAAGTGCACTCGGGCAAGAGAAAGGGAAACAATTAGTCGTTAGCGGGAAAGTCTCGATCGCACAGCCGCGAGAGAACAAAGGTTAGTCGTTAGTGTGCTCGCTAGGATATCGCATCCTATGCCTACATATCTTCGTCTGGAACGAAGAATCAGAGCAGCTGTAGTTCAGCTAACCACGGGTCAAGCTACTCAAAAGCTCCTACAGAAAGGAAAGGGAAACCCTAGAACTATAGCTGAGAAACAGGGGAATCTACCTACTGCCATCACACCTGGCTGACTATCCTAATGTCTATCATAACGACTCCGCAACGGAGAAGTCAGAGCTCCTAAGGGATCATGGCAACAGGACTAAACTACAAACAAGAAACTGCACAGTAAAGGAATACTGGAAATATGCATGAATGCAACAACTAAACAAACAAGGCGCAAAGGCCGCAAACCACAAAGGCAAGGGAGCTCAGCTCTACCAAACACCAACAAGCAAAGCCACTCAATAACAAACAAGCAGAAGGAGGACCACCTCGACTTCTCATGCACACAAAGTCTACTTCTAAGATGCACCTATTCAGAACTATCTGGATGAATACCTAAGTCTAATGCAACATAACATCACACAAGTCAAACAATACAAAGAGACTAACCCTGAGCAGGGCCTCTAACAACCCTGAAACAAGCTCCTAATCTATCTCTAAACAAAACTCTATACAACACCCTAAGCAAATATCTAAGCAACAATCTAATCAAAACCCTAAGCAAGAGGAATCAATCCCAGTCTCCAAGCTTCAGAACAAGCTTACCAGAGAAAAGGGAGCTAAGCAGACAAGCTCATAGTGCTTTCCTCAGGAAAGTACCAGGAGATTACTACTCAGGAATCATATCCTATGCGGCTCGACAACTGTGATCAGTTTATATTCCTCCTCAGGAGAAATTAAACTCACATGAAGGCTCCGGCGTCACTGGATAATTGAGAAAAACCTATATGCACTAAGGAAACTAAGTGAGCAGACTCATAGGACCTTCCTCAGGAAAGTACTAGGAGGCTGACACTTAGGAATTGTACCCTACGTGGCTCAACAACTGTGATCAGTTTACTTTCCTCCTCAGGAGGAATTAAACTCACAAGTCGGCTCCAACATCATTGGATACTTAAGAAATCCTAGATAAACTAATGGAACTAAGTGAATAGACCCATAGGACCTTCCTCAGGAAAGTACTAGGAGGCTTCCACTTAGGAATCGTATCCCATGTGGCTCAACAACGTGTGATCAGTTTACATTCCTCCTCAGGAGAAATTAAACTCACAAGTCGGCTCCGACATCATTGGATACTTACGAAAGAGGTGAGAAGAAAGAATGAAAGTCATTCATAGTGCCTTCCTCAGGAAAGTACCATAAACTCCCTTCAAACTTCAGGATCTCGAACCTCACAAACAGACAACAAGCTCCTAGACTAAGCCTCAATCCAATGCATCTTTGCAAGCTCCAGCAAGACTGCAACCAGCTCCTATCCTTAAGAAGAACCCACAGGCCAACAAACCACAAGAGACTATCTCTGAAGTTCAACCACAGTTGAACTTCAAAGTCAGAAGTCATTAAGACTTCCCCTATCTTCAGGCTCAGACAAATCACATCAGGACACCCTACAAAAATCTATCAAAAATCTAATGGGAGACCTACATGGCTCTAAGACAACATACTGAAAAATCAGAACAAAATTCAACACCAGATGAAAGCACTAAAATCAGCAACACAGACATATCCACAGACCAATTATTCAAACATCAATAACAGTGAAAAAATGCAATTAAAATGAAAATGCATGATTAAGCTAGGGTTTCTGCACTATAAAATTCTACACTGAATCACGAGTCTACAAAAAAAAGAACGGAATTATTTGACTAAATCTACCATTTTTTATGAATTTTCTAATGATATGCATGCATTAAAAATATTAAAAACATCAATTAAAATGGGAAATATACCAAAAATAGGAAATAAAAATAAAATGGCATTTTTATTTTTATTTAATTTTTTTTAGATGCTTTCATGACATGGTAGAAAAAAAAGAAGAATTAAAATCACAATTATTTACATTTATTTATGATTATTTAATATGAAAATATAAAAGAAAAAACAAAAATAAAAGAAAATGAAATGGGGGGTTCAAACAGCAATGGATTCAGGTTATTTATTCATTGGGCTCACATTCTGGGGGTGTTAACAGCAAAGGGCGCAGGGCCCAGGTTTGTCAAAAAACAATTAGTAAACTCAGAAAAGAAAAAAAACATCTGGGGGTGCTATTAGCAGCTTTTCTCAGTTATTATCCATTATGGGCTTCAACGAGGGGGGTGCAGAAAGCAAATAGGGCCTAAGGCCCACACTGATTACTCTGTCTCTCATACGCCAGGGAGGTGAACGAGCCATAATGGGGTAGCGTTCAGCAAGATGTGCTTGGGCCTAAGCCCTAATCCAATACTCAGGAAACAAAACCTAACCCCTCTCCCAAACCCTAACACTGTTCACTCACCTAAACCTAACGCCGCTCCCTCGTCTCTCCCTCATCCTATCTCCTCTCTGCAACTCCTCTCAGCCTTATGCACGCAATCGAACCAAAGCACCTCACGCATCACCTTACTTTCATACCAGATTCCTCCACACAGAATCTAATCCTAAACTAGAGACTACCTAAAATCCCAGCAGAACCACACGTTTCAATAATCAAACTGAATCCAGAACGGAGGAACGATGTACCTTGTTTGAGAAACTCGTTGAAGGACTTGAAGAAATCCTGGCGAATCTTGAAGGATCACTTGAAAGTCACTACGAGAAAGAGACAGATCTTGAAGCTTATTTGAGGATCTTGGAGACGTTCCGTTGAAGCTCTCGCGTTGAGATATTGCTGGAGAATTTCTGGAAATCTCCTTGAAGATTGAACGCAGTTGAAGTTTCTGGAAATATTGTTTGAAGATTGAATGTCTGAGGTTTCTGGAAATCTTCGATGGAGGATGAAGGTTTAGGGTGATTTCTGGGGATTTTGACGAGGAATGATGAAGATCTGGTGGCGGTGAGTGTTGATGATGTTCTGGAAAAGTGGAGGTTTCCGGCGAAGATGATGAAGGTGGAAGGGAGGATATCGGAGGAAGAAGATGAGTTTCTGGTGATTTTTGGACGTTTGCAGATTCCGGCGAGTGAGACGGTGGCCGGAGGTAGTTGGGGGGTCACCGGCGGTGGGAAGTTACGGCTGATGCATGGCCGCCGGTGAGGTTGCTGGTGAAACTCAGGCGATGGGTGTGGGGGCGCCAAGTGGCGTGCATGCACAGAGAGAGAGAGAATGGGGGACGGCTGGGGCGAGACGTGGCGCGAGCTGAGAGAGTCTCTGAGTGTAACGTGGCGTGCTTGCTGCGAAACGCGTGGGGGCCCTTTCCAAGCAACACGTGGCTTCTATTTAAAGCTGAGAAAAAATTGGCGCCTTCTGGAATCTTCTGGAAGTAGCTGGAATTTGCTGGGCGATTTTTTTGGACAATCTGGACCATTTTTGCTGATGAGAATTGGGCCTCAAAAAGAGTACCCCTGGGCCCATACGAATCATAAAAAAGACTGTAAAAAACTGAATAAAAAACAAAAACAATTAAATCTAATCAATACCAATTAAACTAATGATTAATCCTAATAAAATCTAACAAATTCAATTAAATCCTAAACAAAAAGATTTAAATCCTAATTAATTCTATATCAACCTAATTAAATCTAAAAATGATCAATTAACCTCTAATTAACTCTAAACTTCTACTAATTCTCTATTAAAATTCTAATATTATTTAATATCTATTAAAAATCTATCATTAATAAAAGAAAAACTATATTATTCTCTATATTATCTAAAAACAATTAAAACTCTACAAATCCTAATTTATCATTCTATTTAATATGCTAAGAAAAATTCACTAATATTCTAAAAATGATAAAAAGCTATTTAAATTCTATTAAAAATTCTACAAATGATTAAAATCTATTTAAAATATTCTATAAAATTCTAAAAAGAGGATTAAGCTATTAAAATATTCAAAAACCCTATTTAAATTCCAGAAAAATCTATAAAGCCTGTTAAAAATTCACAAAAGCCTATAAAACCCTAAAAATGCAGATGAATGCACATGACCCCCATAAAAAACGCACGAGACCAGATCGAACCGAACAGAGATCCCCGGGCATCAGAATATCATCAAAATCACTGTGCAAGCTAAAAATCACCGAGGAGCGCACAATTTCCTGAAAATAAAACCCTGGTGATCTGGACTGGGTCTGCCATATCTAATAGACAAAAATCAAGCTGTAAACTCTGATATCCCCTGTTTGCACAAAAATCATCTGTCTGATTTGCGAATATGAAATTTAATCATGAGTCAGATAGGAGAATCGGTTGGTCAAATTTTAGGGTGCAACAACTGCCCCTATTCAAGCGACTTGGACCTGAAGGGTTTGAAGAGCGCTCAGCCTTTAAACATTCAGAGGTACGAGACGGTTGAATACAAAATAAAACCCGAAAATTTGCCAACCGCGAGCATATGCTGTCAACTGCTTGGGGAATACAGTCCAGAAAACCGAGTCCAGTCATTACGGCACCGAACTGATTAATCATCTGATAAAGAACTCCTGATTTGAATACTCGTCGCTTGTGATACCCCATATAACAAAACCCTGAGGGTTGCAACAAAACACTTGATCCTTTCACATTGCCTACTGATAGGCCGGAAGAGAAACATACTCACATCGCCCAAAGATGGACGGGAAGACATCCTGATTGAATACTCACCTCGTCTAATGATAGACGGAAAGACAACATTAATCTCCCAATTCACATCGTCTAAGGATAGACGGAAAGACACCATAATCTCCATACTCACCTCGTCTAAGGGTAGACGGCATCATCCTGAACAAATCAATATTCTCATCGTCTAAGGATAGACGGGAACAAAGCCTGATCGCATACTCACATCGTCTAAAGATAGACGGGAAGACACCCTGATTGAATACTCACCTCGTCTAATGATAGACAGAAAGACAACATTAATCTCCCAATTCACATCGTCTAAGGATAGACGGGATCATCCTGATTGATGAACAAATCAATATTCTCATCGTCTAAGGGTAGACGGGATCATCCTGATTGATGAACAAATCAACTCTCATCGTCTAAGGGTAGACGGGATCATCCTGATTGATGAACAAATCAACTCTCATCGTCTAAGGGTAGACGGGAACATCCTGATTGATGAAACAAATCAATATTCTCATCGTCTAAGGATAGACGGGAAGAAATTCTTCATACTCGCATCGTCTAAGGGTAGACGGAAAGAAATTCATAATCTCCATATTCACATCGTCTACTGATAGACGGAAAGACACCATTACGTAATTCAACATCAACCCTTGAATTTCAGAATCCTTCTGTCTACGGGAATTGATGGAAAGATCAACATCCTTGAAGGGGCCACATCGTCAGTATGGACCGACGGGAAGAAAACCACCTTTTAAAGAACCATGTCGTCAATAAGAATCAACGATCACGCAACTGAACATTCTTCGAAGAGCCTCGCCATCAATAAGGATTGACAGTCA
Organism: Lathyrus sativus; assembly: GCA_963859935.3. NCBI lineage: Eukaryota > Viridiplantae > Streptophyta > Magnoliopsida > Fabales > Fabaceae > Lathyrus > Lathyrus sativus. Next base: position 659,613,933 of record OZ012741.1, on the reverse strand, counting down.
GAAAAGTCCCTCTTAAACGTCATCATATCCAATAACCAAAAAGAGAACCAATATCCAAAATCATTTTGAAACCCCTCAACAACCAAGGATAGCCGGAGAAGACTCGCTGGGGAAACACCTCATCATATGTATGACCTGACAATAAGAAAACCGCTGGACAGTAACTCGAAACTTCACATCGTCTGCTGACAGACGGAAAGAAAAGCATACTAGCTGGAGAAACTCTATTTTGAACTCCATTGAAGATTGCCTGAAACTTCACATCGTCTACTGATAGACGGGAAAGAAAGCATATCCTGGGGGGAAACCCCTTCTTGAAACCTTACTGCGACCACCCGCAACTTCACATCGTCTATGGATAGACGGAAAGAAAACCACATTCGTACTCAAGACGTCTAATGATAGACGGAGAAGTCCATTCATTAGAGGAACACATCGCCAATATGAATTGACGGGAAGAAAAGCTTGTCGACATCAGATGACTGCTTGATCAAAGCATAATCGTTGTATGATCTGAGATACAAATAATCTGCTGAACTGTCTGAATACTGTTGCTGGATAAATGCCCCTGAACTGATCACAGAGTAATTCACGCGCCATATGAGGCTGATAGAAAATCTGACTTATGCTTCGTATGCATATGCAAATGCTTTAATCTTTCTACAGCGTAACGCTCCATTCTGGATAGAAATGCTATGCATTTTGGAACTGATATGCAAGTATGATGCAAATATGATAATGCATGCAATATGCTAATGCAGGCTCGAGCTGCCGGAGAAGGCCGGGTACAGAAAACCACTTCAGCAAAATAAATGCTGAAGGCGAGGCCAATTTTGCTGGGGATAAACTGGATATCACTGAATTATCCTAGCAAAATAAATGCTGGGAGAGTGAAATCAACCCTGCCGGGGCTATTGGGAACTTAACCGAGCACTTCGACGAATTAATTCCCTGCTGGGGTATATAACTCCGTTGTGGAATAGCAGACGCGCTGAATATGATTAACTCCTCTAGGGATAGCTTACCCATACCAATGACAAATTGGTCTTTGCTGGAGACAATGGAGGGAGTCCTCCTGTGCGCTGATGAAGCTCGGATCTGGAAATTGATGCGCCAACACGGATGGGCTTCACAGTGATTGCCAACATGGATTTGAGCTCTTAAGCTATCTGTGATGGGTCCGGTACAACTGACGCTGGAAAATATTCTTCCTGAATACACAGCCTTTTAGTGAAGAGTCAAGGGATAGTGACACGACTTCCCGCAATCATCTCTCTCTCGAAAATCGACTGCATCCGCTCGAATAACTCTTGTATGGCCCTGCTGATACGGAAAAGACCAATCCTTTCTCTTCTGATATGCCCCAGCCTACGGGACCTCTGTGGGGATAGTCCCTGAAAGGAACTCTGCAAATCTGAGCCCTGATGGTCTGATATAACATGCCCCAACGTTCTGAACTTCTGAGAGATACTTCACCTCACCTGCTTCTCGCATAACCTTTGCGCGCTTAAGATGGTCTGCCTCTGGCTGCAATGACCTTGCCCCTGATTATCTGATTCAGAGTAGTGCCCCTTGACTACGCCGTATTCACCGAATCAACCTGATTGCCCCAGAATAACTAACTTCGAAAAGCTGACCTGACTGGGAATCACAATAAAAGCTTGCCCGTGCTCTTGGAACATTCGGGCGTTCTGCATTCTATCTTGACCATACTTTCCACTGTAGGAAACTTTCCTGCTGTCAAGCGCTTACTCGCAAGTAAAACAAGTTGTTCTACATAAAAGATGTATTAATGCAACGCATATGACAGCTTTGACATCCAATCTGTCCACTGGGAAAAGGAAAAACAGTTTATGGCATATGATGCATAAAACATTTATCAACATCAGTACCAACATGGTAAGAGGAACCTTTTTAGGAGTCAGAATCGACGCGACCTTTACCGGCGTATGCTTTCGAAACAACCTGCTTCAATTAGGACTTTTGAAGGTTGTAACGTGGTCAGGTTCATGGTTTTGAAGAAAAGGATAAAGGCTCAAAGTTTATCTTAACCCACCCATTCTCCTTGATGTTCTCCCATCCTACGTTCAGCTAATTTAACCTTAGCGCTCACCTCTCAGAGGCTGAAAAAATAGGAATGATAGTCCGAGAAACTTTTGGATTTTGGAGTGACAGCCACTCACTTTTCATCTTTGACACTTGAGGTCACACGACTCGTATTTCCATCGAGGATTTTTCTTTGGATCCTTTTCATCTTTTTCTTTTCATATCCCTAACTTTTGCCTGGACTGACTCCTTTTGAGTTTCTTTTGATTCTTTTAAGTCCAGCGGGATGCCCTCATTTTTGCCTAAGTCATTTGTTTTGAAGTTTTCTTGACTTAGCGGGCTTTTGACTCTTCTTTTTTCGTTTTTTTTTTCGAACAAGTCGTGTGACACTGGTTGCCTGGCTCTTTGGGAATGATGTGGCTGCCCCACTCTTGATTGAACCATTGTGGTCTTTTAGGCACGACCTCTAGGGGCGCGATTGATCCTCGAACGGACACTCCTTTTGCAATTTGGACGCTCAGTCGATTTAGCTAACACCTACCCTGCCCCAAGGTTAAGATTGAGGGTTTTTCATTCACAGAAAGAAACTCCTACTACAAGGCTCAAAGGGGTTGACAAGGGATTATCTTCCTTATAACTCCGGTGTTTAGGGGTTTGAAACAATGCCTGTACATCATCAACAGGTTTTATTTCAAACGCATACGATATCGGTAGTTGCATGTCGGTCATTTTCGTCATCCTCCCCAAATTCTTCTTAACCAAACGTTGGACATTTGCAAAAACAATTAGTGAACACGACTGGATTCAATCAAAACATGCATATTTATTTCATTATCATCAATTGAAATGAAAACAACAAATTTTACAAACAAGATTACAAATTCAAACAGGAAAGCAACCACAAATGTAAAGAAATGACAAGCTAAAACAAAGAAAATATGCTAGCTTCTGAGAACCGGGCTTTCACATTTGCCCTGCTGCTGAACCAGCTATCTTTATTAGAGGCAATTTGATGCTGTCCTGATCTGCTTTCAACGACCTAACCAAATTATAGAGCCCTTCCTCCTTCATTCAGATGATTCTAGGACCTCTTGGCCCGAAGCTGATTGCTGCACTATCAAGCAGATCCTGCACTTTGTGCTTGAAAGCATGGCAACCTTCTATATCGTGACCCGGGGCTCCAGAATGAAACTCACAGTGCCTGCTTGCATCATAACCAAACGGGGGAGCTCCCGTTATTGGCGCCAGAGTTCTTTTCTCTACCAGATTCAATCCCAACAATGTCTGCAACAACTCGGCATATGTTGAGGGAGGCTTCTCAAACACTCTTCTCGGTTTACTACCCTGGAATCTTCGTTGAGCTTGCTGTGCCCCCTGCTGAGGCTGCTGCTGCTGGTATCGGGTTGACCCTTGAACACCCTTCGTATCAAATGCAACATTGGTTTCTCGATCTTCAATGTATTGATTAACGCTCTCCTTATGCTTAGCCATTCTCTTTCTCAGATCTGCCCCAGGAATAGGCAACAGTTGTGGGCCTGGAGATTCTGACACCATGGAGTCCAGGATACGCTTCTGACCCACTGCAGCTTTAGAAACGTCTGTCATCTTAGCATCGATCGAGACAGGAGCAATATGCACCGATACGCCGCCCGGCGTGATTTCAATACCGTGCGAGTCAATCAGGTCTTGAACATTGTGCTTAAAAGCATGACAACCCTCGATGTCATGTCCGAATGCCCCGGAATGAAATTCACATTGCTTATTGGCATCGTACCCTTGAGGAAACACTCTCGTTGGTGGTGTCAACGTTCTCTTCTCAACCAGATTAAACCTCAATAAGGTCTGCAAGAGCTCAGCATATGTCATAGGTGGTGCCTCAAATATTCTCCTTGGCTTTCCTTCCTGGATCTTCCGCTGAGCCGGATATATCTTCTGTTGCTGCTGCTCAGGTTCCACGTGCACAGGTGATGCGAGCTTCTTCATTGCGGCTTCAAATAGCCGATCGTCTTCTTTTCTAAGCACATTCTTGACTACCTCCATGATCAAGCTCATTTGGGTCTTTAGCTGACTGTTTTCCTCCTTGAGAATCTTCTGCTCCAGACGCATCTCTTGCATGTCTCTCATCATCTGCCCCAGCTGGCTTTGGACTTCGATCAATTCAGACTGATTCTGTTCCATATCTCTGAAGGAGTTCCTGCAATAAACTGGATGATGAGGAAATAAGGCCCACGGTTCTGATATACCTGTTAAATGATAATGCAGCGTAGCAAGCAAACACACATTCATAACGAGACAAAGAGAAACTCAAGCTATAAGCACACAGACGAACATCTCCCACATATGTACAACCAACAAAATCAGCAGGTAAGCACAAATGAGTATGAATATAACGACCCCAGCCAACAATCCTGGCGGTGGTCGGCAAATACTAGTGCACAAAAGCTAAACGGATTAAGCAGAGAAAACAGATGCGACATCTGGCGCAAAAACCTCTAGAAATTTCTCCCATATTCAACTGAACTCTCCGATTGACAATCTTCAGAGCACACACTTCCTGTGGAGTCTTCCATGACATTAACTGACGAACCCCCACAACTGGAAGATGGAAAATCATTAATCTGAACACAACCCTGAGGCGTGATGCAAATACGGCTAGAGTCTAACAGATCCTGAATCTGACTTCTAAGCACCTTACAATCATTGGTGGAATGCCCCTGTGCCCCAACATGGTACTCACAGCGGGCGCTGGCATCAAAACCTGGAGGATACGGTGGAATCACCGGCTTAGTCTCTTTCGGCACTATCAATCCGCTTCTGACTAGATCTGGCAACAACTGACTGTACGACACTGGTAGCTGAGTAAACTGCCTTTCAGGCTTCCTTGGTCTTCGTGGAGCATGCTGACGCGATCGGCGATAAGATGATCGTTGACTTGAAGTGTCTGAAAACTGATCCTGAGATGCTAGAGATTCTGAGGTGGCATCATCTCCTTCCCACTCTTCTTGAGAACTGACAACCGACTCAATCTTATTAACTGGGACGTAAGGAACACCTCGAAACTTTCCACTCCTGAGTCCTCTCTCAACAATCTCTCCCAGCCTCATCAGGCCCACAAAGTTTGTGCAACTGAACAATTTGTCAAAATAATGGCCTTTCAGGGTACCCAAGAAGATGTCAACCAGTTCTCTTTCCGGAAGCGGTGGTCGAACACTAGCAGCCAATTCCTTCCATCTTCGCAAATACGCTCTGAATGATTCATTCTCCGCTTGAGACAATTCTTGCAGATCTACGAGACTAGGAGTCAAATCCAGGTTGTAATCGTACTGCTTTATGAAAGCTCTGGCTAAATCCACCCATGATCGAATCTGATTACTCTCTAATTGCACATACCATCTCAACGATGCCCCAGTCAGGCTATACTGAAAGCAATGGATCATCAGTTTGTCATTTCGCACAAACGAAGTCATCCTTCGACAGAACATCATCAAATGCAACTTCGGACAGCTATCTCCTGTGTATTTTTCAAATTCCGGCACTTTGAACTTGTACGGCAACACCAGGTCAGGAACCAAACACATGGCCACAACATTCAGGTTAACGGCATCTTTCGCTTCCAAGGCTTTCATTTGCTCTTCCAACACTCGGACTCTTCTACCATCGTCAAGAGCTCTTGGATCTACTAACCCGGTCACTGGAATATCTCTCCGGTAATTCATCACAGGGAAAGCAACACATTGATTGTTAACAGGAGGATAACGTTCATTTCGGGCAAGAAACTGCTCATGCCGATCTCTGTTCTCAACAGCAGGCTGCACAACTTGGGCTGCAGTAAGATTGTTTGCTTGCGGGAAGCCTTCCATAGAATCATACTGATGGTTGGACGCCACAGTAAACCCTGCCTGGGTGCTAGGAGCCTGGAAATTGCCTTCAGCCATAGCTGCCAATTACCTGTAACGGACTACACTGCCCGATTCTGCTCAGCCCCTTGGTCGTCTCCACTCTTGCCTCAAACAATTCCCCGAGAATTACCCTCTGGTGAAAACAAAGGTTGGATAAGTGCTCTGACCTGCTAAAGAAATGCTATGCAGTATGATTTATGCAAACAGAAATAAAAATGCTAACGTGCATGTGTGCATTGGAGATATTTTCCCTCCAATTCCAGTGTCAGTGGTAGCAAGACGAGATAAACCATAAAGACGATATTTGGAAAAACCCTCATATATTCATTAGAATAACGGTCTTGTCAAGAAGTTACATAACTATGCTCCATACAGCTGATATGATAAGGAGGATCCCAGCCAACATGCCTGGTGGTGATCTCAACATACAGAATACAAGAGAGAAATCAAGTACGGGTACGGGTGCGGAAGTCCTCGACCATCTTCTTTGTCTCTGCGTGATCTGGTCGATTAATCAAACCTTCTATCAGTCGATCCCTCTTCCTGACCGTCCCCTGGATGTCTCTGACAAAGTCTTCCCAAGCCTTATCATTGGCACCATCCCCAGGTTTGGGTCTCTTGGCATCTGCTCTATGCTGGAAATCTTCCAAGTTCTTCATGGCATCTGTCAACTTGCGCTCGGCCTCGTATCGGCGACAGGCTTCTTCTTCAAGCTCTTCATTCTTCACTTTGACTTGTTCTTCTAACTGAGCAATCTGTGTCTTCAGCTCTTCTTCTCGCTCCTTGCGCTTGGTCATAGTGAGATCCCAGTGTTCTCTGAACATGGCTAGCTTTGTGTAAGCCCTTTCCAGCTCTTGCTTCTTGGTGGCCAACACACTACTAACTGAGTCTACATCTAACTCTAGACGCTTCTTGGTTTCAGTCAATTCCAATAGCGTAGTCTTCAGATGTTTCAGAGTTTCAGCCTGTTGCTTGGAAATATATCCTGTTTCAATCTTTTCATGCCGAAGCTGGGCATTCTCCTGCTCTAAAGCCTCTTTAGCCCTTGCTAGCTCTTCTTTCTCCGCCATCAGCTGCTTGTAGACCTGAATGTCCACAGTGGTAGGCTCCTCTACCGGAGGAGGATGCAATGGCTGAACTGCTGGATACGGCATAAGGAACTTCACAGCTCGCTCACGAATCCATTCTTCATATGGGCCAGGAACTCGAGTATCCCCTCTGCTACCTGAAAGCTTCCCTCTCTTGTGCAAGTTTTTCCAGGCTTTCTCAAGTTTGGTCAGCATTTCTTTCCCAATTGCCCCAGTGAGATACAGAGATTCCTGTATCTCCTCGGGCTTTGGCGCTCCTTGAGGTATGTACCCAAATTGCTTGATCAATAAGGAAGGGTTATAGTTGACGCAACCTTTCCTTCCTATTAACGGAACATTCGGGAATCCTTCGCCTTTGAGTATGACTTCAGCTCCAAATACCTCTTTATTAGCCCAAACCACGTTCTCAGCAGTCAATCCCATTAAGCGCTCGGGCCATCCTAGAGAATTGATAGATGTGACAAATGGGCCTGACTTAGGCATATGACTGGTGAACCACCTGCATAGGAGAGGTACACAACAAGACACATTCCTTCCTCGTCGCTTTTCATTCTGGTAGTGAGTTGAATGGTGGATATCTCCCAGCAAAGTAGGGACTGGGTTTCCCGCAGCCAAAATATAGAAGGCATCAGAATCAACAAAATCAGGAATGTTCGGGAATAACACGATGCCATACACACATACAGCAAGGATGACGTCAAAAACATCCCAGCTACCCTTCTGGGCATATTCTCGAGCCTTCTCCACCAAGACATCCAATGGAAATCCCCATACGTCTCCTCTTCTGATCATTTTCCCAGACAGCTCAGACTCTTTCAAGCACAGGATGGCAGAAAGCTCAGCCAGCTTAGGCTCAGCGTCCGTACGATAAAAAGGCATCTGCTCACGGATCGGTATATCCAGAAGTGCAGAGTACTCCTCCAGGGTAGGAGCCAAAACAAAGTCGGGAAATACAAAACACCTGAGCTCCGCGTCGTAAAACTGTAACAGAGTATAGATGTCGCTGGTCTCGTAGGCGGATGGCTGATAAACGTAGGTCAGTATCCTCCCATATCTCTTTCTGAAGTCACCCATTCCCCTCTTCTTAGCAATAGCAATCAACTCTAACAATAGACTGATATTCGGCGACGGAAACTTATAGGGCAATACTCTCTTCAGGTTTTCCATGTCTTGCTAGGAACAAACACCAGAACTGGAAGGGAAAATATGTACCTGCAATACACACACGTTAGTTGAATGCAGATGATAATGCAATGATGCAATATGATAAATAATGCAATCTGTGAACACAGGGGCTATGCTGTAGCCTGAAGAGGAATATCTCTGTGATCAAGAACAGAAAACCATCATGGTCACCAGAATCTCATGCCACTAACTATCATCTGATACTCAAAATATCAATCCCCCGGTAAGAAAACCATCTGAACCTCTGTATCTGACGAGAATACCATCTGATAATAGCCTCAACCTCAGATAAGAAACCCATCTGACCCAGACAACACACCTGGAGATGAATCAAGAACACCATCTGATAAAGGTACTGAATCATGGTTTCTGAAGGCCAGTTTTCCTGCAATAACCCAGTCCCTCTCACAGGTAGGATAGACCTAATCCACGGACAAAGGTACGGCATCCTATGCGGTCATCAGCGTCACAGACTTTCATGAGTGACGATACGATTCCCAGAAGGAGTGGCATCATCAAATCATGAAGAGGCCTCACTTAGCTGACTTCCAAATGATCGGTCCCCAGAGTCGACAACCCTCACGTCTGGACTCCCCTCAGATCCTCAGGACCGGAAAGGAGCACCTCTGCAAGAATCTCGTCTGAGCGCAGATTTTCGTAGGGAACTGTGCCTGCTCAGCAGACAGGTTCGTCTACTACTTCTCCGCAACTATATCTAGGTGTGTACTCAAGCCCAGGTCCGGTTTTTCACTCACAGTAACCTCCCTTTGCCCACAGCAATAATCATGATAATATAATGCTGGAAAATAAATGCGGAAAGGTAAAGGTACAGAAAAGTAAAGTGCAGAAAAGTAAAACACAATATGCACAACACCCAACAAATAAACACCCAAGCGCTAGGATTGACTCGCGTAGGGGATGGGAAACGGTCCCAGCATAAGGGATGGGAAAAGTCCCTAGATGCTATAAGTCCCCAGCAGAGTCGCCAGCTGTCGCTACTGCGAAAATCGGCGCCGGCTTGACAGGAGAGTCGCCATCGTGCGTTATTTATCCCTCAGAGCGGGAAAGGAAACGCTCGAAGTAAACCTCGCAAAGACGGGAAAAGGTATGGTCATCGCAACCAAAACCTGGATTCGGGAGTCGGTTACGCAAGGGGAAGGTATTAGCACCCCTCACGTCCATCGTACTCGATGGGATCCACGCTTGGTGTTTATAGGTAAAAGGGTGTATTATCTATCTACGCTAATGGCTGGTCTGAAAAGAAAATAAAAGGACAGGACTCGACAGAACATACGATGTTCTGGGCCTACGTATTCCCTCGTGCAATGGGAAAGTCAGAGTCAACGTAGTTCGACTTCCTACGTCTAAACGGGGGAAAGGTTGCTCGCCAGGACATCGCGTCCTGTGCCTACGTACTTCCACACAGTATGGAAGATCAGAGCAAACGTAGTTCGACTAACTACGGGTAAACAGGGGGTCTCACACAGCAGTGAAAAAACAAACTGGTCCTAAAGGCTCGGGAACCCACAAATACGATCTGGTCTCAAGTGCACTCGGGCAAGAGAAAGGGAAACAATTAGTCGTTAGCGGGAAAGTCTCGATCGCACAGCCGCGAGAGAACAAAGGTTAGTCGTTAGTGTGCTCGCTAGGATATCGCATCCTATGCCTACATATCTTCGTCTGGAATGAAGAATCAGAGCAGCTGTAGTTCAGCTAACCACGGGTCAAGCTACTCAAAAGCTCCTACAGAAAGGAAAGGGAAACCCTAGAACTATAGCTGAGAAACAGGGGAATCTACCTACTGCCATCACACCTGGCTGACTATCCTAATGTCTATCATAACGACTCCGCAACGGAGAAGTCAGAGCTCCTAAGGGATCATGGCAACAGGACTAAACTACAAACAAGAAACTGCACAGTAAAGGAATACTGGAAATATGCATGAATGCAACAACTAAACAAACAAGACGCAAAGGCCGCAAACCACAAAGGCAAGGGAGCTCAGCTCTACCAAACACCAACAAGCAAAGCCACTCAATAACAAACAAGCAGAAGGAGGACCACCTCGACTTCTCATGCACACAAAGTCTACTTCTAAGATGCACCTATTCAGAACTATCTGGATGAATACCTAAGTCTAATGCAACATAACATCACACAAGTCAAACAATACAAAGAGACTAACCCTGAGCAGGGCCTCTAACAACCCTGAAACAAGCTCCTAATCTATCTCTAAACAAAACTCTATACAACACCCTAAGCAAATATCTAAGCAACAATCTAATCAAAACCCTAAGCAAGAGGAATCAATCCCAGTCTCCAAGCTTCAGAACAAGCTTACCAGAGAAAAGGGAGCTAAGCAGACAAGCTCATAGTGCTTTCCTCAGGAAAGTACCAGGAGATTACTACTCAGGAATCATATCCTATGCGGCTCGACAACTGTGATCAGTTTATATTCCTCCTCAGGAGAAATTAAACTCACATGAAGGCTCCGGCGTCACTGGATAATTGAGAAAAACCTATATGCACTAAGGAAACTAAGTGAGCAGACTCATAGGACCTTCCTCAGGAAAGTACTAGGAGGCTGACACTTAGGAATTGTACCCTACGTGGCTCAACAACTGTGATCAGTTTACTTTCCTCCTCAGGAGGAATTAAACTCACAAGTCGGCTCCAACATCATTGGATACTTAAGAAATCCTAGATAAACTAATGGAACTAAGTGAATAGACCCATAGGACCTTCCTCAGGAAAGTACTAGGAGGCTTCCACTTAGGAATCGTATCCCATGTGGCTCAACAACGTGTGATCAGTTTACATTCCTCCTCAGGAGAAATTAAACTCACAAGTCGGCTCCGACATCATTGGATACTTACGAAAGAGGTGAGAAGAAAGAATGAAAGTCATTCATAGTGCCTTCCTCAGGAAAGTACCATAAACTCCCTTCAAACTTCAGGATCTCGAACCTCACAAACAGACAACAAGCTCCTAGACTAAGCCTCAATCCAATGCATCTTTGCAAGCTCCAGCAAGACTGCAACCAGCTCCTATCCTTAAGAAGAACCCACAGGCCAACAAACCACAAGAGACTATCTCTGAAGTTCAACCACAGTTGAACTTCAAAGTCAGAAGTCATTAAGACTTCCCCTATCTTCAGGCTCAGACAAATCACATCAGGACACCCTACAAAAATCTATCAAAAATCTAATGGGAGACCTACATGGCTCTAAGACAACATACTGAAAAATCAGAACAAAATTCAACACCAGATGAAAGCACTAAAATCAGCAACACAGACATATCCACAGACCAATTATTCAAACATCAATAACAGTGAAAAAATGCAATTAAAATGAAAATGCATGATTAAGCTAGGGTTTCTGCACTATAAAATTCTACACTGAATCACGAGTCTACAAAAAAAAGAACGGAATTATTTGACTAAATCTACCATTTTTTATGAATTTTCTAATGATATGCATGCATTAAAAATATTAAAAACATCAATTAAAATGGGAAATATACCAAAAATAGGAAATAAAAATAAAATGGCATTTTTATTTTTATTTAATTTTTTTTAGATGCTTTCATGACATGGTAGAAAAAAAAGAAGAATTAAAATCACAATTATTTACATTTATTTATGATTATTTAATATGAAAATATAAAAGAAAAAACAAAAATAAAAGAAAATGAAATGGGGGGTTCAAACAGCAATGGATTCAGGTTATTTATTCATTGGGCTCACATTCTGGGGGTGTTAACAGCAAAGGGCGCAGGGCCCAGGTTTGTCAAAAAACAATTAGTAAACTCAGAAAAGAAAAAAAACATCTGGGGGTGCTATTAGCAGCTTTTCTCAGTTATTATCCATTATGGGCTTCAACGAGGGGGGTGCAGAAAGCAAATAGGGCCTAAGGCCCACACTGATTACTCTGTCTCTCATACGCCAGGGAGGTGAACGAGCCATAATGGGGCAGCGTTCAGCAAGATGTGCTTGGGCCTAAGCCCTAATCCAATACTCAGGAAACAAAACCTAACCCCTCTCCCAAACCCTAACACTGTTCACTCACCTAAACCTAACGCCGCTCCCTCGTCTCTCCCTCATCCTATCTCCTCTCTGCAACTCCTCTCAGCCTTATGCACGCAATCGAACCAAAGCACCTCACGCATCACCTTACTTTCATACCAGATTCCTCCACACAGAATCTAATCCTAAACTAGAGACTACCTAAAATCCCAGCAGAACCACACGTTTCAATAATCAAACTGAATCCAGAACGGAGGAACGATGTACCTTGTTTGAGAAACTCGTTGAAGGACTTGAAGAAATCCTGGCGAATCTTGAAGGATCACTTGAAAGTCACTACGAGAAAGAGACAGATCTTGAAGCTTATTTGAGGATCTTGGAGACGTTCCGTTGAAGCTCTCGCGTTGAGATATTGCTGGAGAATTTCTGGAAATCTCCTTGAAGATTGAACGCAGTTGAAGTTTCTGGAAATATTGTTTGAAGATTGAATGTCTGAGGTTTCTGGAAATCTTCGATGGAGGATGAAGGTTTAGGGTGATTTCTGGGGATTTTGACGAGGAATGATGAAGATCTGGTGGCGGTGAGTGTTGATGATGTTCTGGAAAAGTGGAGGTTTCCGGCGAAGATGATGAAGGTGGAAGGGAGGATATCGGAGGAAGAAGATGAGTTTCTGGTGATTTTTGGACGTTTGCAGATTCCGGCGAGTGAGACGGTGGCCGGAGGTAGTTGGGGGGTCACCGGCGGTGGGAAGTTACGGCTGATGCATGGCCGCCGGTGAGGTTGCTGGTGAAACTCAGGCGATGGGTGTGGGGGCGCCAAGTGGCGTGCATGCGCAGAGAGAGAGAGAATGGGGGACAGCTGGGGCGAGACGTGGCGCGAGCTGAGAGAGTCTCTGAGTGTAACGTGGCGTGCTTGCTGCGAAACGCGTGGGGGCCCTTTCCAAGCAACACGTGGCTTCTATTTAAAGCTGAGAAAAAATTGGCGCCTTCTGGAATCTTCTGGAAGTAGCTGGAATTTGCTGGGCGATTTTTTTGGACAATCTGGACCATTTTTGCTGATGAGAATTGGGCCTCAAAAAGAGTACCCCTGGGCCCATACGAATCATAAAAAAGACTGTAAAAAACTGAATAAAAAACAAAAACAATTAAATCTAATCAATACCAATTAAACTAATGATTAATCCTAATAAAATCTAACAAATTCAATTAAATCCTAAACAAAAAGATTTAAATCCTAATTAATTCTATATCAACCTAATTAAATCTAAAAATGATCAATTAACCTCTAATTAACTCTAAACTTCTACTAATTCTCTATTAAAATTCTAATATTATTTAATATCTATTAAAAATCTATCATTAATAAAAGAAAAACTATATTATTCTCTATATTATCTAAAAACAATTAAAACTCTACAAATCCTAATTTATCATTCTATTTAATATGCTAAGAAAAATTCACTAATATTCTAAAAATGATAAAAGCTATTTAAATTCTATTAAAAATTCTACAAATGATTAAAATCTATTTAAAATATTCTATAAAATTCTAAAAAGAGGATTAAGCTATTAAAATATTCAAAAACCCTATTTAAATTCCAGAAAAATCTATAAAGCCTGTTAAAAATTCACAAAAGCCTATAAAACCCTAAAAATGCAGATGAATGCACATGACCCCCATAAAAAACGCACGAGACCAGATCGAACCGAACAGAGATCCCCGGGCATCAGAATATCATCAAAATCACTGTGCAAGCTAAAAATCACCGAGGAGCGCACAATTTCCTGAAAATAAAACCCTGGTGATCTGGACTGGGTCTGCCATATCTAATAGACAAAAATCAAGCTGTAAACTCTGATATCCCCTGTTTGCACAAAAATCATCTGTCTGATTTGCGAATATGAAATTTAATCATGAGTCAGATAGGAGAATCGGTTGGTCAAATTTTAGGGTGCAACACACTCCACAACCAATTTAATTGCCATTACAGGCCGCCAATACAGGCACAACCAACGCCAATACAGGCCAACCAGGATGATATGCTATGAGATGCATCTATCATGGACTACAACACAACCGTAACAACTACGCAACAAGGCATTAAGCCTACAACCAAATTGTCCATAACCGAAACATCGCAACTTCCTACGCATCATATGACCATAATTTTTCAACATAATATAATCAAATAAGATCATAATAACAACCTTCTCTCAACGAATGGGAAATTAGCGCGTGTCGGCGCCGATTCCCAATATTATTACCTGGAACTAATGACATAGGACACTAATTCAGGCACAAACAAACATTAACCTTTAATATTTCTCAACATACGGGAACATTAAACCTTAATATTTCTCAACCTACGGGAACATTAAACCTTAATATTTCTCAACCTACGGGAACATTAAACCTTAATATTTCTAAACCTACGGGAACTAACCCCATGATCCAATTCCCTTCATGAAATCAATCATACCCACAGTTATAGAATTGAACCCCACCCTTACCTTTGGATTGAGGACAACTCTAAACTTCCGATTTGCTCTCCGGTGACTCTTCTGCAACTACCTTGAGTTCTTTCTGGCGGATAATTCTTCTGTTCCTAACTCCTCCACAGTCACGTTCCTTTTTCCTCAATTTTGGTTTTCTGAGCATTTTTTCGTGTGTTTGCTCTCTTTCCCCACAACCTCTCTAATAACTCCCTAATTCCCATTATTCCATCCACTAATAATAATAATAATAATAATAATAATAATAATAATAATAATAATAATAATAATAATAATAATAATAATAATAATAATATAATATTACTACTAATTATTAAATTATCCTTATTATTAATCATATTATATTATCAAACTCTATTTTTATTAAATGGTTTCCTATACTTTAAGGATATCCACCCACGCTCTCAGACATTCTCCCACATAAAGGCGCACCAATAATTCATAAATAATTAATTTAAAAAGAACGGGTGTTACATCCCCCAGTGTAGTGTTGTTGCCCTAGTTCGTCACATTCCCCAGTGTGTGTTGTTCATCGCGTCTGTCCCCTGTGTCGTCGTGTCGTCTACATCTTTGCATTTATCGTTCCAAGCATGTGCATCATATTAGAATCATGGCATTGTTAGCATTATAGTTCGTTTCGTTTTGTCCATACGTCGCTCAAATCATCCGGTGAAGCTATTTAAATAGGGGCAACTGTCATACCCCAAATTTTACTCTTAGATTAGTCGGTTTATTTCACACTTCATCTCATTTTGCATTACATTGTGAACTAACCGCTAACCGATTTGCCCAGTCTGTTGGTTTTTGCATGAAAATCCCGCTGTGTGCAATTTAATTGATGAAAGGCAAAAGGGTCATCAATTTGCAGTTTCCTGACAATTTATGAAGCAGGGTTGCCATAAGGAACTCCTCAAACGATTAGGGTTTCCATCTCCGAGTCATGTGACTTATTTGAGGATGAGCTGAATTTTATGGCAGTTTTGACGTCAAATTTCTCGTGACACAACATATTTTATTCAAAAGCCGAGATTGAGTCGACAATTGGATTTCAGAAAGGTTATTTGATTTCTAAACCATATGGATCCGAATGTATTGAGATATCAGTAGATTCGAATTAAATCGGTGCGAGAATTTGCTTTGAAGAAGTTATTTTAATAGATGCACGTTTTCCTGCATTCTGCTAGTCAACAGTCGATTTTAAAGGAACAATGGAGTTTCAGTGCGCGTCGAGTTTATAATGAATATCTGTTGGTTTGATCATGATTATCAGTCGAGCTGATTCAGGTTACCGAGTTAAATCATTCGGGATACAATTTGAATTTTAAATGCGGCGGAAAGTTTGTTTTGCCATTTAATTGAATTTCTCTACTTATCCGTTCAAGGCCATATTCATTGACTTTAATATCAAGTACTAACTAATTTGCAAAAGGATTTATTCGAACTCAGCAGTTACGTCGGATTTAAATCGTGCAAGATGATTAATTGTCGAATCCGAAGTTTGGAATGTCATAATCAGACAAATTTATTTGGATGAGTTTAATCAGATAAGTTTTAATCGAATGAACTTAATTAGGTGGATTTAATCGAATGAGCTTAATCAGGTGAATTTAGTCGGAGGACTGTAATCGGATGGATTTAGTCGGATAAATTGAATCATATTAAGTTATTCATAGGAATTTAAGCAGATGAACTTAGTTGGACGAATTTAATCAGACAGATTTATCTAGACGAATTTACTTGGAGGAACTTAATCAGATAAATTTAATTAAATGAATTTATTCGGTTGGGTTTAATCAGATGATTTATTTGGAGATTTTAATCGGAGAATTTTGATTGGAGAAATAAATTGAATTTATTCATTTGAGTTCTATTTTTTATTACAAGGTACAAAGATAATTACAATTACAAAGTTATTCCTAATCCCTAAAAAGTCCTAATTTTTCTAAGATGGTCTTCGTGCCGACTCTTCAGCTTTCAACTTTTTTCCGAAACCTGCAAAGAAAACCGACAACATGGAAAATAATGGTTAAACAGTTAGAATCGATAAAATTTGGTTGTTTACTAATTGTTCCGATACCCTCAGTAAAAAGTCATCATCGGGTATGTCGGGAGAGCAACAACGACGTGGTCGTCGCCAGCTCCCGACTTTTCAATTCCGACCTCGGCACGGACCTGGCAGATTTCTATTCCAAATTAGTCCAGGAAGAGAAAAAGTAATTTTGAAAAAAGTGATTTTGGAAAAAGCACTTATTCCCAAAAAATGATTTTTTTTTGCCAAACAGGTCACAAACAATAAAAGGGGTCACAAGAGCATCAGAAAAGAGGATAGAAGAACATCTTCAGTTCATAATCAAGAACAAGGAGGCAACGAAAACCCAGAATAATAAGAGGAGAACGAAGCAAATCACCCATTTTTATGTTGTTTTTTTCCAGTGAAGTGGAAAGAAGAAGAAGATGCAAGAACACCCATGAAAGAGGGCGCCGCTCGCGGTCAAAGAAGAAGAAAAAGCCAACGAAACCCATGGAAGAGCCGTCACGGACACGAAAGAGGAAGAGGGTCAAAAACCCTAGTACTTTGTTCAGTAACACCAACTCATCCACCTTCCCCTTTTATTTCGTATCATATTAGTTTCACATTTTTTTTCTCTTTTTTCTTTTTTAGTCAACTAAATCATTAAACTTTGCACATGTAAATTATAATTACATCCTAAAATATAAAAAAAAATTATTTTAAAAAAAAAAAAACCATAGTCAAAACAAAAACTTAACTTTTTCAAAGAATTGAATTAATTTTTTTCAAAAAAAGACATTTTATAAGACTTAATTAAAAACTCAGTTTTTAAAACTAAAAAAAACTTGAATTTTTTAAAAACCATTTCACATTAAAACCCCTTCTTGGTAAAATTTATTGAACAAAATTCAAATTAAAATTAATTTTTTTTAACATAAAAATTAAAACCATTTTTTAACAAAAAAACTTAAAATTAGACTTAATTAAATTTAATTTAACTTTATAAGTTAAAATTAATATTTTAGTTATAGTTGCTAACTTTCTTTTAAAACTAATTTCATTTTAAATAAATTGACATTAAAAATTTTAATAACAAATATTTTTCTAAAGACATTTAATTTTAACTTTTTCTTAAAGTATGTTTAACCAGAGTTTCAAGCATTTTCAATTTCTGTTTTAAATTGAACTGTCGACTAAATTGCAGAGTTGCCCCGTTAATTCTGTCTAACGTTTATGTCGTTCTTTTCATTTTTCTCCGTTGTACAGTTTATGGACCCTTTACTTTCCGCATTTCATTTTTTTAGGTTGTAATTTATGTGAGGCAATCGTCGTCGTTGTTTTCAATTCCATTACTCTTCCTACATGCTTTCCCATATTTCAATATTGCCGTCTAATTAATTTGTCATTTGCATTATTTACCGTAATTCCCTTCCGAAAGAACAGGTCTAGCCGTTTGACCGCCGCGTCATTAGTTCTTACCTTTGACCATTTCACCTTTCAACCCTAATTGCATAGGAGTCCCGCCGTGGACAAGTTTACCCTTTACCCTAGCATTAGGATAAGGAATCTCTGTACTCCATATTAGGTTTCGCGCTGCGGAATACCTATTTCACCCTTTTCAATTCAAGTTTCAACCTAGAAATGGGAGTCGCCACACTCCATGTAAGCACTTCCTTAAGAACGTTTGCATCCTTATTGAAACCTTGACCACCGTCAAGAAGTTTCTCTTCCTCCCTTTCGAGGGGAACTACGATTACTCTGATTTCATCCCCTACCTCGGATACGTAGGCACAAGATGCGAGTCTTGGTGAGTAAACTTAGGACTAACCCTTAGGTCTCTCTGTCACCTCCTAACCCTTAGCATATACCCTCAAACAGATAACTAAAGCAAAAAATAGCAAACATTAAACAAAAGGTTCCTGTAGAGTGCTATAGAAGTTTAGGGTGCTAATACCTTCCCTAGGCTTAACCAACCCCTTACCTAGATCTCTCCCAGCATTGTGTTTACGATGCAAAATTAGGTTTTTCCTTTCTTTGACCTTTCCTTCAGATAAATTAAAGACCGGTTGTGAATCAAAAGATTTGTGATTCAAATTAATTAATAATTTGATATCCTATTCTCATCGCAACAGATAGACTAAAAATATTTGGAGTTGAAAATTTTGATTGGATTTGCATTGAAACAAAGATTTAATTTGATATGCATTGAAGATAGATTTGATTCAGCTTTATACATGATTGTGATGAAGATTTAATTAAACAAATACTTTATGAAGAGGTTTAATGTGATTTATTTTAATTACAAAATATAAATTTACACTTAATGAGAAGATCCAAGATTTAGAAGTGTGGTTTAGTTTTAACAAGAAATTTATTCTGAATAATTTATTTGAGATGTTTAGAATTTTGAGTGATATCAAGTAAAGATTTTATTTGAGTTTTTCAAGATTTTGAATTATATCACGAGAACAAATGTTGAACCAGATATTCCAGCATGTGTGCAACATCTAACCTTTGATAGCAGAACATGATTGTTGTTATTCTGAGCGTAATTTATGGATGTTTGTAACGTGGTTGGTTGTTACCTTTTAGCAATGTGTTATTTGAATTTTTTTGCTAAAGATTGAATGAGATCAATTCATTTTAATTGGAGATTTAAATTTGAATTTGGATAAAAACAAATCAAATAGCTTTGGAGATTTTTGTAAAATAAAATAAAAAAATCAAAATCAAATCCTCTACAAACCTAGATGTGATCAAATATTTTATTTATTGGAGAAAAGTCCAGACATTACATTTATATTTAAGGAGACTCAAATCTTTCTTGAAAGTGTGTGCAAGTATTGAAGACTCTCTTTGTTAAGGTTTATCTTTTGAGTCTTTGTTTGTGTTATTTTGTGCACAACTATAGCTCTTTCATTCATATCTTAAAGTATAAAGTTTGGTTTGTTTAGTAATGTTGTAATTCAACAAACGTTATTTTGATTAATGTAGTTTATCACTTGGAATTAGTGATTAGAAAAAAGTGAGAGGAGTTTCCATATTTATTAAATAAAAAGTCATTAGGATTAAGAAAAAGTATTGAATATATTTGAACAACATGGAGATATTGTTTCTATAAGACTAAATGTACTAATTCGAAATAGTGAATTTCTTTTCTTTAATAAAGTGTCATTAAAACATATGTGTAATTTCATCAAACTAATTTACCAATTCTTATGTTATCTATTGGTTTAATTATTATTTATTATGTCTTGCAAATTGTGTTTTTATACAATATAAGATAATTGAATGCAAGAGATGAATACATGTCGTATAACAATTAATGAGAGAAGTTAAAAATTTAAAACGAAAGCTTAAAAAGAATGAGTAATGTTAACTTAATTGTGTTCTAGAGGCACAAGTTAAGAACTAAATATAATAATAATGTTTTAAAAATTATTCACTATTTTTAATAAAAAATTTAATTTTAATTTTTTATTAATATTTTTAAAATAAACTTTTTATAAATATATTTCTTAACTTATGCTTCAAGAGTACAAGTTATCATTACCAAAAAAAAAATATTTGAAATGTCATATAACAGTTAATGAGAAAAAAGTTAAAATTAAAAAAAAAATCCTAAAAAAATATAATTTTAAGAAAAAATAATTCCAGCTAAAATTTATATATTCTTATAAATGATTAAATCCACAAAATTTCATAAATCGTAACCATGAAATTATTTGCTTATGTTTTTTTTTCTTTAGTGTATCATATTTTAGTTTAAAAAAAAAAGGAGAGGAATTTGAATTTTATTTCAAATTCAAAATAAAAACACTGTATGACTCTTTATTTTAAGAAAAATGTGACAAGTATAAATTAATTTTATACTATTAATCAATAACGATAATTTATCATGTCATATTGTCATATTAGGCTTAAATTTTTTTTAAAATTAATGACAAGACACATTGTTGGTTTTTTATTGAAGGATAGTGTAAAATTAATAAATATCTATTAAATTTTTATTTTAAAGAGATTAATTACTATACATTGTCAATATAAAAAGTTTTACACCATTAATTCATCATCATCCAATTGCATTACTTTATGAGTAGTTAAAATAAAAGTTAAACTCTTTCAAATATCCAACGACTATGATTAAGTGATTGTGTAAAAAATATTTATATTTCAATTAAATTATATTTTAAATTTCAAAATAAAATCATCTAATAAATTTAATACCACTAAGCCAAACAAATGACATTAGATTATTTTTATTTGAAGTTAATTTATTATTTATATGAATCATGCTTAAAGATAGAATTATATACTAACTTCATCCAACATTAGAAAGTAAACAAGTCCACATATTCCCAGTTAAAAACATGTGCACAATCACAAACATTAATAATCCACTTGTAAGTCTACAAACCATAACCTAGCAGCATAGTAGTTTTAATTTTTCAAACCATAAAAGCCAAAACAAACATCATAAACCAAAATCATATATGTTCAAGAAAAATCCAACCATCATCACCATCACCATCGTCGTCATCTTCAAAATACAAATCGTTAGATGCTTGCTCCATGTTGTCATCACCTTCAATTTTTTTCATTATTTTTTCAACGGTCTCATCGTCAATTCCATCTACATATCATAATTGAAGAAGTTAATAATTAAAGTGACCACTAGTTATCAAAACAATACTATCATATATATATATATATATATATATATATATATATATATATATATATATATATATATATATATATATATATATATATATATATATATATATATATATATATATATATATATATATATATATATATTTAAATTAGACAGATTACCATCGTAAAAGAAATTGTACATCCAATTGCGAATACAAAATCTGGGATCCATATCTATTTGCAACATACGATTTTCATTCTTGTTAAAGAGACCTAATCCCACACAAAAATCAAGATCCGAAGCAACAGTTGTAATGGGAACACTTAACAAGTCGCGAGCCATTATTGATAGATCCGGAAATCGACTATTATTACTCTTCCACCATTGTAATACATCCATATCCTCATAACAACGAAAATCCAAATTTGACTCATCTAAGTAAATATCAAGCTCAGACTTTCCGGTTTCAGTAACAAGCTGCCGATGGTGCATTTTCAATTCCTATTATATTTCACAAGTAAAAAGGAAAGCAATGAGGTTTAACAAGTTCAAGATACAAAGTAATTAAATTGTCAATTCAAAAAATATTTACAAACTTACATCAAACATGCCAAGAGGTAAAGACTTCAATTTCTTTTGCAATGGCATGCTAGAAGATTGGTCCAGAATAGTTCTTTGCACGCCAGCAGAAGTACTTTTGCCAGAATACTTGTCAAATAGCATGTACAACTTTTCCTTTACTTGTTCCAACTTCCTTTCACAGGTTGATGCATCTAGTTTTGAGTAACAATAAGCCAATGTCGAAAACTTCACCCTTGGGTCAAGAACAGCTCCCAATGCAAGAACAACATTATACTCATCCCAATATTTCTCAAACTTGCTCATCATCCTTTCAGCCATTCCCTCTATAAGTCCATCATCATCTCTCGAACTATCAACTAGAACACATTGAACTTTCCAAACTTGCAAAAAATACAAGTTTGAAGTAGGACGTGTTGTACCAGTAATCATGTTAGCAGTTTCCCGAAATGGCAACAAGAATGCAAAAATCTTTTCTACTCTTTTCCACTCTTCTCCGCAAGGACATAAGTCATAATCATCAACATACGTGTGAAGACTTTCAAACACATGCCTATATTTAAGAGCACTTTTAAGCATCAAGTAAGTTGAGTTCACACTCATAGACATATTCAGATGCAAGTGATCAGAACTATCAACACCACCAACCTTTTCAACACACTCCTTAAACTTTTCCCTTCTACTTTTAGAATGCTCCACAAATCTAATGCTCTCTCTGATTTTACACACGGCATCACTAACCAATTCTAATCCCTCTTTGACTATCAATTTTAAAACACGTGCAAAACAATGCACACGAAAGAACTCCCCATCACATAACAAACCATTCTGCAAAACAAGTTGAGTTTTCAACTGTTCTTGCAAGATGTCATTCTCAGATGAATCACCTAAAGTGAGAGAAAAAATCTTTTTCTCTATTCCAAAATCACTCAAACAATCAATCATTCTCTTGCACCTCTCATCTCCACTTAGATAAACAGTACAAAAGGTGAGAACCTTATTAACTAACTTCCAATTCGCATCAACAAAATGAGCAGTTAAACAGATACAAGTCTTATTATGAGTGCGAGAATTCCACAAATCTATAGTTAAAGAAATTCTATTAGGAATGGTAGCCAATTCTTGTTTAAGCTTGAGTTTCTCTTTCATGTACAAATCCAAAATATAAGACTTAATAGCATTTATAGGAGGCATAACGATATCTGGATTTAAAGAAGCACTACTACGCAGTAACCGTGAAAAAAAATGACCTAAATCCTCACCGGATTCCAGCATTTCTTGCGATTTCGCTTCGAGGTCCTAGAGAAGATTTCAGCATTGTAAATTATTAGTAGTGGTTTTAAAATCACAGATTGTTATTGCATTGAAAGTTAAAAATCTTTATCAAAGGAAGTTTCAAAACAACACCTTTTCGCGAGACATTGGAGACGGAGAGTCGCCGGAAGGAGACGTCGGCGGGATTAAAGAGATGCTGACGGAGAGTCGCCGGAAGGAGACGTTGACGGGATGAAAGAGATGCTGACGGAGTAACGGTTAACAGAAAGTTGTGAAATGATGAATGAGTTTCGCGGGCTTGGTATTTATATTCCCACAATATGCTATTTCGGTCTAAACCCTAAAACGGGTACCCATCGGGTTAAGCGGGTTAACTTTTTTGAATTAAATAAAACTTTTAAAAGCATTCCTAACTGCATTATATAATTATCAAAGATATCACGAGTTATACCAATGATACAAATTCTTGGAAACAACAATTCTAGATTCCTTTTTCAACAATATTGGGCCTGTTTATTTTTATTGAGATGTTTTTAAAATATTTAAAAATATTAAATTCATTTTTTATAAATTAAAACATTTATTTTGACATCTTATAACTAGTATATAAAAAATTAAAAGATAATAAAAATCATAACTTTTATTTAAATAATGTATCTCTAATATAACTTTTATGAAAAATTATATGAAATAGTTTCATATTTCTTAAAAAAATTATACCAAAATGATGAAATATCTAAAGTTAAATATGTATTTTGTTACTTTAAAAGTTATATCTATGTTTTTGCAATAGTTTTAGTTATTGTTGTTAAACTAACGCATATATACTTCTTAAAATTTTAAATTACTTTTTTGAGATATATTTAGAGTGTTATAAAAAATTTCTCATATAAAAAACATAGAATTGTTCCACAATAAATGAACTAAATATAAATATTTTTATTGTCAAAAGTTCAAAAAACTAAAATAACTTGGAGAGGGTTTAACTACTTAGACTTAGATATGAAAAGTCTTCTACCATAATAAATGTATTTTCAAAGGTTGATAGCATTCAAAATTTAAATTGCTGGTAGAAAATAGTGTGAGGATACCAAGTCAAATAAAAAATTTATCAATCCTTCATTTTATTTGTTCTGTTTTTGTATAAAAATAATAATAATTTACTAAATGAAGTAGATATTTTGGAATCACTCTGGGTCTTTTTGCAGCTTCATTGAACTTTTCCTGTGTATTATCAAAATCGATCAAAAATCTGCTCTTAATATTTTGGTTGTTTTTAACTGATGAAAGAGACGTTTTTTCTTAAAAGCTAAAAGCTATTGGTACTTTCTCAAACTCTGAAGATATAAACCAAAAAGTCCTAAGTTAAGGAGAAATGAAATATTTTAAACTAAAGTGTTAGAAGTTTTTACAGACAAATAATAATTAAAAGTTAATTTTGGAATAATTCTATAACACTCCTGCGCAGTCAGTTGGAGTGAGTGGTCGACAAATGATTATACTAGTCTGAAAATTATCAAAAAGTATTCTAGAAAGACATTTGGTGAAAATATCAACAATATGGTATCAGATAAGGACATGAGTCTGACCCCATACAATCTTTTTCTGAATAAAGTGAATGTCCAATCTCAATGTGCTTAGTACATTGATGCTGAATAGGATTGTTTGATAGATAGATAGCAGTAACATTGTCACCGTACATCAAAGTAGTTTGGAAAAGGGGAAAGTGAAGCTTCAGGAGAAGGTTGCAAAGCCAACATAATTCTGAAACCACATTAGCAATGCTCCAATACTCAACTTCTACAATGGAACGAGAAAGCGTTGCTTGTCTCTTGGAAGAATATGACAGAGTTGGAATTACGGAGGAATAACAAGCACTAAACCTATAATGAAAACACATAATTGCAAACGCAAAATCTGTAAGATAAGTTCAGGAATCTATCGGATAAAGAAAATACTAAATTTTATTATAATCAAAAATAACTTTGATAACCACATATTAAAGTGTTTAAATACAAAAAAAAAATCCTAATGAAACTTTTTAATCCAAAACAGAAATAAAATAGAAAAAAACACCCTAATAGACTTTTAATCTAAAAAAAATTGCAGATAATATTAAAATGTTGTTTTTGTCCTCATTACCAACCCTTATAAT
The DNA here is from genome assembly GCA_963859935.3 of Lathyrus sativus. Taxonomy (NCBI): domain Eukaryota; kingdom Viridiplantae; phylum Streptophyta; class Magnoliopsida; order Fabales; family Fabaceae; genus Lathyrus; species Lathyrus sativus. Next base: position 659,588,495 of record OZ012741.1, on the reverse strand, counting down.
AGTAATCATATTCATCTTATTTATTTTGTAAATCCTTTGGTGAAAGTATTTGGTGTATAAATCTCTTTCTAGGCTACTCACGTATACAAAAAGGATATTGTTGTTTTTGTTCCCAACTTCAACAATACATTGTTTCATCTTATGTCACATTTTTTGAAACTTCTCCATTCTTTTTTACCTTTGTGCCACCAGATGAGAATTGCACATCAAATATTCAAGATATCCCTTCTGTCATCCTCACACCCATTGTAGGTCCTACACTTCTATTGTAGGTCTACCAGTGATAGACGATATGTTTATCGGAGGTAAGAGATGTTATTGATCCACCAACACTATCTTCTGTTCCAACTATTCCTCCATTTATGTCACATGAACTTGAACTTCCAATAACATTATAAAAAGGTATTATATCTCATCATCCTATTCTTCATTTTATTTGTTATTCGTATCAAAACATTTGATTTAAAGAAAACATAAGTAGTATCAAAAAAATTCATAAAAAAACATAATACTACTAGTTATATAAATATAAAATAATATAATAATAGTAATAATACATAAGTAAACAAAAAATACCTTATTTAAAATTTAATAAATATACACTAACATTCAATAGAGTCCATATGTTATCATGTTAAACCACTAATTTTAAAAATAATAATACATTATTATGTTATTATTTTTTTAATAATGTTAACGTAGGATATAAGATTAATAGAATAATGATTAGTATTTATATATTTAAAAAAGAAAAACTAAAATGTACAACTTTAAATACAATTTTTTTTAATCTTATTACACTAATAAATACTGTTAAGTTACATCATATAATATTTTGATATTTTATAGATTAAATTAAAGTTTTAATTCCTCAATTTTATTTGATTCACAAAAAATTGATGAGATATATTTTTATCTATAAAATTTTATAATAAGTTTATATATATATATATATATATTTCTTCAAAGAAGTGGATTGTTTATTTTCAATGGAGAATTTTGTTAAGCACGAGTGACTATGTCTTCCAACTTTGTGAAATATCATAAACATGAATTGCAATGCGTTTGTATGCGGATGTATTCAACTATTCAAGTGTGCTCAAATTTTGAGATTGGTTAAAAGAAAAAATAAATAATGTGCTGTAAATTTTTTATACTATTAATTAATGATGATAATTTTTTCTGCTAAGTCAAACTGAAATTTTTTAATTAAATATATAATATAAAGGAATGATATATTTTTATTAGATAATAATGTAAAAAAATTTATATATTTGATTAAAATGCATAAATATATGTAGACACTTTCATCTTTAAATTATCTTTTGAAATAATATTCTAACTAATGTAATGGAAAATTAGACGAAGGATCCACCCTAAATGTAAAAGTAAGTATTTTTTGAATTCGTCGTCTACCAATTTTTATTATGACATTCTTGTCATGGACATTTTTGTAATTGTAAATTAAAATATCCAGCTTCTGCCAAAAGTTTAAGAAAATTGCAAACTAATAATATTTCTAATTGTTATGGTTGCAAACAAATAATATTTTTAATTGTGGTATCAAAATATGTATCAAAAAAAGATGCATATAGTATGAATATAATAAAGAGAGGAAATAAGAAAAAAAAAAACTTAAATATGAAAACACTTTAATCAAATACTCAAGAAAAATACACTATTATGTAAGAGATGAGGTACATTCAAGAAAAATCACCGTATATTTCGTCAAATTTAAAAACTAATTGACTGATATGTTTACAAATTTTTTTAGAGGTTCTCGAGTGAATTACATTTGTAATAAATTTGATTCATATGATATATATAGTTTGAGGAAAATGTTTAAATTATTTATATATATAAAATCTCACATCAACTATATCATATAATTAATTGTAAATTTTTCTATATATAATACCAGTCTCCGCTTAGCCTTTTAAACCCATGATTTATTTATATATTTTTCAATTTTTTATACATCAATAATCAGTAACTATGAAATTGAAGCAACTATGAAATTGAACTATATTCTATAAGCATGACAAGATAACTTTAAACATCAAACTAACATGCAATAGCTGCTGAAACTACAAGCAACAGCAGAAGCCCCATTTTGCTGGTAATTAAATTAACCTGTATTTATCAAAACAATACAAAAATACATATATATTTCCATTTAAATTACATGATTTCACATCGCTAACAAAATGGTACAACCAACTGCAAGTACAAATTCTAGTTTCCACATTCATCGGCAACACTTAACAAGTCACAGGCCAATATTGATAGATCTGGAAATCGATTATTATTACTCTTCCACCATTGTAATACATCTATATCTTCATAACAATGAAAATCCAAATCTAACACATCTAAGTAAACATCAAGTTGAGACTTTCCAATTTCATCAACAAGTTTGTGGTTACATTCGTCAATGGATAGATGATAAGTTTTAAATCATGTGAGCTCAATGACTCATGCTCGTTCTCTTTGAAAAAAATTTGAGGAGTTGTATGCAAGAAAGACAGGGAATAATAAGTTATTATTGTTCAAGCAATTTATGTCATTAAAATATAATGATGGTTCACCAATGACGGATCACTTGAAAATTTTTTAAGGGATTCTAAATCAATTGTCGGCAATAAATCTTTCTTTTGATGACAAAATTCAAGGTTTATGGCTTCTTGGTACTTTTCCTAATTCTTGGAAGACTTTTAGGACATCCTTGTCTAACTCTGCTCTGAATTGTATCATCTCGATATATTTGGCTAAAAGTAGTGTGTTGAATAAGAAGTTGAGGCGTAAGTCACAAGGTTCTTCTTCACATTCAGAAGCATTGGTTAGAGAATCAAGGGGAGACATCAAAATAGGGGTTCAAATAATCGTGGAATATCATGTGGTAAATCACAATGAGACTCCAATAGATTCTTTAATATTGAGTGTCATCATTGTGGGAAAAAGGGACACATAAAAAGGTATTGCTGGAAGTTGAAAATGGAAAATAAGAAGAAGTGTTACAACAATGAGAAAAAGGAAGGTAACGATAATTAAGATGTTACTATTGTTGATGATTTCTCTTTTGTTTGTGATAGTTGTGTAGAGAATGTCAATCTATCATGTAATGAGATGGATTGGGTGGTTGACAGTGGTGCTTCTACTCATGCAACCTCAAGACGTGATCTTTTTTCAAATTACGAGACTGATGACTTTGGGGTTGTTCGTATGAGAAATAATGGACAAGCTAATGTCGTCGGAATAAAAGATATTTGTGTCAAAACTAGCAATGGTACTACTCTAGTTCTCAAAGGTGTGAAACACATTCTGAAACTTCCATTTAGTTTTTTTTTATCTATTGGAAAGGTGGATAATGAAAGATATGATAATTATTTTTTGGCTAATGAATGGAAGTTAAAGAAAGACTCATTGGTTGCTGCTAAAGGAAAAATGAATTCAAAGTTGTATATCGTCTAACTTGGGGTTCCAAAATACTGCATCAACACTCGTGACAATGATAGCTCATCTGAATTATGGCACAAGCATTTGGATCATATGAGTGAAAAAGGTTTGAGATTTTTGGCAAAGAATAATGTGTTGCATGGTATTTCTGATGCAAAGTGTTCGCATTCTTTGTCGGGTAAGAAAAGGCGTGTTTCTTTTATGTCATCCGAACCAAAGAGAAAATCGAAAGTGTTGGATTTAGTACATTCTGGTATGTGTGGTATGATGAAGACACAATCACTTGGTGGTGCATATTACTTTGTGATATTCATTGATGATTATTCTCGGAAAATATAGGCTTATACTTTGAAGATGAAAGCTCAAGTGTTAGATACCTTTAAGTCGTTTCAAGCATCAATTGAAAGAGAAATGGGGAAAAAGCTCAAGTGTATCCGAACCGATAACGGGGGAGAGTATGTTGAACCTTTCAATTGAAAGAGAAACGGGGAAAAAGCTCAAGTGTATCCGAACCAATAACGGGGGAGAGTGTGTTGGACCTTTCAATTGAAAGAGAAACGGGGAAAAAGCTCAAGTGTACCCGAACCGATAACGGGGGAGAGTATGTTGGACCTTTCAATAATTATTGTCAATATCAAGGTATTTTTCGTCGAAAGTCTCCTCCAAAGAGATTACAATTGAATAGGTTGGCCGAAAGAATGAATATAACTTTGGTGGAAAAGGTGAGATGTTTACCTTCTCAATCAAAGTTATTGAAATACTTATGGGGAGAAGCATTGAGAATAGTTGTACATCTTTTAAACCTTACTCCATGTGTTCTATTGAAGTCTGATGTTCTAAATCATGTTTGGAGTGGTAAGAAAGTTTCCTACGGTCATCTTTGGGTGTTTGGGTGCATGGCTTATGTGCATATTCCGAAAGATGACAGATTGATGTTGGATGAGAAGATGAAGAAATATGTGTTTGTTAGGTATGGATTTGATTAGTTTGGGTATTGATTCTTTGATCCGGTTCAACTGAAGCTTATTCATAGTCATGATGTTGTATTCATGGAGGACTATACCATTGAAGACATCAACAAAGTTGAGAATAACAATCTGATTTTTGAAGACGAAGAAATGGTTGATGCGGACTTAACTACTATTTCTCCTGCCCCTATCACTTTCGAAGATGTTCCAATTGAAAATCAAGGTATCAATTTGAATAATATTTTAAATCCTAATGATATTGTTGATGTAGGTGTTACGGAAGATGTTGTTAAAAATGAGGTTGATCAAGAGGTTGAAAGTGTTGAACAACCGATTGTGTCTAATGAACTGAGGTTGCCTACTCGTGATAAAAGGCCTTCTATTCGATATCCCTCGAATGAGTATGTTTTTCTTAACGATGGTGGAGAACCCAAAAGCTTTGAAGAAGTTTTGGAGGATGAGAACAAAAATGAGTGGATGGATTCCATGGAGCATGAAATTCAATCACTTCGTGAAAATAATACCTTTGAGTTAGTGAAGTTACCAAATGGTAAGATAACATTAAAGGATAGATGGGTTTATCAGATTAAGCAAGATGAGTGTACTTCTCAAAGAAGATACAATGCTCGCTTGGTGGAAAAAGGCTTTAAACAACAAGAAGGTGTTGACTTTGGCGAAATTTTTTCTTCGGTTATGAAGATGAAATATATTCGAGTGGTTCTTGGGCTAGCCACTAGTCTTGATTTGAAAGTAGATCAAATGAACGTGTAGACGAGTTTCCTTCACGCTGATCTACATGAAGAAATTTACATGGAGCAACCGGATGGATTCCGAAAAAAGGGTAAAGAAGACTATGTTTGCAAATTGGTAAAGAGTATTTATGGTTTGAAACAAGCACCTCGCCAATGGTATCAAAATTTCAACTCGGTGATGATTGAACATGGGTACAAGATGACTAAGGCCGATCGTTGTGTGTTTTCCAGAATTTCTTCGAAGGTGATTTCATTATTCTCTTGCTTTATGTGGATGATATGTTAATTGTTGGAAAGGATATTTCAAGAATTAAAGAGTTGAAGAACACTTTTAGTGAATCTTTTGCTATGAAGTATTTAGGAGAGGCTTAGAAAATTCTTGGTATTGATATTGTTCGAGATTGAAATGAGAAGAAGTTGTACTTGTCATAAGAAATGTATGTGGATAAAGTTCTTCGGCATTTTAGAATGGATAAGGCTAAAGCGAAGATCATTCCACTTGCTTCTAATTTCAAGCATAGTCATAAACTATATCCATCTACGGATGAAGAAAAGTAGAGTATGAAGAACATTCCATACTCGTTAGCCGTTGGCAGTTTGATGTATCATTGAGAGGTTGTGAAATGGGTGATGAGATATTTGCATTACTCGTGGAATTTAAATTTAACCTTGGGATACAAAAAGCCTATGCTGGTAGGGTATACGGATTCGGATCTAGCCAGAAGCTTAGATGATCAAAAATCTACTTCAGGGTATATGGTGACTTTTGCCGAAGGAGTTGTGGCTTGGCAATCAAAGTTATAAAACTGTGTTGCACTTTATGCTATCGAAACCGAGTTTATAACTTTCGTGAAAGCGTCAAAAGAGTTGTTATGATTTAGGAAATTTTGGTATGAAACAAGAAAAGTATGTCTTGTTTTGTGGTAATCAAAATGCTATTCACTTATCAAAGAATTCCTCATTTCTCTTGAGGTCGATGCATATTGATGTTCGTTATCATTGGATTTGTGATCCATTAGATTCCAGGTTGATGGAGCTTGAGAAGATTCACACTGATGATAATGGTTCAGTTATGTTGACGAATGTGTTACCTAGGGGAAAGTTTAAGTTTTGTCAGACGGTAGTCAGATTAGTGTTATCCTCCAACTAGTCGGTCAGGGGAGTTTGTTGGGTTATCCCTCCTATTTTGAGTGGCTCAAAGAACGTGGGTTAGTAGCTCATGTTTGTGTAAGCCTTTGTTATTATCCAACAAAGAGGAATAGGCTTAACATGTGAAAAACAACAAAAGAAAATAGGAGAGAATAGTGAAAACCCTAGTAACCACACCAAATCTCATAGGCCTAATTCATCACAAACCAATTCCATAAGATTGAAGTTTGCACACAATTCAACCATTGGATCATCCTGAAATTTTGGCACGATGTTTATCACTCATAGGAGTATTTTTTGAATGGTGGAGATTGAATTCTAAGTATTCTAAGTCTCTCTGACAAGTCCATTTGTAAGGTGAAAGTTTCTTGATGTCTTTGGGTTGTTTTCCTCTCTTGATTCTTGTTGTAATTCAAGATTGATTGTAGATCTTGATGGCGTTTATGTATGCCTCTAACTATTGTTAGAGAGAACCTTGATTGTATCCATTATTTGATTATAATGGAGATTTAAGTGGCCTACAAGTTCTGTGGTTTTTTTACTCCTAATTAATTGAGATTTTTTCACACTAAAATTATGTTGTATTGTATAGTGTGTTTTGTTAATTTTCGTTGCATTTGATATTTGAAAGAGATTGTATTATTGGATTATTCGTTACATTGTGGACTTCTTCCCAAAAATTGTTTGTTTTAATCACCTTCAATTCACAAGGTTCAAGAGTGCTCTACAAGTTTTCAATCTTGATATCACTCGATTCATTTATTTCTTCAATTGTTACCATAATATGATCAAAATGTTATGATTAGTGTTCTCAACACCTTCTGTATCACCACCTCACCTGTCATATCATCATTATAACTCTTCATTTTGTTGGTGATCGTTGATGGCACCTCATTTGTTAATATATTTTGTATTATGTTTTTGTTAAATTTGTGTGTAATGCTTTTATATATTGATAAATATGTAAATTAATCTTAAGTGTCAATTGATTACAAACCACAATTTTTGAAACTCTGTCTAATTTAATTATTCAATAAATAATAACTTTAGACGTGTTGTATTGTTTGATTATGATATTAGGAATGAGTGTTCCTTAAAACCTTATTTAATCACAAACTCATTTATGATATTATGATATTCTGAGCTAAGACATTGATCTAACTAATTTGTTAATTTTGTGTGATACTGGACAAACCATTGTCGTAATTAGACGCAGATACCAAATAGAAATAAATAAAGGATTCGAAAAGATCTAGTCATATTTATTCTCTGATCTCATTTATATATTTTACTTGGTTTATTTTATTTACTTTTATTATCGATAATTTCCAATGAACCCCAATGTTCTAAGTATAATTACAGTTGTTAAGTTGTTTAATTAATCACAGTTCCTATAAATATTATTAATATGCGACAATTTGATACATTTATTATTTAAGCTATTATTTGTCACCAACCTTGTGAGGTAATCAAATAGTTTCTCATCATCTTTCATCTTCATCAAATTACATTGTCTACTCAAGACTTGAAGTTTCACTTTCTTGAACTTTGCATCTCCTCTAGATCTCCTTACATGATATTTTTTCAAATTTGCAGATTCTACAATCTTCTTAAACACTTTGATGTCAACACACCTTGCCATCAACACATCAGTGAATGAGAAACAATGTCGTGCTATCTTTTGTCTTTGCATCCTTGAAAATTATCTTATGTGCTTTGGATGAATTTGCGAGCAATTGCTTCACATTATTTATTACTTGTTCATACACTTTATAAATTGCAAATATTACATTCATTTTCCTACATTTGTCTCAATTATTTCCATCAAAGAAGGTTAAGATGAAATGTCCAATTTCCACCGACTATTGTTTTTTACATCTTTCACACTTCTTGAAAGATCAAGATTCACCTCAAATCATGCAAAACTCTTGAATATCATTGTGTTGGATTGAAATCAAAAAAAACTAACTGTCTTGCAGCTCAAGCAACTAGTGAGAAAGATGATGTTAGTACGAAGTGTGCATAAGAGGGGATGAATTAGATACTTTAAATTTTTTTCGATTTTTCAACTTTTGTGTTTTGATTTTTTTGTTTGGTTACTATGTGATGAAAACTGTAAAATGCGGAAAAGTAAAGAACACCGAGAAATATCATGATTCCCCTCACAGACCGAGAGTACTTCAGTCTCCTTTCAACACGAAAGAAATTTTTACTAATATTAGATCTTAGGACAAGACACGCCTAGTCTTCCTATACAAGACTCTAACAAAATACCAAAAACAATCCTCCTGGATTTTTCACTAAGTTGAAATGAGAACAATCCTCTCAAACTCAACTCTCTTGCTTCCAACAATTCTGGACAATAAAGATTACAATAAACCTTATAAGAAGAAACAATCCTCCTTATAATACACACCTAATCCAAACAATCCTTGAAACTTAGAAATTTTTACAAAATAAATATATGAAGATTTGTAGTATTCTTTAAGACTTATAACAAAGTCTTCTTCTCTTTCAAGTATGAAAATTCAAGACAAAATCTCTCTAAGAGTTCAAGATACTTTTATGATAATAATGTGAAAATGTATTTCAAAAAGTATCTAAGTATGAAAGATGTGTAGAAAATAAAGATAGAGAGATTTTAATATTTGTATGAAAGAGGTAAATAAAAAATGAAAATTTGAAATGTACTTATAGTGATGAAAGCAACCATTCAAAAGTCATGGTACTGGTTAGAGAAATTATGAATTTTAATAAGAGAAATGATGTAAGGGATGCCATGAAAAAATACGATGAAAATGTGCATTCAAACAAAGTATTTTTCAATTTTAAATTTAAATTACTGTTTCAGACCGGTGAAAATTGTGGTGGCTTTTGTTCTGTTACGACGGTTCAAAAGCCATAATTTACAAAAAAACTGAATGTTTGAAAAAATTGAAAAATTATAAATTTGTCTAAGTATTTGAACCAACCTTATGCAACATCTATTGACTTATCCAAGTTAATAGATTATATTCGAAAGTTATTTAATATAGTTCAAATATGAAAAATAATTTTTCCAATACAGAAATATTTTGAGCATTAAGAAATGTTTTATTCAAGAATTTCATAGATATCTAAAAGTTTGATTAATCCAATCTTACAAGTGTAGTCAAGTCTTATGCATTTCTTCTTTTTCCTTCTTTGATCATATCATTGTTGAGTTTGTCTTCATCAAAACACATTAGAAACTTGTCTTCACATATGGTGATTATGGTAATCGAAAATGAATTATTAAGTGGTAAAATAAATGAGGGAAGATGAACTATATAGCACATTAACCACCTCTAAACTGATTTACTTGTTGAGAAAGTAAATCATTTTCTAAAATTAGTTAAATATAACTAACTCTTAACTACCAAAATAACCATCAAATTAATTAACTAACTCTTAGCTTTCTAGACCCCATTCACCCATACACCCATTTCTTGAATATCTTCATAGATACCACAAAAATTCTAGGGAAGACTTCTCAGAGAAGACAAATGCCAATCCACATATTTTTCCAGAAGTTGATGCCCCCACTGTTGCTTAAAATTACACTAAACAAATACCACTACTCATAATTTCACTACAAAGAAAGAACAATATCATAGCAGAAAGTTACACTCTAGGAATGTACTTGAGGATGGGTTAACATCTTTTTTGGTCATATATTTTTGCAATCCCCTTCTGAAACGTGTTTGTATATTAAGTATGATAATTTCTCCTATTTACTCAAATTTGTAAAAAAATATGATACTAAAAACGTGTTTCGAGTAACATGAGAGGAGCGGATTGAGAAATTTTCGCTATTTATTAAGAATCTGAGATACAATCATGTCATACATAGCTCAAAACAAAAGTGGGTATTAGTGAATCCAATATAGTATCATAGATGACAAAAACTGGTTGATTATACAACACATTCAATGGAAGTATCACAACAACTAAGAAAGAATGACAAATATTATCCTTAACAATATCACAACTATTCAACGAATAAACATGATTTAAAAAGCTTCACTAAGATGGTACATGTTTGATCAATTGGAAATTTGGAACAGTGTGGTTCTTCACACTGTATATCCTCATCGCCAATCCAATAGATAAATAAGGTATAAGAAAATAATCTAAAAGAGCCTTTCCTAACTGCATTGCATGGCCATCTTCTTCTCCAAATCAAGCACGCAAGAAATAGTTGTCTCAGGATGTATGGCTTTGTGAAACAACCTCAGAAAGAAAGATAACAAACAAGGCTCACTGGTGTCTTCAAGACGGTGCTCTTCTTGTGGATCAATCCCCTTCATTCCCCTTCCAAATATCTCTTGTTCCACACACACACAAAAATAATAAATCTTCGAGATTCAATATATAAAACCAAATTCATGTGGAAGCTTTCTCTTTTAGTAAAGGGTCTAACCAAATCTCTAGGAGATCTTTGTGCATGGAGCATTATAATAGGACCAGTTACACATTGTTTAAAACATCTTGCCAAGTCATCACTCTTTAGGTGCTATTTTCAATTCTGGGAACAGTTAGATCTTCAGCTCACAAGTCAAAAACCGGCCTATGGTGAAACTCCATGCAAAACATCACTCTTTCAGTGCTACTATCACTTCACCTGATGAAAGAAAAAAATAAAAAAATAAAAAAATTGAAACTGCACGGAGAAAATTCATATTTAATTAGTTTAAAAGGTTCAAATAATATGATAATAACTTTCAATCAAGTGATAACATAGGATGCAAGTTATATGTAATCAAAAAGAGAGCAAGTCATCCAGACTTCCATATGCTTGGAGTTGTGTTTGCAGTAACAATGAGCAACAGATAAAATGCTTAGAAGATAAAAAGAACAAACCGAAATATGATTTCATGGATCTTTGTGTCTTTGGAATTCAGGATTATACGGGTGGTTCCAAATATGACAACTCCAGTTCCATTGTCGATGAAAATGAAACTTTTCCAAGTTCCATGTGGCCAGAAGAAGAAAAGGGTGGAATCCTCCAATCAAAATATGAAAGGGAAAGTTTTGGCAATCTTTGTTATGTAAACTTGATGGCGGTACTACTTCTCTGTTCAAGATTTTGGAAGATTATTTATAGAACAAAACAACTTTTTCTCGGCAAGAACAATGCAATGCAGGCATTAGTTGGTGGATTTGGTTTAGTTCTCTTCACTTTTGTGGCTTGGCTCACTGTGCTAATGGCAAGTTCTTTAGTTCTCTTCTTAAGTTCAGCATCTCCTGACTTCATTTCAGGAAATTCACCCATCTGCACATATTCAAAAGCATAGATGTGTAGCATATGGTCCCCGCCCCTCCCATTTTTCTGAAGACTTTATTATCCGCCTCATTGTTCCAATTTTTTCCTTTCTTATTTTATAATATAGATTATTCCTGGTTATGAATATTAAAGAAAATAACATTACTTGCAGAACTATATCTACATGAGTGTGTCCAACTATTGTTCTATAATGAACTCAATATTTTTATTGTAAAAGGTCAGAACTTGAAGCTCAAAATGAACATATGTTTTACCTGGGCAACTTAAGAGCTTGGTTAATTGTAATAATACCACAGGAGGATTCATCTCAATCATCAAGTAAAAGAGCTTCAGTGTTTGCCACATAACCAAACCCTTTGATCTGTAGAAGCAAATTGTCTAAAACTGAAGATATAAGAGTGGAGTCACGATGTGATGTGTCTTTTGCAATAAACTTGTGGATTTCATTAGTAACTTCAATCCAACTACAACCTGGTTCTTTTACAACCCCACTCATGTCCATTTTTTCCCTCAATCTTCTGACATTTCCCCACATACCTTTTGATGCAAATATATTTGAAAGCAATACATATGATCCACTATCTGCTGGGTTGCATGAAATTGCCATCTCGGCTGCATATGTTCCCAGTTCAACATGACCTGAAACTCTGCATGCACTTAGCAGGCTTCTCCATACTACTGCTGCTGGTTTTATTGGCATCTTCTCGATAAATTCCTTAGCTTCATACACTTTACCAGCCCGGCCCAAGAGAGAAACAATGCATGCATAATGCTCAATTCCCGGTTCAATTCCAAATTGTGACATTGAATCAAAGTGATCTAATCCAAGGTCAAGAAGTCCAGCATGGCTACATGCCGATAGCACACTAACAAAGGTGACATAATTTGGTTTCACTCCCTCCATAATCATGCGTTCAAACACCTGAAGAGCTTTTTCTGCTTCTCCGTGCGAGGCATAAGTGGCAATCATTGAATTCCAACATGCAATGTCTTTCCAATTTGTTGAGCTAAATGCTTTGTGAGCTTCTTTGATGCTTCCACTTTTGGCATACATGTCAACTAGAGAATTTGCGACAAAAGGATCATCATCGTAACCCATCTTTATGACCTGGTTGTGGAACTGCTGACCATGCCGCAGACTTGCCATATTACTCGCCGCTGTGATTACAGAAGCAAAAGTGAACTCGTTGGGTTTTAGTCTTGACATCTGCATACCTTTGAGAAGTTTGAGAGACTCTTCATTTTCAAACTGTTGGGTGTACCCAGAAAACATCGCATTCCATACTACAATGTCTTTGTCCAGTATCTCTTCAAAAACTAGTCTTGCATCCCTAACGCGTGAACATTTTGAATAAACATCGATTAGAGCACTTCCAGAAAATTCATCTAAAGAAACCCCATATTTAATAATCAAGCCATGGATTTGGCTGCTTAACTCCAGGTCATATAATGACGCAGAGACCCCAAGAAGGCTTACAAACGTTAATAGAGTTGGTGGAAATAAACTTAGCCTCATTTCTCGAAAAAGATCCAATGCTTCACACAGCTTGTTTTGTTTTGAGTATCCTTCTATCATTGCATTGTAAGATACTAAATTAATAGCAGCCATAAGGTTAAAAACTTTTCTTGCATCAATCAAGGAATCACATTTGGCATACATGTCAATCAAACCATTTTTCACAAAATCGTCATTATCAATATTGACCTTGATAGCATAAGCATGCACTTGTCTTCCCTTTTCCAGAGCCAGGAGTGAACCACATGAATTGAGAACGCTAGTGCAACCAAATGCATCAGGCTTCCAACCTATTCTAGCCATTTCCAAAAACAGGTCAAGGGATTCCCAATGGAACGAATTTTGCATGCAACCAGCAATCATTGTGGTCCACGAAACAACATTTTTATCTAGCATCCGGTCAAACAACTTCCTACCCGACTCCCCTTTGTGACACTTAAAGTAAAAATCTATAAAACCATTGATCATTGAAACATCCATGACAATGCCTCTCCTTAATACATAGCAATGTATTTGCTTCCCCCCTTCAAGAAACTCAAGCACCGAACAAGCACTCAAAACACTTGAAAGTACATATTTATCAAGGCAAACATCACCCTCTCTCATTTGGCCAAACAGCTTTAAAGACACTTCACTTCTTCCTTGTTTCGAATACCCTGCAATGATTGTAGTCCACGTGAAACTGGTTTTGACTTCTAAACCATCAAAAAGCAATCTTGCAGCATCAATACAACCATGCTTGGCGTAAAAATCAATCAAAGAGGTGCACACATAAACATCTTGAACATATCCACCCTTAACAACCAAACCATGCACCTGAAAAGCTTGGTTGAGACCACCCAATTGTGTGCAAGCTTTCACAACACTAGCTAAAATGTATTCATTTGGTTTCTCATTACAATTTCTCATGAACTCAACAAACATCAGCAATGCTTCTACACTGTAATTATGTTGAGTGTACATAGAAACCATTGAAGACCAAGTAACAAGGTTTCTATGAGGCATTATATCAAACAGTTTCTGTGCATCACTTACTAAGTTCAGTTTTGAATACGTATGCAAGAGGGTGTTGATAAGGAAGATATCATGTTGATGAAAACCCAACACCACAATTTTGGCGTGGATTTTCTTGTAATAAGGAATGGGTGTATTTGGACATGATGATTGCAATAAGGTTGCTAATTCACGACCAGTTTTTCGTTGTTCGATGATTGGAGGAATGTATGGATCATGTGGTTGAATACATTGATGTAATAAAGTGGAAAAGTGCAAAGTTTGGATCGCATTGATTTTGTTAAGGAAGTTTGGTTTGGATAATGAGAGTAGTCGATGATTTTGGATTTGCATGATAGATACGAATGATATCCGCACAAATATATATATATATATATATATATATATATATATATATATATATATATATATATATATATATATATATATATATATATATATATATATATATCTATATATATATATATATATATATATATATATATATATATATATATATATATATATATATATATATATATATATATATATATATATATATATATATATATATATATATATATATATATATATATATATAGACACGTGCGTGCGTGTGTATAAATTTTAAGATTAAGTCGCCAAAGTAATTATTTTGAAAAAAAAGTCATAATTCTGATAATTAGAAAGGAATTCTAAATCTTTCAAATACCACGTAGGATTATATCATGGATGCAACTTACTATATAATCTTATATTTATTAATATCGTAATTAAGTTCCTAATATTTTTATTTTTTGAAAATCAAAATAAATAAAATAATTTTTTTATACTTCATCAATTTCATTTTCTTTCTCCAACCAACAAAAACTTCATCAACTTCATCTTCTTTTCTTAACTAACAACAACTTCATCTTCTTTATCCCAATTTGTAGAACGACCAACATCCATTCTGTAGAATTACTTACATTCATCTTCTTCCGTTGCAATTGTAAAACGTGTTTCATCTTTTTCTTTCATAATTGTAAAACGAGTTTTCTTCCCAACACTTTTCAACGAGCAAACCTTCAATATTCTCCCATACAATCGCTCCTCACACAATTCGTATTGATAGCAGATTTGCTAAGGTATTTGGATTTAATATATAATGATTTCAATTCTTATATGATTTTAATTTGAGATTTAGGTTTTATTATTGATGTTGTAATCAGTAATGGTATTTCAAATTTAAGGACTCTAATTTTCAATTTGTTAGTGAAGAGATTTGTATATCATAGTTTGAGTTCTTGATGAAATGGTATGCCTATGTGTTGTAAATAGAATGTCTTGAAACAAAATATAAACGGTTTCTTTATCATTAAGAAACACACAAGGGTTAAAGTTAATAAAGAAAACAAGGTAAAATAACAAGGAACAACAAGGATTGGTTATAAACTATTATTCTTTCCTTATTCTTAGAA
Source organism: Lathyrus sativus (assembly GCA_963859935.3). NCBI lineage: Eukaryota > Viridiplantae > Streptophyta > Magnoliopsida > Fabales > Fabaceae > Lathyrus > Lathyrus sativus. The sequence goes on along the minus strand of OZ012741.1, from coordinate 659,572,896 downwards.
ACAAGATTACAAGAATAACAATATAACATCTTTCTCTTGAAATTAGGATTTTATCTTTCTATTTTTTCTTATGCCAAGATGAGAGACTAGCATGCTATTTATAAGAAAAATAGCACGTTAACCTAATGGATCTTTTAACAATTACCCATTACAAGCTAACTTAAACAATTGAGCTTACAAGCAAGACCCAATTCAACAATGCTAAAAACCTAGTAATATTGACTAATGCATGTTAGAACAAACTTCGACTACAACACGTACTACTTCGACAGCAGCATGCGAACAGACTTCGACCTCATACTTAAATTCTATCGAACCAGAAGCTACCCTTCAACCATATTAGAGTTCGATCTAATATATATCTCACACCATGTATCATATTCAATGGTCAAAATACATTTGTGATGAAGAAGTTTGTTATTTGAACATATTTTCTTCAACCGGCCTTTCGTCACCTTAATTAGGTATACCATTTTTTTTTACTATTTCTAATACAAAATTAATGATGCACCATATTTTGTTAGCTGAAGCTCGAAAAGATTGAAAATTGATGAGAAGACAATTTTCAATGTAGAGTTACTCGAATGTCTTTCTTTGTTTTTGGCTTTGTATTATATAAAACATTGAATATAATATCATCCAAATGTTATTAAGATAAAAGAAATGATATTTTTACATCATTTTCTACACCTACACCGTATTCTACTGTTAACTAATATGGTAAACAGTGAAATATTATAATATTAAATATATTTTTTAAAAAGAATATAATTTTTTTAAAAAAATTAAATGATATTGATGTGAAATTGTGTGATTAATCAATTTCATAACTTCATTAACCAACTTTATTTACTGCTAAAAAATATTTTTAATATCTGAAAGTCTATTAACCAACTTCAATAACCAACTTTTTATTTTTTATTAACCAATTTTTTTTACTACTAAAAACTATTTTTAATATCTGGGCGTTTATTAACTAATTTTATCATTTCATTAATCAACTTTTTATAATTCATTAATCAACTTTGTTTCATAATTTAAAAACTATTCACGGTCACTGTTTATGCAATGGTTATGGTAGTGTTCATAAATATCTCTTTTTATTAAAAAAATATATTGTCGAAGAACAGTGTATACAGTATAAATATTGGTGTAGGAAATAGTATATGAATAGCATTAGTGTTGAGATAAGTCACAATTTAGTGGTTTTGTTTTACTTGGGTTTTGTTCTCCTTATTTGTCTTTCAATGATTCAATCGATGTACTTCTCTTTTATTTGTTTCTAGTAAAACTGACTTTAAATTTGGAGGAATTTTTAGGTCTTAAAACAATCTCAATAACTATTCCACGTTAATGAAAACCTGCAAAGAAAAGTAATGAAATCATGGTGATTGATGGATAAAAAAAATAACTTTATTGAAAATATGATTTTCTATAATGTATTTAATTCCAGCTTTAATTTTTTTTATAAGTTATTTTAATTTTATAAAAAAACAATTTACAAAAAATTTAAAAAAAACACTTCAAATTTAGGTGATTTTTTAAAATTTTGATATTAAAAAATATTTTTTTAAAAATTTTTGTATTGAATTATTATATCAATTTAAATTGTCACGGGTCACTATCATTACAATATCTATTTTATTTTTTATATAATTATTTAACACAATTGAATTTATATAACTATTATTTATTTTACAAATAAGTATTTCGTTTCAAATTTTATATGCATCTAAATATATTGTATATCATATCAAATAGATTTATTTGGATCAAACAAAGATACTAGTGAAGTTATATATTGTATTAATAGAACAATATTGATTACTATAGTCAAAGAACTATAATTGAGATGATTACTCTTGATATTTTTTTAATTCATACTTTATCAATTATTGTAAATACATGGAAAGACGCATTAAGATAGAGCCAAATATCTTCAATAATATTTTTATCGAATGATTTAAAATTTATTTGTATAGACACACAAGTCTTTTACTAATATTTATTAAAAAATTTAAAATTTTAAATAAATACATGATATATTTCTTACTATATTTTATATTTTTACATGGTAAAATGGTATAAGTACATTTGGACTTTAATACAAAGAAATTAAGTTTCACCATGCACCACTAGTTTCACCAACCTTCCAAATATTTGTGGTAGGTGAGGTGACCATATTTCTTTTTCTTGTTGATAAGTTTGATGACTGGTGATCACATGTTAATGCCAAGTGAAACAACCACTAACTTTTAGTGAATTCTTTTTCTTTTAATATAATCAAAATTATATAATTTTTAAAAAATTATATTTTAGAACTGATTTTATGAAAAATATTTAAAATGATTTTAGATTTAACTGACTTTTTTAATAAGAAAAAACATCATAATGAAATATTTAAAATATTTTTATGAAAAATTATTTAAATTAATTTTTCATTTGAAATTAAATAAAAAATAAAAAAGAAGTTTTGAAACAAGAATATGGGAACAATTCCTATACTACCAAAAGAAAAGAGACAATGTGAACTCCAAATAGATGATAGAAATGTTAAGTTGAACTCTACCCTAATAGTTAAGGGAGGTCTGGATTAAGATCAATCATCAAGCTAAATGAAGGCTAAGCTTAAGCTTTGTTGGAAAATGATGAAATCTTCTAACCATTGGAATGTGTTCATGAGAAATAAAATTTTATTTGCTTTGCTATTGTTTCCATCCTCAACACAATTTGGGATTATAGAAATGTAATTAGATTCCAAGGTCTTTAATAAAATCTCAATCAAAACTTGACTAAAATATTGTCATTTGTTTCTTTAACATGGAATAACACTAATATTGCAGTAAGCCCATCCATAATTGAATTTAAGATTCTTAAAAGCTATGTGCATCTTTCTAAGTGTTAATCAAATAAATCCAAATACAAGCGAGGGAGGGGTAAATTGTGTAAAATTTTTCAAATAATTGATTTAGAAAAATTTTCGATATTAAAAATTTATTTTAAAATAAGTAGGAGAATAAAGATGGAACAATGAGAAAATAGAGAAGAGAAAAGATAGAGAATAAGCAGCAAAAATAATGAAACACATAAGAGAAAGATAAATAAACAACAAAATAATAAATGACAGAACTAAAGAAGATAATGGATAGAAAGATCACACTAAAAAATTATCCTAGTCCGATATAAACCACTTGATCTATCTACTCTATTTATTAAGAGTTTATGCTTGAGATTTTCACTAATATCAAACTTGAGATTTTCATAGGTTCAACCCAAACAACCTTTCAAATAACTTAAGCTTTTGCATTGGATCAACCTGACAACCTTTCACAAACAAACCAAGCTTTTATACAAATTTAGCTCAAAATCTAAACTAGAGCTTTTTACAGGCTTAGCTAAAAACATACACCAGAGTTTTTCACATGCTTAGCTCAAAACCTAAATAATCGGTTTCTAAAAACTTTTTGTGGTATTTGGATCGAACTCTAGTGTTGACAAGGGTAGCTTCACGATTTGACAGGAGTTATGCATGTTGTAGTCGAAGTTTATTCAAGCATGTTGTCGAAATATGTTAGATTTGTGTTTAAGTTAGCATGTCAAATTGAACATTTCTAGTAAGCTCAATTGTTAAGTTAGCTTGTAGCCTAAGTTAGCTTAGTAGTCCATAAATAGACTAGTTCTCTCAGGTTGTTAAGAGAGTTAATTGTTGGTATTCACTTGTAATCTTTGAATCCTTATTGAGTAAGTGAATAGTAAAACAATTTTAACCAATTCTTATTTTTCTTCTTCCTTCTTCTCTATCTTTTGTAAAAACCTAATAGGATTTCTTGTGTTTGTTCAAGAAACTCAATATTTTTCTCATATTTTGGTTTGTTCTTGATGACATCAATTCATAACAAACTGGTATAGTGAGCGTGAAGGAGAAGATGTCGTCAACAAAGTATGAGATTGAGAAATTCTCCTGTGTGGATGACTTTGGTTTGTGGCGCTTTAAGATGCAAGCACTTCTTACTCAACAGAGTTTGTTAGAAGCCTTGAAAGGATTGGAGAAGATGGACGCAGCTATATCAGAGAAGGAGAAGACAACGATGGTCAAAAAAGCCCATAGTGCCATCGTATTGAGCCTTGGTGATAAGGTTCTCCAGAAGGTTCAAAGGAGAAAACTACAACTGGTGTGTGGACGAAACTTGAAGGTTTGTACATGATGAAATTGTTGCTTAATCGTCTCTACTTGAAGGAAGCTTTGTATTCATTCAAGATGAGTGAAGACAAAGGCTTGGCTAAGCAACTAGATATGTTCAACAAGTTGATTCTTGATCTTGAAAATATCGAGGTCAAGATTGATGATGAAGATCAAGCGTTGTTGTTGTTGTGCTCTTTACCTAAGTCCCATGCCCACTTCAAAAAACTCTCTAGTATGGAAGAGATTCGTTGACCTTTGAAGATGTTAAATTTTTATTGTACTCTAAGGATTTGAACAAACGAAAGGAGCACAAGCCATCTTCTGTTGGTGAAGGTTTGTCCGTTAAGGGAAAATTCTTGAAGAAAGATGGTAGGTTTGAGAAGAAGAATGGTAAAATTATACAGAATGTTTATGGTGGTAATTCTCCTACTATTAAGTGTTATCATTGTAAGAAGGAGAGTCATACAAGAAAAATATGCTCTAATTGAATGAACAATCATGGTGGAAAGGATAATGGTAATGCAACCATTGTGCAAGATGGTTATGAATCATCTAATTTTTTGGTGGTTTCAAGCAATGACTCTAGCAAGGAGTGGATTATGGATTCAGGTGTAGTTGACACATGACTCCAAACAAAGACGTGTTTGAGGAATTGTATGATTAAGATGATGAATTAGTGTTGCTGAGAAACAACAAAGCTTGCAAAATTGCAAGTATTGGATCTGTGATGTTCAAGCTCTATCATGAGTCAATATGGTTATTGACTGATGTTAGGTATGTACCTGATCTTAAGAGGGGTTTTATTTCTCTTGGTGAGTTCAACAAGAAAGTATATGTTTTCAAAGGATAGCAAAGCATCCTAAGGGTAATGAAGGGTTCGAAGGAAGTCTTGAGAGCCGTGAAGAAACAAAGCTTGTATATCCCTGAGGTTGAGGTTAAATTGATTCAGCAGATATGGCATCCACGAATCCTGTGTCAAAGATTGAGCTATGGCATAAGAGACTAGACCATATCAGTGAAAGAGGCATGATCGAATTGTTGAAACAAAATTTGTTGGGTGGTGATAAGGCGAAAAACTAGAGTTTTATGAAACATGTGTATTCGGTAAATCCTGTAGAATGAAGTTTAACAAAGGTAAACAAAAAACACATAGATCCTTTAATTACATTCATGTTGATCTTTGTGGACCTACAAGAAATTCTTCACACTCAGATGCAAAGTATTTTCTATTCCATTGTTGATGATTATTCTAGAAAGTTATGGGTATTCACCCAGAAGATTAAGGATGAAACTTTGAAATTTTAAAAAGTTGGAAGACTTTGGTCGAAAACCAAACTAGCAGGAAGGTCAAGAGGTTGAGGACTGACAATGGTCTTGAATTTTGCAATGAGACTTTCGACAACTATTGAGTTGAGTCTGGTATTGTAAGACATATAACTACTACAGGGCCTCCTTAATGGTTTGGTTGAAAGGTTTAATCAAAGCATTCTAGAAAGAGGGAGGTGTATGTTGGTAAGTGCAGGATTGAAGAAGGTGTTTTTGGGAAGAAGTTGTTGTAACTGTAACATATTTGGTAAATAGGTGTCCCTCGATAGCCTTGGGACTGAAGGCACCTGAAGAAGTTTGGTCGGAACATCCACCTAGTCTCGACAGACTTAGAGTATTTAGTTGTTTAACCTATGCTCATATTAGGCAAGACAAGGTCGACCCTAGAGCTTTGAGATGTATGTTCCTTGTGTTGGGATTTAAGAGGGTTTTTTTAAAAATTTAACCTTTTAGCGGAACAATCCCGATGAACGGATCTTGATTAAATCATTAACCACAAATGAAACACAACAAAAGGATTTCGAATTACCTCTTGAAGTGTGCTTTAACTTTGATCACGAACATGGAAAATACCATCGTCTCTACGAAGTCCACGCGAACACAAAGTGGAACGCGGTGCTAGCTTACTCTTATGCTGAGAAAATTGACAATTAAGTTTGGTAGGGGAAAATGTTTCCCTATTTATAGAGCTTCTAAAATCCTAATACTCTTATTTTGGACTTTTCCAAAATAAGCCCAATCTTTTTAATTAAATAGATATTATTTATATTTAATTAAACTCTTTTAATAAAATAAAATAAAATATTAATTAAACTAAATCATATCTATATTAATCAACTGTCAATTCTCATTTATTTAATTAAACAAAATTTAATCAAATAAATTATATATGTATTGATGTATTAAACAATTTAAATATTATTAACACATAATTAAATTAAATCTTATTTAATTTAATCGTCAATTCCACTATCATTACTCTATTCATGTGACCCTATAGGTTCTCGTAACGTTGACAATAATATTAAATTACATATTTAATATTATAAACAATGAGCGGTATCTAGCAACACATCGTTGTTACTCAAGTCATGAAAATGTCGTGTGATCTGACATAACATTTATGTGATAATGATAATATGTATAATTATCCTTTTGCCCTTATATCTATATTGAGCACAAGGCATAGAATGTGTCACCCTTGTATAGTCTAATATTTTATTCTTTGATCCCTGAGTATACTTGATAACAACAAATAAGTTTAATATCTCATATCGACTTATTAGAGCATGACCATGTATTTTACAGTCATACTCTATCAATGGCCCCACAAATATTACTCCTGTATATGTAGGAGGGGTAAATCTCATATAGGTCACTCATGTCCCTCAACATGATTTGTAAAAACACCCATAAATCTTCTTTATGGTTATTCTGTTACGGACAATATTTGATTGGCAATAAAGTACTCGACTCCACATCTAGAGTCCATAGTGGTTTCAAGTCAAAGGGTGGTATACACCATTATCACTATGAGAATAACTTATGACACTTACACAATAAACTATGTAATATTCTCATGGTGGGTCAATCTAGTATAAATATTACTCCTAATATTTATACCTACTTGAAGACTTGATATCTCATATTCATTACTTGGGAGAAATAATTGTATGTAAAATAATTTATAAATAAGAGTTACAAATATATAATTGAACTTTATTAGATCGAACAATGTCAAACATGATAAGATTTAAATGGTCATTATATTCCTTTTATAAGTATTTACCACAACGAACAATTTGTATGGTTTTAATACCTTTTCGAGTTGTTTCCTTCTACTTCATTCTTGAACTCTTCTCGAAAGAATTCTAACTCGTGTCACATACACAAATCCATAATTAATGAGTTTGTCAGTAATATAAATGAAGTAAGAGAAACAAAATTCATCTAGAAAATATGCTTAGAGGTTCATATACATCACACATGTATATAATCAAGATATATCATATGTCCTTTCACTTAGTCGATGATTTGAGACATTAGATATATCTTCCAAAATCAAGACTTGCATATATCAAATGATAACAAATCAAATGAATCCAACAATTTATTCTCATAGACTTTGAAAATGCATATCTCACTTATTGGACTAAACATTAATGCTATTGATATACATAAGGTTCAAATTGTTAGAACACAGATTGGTTCTTAATAATAACTCTTTGTTTTGATGATAACTGTTAGGAAATTTATATTTAAGAATTATATACTCTAAAATTTGTTTGAGAGTTTTACTGCAGATTGAATTGAAATTAAATCTCTAAAAGCAAATCTGTTTTGGATACAAGAAGTTATCCTGACTCTGAAGCGCCAGATGCATCTTACAGAAGAATCTGATTGCTCTTTATAGAAGATCCTGAGTGTAGTCTCCAGAAGGATCTGAAGCAAGAAGCTCCAGAACATTCTGAGTCAGAAGCATCTGAAGATAATCAGAAGCATCTGAAGTTGAAGCATCTGAAGCAAAGAAGAATATTGTTTGAAGAATTTCTCAAAGCATAATTCTACAGAAGTTTCTGAAAGTACCAATGCTGCCAAGTACTGAAGTTTTGTGTCAAATATGCTCTGATGATCAACACGCTGAAAGCACACCTGCTGCAGAAGACTCTGATACAGCAAAGTTCTGAATATCATTAGAAGACTCTGATCCATTCAGACTCTGAAGAACTTGCTGAAAACTGAAGAAGAAATATTCAAGAATATATCCGTTGGAGTTATTCAACGTCTCTTTCCTCATTTGTGCTAGACACACTTACACAGACAAAAAGGATTTTTCTGTGTTATCCATTTCAAGGAAAGGTCACTTGATGTGAAGACAAAAAGGCTCAGACCTTTTTGGGACTCTCTTTTCAACGCTCAGCATCCTTGGATCAGCTGCCTATAAAAGGAGAACTTCACCACATTCTTCAGTGACACAATTTGCTGAAAAGAAATCATATTATTCTAAGCTCTCATTCTTTCATATTCTTCTTAGAATTTATTGTACTTAAACTTAAGAGAAAAATCACTGTTGTGATAAAAGCTTTATAGAAGCATTAATACTCTTGTATTTAATTTACATTGATTGTAAAGTTTATTCCTTAAGAGGATTCAGTTGGAATCAGTAGCTCTTGAGAAGACTAAGAACAGTTGTTCTTAGGTGTTACTATTGTAATCAGTTTGATTTAATAGTGGATTAAGTCCTTGTTGAGAAAGGCAAATCACTCTAGGAAGGGTGGACTGGAGTAGTTGTTTAAACGAACCAGGATAAAAATAATTGTGTGATTATTTTTTAAGTCTTAATCTTTCATACTTATTCAACCCCCCCCCCCCCTTCTAAGTATTATCTCACCTTCAGTTGGTATCAGAGCTCCGGTTCTGAGTGTGCTACCACTTAACAGTGTCAGTAAAGATCCAGAGAGAAATACTTTGATATATATTTATTTGGTACCTGTCGCACCTCGAAAAATCACATTCGAAAATACGACCCTCGCGCGAAAGGCGCGGAAAATGCGGTTCGACAGAGTCGCCACCGAACTTTATTTTTCCCGAATAAACGGGAGAGGAAAATATCGAGAAAACCTCTTAAAATGAAAGGATAGGAACAGGGCTGTCGCAACCAAGTTCCGGGTTCGGGAGTCGGTTACGTGAGGGGAAGGTATTAGCACCCCTCACGTCCGTCGTACTCGACGGGAACCTCTTAAGGTAATTGTGGGGAGTGTTGTTTAAGTTTACTTGTTTTCTTCTCGCTATTAAAGATAGAATTGGTAGGGTAAAAGGTTAAAGACGCAAAGGAGAGATGGGTGATTAGAGGATAGGGTGCTCGCCAAGGATTGGGGCCCTTGTGCCTACGTATGCTCATTCGGACGAGAATGAGAAATCAGAGCGTCGTAGTTCGACTACGAGAAAAGGTGGGGGGAAAACGGAAGATGGATAGAAGTGTGCTCGCCAAGATCATCGCAATCTTGTGCCTACGTATCTTATATTCAAGAATGAATAAAGAATCAGAGCGTCCGTAGTTCGTGGTAACAACCACGAAAAAAAATGAGGTTTGAATTGGTTTGACGTTGAGTTTGAGAGACGAAAGAGTGACTGACAAACAACCTAAGGGCGTGCCTCAAGAGCTTGTCACTCAAGAATTCAGGGAATGCGAGATCCCAAGAACTCAGTTCTTTCGGAAATTGAGTTAAATAAGTTGAAGATAAGAGTTGGATGTTTTGAAAACGAAAGAATGAACTAATAACAACTCGGGGGCGCGCCCAAGAGTTACTCGTTCGAATATTCAAAGAATGCTAGATTCTAAGAATATCCCCCTTTCGTAAGTTTAAAAAATGTGTTTGTGAAAGGATCGAATCGAAGAATGGCATGCGAGGCCAAAAGGGAATTGTTTTGAACTGGTTCGACGACGTGTCGAAGATTTGATTGAAGATGGAACCGGCTTGACGACGTGTCAAGGGTTAAGGTTGTGAGAAACGATATTAGTCCCTGAGGGTGCTCCTAATATCGAGACCACGAGGAATCGTGAATGTGTGTGAAGTGTGGGTTGCGAATGCGTACGAGCACTCGACTTAGGAGAACGTTTGAAAAAAGATTGAGTTCGAAAGGTTGAGTAAATAACAACTCAAAGGGCGTGCTTCGAGAATTATTCACTCGAAAATTCAAGGAATGCTAGACTCCAAGAACCTCCTTCTTTCGAAGTGTGAATCGAAAAAAGATATTTGAAAAGGTCGAAAGATTGAATGAATAATAATTCAAAGGGCGCGCCTCGAGAATTATTCACTCGAAAATTCAAGGAATGCTAGACTCCAAGAACCTCCTTCTTTCGAAGTTTGATCGAGAAAAATGTTTGGAAAAGATTTGAAGTGAAATGAGGTAGAAAAAAAATTCGAGGTACGAGATGTGAGGACATGAGATTGGATTTGAAAATGAGAGAAATGACAATTATTTGATAAATGAGACGTAGGCCTCATAACCAATTAATTGGGGTATTACCGAAATGCCGGATCTCGACGACACCTTTTTCATTTGGAAAATGTTTGAATGAACGATAGAAATATTACGCAGAATGCTTGATTCCTATAATATTCCTTTGTCCAAAAAGAGTGTAATAAATACGAAAGGTTGAATAATACATTATTTAAGGTGTACACCTCGCTAATGATCATCCAAAAATCCAAGAAATGCTAGATTTCAAAGATTTAATTCGCTTTGAAAAAGTATTCGAACTGAGTCAAAGTTTGAAATTGAATTTTAAGCGTGTGTACTAGCAAAGTGGGCTAGTCTTCTAAGTGACCAACTAGAAGTAGTTGATCAAATAGGTATCACTGTAAGGAAGCCCAGGATTAAGCTTTAAAATGTTGTGTATGGTGATCGAGGGTCGATGGCGAGGCTTTGAAAGCACTCGACTTACATAGGTGGAAAAGGACTCGATAAATCGAGAGTTTATTATTTTCGAAAATAATATCCAACTTGATGAGGTTAATATAAAAACCAACAATAATTAAGTTCCACTATTCATATTTTTATACATAAATCTATAAAGCAATCAAATGACAACCCACATATCAACCACTATGCTTCAACTAATTAATCTGCACACATCAAAGAGAAAAATATTAGTTAAACTAAAAAGGATGATTATGGAAAATTGATGCAGCAGAATGTCCTCTTTACTAGCTAGAGTCTCCAATGCCACTACTATTCGTCTTCAACTAAAGGCTATATCATATACTGTGATGGTTGACAAACGAACAACATAACAGCACCTTATCCATAGGCCATTCCGCAAAAACCGTGGCAAAAAATACACCCTCAAAATTGATTCAAACGATGTAAACATGTAAATCCCATTAATAGCCATTTGCATCAATGAACTAGCAACCGTCAAATAAATACACAACGAAGTAAACTGCTATATAACGATGAGATCCAAATACGCGTGATGAAATCCAAATATGCGTATTTAACCGAAGATAACTATACCGAACAACTAACAGCTGCGAAAATAATTCTGCTGGATTAAAAAGAAACATTTGAACATTGAAACCGCAAAAATCTGCCCCAAAAGATCCAACGCACTCTCAGCTCGTTAAAAACTCGAAATCAAACGTTTTAAAAAACAGTGAACCCGAGAACCAACATGATACCTTTCATTCAATCTAATAACAACCAAAACCAGTATGCATATCACAACAACCAATTCAATGATAGCTAAACCAATGTAATGCAGTAACACAAGAAAAGATCATTAAGAAATCACCCGAAAGGTCTACAACACTGCGCTATCACACAAATACTCAGTAACAGCATCAGAACTCTGTTTAAAACAAGAACAAACCTGCAGATTGAACCTAGTTATAACCTAAACAAACGGGATTGGCCCAACCTGATGCTTTAAGGAATCGTTGCCGGAGTTGTCGCAACTCAGCAACGTTGGCAATGAAGAGAGATTGGTATCGATTGAGACAATGAGTGTTTGCTGCCACAAACTGCTCTATTGTTGATGAAGATTTAGACTACGTAACATCATCGAGGTGGCTCATCTCTATTACCGTCTCGAGTGTATTACCCTGTTTTGTCGCGGTTGTAACGGCGTCTGGCTCAACTCTTGAATGTGCTTCGAAAAAACCGGCACACGTGGTTAGCAATAGATCATGTTGAGGAGCAAATCGGCGTCTACCGTCCGTAGGAGTACCCTGCTACAATGTGAAAACAGACTGTCCACTTGACTTGTACAACATGGAAGAATAGCAGATTATATCAGTACTGCATAAAAAACAAACAGAAATCACTAAATCAATGCTTAAAAGAAAAGGAAGAAAAGGTTTGAATCAGCCTCCACTGCTGTTGAAGATGATGAGCTAGCTATTTCAATCGCATAACCAGTCTACATGATGTTCATAAAACCTGGTTTGGATTTTTTAACACATGAACCCATTAGCATATGTACCAGTCTAAAAAAGAAACAACAAATAAACCTATCAGATTAATCACACAGGAAATAACAGGACCATCCTGATATTCGAAACAAAATCGACAACCGAACCAATAAAATAAATCCAGAATGATGACAGCAAGGTCAAAACTTGATCCTGTAACAACATAGGCACCGCCTTAGATTATAACATAGTTAAAACCACCATGCTTCTGCTATAGTATGAACACAGAAACCGTTAGCAACCTAAGAAACACATCATAATTATCAGAGGAATTTAATTGCCTAGATGAAAGAACGAAGAATTCTCACGATGTGGCAACACTGCACCATCTACCTGGAATTGGAACTCTGTAATCACGACGTCGATAGCCAAGAGCTGAATCCCATTATCGCCATTGCATCATCATTAGGGTTGAGCGCTTGTTAATAAATTAAAGTACCACGGGATTCTGACCGAAGCTTCGACCTGTTTCACCTCGTTACAACACGTCACGGCGACGAACCATGGATGAGCTTGAACTCTGGTTGCTCTAAATCTTCAAATGGAGCAGACTTTTGCTTGTTCATACGAGATTCCTATGAAGACATTACCGTTATTGTTGAACTGGTGATTCGAGGATGGATGAGGAAGGGTGAAAGCTTGAACGGTGCCGTTTATGAAGGGGCGGCGGATTAGGGTTCAAATGAGAGTTGGGAGTGGTTTTCGGGGACGGTGATGAGGGAAGACGGACGATTGCTGGGGCGGCGGCGCCGTTCGATTCGTAAGAGTTGAAACCGTTAGGGTTTTTCTGGGGATTGTGAACAGTGACTCAGGGTTTCATTTGGGGCGGCTGTTTAGGGTTTTTGGAAGAGTGATGAACAGTATCTTCCTCTATCAGTCTCCCTCTCGTTTAAATACCCAGCCCCAAGACAAAACCCTAACGGGCTGTCGTGATTGGGCCTTGCCTAAATCCAACTTCTTTCTTTTTTATTTAAATTTTCAGTAATTAATCAATTGATTAGTAAAAAAAAACTAATACTATAAATTAATAATTAAAATATTAACTAACATAATTAAGTAAAAAAAAAGAATAATAACAAAACCCAAAAATATTAACAAATGAAAAAGATTAATTTAAACTAAACTAATAACTATTTCTTTATATAAAAAAAAATGAAACTTAAATATAAAAACAAAAGATATTAATAAATGTATATGTAAAACAAGCTGAAAAGATATTTACAAATAAAAGAATTATATATGTGCAAAAAATATTGGTATTAATAATACTTTTTTTGAAAAAAGAAAAAAAAGAAAAGGGTTTATGAAATTAAGAAAAGAAATAAAATACACAGAAAATGTCCTTTTAGGCCACATGTCACATTTTGATTGGTCAAAAGATAAATTTTTGAAAAAACGACCAATTGCTAGATGACACGTGTCTAAATGGCACGGAACAATAAATGCGAAAATATTCACAGAAGGGTAGGACAAATTTAGGGTATGACAGATGCCCCTATCGAATCGGCTTAAACATAGGAAAATGAACTGCATTAGCGTTCATATTCCTGAGGTAGAAGTCAATTAGATATGAAGAAGACCCTGAATTTGTCCGAAACGAAAAGAGATGCTTGAGAATTGAAAATGCTGGATGATGTAAACCTTTGAGTAAGTTGGCACAAGTCGTCATCACCAAAAGGATGATGGGATGAAACACACACAGCTATTACCACCAAAAGGATGGCAAAGCAAAGCACTATCGCACGATCTATCATTAATGACCATGATAGATCCCCCACCAAAAGGATGACGGAGCGAGATAAACAAACTTCGCACAATCTATCATTAATGACCATGATAGACCCCCCACCAAAAGGATGACGGAGCGAAACACACGCCAAACAGTATCGCACAATCTATCATTAATGACCATGATAGACCCAACACCAAAAGGATGACGGAGCGAAACACAAAGCAAATCGCACAATCTATCATTAATGACCATGATAGACCCCCCACCAAAAGGATGACGGAGCGAAACACAAAGCAAATCGCACAATCTATCATTAATGACCATGATAGACCCTCACCAAAAGGATGACGGAGCGAGATAAACAAAATTCGCACAATCTATCATTAATGACCATGATAGACCCTCCACCAAAAGGATGACGGAGCGAAACACACGCCAAACAATATCGCACAATCTATCATTAATGACCATGATAGACCCTCCACCAAAAGGATGACGGAGCGAAACACAAATAAAATCGCACAATCTATCATTAATGACCATGATAGACCCTCACCAAAAGGATGATGGAGCGAAACACAAAGCAAATCGCACAATCTATCATTAATGACCATGATAGACCCCCCACCAAAAGGATGACGGAGCGAAACACAAAACAAATCACACAATCTATCGCTAATGACCATGATAGACCCCCCACCAAAAGGATGACGGAGCGAAACAAATAAATGATCGCACAATCTGACATCGACGAAATGTCAGACCTACCACCAAAAGGATGGTAGAGCGAAAACACAACAGAAAGCATCGCACAATCTGATATCGACGAAATACCAGACCTACCACCAAAAGGATGGTAGAGCGAAAACACAAAAGAAAGCATCGCACAATCTGACACCGACGAAGTACCAGACCTACCACCAAAAGGATGATAGAGCAAAAACATAAAACATCGCGCAATCTGATACCGACGAAGTACCAGACCTACCACCAAAAGGAGGGTAGAGCGAAACACAACACATAGGTCGCTATCACCAAAAGGATGATAGGACCACACCAATCTGAAGTTTACCAACACCAAAAGGATGCAGGCTAGGGTGAACTGACGAAGTTCGACTATCACCAAAAGGATGATAGTAAAGCAATTGACAACGGTCACGCTTGCTGGGTACAACTCACTGGGGAATCCCTGAGAGGAAGATTGAATTTGAAATGAGTTGACGGGGTACGCCCACCGTCTTTGCTTGGAAATCATAATTTGCTGAAATGATTTCATGGTTACGCCCATGAATTCTGAAGAGGATGCCCCTGACTGAGCTGAATTTGTCTTGATGTCTTGTCTTGCTCAACAAAAGGTTGAACAACTTCATGAAGGACACTCACGGTCTTGTTGAAGATGCCCCTGTTCGGGTTGGATCTTGCACTGAACTTCTTGGATTTGCCCAATAAAAGGTTGAACAACTTCGTGAGGAACGCTCACGGTCTTGAATGGTATGCCCCTGGCTGGGCTGAATGTTGATTTGCATATCTGATTAACCACAATGTTGAAATACGTCATGGGAGACGCCCAAGGTCTTGAGAAAGATGCCCCTGACTGGGCTGAATCTTGCTTTGAATGACTTCGAATTTTATGGGAGAAACCCACAATTGCAGAAGATTGCCCCTGACTGGGTTGATGACTGCTTTGAAGCTCTTGAAAATCGTGGGGTAAACCCACCATCTTGCGGAAGACGCCCCTGACTGGGCGGTCGACGGTCTTGGAAATCTTCGAGATTGATCCTGGACCTTGACTTGCATATATGAATGCTGGATGATAGATGATATTCCATATGAGTGGACGTGCAAATGCAAATGCTGACGAGCGGAGATGCAAGAGCTTGGGGAAGTATGGTATGATTGGGTATGCATATGATGCAAGATGCTTATGGTAGCGAATGCAATGCGTATGATGCGCATGATTGTAGACAGGTGATTGGAAATGCAGGTGGAAATGCCAGCGTGGTGGACTTTTGGTAGCTGCCAATGCAGATTGGACTTCGGGTAGTGGGAGGGATTGACTTCCTCGACACGCCGCTTGTTGTAGGCGTCACTATTGAAGCATGAGATGATGCTCTGGATGTCCCAAGTCTGGGTACTTGGTGATTATGAATTTGCTTCAGAGAAGGTTGCAACTCTGTTTTGATGGTCGGGACGACCTGGTCTTGCCCCAGTCTGAATATGGTAATGGTATGCCCCTGCTCGAGCTGTTGAGTGATTCGCCCCAACCTATGTGTTCTGAAGTAGTCTTGCTTCGTGTGCGCCACTGAAAGTCAAGTTTCTCCTTGATTACCCCTTGTTGAAGTGTCTTTGAATACCTAGCACTGATTTGCAAATAAAATTATACATTCATAAATGGTAACATTAATGCAAAGTTCAAGGTAAGTTTTGAAAAAGTATTGTTTTATTGAAGTGTCGTGATAGTGAGACGAATGGACTGCTAGCCCAGACGTTGTGCTAATTTGATTGGTGTGAAAGATACAACAAGCAAAATGACACCAATATTGATGATTAGAAATCATGTGAGGAGTCAGGTTACGCAACCTTGCGATGATATGCTTTCAGAATAAAACTCATCTCAATTAGGTCTTTCAAGGGTTGCAACGCGGTCTGGTTCATGGTTATAGAAACAAAGGATATAAGGCTCAAAATTTGATTTTAACCCACCCCTTCTTCTTAATGATCTCCAGTCCTACGCTCAGTTAATCCTACACTTGACTTGACGGTATAAGCTTGAAGGTTCAAGATTTGATCGTCGTGGCAGCCACCTTATTTTGGCTTTTGATGAATGTCAGTGCCCCTTGACTTGGGTGGCCACTGAATCCTATTTTGTTTTTGTGTTGAGGGTTTCGGGGTCCTCTTTTGCTTTGTTTTTGATCCCTAACTTTTGCATGGATTGACTTCGCTTGTCAGATCCATCGGGATTGCCTTGATTTTGCCTAAGTCCCCTCTAAGGTGTCTGACTTAGCAGGCTTTTGATGTTTTTTTTTTTAGATTTTGTTGTGACTGCCATAGCATGGGTCATTGATGAACAACCGTCTTCTGGATTTTGCTTGTTGATTCGAGTGTGGAATTGGATTAACTGAACACTACCCTGCCCCAGGTTGAGTGTAAGGGTTTGAATATCCGAAGGAAACTGCTACTTCTAGGCTCGAAGTGGTTCACTAGGGATTAACTCCTTATATCTCCGGTGTTTGGGGAATTGAAGCAATGCCTGTACATCATTGACGAGATTCTATCTGAAAGCATACAATTTGCAATTATGGGTATCTCGTTTTCATCATCCTCCCTCAAGTCATGCTAAACAACAGTGAATAGAGTGGAGTGAATAAATGTGTTGGTGATAAGTGAAAATGAGTGAATACGACATAACTAATTCAAAACATGCATAAACGATACATTAATGAAAACCAGATACGAATGGCAATTGTTCAAAGCATACAATACTTAAATAAGCAAAGACAACACATAAGAAACTGCGAATAATGAAATGGCAACATGGCTGCCTTCTTCGGGGAACAAACTTGACTGGAACCAATCTGATGTTGGCGTTAGTTGACTGGTGGCATCGGATTGTTGATGATGTTTGGAGGCTTCCCATTGAAGTTGATAGCATCCTGGTCGATCATGTCTTGAATTATGTGCTTGAAAGCCCTGCAATCCTCAATGGTGTGACCTGGAGCGCCCTTATGAAACTCACAATGAGCATTTGCGTTGTAATCAGCAGGAAGGATGGTCGGAGGACCTAAGTCTCTCGGAACAACAGCTTTCTTTTCCATCAACTGGGCAAAGATTTTGGCATATGGCATTGGTAGACGATCAAAGACTCTATCTGGCCTCCATGTTCTCTGCGGACGCTGTGGGCGAGCACCTTGTCGTTGCTGAGTAGCTTGCATCTGTTGTTGCTGAGGAGGATACTGATATCCTTGTTGGTTGCAGGCTTGTTGCTGATGAGCCTGTTGCCGTGGCATCTGAGCTTGCGCTGCATGAACAGCTGGCTGATAAGGCATTGAAGCATATTGCGCAGCAGCAACATATGGATACTGATAGTAGGGAACTTGATAAGGCATAGGAGGAGCTTGTTGAGAAGCTTGCCCTTTATGCACAAAGATGGCATTTGTTTCGCCCTCCTTCTTCTTGTATCCATTAAAAGGCCTCTTGGCATTAGCCTGACTGTTAGAACCTCCTGGAATCTTCCCACTCTTCAGCCCTTCTTCAATTCTCTCACCGACGATCACCAAGTCAGAGAATCCAGCGGAGACACTACCGATCAGCTTTTCATAGTACTGGCCTTGCAAAGTGCCCATGAAGATGTCAATAAGTTCACGGTCAACAAGAGGGGGATGCACCCTTGCAGCCAGCTCTCTCCATCGTTGCGCGTACTCCTTGAAGGATTCGTTGTCCTTCTGAGTCATACTCTGAAGCTGAGTACGATTAGGAGCAAGGTCAGTGTTGTACTTGTACTGCTTGACAAATGCATCAGCTAGCTCGGCCCAAGTACGCACACTATTACGCTCCAGCTGCATATACCATTCGAGTGATGCCCCAGACAAGCTGTCCTGGAAGCAATGGATCATGAGCTTCTCGTCTCTAGCATAGGCAGCCATCTTGCGACAATACATCTTCAGATGGATGTTTGGGCAACTGAGACCTTTGTACTTCGAAAATTCGGGCACCTTGAACTTTGGAGGAATGACAACATCAGGCACCAAACACAATTCCAGAGCACTGAAAGAATTTGAATTGTGCCCCTCCATGGCTCGGAGTTTCTCGGCTAGATCTCGGCACATCTTCATGGCTTCTGAATCCTGAGCAGCAACAGGACTGGCCATGGGGATAGCAGCATGATAGTTCTGAACATCGTCATACTGATCCATCAAAGTATCTTCGATATGGGGAGCTGGGATCTGCACAGCAGTAGGCTGGGCGTGCGGGATAACTCCAACAGTAACTCCAGGCGCTGGGATTGGTTGAGAAGTGTTTCCCTCGGCTGCGTTGTTGAAGTTCAACGGCATCCCATGAGAATTCGGAATTGGGACCAAAGGGATAGCAGTAGACCCTTGTCCGTTGACGACAGCGGCGGCTTCACGCTGTTCTTCCTCTCTCCTGGCTGTGAGGATGGCTTCGAGGATCTGGTCGATCTTTCCTTTCATAGAATCCAACTCTTCCCTGAAGGCAGCTTGCTCCTGCTGAATCTGCTCCATCATTCGTCTGGTATTGGCTCTAGTTGCGTACTGGTGTCGGGGAATCAGCTTGATTTACTGGAGAAGAAGGAACGGAGACATAAGATTCCGTTGAAGGACCGGAAATACAAAAATGCATAGCATATGAAATGCAATGCAAATGATATGCAAGATGCAATGCAAGATACAAGATCCAGGATCACAGGATCACAACTCCAACGACTCCTGAAGCTGGTAACCGTAACAGATAAGTAACCATAATTCCTGCTCAAAGAAAACTGACAGGTACAACCTATACGGGAAGGTCTAAACATTCTACCCATAATCCCACTCACGGGATGGTTTCTATGTTTGGTTCCCAGGATCACAGACACTAGTCGTATTAGCGTCACGCAACAGGCTGGCTGTATTACGACGATAATGACGATAAGGTCTCTCCTGAGCGGGGTCCTCGTGCTAGGCACACAAGGAGCGAGTCCTTGGAGACTAACATTACACGACCACCAATATCGGAACTGGTGCTAACAAAAGGTTCCCAGAATCACGGACCCTTCATTAATCAAGTCGTGCAACAGGCTAGCTGCGTTACAACAAGATCTACGAATAGGTCTCCTCTGGAGGAGCTTTCATGCTAGGCCCACAAGGAGCGAGTCCTCGGAGACTAACACTACTCGACTACCAATTCTAAACTATGTGTTCTCTCTGCTTTTACCAAAGCTCGGGTGTAGAGCCTTACTCATGATGTTATCCCAAAAACCAACAAGCCCAGATAACAAGCACAAATAAACTCTACAAGAGACCAACTATAAAAAGAAAACAAATAAAAACAAACACTCCTCACAAACCAAAAGATAGGCTCGACTCTCTCTTTGCATGGAGCAATGCGTCCCCAGCAGAGTCGCCACCTGTCGCACCTCGAAAAATCACATTCGAAAATACGACCCTAGCGCGAAAGGCGCGGAAAATGCGGTTCGACAGAGTCGCCACCGAACTTTATTTTTCCCGAATAAACGGGAGAGGAAAATATCGAGAAAACCTCTTAAAATGAAAGGATAGGAACAGGGTTGTCGCAACCAAGTTCCGGGTTCGGGAGTCGGTTACGTGAGGGGAAGGTATTAGCACCCCTCACGTCCGTCGTACTCGACGGGAACCTCTTAAGGTAATTGTGGGGAGTGTTGTTTAAGTTTACTTGTTTTCTTCTCGCTATTAAAGATAGAATTGGTAGGGTAAAAGGTTAAAGACGCAAAGGAGAGATGGGTGATTAGAGGATAGGGTGCTCGCCAAGGATTGGGGCCCTTGTGCCTACGTATGCTCATTCGGACGAGAATGAGAAATCAGAGCGTCGTAGTTCGACTACGAGAAAAGGTGGGGGGAAAACGGAAGATGGATAGAAGTGTGCTCGCCAAGATCATCGCAATCTTGTGCCTACGTATCTTATATTCAAGAATGAATAAAGAATCAGAGCGTCCGTAGTTCGTGGTAACAACCACGAAAAAAAATGAGGTTTGAATTGGTTTGACGTTGAGTTTGAGAGACGAAAGAGTGACTGACAAACAACCTAAGGGCGTGCCTCAAGAGCTTGTCACTCAAGAATTCAGGGAATGCGAGATCCCAAGAACTCAGTTCTTTCGGAAATTGAGTTAAATAAGTTGAAGATAAGAGTTGGATGTTTTGAAAACGAAAGAATGAACTAATAACAACTCGGGGGCGCGCCCAAGAGTTACTCGTTCGAATATTCAAAGAATGCTAGATTCTAAGAATATCCCCCTTTCGTAAGTTTAAAAAATGTGTTTGTGAAAGGATCGAATCGAAGAATGGCATGTGAGGCCAAAAGGGAATTGTTTTGAACTGGTTCGACGACGTGTCGAAGATTTGATTGAAGATGGAACCGGCTTGACGACGTGTCAAGGGTTAAGGTTGTGAGAAACGATATTAGTCCCTGAGGGTGCTCCTAATATCGAGACCACGAGGAATCGTGAATGTGTGTGAAGTGTGGGTTGCGAATGCGTACGAGCACTCGACTTAGGAGAACGTTTGAAAAAAGATTGAGTTCGAAAGGTTGAGTAAATAACAACTCAAAGGGCGTGCTTCGAGAATTATTCACTCGAAAATTCAAGGAATGCTAGACTCCAAGAACCTCCTTCTTTCGAAGTGTGAATCGAAAAAAGATATTTGAAAAGGTCGAAAGATTGAATGAATAATAATTCAAAGGGCGCGCCTCGAGAATTATTCACTCGAAAATTCAAGGAATGCTAGACTCCAAGAACCTCCTTCTTTCGAAGTTTGATCGAGAAAAATGTTTGGAAAAGATTTGAAGTGAAATGAGGTAGAAAAAAAAATTCGAGGTACGAGATGTGAGGACATGAGATTGGATTTGAAAATGAGAGAAATGACAATTATTTGATAAATGAGACGTAGGCCTCATAACCAATTAATTGGGGTATTACCGAAATGCCGGATCTCGACGACACCTTTTTCATTTGGAAAATGTTTGAATGAACGATAGAAATATTACGCAGAATGCTTGATTCCTATAATATTCCTTTGTCCAAAAAGAGTGTAATAAATACGAAAGGTTGAATAATACATTATTTAAGGTGTACACCTCGCTAATGATCATCCAAAAATCCAAGAAATGCTAGATTTCAAAGATTTAATTCGCTTTGAAAAAGTATTCGAACTGAGTCAAAGTTTGAAATTGAATTTTAAGCGTGTGTACTAGCAAAGTGGGCTAGTCTTCTAAGTGACCAACTAGAAGTAGTTGATCAAATAGGTATCACTGTAAGGAAGCCCAGGATTAAGCTTTAAAATGTTGTGTATGGTGATCGAGGGTCGATGGCGAGGCTTTGAAAGCACTCGACTTACATAGGTGGAAAAGGACTCGATAAATCGAGAGTTTATTATTTTCGAAAATAATATCCAACTTGATGAGGTTAATATAAAAACCAACAATAATTAAGTTCCACTATTCATATTTTTATACATAAATCTATAAAGCAATCAAATGACAACCCACATATCAACCACTATGCTTCAACTAATTAATCTGCACACATCAAAGAGAAAAATATTAGTTAAACTAAAAAGGATGATTATGGAAAATTGATGCAACAGAATGTCCTCTTTACTAGCTAGAGTCTCCAATGCCACTACTATTCGTCTTCAACTAAAGGCTATATCATATATTGTGATGGTTGACAAACGAACAACATAACAGCACCTTATCCATAGGCCATTCCGCAAAAACCGTGGCCAAAAATACACCCTCAAAATTGATTCAAACGATGTAAACATGTAAATCCCATTAATAGCCATTTGCATCAATGAACTAGCAACCGTCAAATAAATACACAACGAAGTAAACTGCTATATAACGATGAGATCCAAATACGCGTGATGAAATCCAAATATGCGTATTTAACCGAAGATAACTATACCGAACAACTAACAGCTGCGAAAATAATTCTGCTGGATTAAAAAGAAACATTTGAACATTGAAACCGCAAAAATCTGCCCCAAAAGATCCAACGCACTCTCAGCTCGTTAAAAACTCGAAATCAAACGTTTTAAAAAACAGTGAACCCGAGAACCAACATGATACCTTTCATTCAATCTAATAACAACCAAAACCAGTATGCATATCACAACAATCAATTCAATGATAGCTAAACCAATGTAATGCAGTAACATAAGAAAAGATCATTAAGAAATCACCCGAAAGGTCTACAACACTGCGCTATCACACAAATACTCAGTAACAGCATCAGAACTCTGTTTAAAACAAGAACAAACCTGCAGATTGAACCTAGTTATAACCTAAACAAACGGGATTGGCCCAACCTGATGCTTTAAGGAATCGTTGCCGGAGTTGTCGCAACTCAGCAACGTTGGCAATGAAGAGAGATTGGTATCGATTGAGACAATGAGTGTTTGCTGCCACAAACTGCTCTATTGTTGATGAAGATTTAGACTACGTAACATCATCGAGGTGGCTCATCTCTATTACCGTCTCGAGTGTATTACCCTGTTTTGTCGCGGTTGTAACGGCGTCTGGCTCAACTCTTGAATGTGCTTCGAAAAAACCGGCACACGTGGTTAGCAATAGATCATGTTGAGGAGCAAATCGGCGTCTACCGTCCGTAGGAGTACCCTGCTACAATGTGAAAACAGACTGTCCACTTGACTTGTACAACATGGAAGAATAGCAGATTATATCAGTACTGCATAAAAAACAAACAGAAATCACTAAATCAATGCTTAAAAGAAAAGGAAGAAAAGGTTTGAATCAGCCTCCACTGCTGTTGAAGATGATGAGCTAGCTATTTCAATCGCATAACCAGTCTACATGATGTTCATAAAACCTGGTTTGGATTTTTTAACACATGAACCCATTAGCATCTGTACCAGTCTAAAAAAGAAACAACAAATAAACCTATCAGATTAATCACACAGGAAATAACAGGACCATCCTGATATTCGAAACAAAATCGACAACCGAACCAATAAAATAAATCCAGAATGATGACAGCAAGGTCAAAACTTGATCCTGTAACAACATAGGCACCGCCTTAGATTATAACATAGTTAAAACCACCATGCTTCTGCTATAGTATGAACACAGAAACCGTTAGCAACCTAAGAAACACATCATAATTATCAGAGGAATTTAATTGCCTAGATGAAAGAACGAAGAATTCTCACGATGTGGCAACACTGCACCATCTACCTGGAATTGGAACTCTGTAATCACGACGTCGATAGCCAAGAGCTGAATCCCATTATCGCCATTGCATCATCATTAGGGTTGAGCGCTTGTTAATAAATTAAAGTACCACAGGATTCTGACCGAAGCTTCGACCTGTTTCACCTCGTTACAACACGTCACGGCGACGAACCATGGATGAGCTTGAACTCTGGTTGCTCTAAATCTTCAAATGGAGCAGACTTTTGCTTGTTCATACGAGATTCCTATGAAGACATTACCGTTATTGTTGAACTGGTGATTCGAGGATGGATGAGGAAGGGTGAAAGCTTGAACGGTGCCGTTTATGAAGGGGCGGCGGATTAGGGTTCAAATGAGAGTTGGGAGTGGTTTTCGGGGACGGTGATGAGGGAAGACGGACGATTGCTGGGGCGGCGGCGCCGTTCGATTCGTAAGAGTTGAAACCGTTAGGGTTTTTCTGGGGATTGTGAACAGTGACTCAGGGTTTCATTTGGGGCGGCTGTTTAGGGTTTTTGGAAGAGTGATGAACAGTATCTTCCTCTATCAGTCTCCCTCTCGTTTAAATACCCAGCCCCAAGACAAAACCCTAACGGGCTGTCGTGATTGGGCCTTGCCTAAATCCAACTTCTTTCTTTTTTATTTAAATTTTCAGTAATTAATCAATTGATTAGTAAAAAAAACTAATACTATAAATTAATAATTAAAATATTAACTAACATAATTAAGTAAAAAAAAAGAATAATAACAAAACCCAAAAATATTAACAAATGAAAAAGATTAATTTAAACTAAACTAATAACTATTTCTTTATATAAAAAAAAATGAAACTTAAATATAAAAACAAAAGATATTAATAAATGTATATGTAAAACAAGCTGAAAAGATATTTACAAATAAAATAATTATATATGTGCAAAAAATATTGGTATTAATAATACTTTTTTGAAAAAAGAAAAAAAAGAAAAGGGTTTATGAAATTAAGAAAAGAAATAAAATACACAGAAAATGTCCTTTTAGGCCACATGTCACATTTTGATTGGTCAAAAGATAAATTTTTGAAAAAACGACCAATTGCTAGATGACACGTGTCTAAATGGCACGGAACAATAAATGCGAAAATATTCACAGAAGGGTAGGACAAATTTAGGGTATGACAGTACCATGGCTGATAATTCAATGTCCAATATTAACAATAAATATGAAGAGAGGGATAGGATCAGCACCAAACCCCCAATGTTTGATGGGGAGAAATTTGACTACTGGAAAGACAGAATTGAGAGTTTTTTCCTAGGATATGATGTTGATCTATGGGATCTAGTCATAGATGGATATGTACATCCCACAGATGGGAATGGCAAAAAGATTGACAGAAAATCTATGACAGATGCTCAGAAGAAAGATTTCAGAAATCACCACAAAGCCATGACTATATTATTGAATGCTATTTCACATACAGAGTATGAGAAAATTACAAACAGGGAGACTGCTTTTGATATGTTTGAATCCCTAAAAATGACTCATGAGGGAAATTCTCAAGTTAAGGAGACAAAAGCTCTGGCTCTGATCCAGAAGTATGAGGCTTTCAAAATGGAAGACTCTGAATCTGTTGAAGCCATGTTCTCCAGATTTCAGATACTCACTGCTGGGCTGAAAGTTCTGGACAAGGGATATTCTACATCAGATCATGTAAAGAAAATCATCAGAAGTCTGCCTACCAAATGGAGACCAATGGTGACTGCCTTGAAGATGGCTAAAGATCTGAACAAGATCTCTCTAGAAGAACTCATCAGCTCACTGAGGAGCCATGAGATTGAGCTTGAGGAAGATGAACCTCAGAAGAAAGAAAAAGGTAAATATGTTGCATTAAAATCTAACAAAACTGCTAAAGCTTTGTAGGTCATTCAAGAAAGCTCTGAAGAATCTTCTTCTGAAGAAGAAGATGAGTTATCCATGCTGTCCAGAAGGATTAACAAACTCTGGAAGCACAAGGGAAAGAAGTTCAACAACTTCAGAAGATCTGATAACAGAAAGGAATCTTCTAGTCACAGAAGATCTGCCAAGAAAGAAGTTGTGTGCTATGAGTGCAAAGAACCTGGGCACTACAAGAATGATTGCCCCAAACTTCAGAAAGAAAAACCCAAGAAGAAGTTTAACAAAAAGAAGAAGGTTCTGATGGCAACATGGGATGACTCAGATGAATGTGAATCATCTTCTGAATCAGAAGAAGAATGTGCAAATGTTGAACTGATGGTCAGCACAGAGGATCAATAGGAAGGTACCTCAGGATATGAATCAGAATCTGAATCTGATGATGATGCAGAAGAGGTAATGGCTAAACTTACCAAAGAAGAACTCATTAAAGTTTTAACAGAAGTTCTTAAAAGTTATAACAATATCAAACTCAAATACAAGAAGCTGAAAAGCAATCTTGAATCTGAGATTGATCTTCTGAAAACAGAACTTGTTGAGCAAAAAGAAATAAATCTGAAAATCAAAAATGACTTTGAAATAACTCAACAAGAATCTGAATCTGAGACTAAGTCATGTGAAAATATTTTAGAAAAATATGACTCTAGCTTTCAGAGATTTCTCACTAAGAGCATAGACAGAATCAAGATGGCTTCTATGATCTATGGTGTTAGTGGAAACAACAGAAGAGGTATTGGATATGAATCTTCATCTGGAAGCAATCCAAAACCTGTTGACAAACTTTTCATCAAGAAGACACCTCTGTATTCTCAATTCAAATTTGGTCACTTTAATGACATTAAACACACTAGCTCTGAGAAGAATACTTATGTGTTTAAACCCAAGGCAAGTCAGAGTCAACATTATGTTGTAAAACAGAAGTTTAGACAAACCTACAAACCAACTAACCCCAAAGGACCCAAGAAGATCTGGGTACCTAAAAACAAAATAATTCTTGTTGCAGATGTTCTTAGCAGCAAGGTCAAGACACCACTCATGGTACCTGGACTCTGGATGCTCACGACACATGACAGGAGAAAAGTCTATGTTCCAAAGCCTGGAACTTAGATTTGGAGGTGACGTGAAGTTTGGAGGGAACCAGAAGGGCAAGATCATTGGATCTGGCACTATTGGAAATGGTAAACTTCCCTCTATTACTAATGTTTTACTTGTTGAAGGGTTAAAGCATAACTTATTGTCCATAAGTCAATTAAGTGACAATGGTTATGATATTACCTTTAATCAAAAATGTTGTAAAGCTATTAGTCAGAAGGATGGCTCTATCCTATTTAGTGGTAAGAGGAAAAACAACATTTATAAAATAAATCTTTCAGAACTTAAAGTTCAAAATGTTAAATGCCTCTTGTCTGTTAATGAAGAGCAATGGGTATGGCATAGAAGATTGGGCCATATTAATATAAGACGTATATCTCAGATTAATAAACTTAATCTTGTCAGAGGACTCCCTAATCTGAAGTTCACTTCAGATGCTCTTTGTGAAGCATGTCAGAAAGGGAAGTTTTCAAAAATATCTTTCAAACCAAAAAATGTTGTTTCTACTTCTAAACCACTAGAACTACTTCATATTGATCTGTTTGGACCAGTGAAAACTGCATCCATCAGAGGCAAGAAGTATGGATTAGTCATTGTTGATGACTTTAGCAGATGGACATGGGTAAAGTTCTTAAAACACAAGGATGAGTCACATTCTGTGTTCTTTGACTTCTGCAAGCAAGTCCAGAATGAAAAGAATTTCAAAATTATAAAAGTCAGAAGTGATCATGGTGGTGAATTTGAAAATAAATATTTTGAAAAATATTTTTCTGAAAATGGCATTGCACATGATTTTGCCTGTCCTAGAACTCCACAACAGAATGGGGTTGTAGAGAGGAAAAACAGAACTTTGCAAGAAATGGCCAGAACCATGATCAATGAGACAAATCTGGCAAAACATTTTTGGGCAGAAGCAATCAATACAGCCTATTACATTCAGAACAGAGTGTCTGTTAGACCTCTTCTGAAGAAGACTCCTTATGAATTGTAGAAGAACAAAAAGCCCAACATTTCTTATTTTCATCCTTTTGGATGTATTTGCTATATGTTAAACACTAAGGAAAATCTGAGCAAGTTTGATTCCAAAGCACAGAAGTGTTTCATGCTTGGATATTCTGAACGTTCTAAAGGCTACAGAGTATACAACACTGAGACACAGATTGTGGAAGAATCCATTCATGTCAGATTTGATGATAAGCTTGGCTCTGAAAAGCCAAAGCAGGTTGATAATTCTGCAGATAGGGAAGTAGTCTTTATTGACTCTGAAGTTTCAGAAGCAGACAAACTTCAAGTGAAGGAACCAGAAGCAACTCCAGATGCTACTCCCTTAACTTCTCAGATGAATAATCTAAACATTTCTGAAGATTCAACTATCAGAGGATCATCATCCAGAATTAAAGCTTCTCATCCAGAGGATGTCATTATTGGAAAGAAGGATGATCCCATCAGAACAAGATCCTTTCTAAGATCATCTGAAGCATCACTATTTGGACTAGTGTCAAAAATTGAACCATCTTTTGTAGAAGAAGCTCTGCAAGACAATGATTGGATTATTGCCATGCAAGAAGAGCTAAATCAATTCAGCAGAAATGATGTATGGGATCTAGTTCAAAGACCTCAAGGTTTCAATATTATTGGTACAAAATGGGTCTTCAGAAATAAGCTAAATGAGAAAGGAGAAGTTGAGAGGAATAAGACAAGGCTGGTTGCTCAAGGATACAGTCAGCAAGAGGGTATTGATTACACTGAGACATATGCTCCAGTGGCAAGGTTAGAATCTATACGCCTTCTTATTTCCTTTGCTGCACAAAATAACATCACTCTGTATCAGATGGATGTTAAAAGTGTCTTTCTTAATGGTATTATAGAAGAAGAAGTTTATGTCCACCAACCTCCTGGTTTTGAAAATGAAAATTTTCCAGATCATGTTTTCAAATTAAAGAAATCTCTATATGGATTAAAACAAGCTCCCAGAGCTTGGTATGAGAGATTGATCAATTTTATTCTGGAGAAGAATTTCATCAGAGACAAAGTGGATACAACTTTATTCTGTAAAACAATTAAGAAAGATCTTCTAATTTGCCAAATTTATGTAGATGATATTATTTTTGGATCAACAAATATTATGCTTGGAAAGGAGTTTGCTACATGTATGCAGGCAGAATTTGAAATGAGCATGATGGGAGAACTCAGATTCTTTCTAGGAATCCAAGTTAATCAAACTCCAGAGTGCACCTACATACATCAGACAAAGTATGTTAAAGAGCTTCTGAAGAAATTCAACATGTCTGACAGTAAGCTGGCAAAGACTCCAATGCATCCTACTAGCTCACTTGGCAAAGAAGAGGTAAGTAAGAAAGTATACCAGAAGCTCTACAGAGGTATGATTGGCTCTCTTCTTTATCTTACTGCTTCTAGACCTGACATATTGTTCAGTGTTTGTCTGTGTGCTAGATTCCAATCAGATCCTAGAGAATCACACTTGACAGCTGTCAAGAGGATTCTAAGGTATCTGAAAGGTACTTCTAATGTGGGTTTGTGTTACAGAAAATCTGATGATTTCAAATTAGTTGGATTCTGTGATGCTGACTACGCTGGAGACAGAGTGGAAAGAAAAAGTACTTCTGGAAGTTGTCAATTTCTAGGAAGAAATTTAATCTCCTGGTACAGCAAGAAGCAACCCACAATTGCACTTTCAACCACAGAGGCTGAATACATTGCTGCTGCTGGATGTAGCACGCAGATGCTCTGGATGAAAAGTCAATTAGAAGATTATCAAATTTTTTAGAGTAACATTTCTATCTTTTGTGATAATACTTCTGCTATATGTTTGTCCAAGAATCCCATTTTACATTCTAAGGCAAAACATATAGAAATTAAGCATCATTTCATCAGAGACTATGTTCAGAAGGGAATCATAAATTTAGCCTTTGTTGATACAGATCATCAATGGGCAGATATTTTTACAAAACCCCTTGTTGAAGATAGATTCAATTTTATTCTGAAAAATATTGGTATGGATTTTTGTCCAGAATGATATTTATCAGAAGCAAATTGTTACAGATGCAAAAATGCTTAAATGCTATGAAGTATTTCTTCTGTTTATTTATTCTATTCTGATCAATTTTTTCTGATGTGAAACTCTGAACTAACCATCTTTAGAAGATCTGAACGTTGGCTAACATTTCAGTTCTTAAGAGAATTCAGAACAGCATGCAAGCAAACACGTGTCACACAAAATCTGAAGAGGTGGCGTGTACATAACTGAAGAGACGTTTGAGGTGAAGTTTGAATAGTAAGAATCTTGGTTTTCCCCCCAAATTGTCAGAAGCATTTAATGTTTTGAAATGATTTTTATTCTCTTCATTTAATGCTTGCTCAAACGTGCGTTTTTCTGACTTTTGATGTGCCTAAGTGTTTAGTATAAATACTTGTCTTGTATTCACTTTCACACTTTTCACTCTCAGAATTTACATGCGTTTTCATCTCCTATTTTCTCTGCATAAAAACCCAAAACCTAAGTGTTTGAAAAAGCATTCTTCAATGGCGTCTTCTTCATCAACAATTGCTCAATTCCAATCTACTATGGCTGCTGTGACTTCAGAAAACTTGGGTGTTGCTCCATATTCTCCTCCCAAAAGAACACTTCTAACGCCTGTTGATAAACTAGAAGTTCTGTGTGAATCTATGGTTGAGTTTGATTCTCTGGCTGATAATGGATTTGATTTTCGTTCCATTGTTAGAGCTCAAGGATGGGTTAAGTACTTTGATAGGATGTTTGGACCAGTTTACCCTCTCCTTGTGAAAGAATTCTGGATTCATGCATCAGTTTATCCCAAATTCATCTTATCTTCTGTACTGGGAAAAGAGATTATCATCACAGAAGATCTGATAAGAATATTGATAGGTTATGAAGAAACAGATGGTGTTTCCCACTTGCCAGCTGGGCGTGTGGACATGGAAGAGGTTTATGAGGAAGTTATGACTGTTGGTCAAGCCTCTAACAGATTCAAAGATCTGAAGCCTGATTACAAGATTTGGGCCAAGATCTTCATGGGATGCATCCACCATAGGAAATCAACCAATTCTTCAGATTATGTCAACAATGAACAGATCTATTTCATGTACTGCCTTAGTCAGAGCACCAAGGTAGATCTTCCTTACATTCTGTTCATACATCTGTGGAATCATATCAATGCATCTAGAGAATCTGTGAAAGAGAAAGGCCAGAAGATCAGGACTTGGATCCCCTTTGGAAGGTTGATCTCAGATCTTCTCACTGAAAATGGTTTAGTGACTGCTCTGTACGCTGCAGGGGTTACAGAGGAATTAGAATTTATTATGGGAAAGCCTCTGAACGCTAAAAGTCTTCTGAGACTCAAAATTGTTGATGAACTCACTACTGCTCCAAAGAGGCTGAATATGTCTGAACTGAATAAGAGGGTTCCTGTAGCTGACTTTCCTCTATTCTTTGCTGAAGAACCCAGACATATAGTACTCATGTATATAGAAGAATGCAAGAGGGAAGGAATACCTGTTCCAGCTAATGTATTTCAGCTTGTCAAACAACCACTACCAGATGCAGGAGAAGAAGAAGAAGTACCACTTCAGAGGAAAAGGACTCAGCCTACAGAAGAATCTGAACCTGTCCAGAAGAAGGTTAAGATTGCTGAGAAGCCCAAGAAGCTCTTGAAAAGAAAAGATTCTGAAGAAGCTGCCTCTGCACCTGCCAAGAGGATTAAAGTAAAAGGTACTAAAACATCTGTCACTTCTGCAAATATTGTTATTAATGATTCAAATATTAAGTCTGTTCCAAAACCACCTGTTACTCAAACAACTTCTGTTACTGCCCCTAGTTCTGTTTCACCTCAAAAACAAACAACTGCTTCTGTATCAAAACCATCTCAACCCAAAATACACATCAAACACTTTGTTCCACGTCCATCACCATCAGAATCACAACCAACAGAACCACAACCATTAAAACAACAACAATTTGAAAAACAAAAATCTGATAAACCACAAACCTCTGAACATCCAGAAAACCAAACCAAAGAAGTTCAACCAGAAAAAGCCTCTGACAATCCACCATCATATATTCCACCTTCTGAACCTGTTGCACCTGTTACTTCTGAACCTACAAAAGTAACTTTTGCTCCTGTTTCATCAGAACCACCATCCAATCCATCTGAAATTCCTTCAGAACCTACTCATATCCCTGAGACAGAAATTCTTGATGTCACTCCACTAAAAACAGTGTTTCAAGTATCTTCTACCTCTTGTACACCTACAACATCCTCCAACTCATCAGAATTAGAAATCCACCCAGATTTTCTTATCTCTCCATCCAAATACTCTGAGATGAACCAACCTGAACCTGAACCTGAACCTACCATACCTTCTAAAACTCCCATTCCAGATCCTATGCCTCCACCTGCACCATCATCTAAGATGATAGTTTCCAATTCCAATCCATCATCATCTGGTATATCTTGTGCCCAAGTTTCTTCTCTTTATCATAATCTATCTTATGGTTTCAAACTGAAAGATTTTTATGATAGAGTTGAACCTTCTGAACCCCTGAACCCTCTGAAACCAAAACTTAGACAGGCTCTTCCATTTGTGATCCTTTCCTATATTCAATCAATGAACAATGTAGGATCCTTAGCAACAATATCTGCTACATCTGGTAAAGCTGTTGTTTCAACTCTGCAACCTGCATCTGATAACACAGTTGCATCTGTTGAACCACCAACATCTGCTTTTATACCATACTCTAATGAACCCTTTGATGATGTTTGCCCACACACAAGACCAAAACCTCATCTGCTTAATGCTTTAAACAGATCCCTACCTCAAAAACCAGAAATTCCTTTCATTCCATATTATCCCCCTCCTCTGATTTCCATCCAAAAATCACTTTTACCACCTTCTCCCAAACCTAAACATATGACTCTGGAAACCTTGCTTAAACCACAGCCCAGACTTAATATTGATCATTTATTTCAAACATTTTTGCAAGGATTCATCAATAGATTCAACACTGTAGCTTCAAATCTGAAGAACGTCTGTTCTGATGATACAAAGCTCAGAGCTGAAAGGACTTTATTCTGGACTGTCAACAAAACTAAACCTCTGCTTCGTTTAGATGCTCCTCCACCTCCAACAGAACATACTGCCAATGCATTGACTATGACTCTGGTAGAACCCTCTTCAGGATCTACAGAACCAATGGCAATTGACTCTGTTCAGGCTGCAGAACCTCCACCTTCTTCATCTGAGATAAAGACAGAACATCCAGACTTTGAAGACAAGATTGCTGCTCTGGAGGCTGGTCAGTCAGAGATAAAATCCTGGATGGCTAAGCAAGATAAGAAGTCTGAGGATATGATAGAATGGATGTTAAAATAAGATGAGAAGAATGAAACTATGACTAAGTGAATGTCCAAGCAAGAGCAATCCTCATCTGAGATTACAGATCTATTGAAGATGCTTTTGTCCAAACACTCTTAGATTTTTTTTCATTCTAATGTTGTTTGCATCTGAATTTTATTGCTATATCTTCTGATGTTTACCTATGTACTCTTGCTCTGTTATTTTGAATGAATCAGTTTTCTCCATTGAATTATCTTATTTATTGTTCCTTTTATTTGTCTTTTTAAAAGTTTTTACTTTTTGCTTATGACAAAAAAGGGGGAGAAAATAAAGATCTGAACTGTTTAATATAACTTCACTAGAATGAATCTTCAGGCATTTCCTTTTTATCTAATATTTAAATTGACTATTTCAGAACATTTGATAAGAACACTCTATAAAAGAATCTCTGAGTCTCTCAGATCATTTGTCTTTTATCAAACTCTGAATCTTATATCTGCAAGATATTCTGACCCTAAAATGTTATAAGAACAAACAAGATCTAACTCTGAAGATTACTCAAGACAAAAGGGAAGTTTCTATTTCTTTGTCATATTTAACTCAGGGGGAGATTCATCATCTCAGGGGGAGTTATAATTCTTTATGTTCAGTTAAATAAAATTTCTGATACTTTTTGTCATCATCAAAAAGGGGGAGATTGTTAGAACACAGATTGGTTCTTAATAATAACTCTTTGTTTTGATGATAACTGTTAGGAAATTTATGTTTAAGAATTATATACTCTAAAATTTGTTTGAGAGTTTTACTGCAGATTGAATTGAAACTAACTCTCTAAAAGCAAATCTGTTTTGGATACAAGAAGTTATCTTGACTCTGAAGCGCCAGATGCATCTTACAGAAGAATCTGATTGCTCTTTACAGAAGATCCTGAGCGTAGTCTCCAGAAGGATCTGAAGCAAGAAGCTCCAGAACATTCTGAGTCAGAAGCATCTGAAGATAATCAGAAGCATCTAAAGTTGAAGCATCTGAAGCAAAGAAGAATATTGTTTGAAGAATTTCTCAAAGCATAATTCTACAGAAGTTTCTGAAAGTACCAACGCTGCCAAGTACTGAAGTTCTGTGTCAAATATGCTCTGATGATCAACACGCTGAAAGCACACCTACTGCAGAAGACTCTGATACAGCAAAGTTCTGAATATCATTAGAAGACTCTGATCCATTCAGACTCTGAAGAACTTGCTGAAAACTGAAGAAGAAATATTCAAGAATATATCCGTTGGAGTTATTCAACGTCTCTTTCCTCATTTGTGCTAGACACACTTACACAGACAAAAAGGATTTTTCTGTGTTATCCATTTCAAGGAAAGGTCACTTGATGTGAAGACAAAAAGGCTCAGACCTTTTTGGGACTCTCTTTTCAACGCTCAACATCCTTGGATCAGCTGCCTATAAAAGGAGAACTTCACCACATTCTTCAGTGACACAATTTGCTGAAAAGAAATCATATTATTCTAAGCTCTCATTCTTTCATATTCTTCTTAGAATTTATTGTACTTAAACTTAAGAGAAAAATCACTGTTGTGATAAAAGCTTTATAGAAGCATTAATACTCTTGTATTTAATTTACATTGATTGTAAAGGTTATTCCTTAAGAGGATTCAGTTGGAATCAGTAGCTCTTGAGAAGATTAAGAACAGTTGTTCTTAGGTGTTACTATTGTAATCAGTTTGATTTAATAGTGGATTAAGTCCTTGTTGAGAAAGGCAAATCACTCTAGGAAGGGTGGACTGGAGTAGTTGTTTAAACGAACCAGGATAAAAATAATTGTGTGATTATTTTTTAAGTCTTAATCTTTCATACTTATTCAACCCCCCTTCTAAGTATTATCTCACCTTCACAAATCTTATTGGGTCCATTCTACATTTGCTATAGATGAGCTTATCAAGATCGTATAACTCAAATACACTACTTAATTTAGTATTGAAACCACTGTTTTAGGTAATCATAACAACACTTGTCCATTATCAAAATATGCACTCCTCATCTTGTCAATATAAGATTTAGAATTAGTGTTTATTACCAAATGAAACTTAATAACAATTATTTGGTTTCATTCCAAGCTCTAATTTAAGTCTAATCATAAGCTCTTATAGTCAATGAAACACATTGTTCCATCCTAGGCGTAAGCTTAATCAAATCATAACCAATGTTCTACTTCTTAAAAGACTCCTCATATTCTTATAAATGTGAGATCAACATCTAGTATCACATACCCAAGATGTAGAAGTAGACAATTAGATTTTCTATAACAAATCATATGAAGAAAAAGTCTTACTTCTTTCTTCTACTTTGACTCTTTTGATAACCATTAACAATTTTCTTCTTTCAACACATGAAATCACTGTCTTCCTTTATAACCGTATTCTTCTGTCAAAATTCAAAGGAATATAAAATAAATATCATTCCTTTTGTAATTCATCTATTTAGCATCAGAAACTACTTTCTTTTCTTTTCAATAAGATATGGCAGATATATTCAAAAATTCATTCATAAAGAATTTAATCTACTTATCCGAAACAATATCAAATAGAACTTGTGACCAACTATTTGGTCTATAAGAAATTCAAAATTTAAATCAAAAAACTATTTTAGATCAATTTGGATTCCTAACTTGTATAGGAAAGACCTTGAAAAATTTTACATTTCTCATATCTTGTAATTCTTATTTAAAAGAAAATTCTTGAGGTTAATGATCATGTCATTTTCCGTGACGACTACAATTATGAGATATGTTATATCTAGACATTCGACTTGAACCTTCTCATAAGTATCATTTTTCAAATCTAGTTATATTCAGTTGTTAGGAATTGGTTGCTTGAGAACTTATAATTTTCCTCGTGCTTGAGAAAAATTCTTAATTTCTTTACCAACTCAAAAACTCCTTTCTGATCCTTACATCCTTCATAAGGACATTTCACAGTAAAATATAAAATACAAAAGAAATTCTAAATATAAAACATGTAAAAGGATTGTATCAAAATCATTTCAATAAGGACTTTTACTAAAATGCTCTCACTACTTTTACTCAAACTAAATGACCCTCAATATTTGATTCGAAAAATTTCGTTGGAAGATTTTCTAGCGGGTCGAGATCCATATTTCACTTTGTTTTAAATCCGCGTAGGCAGATTACATAAAACTATGTTATTTAGGTAGGAACTTTTTCCAATTGTATCTAATACAACTCTCGAATTTTATCAGTCGAGTGAATAACTCTTTATTCTAATCCATCTTATGGATTGTTCTCAACTCTTACTTCTAAACATATATAATTCTATTATAATTAGTTTAGTTTAGTCAAACCCAAAAATTTAGCAGTTGGATATTACATTTATCCCATTACACCTCACTAATATAAAATACGCACCTCGTGTTAGGCAAAACCTACATTATTCGATACTAGTCTTGATGAGTGCTAAAATTTAAAAGCAATTAACTTAATATTTAATTGAATAAATTTTAATTAAATTTGATCTCACTGGTTTGTGTATCTCACACACTCACATAATTGTGTATCTTATAGACACACATATAAACATACATTTCACGCATCACATACATAAAATAAAAGTTGGTCATACGATTATGACCACCTAAAATGCAAGAATTAAATAAACTACTTTATTATAAATTCTTTGATCCACGAGCAAGCTTCTCAAACCTCTCCACCGACACCATCGTTTGGCGTTGTCTTCTCTTCAACTCTTAACTCAACACTACGCCAGAATTGACTTTTAGCAGCGCATAAAAAGACAGCGCTTTATAACAAAGCGCTGCTAAATAGTCAGTAAAAAAAAAGAAAAAAAATTACATACCAAAGACAACGTTTTTAAACAAGCGCTGCTAAAGGGGGAGCCTAAGACAGCGCTTTTTAAAAAGCGCTGCTAAAAGGGGACCCTAAGAAAGCGCTTTTAAAAAGCGCTGCTAAAGGAGGACCCTTTGAAAGCGCTTTTTAAAAGCGCTGCTAAAGGGGGACCCTACGAGAGCGATTTTTCTATAAAGCGCTGCTATATGTCATTGCTAAGGCACCCTATGAAAGCGCTTTTTAAAGCGCTGCTAAAGGCCTTTAAAAAGCGCTGCTAAAGGTATTAGTATAATAATTTTTATATACCCTCCAGAATTTTAAGAGAAACAGAAGTCGCGAGTTTCTTTTTTTCTTTCTTTCTCCTCTGCTCTGGCGAACGAACTTTGCCCTATATACCCTCCAGAACCATTCTGTTGCCGTCGCCCTCCCTCCGACCGTTGCCGTCGCCGTCTTCCGTTCACCGTCCGTTTTCGAGTGCCTCCGTCCATTGCATTTCCAACATTGTTACGGTATGTGTAGTTTTACTATGGTTTTCTTTTTTATTGATCTTTTCACCATTGTTATATATTTCTTTGAACCTTGATATATGATATATGATAGATTTATTGGAAAATATTTGTTGTCGCTTTATTGGAAAATATATGATAGATTTATTGGAAAATATTTTTGTTGATGAAACTTTTGGTATTAAAATTGAAACAATCTGTTTGTAGAGAGAAGGAATGTGCTTCATGTTATATATATATATATATATATATATATATATATATATATATATATATATATATATATATATATATATATATATATATATATATATATATATATATATATATATATATATATATATATATATATATATATATATATATATATATATATATATATATATATATATATATATATATATATATATATATATATATATATATATATATATATATATATATATATATATATATATATATATATATATATATATATATATATATATATATATATATATATATATATATATATATATATATATATATATATATATATATATATATATATATATATATATATATATATATATATATATATATATATATATGTTGTTATGGTTTTATATGTTGATGGTTTTATATGTTGATATGGTTTTATATGTTAATGGTTTTATATGTTTATGGATTATCTAGTATTTTTAATATGATATATTTTGGTGGATTATCTAGTATTTTTGTTTTGTAAATTATTAATATGATTTTAATAAAATTTATATTTTGTCTGTTATAGGGGTTACCTGTGAAGAGCAAGGTTGTGATCGTTTCCAAGCATCCTACTGTATAGCTTTCTTAGAAGTTAGTGATTTCTTTACAGGTATTATCTGTTTTTGCTTAGACTACTCAATTATTATGGATAAAAATTGGATGTCTGTTAATCGATTGTCAAAAGAGTACGAGAATGGGGTATCGAACTTCGTTAAGTTTGCTGTTGAACACGCCAAAGACCCCAGTAGGATCACATGTCCTTGCTTAGGTTGTTGTTATGGGCGTCGAATTGACGCGGTTCAGTTGGAATCTCATTTAATGAGACATGGAATTGATCGAAGTTACACATGTTGGACATTACACGATGAGATAAGTAACGAGAATGTTGAACCCCATAACAATACGACCTCTACTTCAAAGGACAATGGTAGGGATACATACGATTGTGATTGAGTCGAAGATATTGCAGAAGCACTTAAAGAAGATCTTCAAGATTGTCCAAAGATGTTTGAGAGGTTGGTAAGCGATGCAGAGAAGCCGTTGTATAAAGGTTGCACTACTTTCACAAGATTGTCTGCGGTATTAAAGTTGTACAACTTAAAGGCGGGTAATGGATGGTCGGATAAAAGTTTCATAGAGTTGTTAGCCCTACTTCAAGAGATGCTTCCGGAGGATAATGTTCTTCCCAATCGAACCTATGAAGCTAAAAAAAATGTTATGCTCTATTGGTATGAGCTATGATAAGATACATGCTTGTCCAAATGATTGCATTTTGTTTCGAAATGAGTATGCATCATTAAACGAGTGTCCTAAATGCGGTGTATCTCGGTATAAGAAAAAGTTGTCACCAGCAAAAGTCTTATGGTATTTTCCTACAATTCCGAGATTCAGACACATGTTTCGTAGTGAGACAGATGCGAAACACCTTACTTGGCATGCAGATGATAGAATTATAGATGGGAAGTATCGACATTCGGCAGATTCACCACAGTGGATGAAAATTGATAATGATTATCCTGATTTTGGAGAAGAAGCTAGAAACCTTCGCTTGGCATTATCGACTGATGGAATGAATCCGCACGGTCTGCAAAGTATCTCCCATTCCACCTGGCCTGTAATTCTTATGATTTATAACCTACCTCTATGGCTATGTATGAAGCGTAAGTACATGATGTTATCTATGTTAATTTCTGGCCCTAAACAACCAGGAAACGACATAGACGTATACATGACACCTTTAATCGAAGACTTAAAAAGTTTGTGGGAGAACGGTGTGGAGGTTTATGATGGATATAGGAAAGAAAGTTTTAATTTAAGGGCCATGTTGTTTGGCACAATTAATGATTTCCCAGCATACGGAAATCTATCGGGGTATAGCATTAAAGGTCAATGTGCGTGTCCTATCTGTGAAGAAAACACATATTGGACGCGGTTGGAATTTGGTCAGAAGAATGTCTTTCTTGGTCATCGTAGATTCTTAACTTCTAATCATCAGTACCGTGGGTGGAGACAAGAATTCAATGGAAATTCAGAACAACGTAGAGCACCACTTACATTGACCGGCGATCAAATTTTTGCGAAGGTGAAAGATGTGAGTACTCAGTTTGGCAAGCCTTTTGCTCATACGCTTACCACGCGTGGGTGGAAGAAGAGGTCAATTTTGTTTGAGTTGCCGTATTGGAAGTCATTGTATGTACGACATTTTCTTGATGTTATGCATATTGAAAAAAATGTATTTGAAAGTGTTATTGGTACGTTACTCAATATACAAGGAAAGTCTAAGGATGACCTTAAAGCAAGAAAAGACTTGGTAGCAATGGGAATAAGAAATGAATTAGGACCCCAGAAGAAAGGAAATCGCACTTACCTACCACCTGCTGCATATACTTTGTCTAGAAAGGAGAAAAAGATAATGTGTAAGTTTCTGAGTGAAGTTAAAGTTCCAGAAGGATACTCTTCAGATATTAGAAGACTTGTTTCTATGAAAGACCTAAAGTTAAAGAGTTTAAAGACACATGATTGCCATGTTATTATGGAACACTTTCTACCAATAGGTATACGTTCTATTTTGCCAAAAAAAGTGAGAGGCGCAATAACAAAATTGTGTTTCTTTTTCAGATCTATTTGTAGTAAGGTGATCGATCCTGCGATCTTACCAACATTACAAAAAGATATAATTATTACTTTGTGTGAGCTTGAAATGTATTTTCCTCCGTCATTCTTTGACATAATGGTACATCTAGTTGTGCATCTTGTGAAAGAGACACAACTGTGTGGACCTGCATATATGAGATGGATGTATCCAGTTGAACATTATATGAAAATATTGAAAGGGTATGTGAAAAAACGAAGTCGACCAGAGGGATGTATTGTTGAACGATACATTGTTGAAGAAGCTATTGAGTTTTGTACTGAATATTTGTCCAACGTTCAATCCATTGGCCTCCCAAAATCTGATGTTGTTGAAAAAGTAGTAGGTAAACAGTTAATTGGAAATAAAGTTGTGACAGTTTCAAGGGATGAACGGGAGCAAGTGCATTTATATGTTCTGCACAATGACATTGAGGTTGAGCAGTACGTTAAATTGCACAAGGACGTTCTCCGAGGTTTAAATCTGAATAGAAATGAAAATTGGATAGTACGTGAGCACAATCGAAGTTTTATAACATGGTTCAAAGAGCATATTTATTCAAAGTTTTATTCTGATCCCGCTTCAATAACAGAAAGGTTGAGATGTTTAGCATATGGTCCAACTTTGCATGTGTTTTCTTATAGCGCATACGCAATTAATGGATACACATTTTATACCAAGGAGCAAGATGATAAAAGTACAATGCAAAATAGTGGTGTCACTATGCTTGCCGAATCAATGCATATTTCCTCGTATTTTGGGGTAATCGAGCGCATTTGGGTGTTTGATTATGAGAAGTTTCAGATTCCTATCTTTGGATGCAAGTGGGTTGAAAGTAATAGTGGCATACGTATGGATAAGTCAGGTTTTTTGCAAGTGGATCTTAATAAGGTGGGGTACAAAGATGAGCCTTTTATTCTAGCCACGCAAGCTAAACAAGTGTTCTATGTCACTGATCCGAAAAGTACGAAATGGTTTATAGTTCTTTTTTCCAACAAAGTAATCAACGATAACATTGGAGAAAAGGGGGAGGTTGATGTTGAGAATGAATCTTATGTTAGGGATGATCCAGATGAGAATATTATAGCAGACGAATCATATATTAGAAATGATCATAGCGAGGGAATTTGGATCAATCCATCCGTCCGTGTTGTTAAGAGACAAGTAAAGCACCTTCGAACTAAAAAAAGAAAAAGATGTTAAAGGTACTTGTAAAATTACATATTGTCTCATTCAATAAAATAACATATTATTTCTTATTTATACGTTTCTTATGTGTGTGTGTGTGTATATATATATATATATATATATATATATATATATATATATATATATATATATATATATATATATATATATATATATATATATATATATATATATATATATATATATATATATATATATATATATATATATATATATATATATATATATATATATATATATATATTCTTATTTACATATTTGAATGTCATTCATTTGATACTTTAGTTTTCCTGAATTACAGGTATATTATGGCCAGCAATGAAGATTGGAAGAAATTAAAGTAGAATTGTATAATTTGTGATGTTGAATTTCGAGTTGAGAATTGTATATAATTTGTGATGTTGAATTGTGAAGCTTTTGAATTATATATATTAAAGTGGAATTGTATATAATTTGTGATGTTGAATTGTGCATATAATGCCAAAGTGTTGAATTGTGCACATAATGCCAAAGTGTTGAATTGTGTATATAAAGCCAAAGTGCTGAAATAAAGGGCTAAATTATATAAGCAGGTATTGTAATATAAGCAGGTTTATTGAAAAATATATAAAAAATGTCATTAATCAGGAAATTTTTTTTTCTTCAAAACATGCACATTAGACAGCGCTTTAATAAAGTGCTGCTAAAGGGGGGGAGGGGGGGAGATTAGGCAGCGCTTTAAAAAGCGCTGCTAAAGGGGTAAAAAAGCGCTGCTAAAGGTGATGTCTTTAGCAGCGCTTTTTCTACAAAAAAAGCGCTGCCTTTACCTTTAGTAGCGCCACTTTAGGCAGCGCTTTAAAGCGCTGCTAAAGGTCAAAAAAAGCGTTGCTAAAGGTCTGTTTTGGCATAGTG
Source organism: Lathyrus sativus (assembly GCA_963859935.3). Taxonomy (NCBI): domain Eukaryota; kingdom Viridiplantae; phylum Streptophyta; class Magnoliopsida; order Fabales; family Fabaceae; genus Lathyrus; species Lathyrus sativus. The sequence continues at coordinate 659,529,991 of OZ012741.1, read as the reverse complement.
CAAACAATTTATAATATTTAAATAAATAAAATAATAATTAAATGGCATGACACGCAGATCGTATTTAATTAAAATAAATCATGACACACATGCCGTATTTAAATAAAATAAATCACGACACGCAGATCATATTTAAAATAAACAAACGTCAAAATCTAAGGCCATAACCGTATACCAATTTATTTAATAATAAATAATAATAGGTTATCAATTTATAAATATTGATGCATCAACACTTGATGTCTTTTGCTAACCCTAAAGGCACAACTCTTGTGCCGACACAAATCCTAATCATAATCGTTCACACCATCAAAATATAATGATCGATTATTCAATATAGTTGATCGAAATGTCATTGCTTCACTCATACAAATGTTGGATGTCAAAGCAAAAAGCACATTGATAATTCAAATGTATAACCATCATTACACTTTTTTAATTGACGAATTACAAAAGAGTATATCAAATACACTAACTTCGTATTAGAAATATTTATATCATATGTAAATTTATCAATTATATTTGTATCACTTATGGGTTATCGATGTATCATTACTTCACCATAAAAATGTCGGATTCAAAAACATAGTCAACAACGACATCCAAATTATACAAAATATAATGTCAATACTTAATATTAAATAATAAACACTTTACTATTTTATTTTATTATTTATCATAATAAATTATTATTATTATTATTAAAATTAATTATAATAATAAATTGTTTATTATTAGGTGTTAATTATAATCTATAACATATATAAAGGAAAAACTTGGATTTGGTGTAGCCTATTTTTATTCCAATTATATCCTTTTGTTTTTTATTTTAAAATCTTCTCTTTTACTAACTTCTATTTTATTAACTTCTATATGGTAGTTTGCACAACTATTTCATCCAAAAAATTTATATAAAATTTAAATTAAAAAAAAATAAACACACAAAAAAGACCTTTATATTTTTAAACGTCTGAACATAAAAAAAATGGACTCGTGGCCGTCTGAATACTAATCTATAATCTATAACAATATATAAAGGAAAAATACACTTTTGGTGTAGCCTTTTTTATTTTCAATTTTGTTCCTAATAAATTAATTTTATTACATTTTTTTATTAGTTAGTTATTATTATTCATCTTTCATAATTTCTATGTGTTTTCTAAACCAATAAATCTTCTCTCTCCATTTTATATTATGCCATTAGATAGATTGAGAGATAGAAAAAAAATGTTGGAGAAGCAAATGAAAGATACGGAAGAAAGAAGACAAAGATGAAAATGAAAGAGAAAGATAATAATGGTAACGACTATCTTTTCTATAATATTTCTCTAAATTAACTTTAATTTTTCTGTTATGTTTTTTTGGCAACCCTTATTAATTTTTTTGCTTTTAATTAGTTTGAAGACAAGTGAAGTAGAAAAAAGTTGTTGTTAACATAAACATAAAGACTTTTTTTTTTTATGGAGAAGAGGTTATTTTTCCAATTTTTATACTATCTTTTTTTAATTTTAATATTCTCACTAACTTTTAAAGTTTAGCTATTTTGATTGATTCCTTTACCCATTTTTAATTTTATTCATTTGTTCTATTGTTTGATTAATATGATGAATATTATTGAAAATTATTCAGTACCATCAGTAATGCATAAGAAAGAAAGGAGTCAAATTTCTTTGTGTTCTTATTATTTTTAATGTGTAATTAAGTCTTAATGATAAATTCATATTTTTGGTGCCGTTTTTTTATTTACGTATCATTCCTTTTGTTTTAAGCATTCTACCATTTCCTTTCTTTATCACATACTACCTGCATTTTTATCTTCAATATTTTTATTTTTTCAAATTTTCTTCTTCAAAATTTAAAGATTCTTAAATATTTGAGAATACCTAATAACTTTAATTTTCTTCTACATACTTTGTACATCACTATGTTTATATATTTAATAATGGTTCTTAATTTTCTTTTTGGTTTTTAATGGATAAATCAAGAAAGATAGAAGAATGTGCAAGACAATTGAAAGAACACAGAGGCATAATCTTTCAAAACGTAACAGGCATAAACTATCCACTTATAATTATTTCTATAGGTTTGATTAGTTATTAAAAGTTATTCATTTTAATTATATTACTTTGTAGTTTTCTGTATTTTTAAACCAACACTATGTAAAATTATTATTAAAGTTGTTAATTATTATATAAATTCTATTTATTATATCACAATTCTAATAAATTTATTAATACCTGCGAACACTCCACTGAAGAAGATACGTAATACTGATAAATGTCTTATGTATTTGGTTTTAAAATATTGATTGATTATCTCTCTTCTTTTTTTCTCTTAAATTCTTCGTTTAAAACCAAAGAAAAATCTCATCTCTCCCATTTTTATTTTTATTTTTTTAAATATTTATGTTATGTTTTTTAAGCAAATTGAAGAAATTATTAACTTCAAAAGAGGCAGAATGCTACATATATGCGGCAAAACTTGAAGGGATTTCAAATGATCTTTTTTACACAAATATATATTTTCTATGCGACTATTGAAATGAGTGCACAGAAGATACTTCCATAGAATTGTACAGATATTCTAATTTATTCACATTTCTTAAATTTTGTTTATTATATTTTTGCTCTTTATACGTTGTCTATTTTACTTAGTTTTTGAAGATTCATTCATATGTTTTTTTTGTTTAACAAGAACATGAAGCTTTCTTTTAATATCTCAAAATTTTGTTTAATTCACTTTATGTGAGATTAATTTATTTGTGGGTTTTATTTGTATTTCTCTCCCTAACTTTTATTTATGATTTTTTTTATTCTCATAAAAATTTCTTTCTTTTTATAATATTTATTATGGTTTCTTTAAACTCTATTTAATATATTCTATAACTATAATTTATTCTATAACTATAGATAAAGATAAAGAAGATAGATGATTTTGGACAGACCTATTTCATTCTCATTTTATCCTTTAAGTTGTACACAATTTATTTAATTTTTAAAAATAAAGTGCTAACAAAATGATACGATTTTTTTATAAGATGTGCATAACTATCAAAATTGATTTTTTTTAATGGAAAAAAAATCAATTTTGATAGTTATGCATCTCTTACAAAAAATGATGGAAGTGCAAAACACACTTATAAATGAATAGGAAATAGAAATTTATTGATTCAGTGGCAACATGAAAAAAAATACATCAACATACTCCACTATTTATGGTTTGTCAAAGATAAATAGAGAAAAAAATTCTTCATCTTCATCTCTTATTTAGTCATCAGTCTCTAATTCTTTATCATAATTCATTGTTAATTGATATGGAGTTTCTTTTCCTTTACATTCATCTTCATCTCTTATTTAGTCATCAGTCTCTAATTCTTTATCATACTTCATTGTTAATTGATATGGAGTTTCTTTTCCTTTACAATGTTATGATTATTTCTTTAAGAGATGATTTGTCTTTATTTTAGAATCTATTTTTTTGACTTTGTATTTTGTTGTTGCAACTAAATATCAAATTATATTGATTTGGTTAGAGAATATTATTAAACACAATAAAACATTATTTTTAAGTGCCTTTCTTTTTAAATCGTTTGGTCTTAAAGATAAGAAATATAGGAATTGTTTATTTATGATTTGGTTCATTTATATTCAATACAATACTAATAATATAAGAGAAAACCAACAATAAATATTAAAGATTACACACACCTCCAAGATTATGTAGAGAAATGAGAATAAAATGTTAAAGCATTTTTTAAAGTATTGTTTCAATAAATAAAAGAGTTTTGTTGCAACAATCTTTGGAAGCATTTCATTGACCATATATTTAATAAAAAATTATATTAATAAACAAAAATATATATGATAAATAATTTAAATTAAAATCAAAATCAAATAAAAAATACGTTAATGAATTAATATGTATACTCAATAAAAAAGCGGACAAACGAACGCTAGTTAATGAATTAATATGTATACTCAATAAAAAAGCGGACAAACAAACGCTAGTTAATGAATTAATATGTATACTCAATAAAAAAGCGGACAAACTAGTAATAATAAAACCAAACTATTAAAACAGCATGCCGCATAGTATACTGACTTGAGTTTCTCTTGAAATTAAAACATCATCACACAATTTTAAATCAAACTTTGTATTAAACACAAAATTTCAAGTGTACTATTTTTGGAGAATTAGAAATTCATGGAAATATTAATTTAAGGCCATCGCAATTCTAATGTGAAACTTACACGAGTGAATTTAAAATTTTAAACAAAATTGAAATTGAATCCTATTCAATTATGAATGACTAAACACATTTTAATTAAAAAAATTATATCATCATATAATAATCATTGTGCAAAAAATTGGATTTAATGATTTAATTAGAACTAGGCTTTAATACCACTATTGGAATTTAAGAGAGATTTTTCAAATTTTTTAATCTCTTAACGGAATAATCTCGATGAACGGATATTGATTAAATCATTAATCACAAATGAAACACAAAATCATTAATCACAAATGAAACACAACAAAAGGATTTTGAATTATACCATTGTCTCTACGAAGTCCACGTGAGCAAATGTGGAACGCAGTGGTAGTCGTCTCTTGTTCTGAGAAAATTGACAATTAGGTTTGGTAGAGGAAAAAACTTCTCTATTTATAGAGAACTTCTAAAACCCTAATACTCTTATTTTGGGTTTTTCCAAAATAAGCCTAGTCCTATTTAATTAAAACTATTTTAATTATTTTATTAGAAATTTAAATTGAAGCTTATTTTATTCTCATGTTTGGTAGTCGTATATAAAAAAATATTTAATTATTTTAAATAATATTTTTAAATTACATAATTTTTTTTCAAGTAGCTTAATTAGTGACTCTAATTTTACAATTTAGAATTATATAATTGAGATATTATAAATTCGAATCAACATTTATATATTTTATAATTTTTTTACACTATATTACGTAATGACAAAATTAAAGGATAATTTTTATTTTAAAATTATTTAACATTTAAAAAATTATAGTTCATAAATTAAATTGACTGTTATTCTGCAGAAGTTTTTACTTCTTTTGTAAAAAATATATTATTATATGATCAAGATTGTCTCAAATTTTTGAGAAGTTTTACATAAAAATTTAAGGTTAATTTTATTTAAGTTGTAAGTTATTTTTAAAAGATCCTATATAAAAGTATTTTTTGTTATAATTTATTCGTGAACAATTGTGAATTTTTATATTTTAGGTTGTCTTACAAAGCCTCAGATACGATTTTTTTTATGACATCCTAATAATAATAAAATGATGTGCGATATAAAATAAAAAAATGAGAATATTTATTAAGACCGATTTTGAGGAAGTGCTTTATTGAGCGGAACAAGATTATTTGAATTTAGTTTAGGTCAATACAATTTTTTTATTTATTACAGGTCAATATAAATTTTCCGGTTACATAGAAAAAATGAATTTTGAAATATGTTGTGTCAACCACAACAAATACATGATTGGATGGCTTAAATTTTCTGGTTACATAGATAAAATAAATTTTCTTCATGGATGCTGGAATACAAAGTTGAGTATTTAAAGAAAATTGTATCAATATAAAGTGGGATAAGATTTGTTTAAGAAAAGACAAAATGCAGATATGTAAAGTAGGATAAGATTTGTTTAAGAAAAGAAAACACGTAGGGTGATTTCAAATATATTAATAGTTTTATTAGGTAGGGTGATTTCAAATATATTAATATATTTTATACTTTAATAATTTAATAAGATTATAATATTTAATATATTATATTATTATTTTAAAATAAAAAATGTGATTTGATAGAATATATATTTTATTAATTGATGATGTAAAATTAATTTTTAATTTTTAATTAATTTTTAAAATAAAATAATTTTACATAATTAAATAAATAGTATTATTTTCATAAATTTGATTTATAACTATAAATGATGATGCTGATTAATGATGGAAAGGTTGAACAAGAGACTCTATTTGACTATATTCGGTTGATATATCCAATTCAATTAAAATAAAAAGCACATAGACGAATATATATTAAATTTAAAAGTAAATATAGCCATCATTAATTTAAAATAAGGTTATGCGAATCAGGAGCATTTTTTAGGTATGTTTAGATGATGAAATGCGATAGAAAGAAACGATAAAATGATAAATAATGAAATTTAATTTTTTGGATTGGTAAATAATGAAATCTATTCAATTTCATTCCATTCAATTCTTCGTTTTTTTTCATTCCAATATTTATGGTGAATGTAGTAATATGATAGATTTTTTAAATAAAATAATTAAATAATGAAATGAGAACTATGTTTTATTTTATTTTATTTTCCTCCGCTGAATTCCATTCAATTATATTCTATTCGATTTGTTCGATTTTATTCAATTATGCTCTATTTCATTTCGTTAGATTTCATTCTCATTCATTCTATTGAAGGGTAATTTAGTATTTTAATATGTTGTCTATGTGACCTTAGTGTTTGAATATAAATAGATTAGTGGTAGCTGTCATTTATTTTATCCATTTATCTTTCGTACAACTTTTGTAGCCGTCATTGCAGATCAATAAATATATTCTCTCATTCTTATTGTTTTCATCACCTTGTGCACTAACAATTGGTATCTAAAGCTCTGGTTTGGATCCACAAGAAAACACGAGTGAAACAGTGAGGCGTTGTGTGATTGATTTCGTTTCTTGAATTCGTGTTGAATCTTGAACGGAAACGTAACAAAATCACATTTTTTGATTTTGCGGGATTAGGAAACATTGTGTTTGGTGAGATCTTAGTGACTTGCACAAGGTTAAAGATGAACGGAAACGGTAGTCTGAGCACCAAGCTTCCAGTGTCCGATGCCAAGAACTGGAATCGATGGATGATTCAGATGCGCGTGTTGTTTGCCGCTCAAGATGTTCTTGATCTTGTCAACGATGGTTACATTTTAGTTGTACTTCCAGAAAATGCAATTGATGCGCAGATAAATACTCAACATGATCTGAGGAAGAAAGATCAGAAGGCGTTGTTCTACATCCATCAGTGTGTGGATGTGAACGTGTTTGAGAAAATCACTGATTCGACGACGACGAAGGATGCGGGGGACACACTGGTTAGGTGTTACGGTGGTGACGCATCAGTGAAGAAGGTGAAGCTTCAGTCTCTATGAAAACATTATGAGAATCTCAACATGAAGGACAACAAGAAGGTATCTGAGTACATCTATAGAGTGATTTTAATCACTAATGAGATAAAAGCTTGTGGAGAAACCCTTTATGAACAAGTAATCAATAAGAAGGTGTTGAGATCCCTTACTCCTCAGTTTGATTACATTGTGGTAGAAATAAAATATTCTAAAGATCTAAACACCATAAGAATTGAAGACCTGAAGAGCAGTCTAGAAGCACAAGAGTTGTGTTTGACTGGGAGAACTTCTGAAAGAGAAGTAGAGCATCAGGCTCTGAAAGCAACTTCTGGTAAGAAGCATCAGAAATAGTCTTGGTCAGAAGTCATGAGAAGATCTTAAGGTGTTCAAAAGTCAGAAACCTCAACTTCTGATAGGCAGAAGAATGCTCAGAAGGGAAAAAAGAGGTATGACAAGAAGAAGATCTAGTGCTACTGTTGTAAGAAGTTTGACCACTTCGGTGCTGATTGTTGGCCAAACAAGGAAAGGAAGTCAGAAGAAATAAATGTAGCCAAAAGAGATTATGATGATGAATCTGTGCTACGGATGACTTATGAACCTGATGATACGAATTTGACAGACTGGTGGTATATGGACATTGCCTGCTCAAATCATCTTACTGGAAATAAGAAATGGCTGGTTGACTTTGATTCTGGAAAGAGGACAAAGATTAGATATGCTGATGATAAATACCTCAACGCTGAAGGTATGAGCAATTTCAGAGTTATTCTGAACAATGGAAAAACAACATTGATACAGAATGTGATATGTACCTGGCATGAAAAACAATCTGATGAGTGTAGGACAACTAATTGAGAAAGGTTTTTCAGTTACCATGAAGGACAATCTTTTGAAGTTGTATGACTGTAATCAGAAGTTGATTATTGAGCCAGAACAGAGAAGGAATAAAACATTCAAGGTGAATGTCATAACTACAAACTTTGAATGCCTTAATGCAACAAGTGTTGTGAAGGAAAGTGAGTTGTGGCACAGAATATTTGGTCATCTGAATTTTAGAAGATTAGAGCATCTGAATTCGAAGAAGCTGGTACATGGAATTCCTACAATTAAGAAGCCTGAGAAGTCACGCAAAGTGTGCATAAAAGGAAAGCAACCAAGATTTCCATTTACGTCAGAAGTAGCTTCGAGAGAAAACCATGCCTTAGGAGTAATGCATTATAATGTGTGTGGTCCATTTCCAGTAGCATCCATGGGGGGAGGGAATACTTCATGTAATTTGTTAATGAATTCACAAGGATGACATGGATCACAGGTGTTTGCTGAATTCAATAAATTCAGAATGAAAGCTGAGAATCAGAGTGGCCAGACTCTGAAGATTCTCAGAACTGATGGTGGAGGTGAGTATAACTCCACTGAGTTAAAAAAAAAATTATGAGGATAATGGAATTAAGCATGAGGTTACTGCTTCTTATACTCCTCAATACAATGGTCTTCCTGAGAGAAGAAATCACACTTTGCTTGATATGACGAGAAGCATGCTGAAGGAGAAGAAGCTTTCTCACACCTTATGGGGAGAAGTTGTTGCCATCGCAACATATGTGCTCAACAAATGTCCAACGAAGAAGCTGAAGGAAATATTTTCTATTCAAAAGTGGACTAGAGATAAGCAAAGTGTTATCCATCTGAATGTGTTTGGTTTTGTATGTTACAAACATGTTCTAGAAGCCAGAAGACGAAGTTGAATGATAGAAGGAAAGTGATGTTACTCGTGGGGTACCACAGTACAGGTGCATACAAGCTTTATTGTCCAGAAACTAATAAAGTTGAATTCAACAAAGACGTTATTGTAAAGTAATCAGAAGCTTGGGATTGGAATAAGTCTCAATCCAACTCTAGTGTGAGAACTTCTGAAGAAAAGTCAGAATTAGAATTTTCTAAGGATGAGTCAGAAGCTAGAAAAGATTCTGAAGCTGGAGTAGACTCTGAAGGCGAGTCTGACTCTGATGGTGATTCTGACTCTGACGGTGATTCTGACTCTGAAGAAGACTCAGAAGGTGAAGATGATTTTGATCCGGATTCTGATGGTGATTCAGATTCCGGTGGTGATTCAGATTCAAGGAATATTCCAGACTCTGAAGGTGGTCAAGGTTTTGGAAAACTTCTGAACCAAGAGCTTCTAAAGGAGAAACTTATGGGGTTCCAACATCCGAAGGAGATTCTGAACGAGGTCAAAGGCCACACAGAGTCAAAAATACCCCGAGAATATTTTCAGAGTATGACATGCTGTGAGATAGTGAAATAGACTCTGAGGGAGAGGTTATTCAGTGTGCCATGGTAGTAGACTCTAAACTGGTAAGTACAAAAGACGCCCTCGAGAAGAAAGTTTGGTTGAAGGCCATAAAAGAAAAACTTGAGGCTATTGAAAGAAACAAGACTTGAAAGTTAACTAAGCTTCCAAAGGACAAGGAAGTCATCAGTGTCAGATGGATTTTCAAGGTGAAAATAAAGTCAGATGGATCAATTGGAAAACACAAAGTGAGGTTAGTAGCAAGAGGATTTATACAGAAACCTGGGCTGGTTTATTCTGAGGTGTTTACACCTGTAGCGAGACATGAAACAATCAGACTGGTGATTGTAATAGTTGCTGACAAGAATTGGCCTCAGATGCATTTAAATGTGAAATATGCATTTCTGAACGGTCCATTACAAGAAGGGGTATACGTGTCACAACCTCTTGATTTTATTAAAAAGAATCAGGCAGGGATGATGTATAGATTACGTAAAGCTTTGTATGGATTGAAGCAAGTGCCCAAAGCTTTAAATCTAAAGATTGATTCATTTTTCAAGGAGTATGGTGTTTATGTTCAACATACCTCTGAAGAAAATATGATTATGGTGTGTTTGTATGTTGATGACATATTGTTGATAGGGAATTCTGAATAAGAGATAACTAAGTTCAAGAAGGTGTTGGTGAATGAGTTTGAAATGACTGACATCGAGAAATGACATATTTTTTAAGGGTGGAGTTTATATAGTCTGTGAGGGGTATCATTTTGCATCAAGTGAAGTATGAACTTGAGTTTTCGAAGAGATTTAAGCTGCAGAATTGTAAAGCCGTTGTCACACCTTCAGAAACCAATCACAAATTGGATTATGATTGTGAAGGTGAGGATGTGTATGCTATAACATTCAAATAGTTGGTTGGTTCTCTAAGGTATATGTGTAATACCGAACTTGATATCTGCTATGTAGTTGGAACGGTTAGTAGGTTCATGAGTAAACCCAAGTGGTCTCATTACCAAGTTGATGTCAGGATTCTGAGGTATATCAAGGGGACTCTGAAGTATGAAATGCTATTCTCTTCTGGAAGAAAGACTAATTCAGAGCTGATGAGTTACTAAGACTCTGATTGGTGCGGAGATAGAGTTCACATGAAAAGTACTTCTGGATACTTGTTTAAGTTTCTGGGAGTTCATATTTTTTGGTGTTCCAAGAAACAACCTGTTGTTGCACTATTAACATATGAAGCTGAGTACATCGCATGTGTTGTAGCTGCATGTCAAGCTGTATGACTTCTGAATTTAAAGTAGGATCTGAAGATCAAAGTAAACAAGCCTCTGAAGCTGATGATTGATAACAAGTCTGCAATCAATCTTGCCAAGAACTCAGTTCTACACGGGAGAAGCAAGCATATCGAGACAAAATATCATTTTCTGAGAAGTCAAGTTCAGAATGGAGTGCTAAAAGTTGTGCGCTGTAGCACCCAGAAACAACTGACAAATGTTCTGACAAAGACGATCAAAATGGATCAATTTCTCCACTTAAGGGATAAAATTGGTGTTGTTAGTTTTGATTAGGAAATCCTAAATTAAGGAATGATATTGAAGGGTAATTTAGTATGTTGCCTATGTGACCATAGTATTTGAGTATAAATAGACCGACAGTAGCTGTCATTTATTTTATCTATCTATCTTTCTTACAACCTTTGTAGTCGTCATTGCAGAGCAATAAATATATTCTCTCGTTCTTATTGTTTTCATTATCTTGTGCACTAACCCACCTTGTTAGATTCCATCAATTTAAATATAGGTTTAAGGATTTAAGATAATTTTTTTTTTAAAATTAATTATTTTATTCTTTTAATACATTGAATATTTTTTTACACTGTCAACTAATCATCGCCTTCATACATTCCGCCATATCAAATTATAAATTTCAGATTAATCATATAACATAACAAATTAATATATTCCTAATGAATATCATAAATTTATAAACTCTAAAAAATATTTATAGAGCTCGTTAGCACTTCTTTTCAAAATAAATTCATAATTAATCATAAATTTAATGATTATAGTATACCGTAATAAAAAACTTTTTTTTTCTTCTAATAATTAAAATTTCAATATCACTTTGGAACCAGCCTTTCGGTAATAAAACTTCATGAATGGCTCAAGCATAAGTAATAGTAATAATCAAAAACAATTATTAAAAGATCATTTTTAATCTATATAATTTTTTTTCTAAAGTCGACATCACTATAAGACTATAGTCATATTAGTTCATTTTCAAAATTATAATTTATAAAAAGATAATAATTAAATTGTTTAACACCACTCTTGGATCACACCTACCACAATTGCCACCAATCCTGCATCCACCACACCACGTTTGCTGCGGTTGGTAACTTGTCATCTTCATATTATTACTCAATTACCATTCAAAATGAAAACACTCTCTAAATAAACACTTCAACATTCTCCAATTTTTATTTTTACAATTCCCAATAAAATTATCTGAAATTGCAAATAGCAAGAGTCTCTTAACAATTTTAAATTTTTTTGGTAAAAAATTAAATCTTGAATACATATAAATTTGATTTAATTTGTAGGGTTACTTGTAATGCCAAGTCAACATGAATAAATCAATTTAGTATATTTATACTTATATTGGCAAGTTTTATAAAGAAAAAACAATGTACCTTTCAATAAAAAAATAATAATGAAACAATGAACCTTGCTTTATCAATAAAAGAAAAAGGCGAAGTTATCTTAAAAAGTTGGAATATTAGATCTTGTTCATGTGCGCGCATAAGTAACATTAAAATTAAAATAAAATAAAAAATTCCACTCTCGTAACTATTTTTCAACTTTAACTAACATTCTCATATCAACTAAAATTCATCCCTTCCAATTAGATTTTGCTTCCACTTCATTCTTCAGGTCAGTTTATTTTTATTTTTATTTTTATTTAATTTCGATTATTATTTCATTGGATTCGGTTTCTGTTATTTTTTTCTTCGATTTCTCAGTTTATTCAGATTCGTTAATCGGGGAAAAATCTTCGTCGTTTCAGTTTGTGCTGTGTAGTGTTGGTGTAATGGATGCTAAAGCTGTTCAAACGTTGAATTTCTCGGGTTTTACCCGACCCGAAAAGTTCGTGGGAAGAAGAACCGGATTCTCTCTGAGTCGAACCGGTAAACCGGAAATGGTTCGGATGAGCCGCCGCAAGATGGCTCATATGGAGATTGCTTGTTCTTATAAAAACATTCCAGGTTTTGCTATTAATTTACATTTTTAATTAAATTCACATTGCTTTTTTTGTTTTGTTCATTTTTTCTTTTTGTTTTTGAAAGTGTAGTTTTTGATTTCTACTCTTTATTGTCATTATTATTGAAAGTGAGTTTTTTTTAATTGTAATTTTTGTCATTTATAACTTAATATCCTTCCAAATTCTGTAGTCTATTATGAATATCTTCATCTAAAAACATAACACCATTAATATGAAAAGCTTTTGAAATTAGCCCTTTAATTATCTGCAGTAATTTATTTTTTGCTTAACTCAATAAGCTTTTTAATTATCTGCAGCAATCTGCTTTTGGCTTAACTCAATAATCTCTTTAATTATCTGCAGTAATCTGTTTTTGGCTTAATTCTATAAGCTCTTTAATTATCTGCAGTAATCTGTTTTTAACTTGATTCAATAAGTTCTTTAATTATCAGTAGTAATCTGTTTTTGGCTTAATTCAATAAGCTCTTTAATTATCTGCAGTAATCTTTCTTAACTTAATTCAATAAGCTCTTTAAGATAGAAAACACTGAAAACAAATGTCAAGAATGCAAATAATTTTTGCAATGTGTATATTCAAACACAACTACTTGGAGAGTCGTATGAGGATTTAAATGAGAGGTTGAAGACGAGCTTTAGAAACGCATGGTTTAAAAGACGGAGTATATGGAATGTAAGTTCAACAAAAGAAAAAATGTTTCTAACCTAGAGGTGAAAGTGAGAAATAGAGGGGATGTAAATCAAGCTAGGTGACTGAAATGTAGGAGGGCTTAAGGGGTTCTTTGTGATGCAAAGGTAGCGCTAAAGCTGAAAGGAAAATTTTATCGGACTGTGGTAAGACCTGCGATGTTGTACGGAACAGAATGTTGGACGGACTAGGATTAACACAAGAATAAAGTAAGTGTAGCGGAGATGAGGATATTGCATTGGATGTGTGGTAAGACTAGACATGATAAGATTAGAAATGAAAATATTAGAGAGTGTTGGGGGTAACACTTATAGTAGAGAAAATGATGGAAAATAGTCTTAGATGGTTTAGGCATGTAGAGAGAAGACATGTAGATTCAGTACTAGTAAGGAGAGTAGATCGTTGGAAATAAGTCAAATAATTAGAGAGAGAGGAAGACCTAGAATGATCATAAGAGAAGTTATTAAGATTTCAAAATTAACGATTTGGATATAAGTAAGGTCCTGGATAGAACAATATGATGCAAGTTGATCCATGTAGTCGACTCCACTTAGTGGGATAAAGCTTGGTTGTTGTTGTTGTATATTCAATCACAAGTAGCTTAAGTAATTTAAGCTTTCATGTCAAACTTTGTCATATGACGCGCTCTTATATAGATTGAATGCTTAAATTAAAGCATTTATCAAAGTTCCACATAATAGTCACACCAGCTGGACATTTGAGTTGAGTGTACTTAATATCAATGAAAAGTGTGTTGTTTTGAGTAGATGTAGTACCTTGTATATGCTCACACCAGGTCTAATTTGTTGCTGACTAACATTGCTGCTGCCCCATTTCGAATGCTTATATTTTATTTCTTTTATTACTATTGTAGCTTCGATATTGGAATCAGGAGGCCATAAGTTTCCCCTTGAGGAAGAGTTGATTCTGAAGGTAATAGCATGTGCTTTCATCATTTTTAATTAATTTAAGCCGATTCATTTTAGTTGATGTTATATTATATCCTTCCGTTCTAGTAAACAGCAGGATCAACAAATATTAATCTTATATACCATTTTCTTACTTGAACCAATAAATTTGCAGAATAAATCGCAACAGATCCAGCCGTATTTAAATGGACGCTGTATATATGTTGTTGGTCAGTTTCGTTGTCTCGTGATTACGCGGTACGAATTACAAGTATGATTAATCTAGCATTCAAAATACTTATTAATTGACATGCAGGAATGATGGGCTCTGGGAAAACGACTGTGGGGAAGATTATGTCGCAAGCGCTTAGCTATTCTTTTTGTGATTGGTTAGTATGTTAGTAGAATCTGTTAATAGAATCTACGTCTGTCTATTACAGAACAGTTACTCTAATTCATGGATATTATAAGTTTTGATGATGTGTTTTTTTGCACATGTGTATGTTATAGTGATACATTGATTGAAGAAGAGGTTGATGGAAACTCTGTAGCTGATATTTTCAAGCTCTATGGAGAATCTTTCTTTCGTGATAGGGAGGTCAGTTGGAAAGGGCGGTTTCAAGTTTTCATATTCTTCAGCGTTTTGATTTTTTCTTAACTTTTCTGAATTTATAGATTTTCTTATCTTTAATTACATCTCAGTACCCTTATTTTCTGCTTGTATATATTATAAGTTGCTCCAAGGAGATGGAAGTTCAACGTGCGTGCTGAAATATGAATCTATGATGGTACTTAGCAGTGTCGCAAGAAGGATAGTATAAGACACCAAAACAAAGAATCCAAATAAACAAAATATTTTCCTGTAGTTTGTATAACTGGCTTCAGTGTTTCCTTTTACTGAGTCACTGGAATTTCTGTCCAATGATTTAGAATCTTTGGTTGAAATAGAAGAACATTTCCCCAACCTGTTAGGATTTTTGCTGTTAAATTGATTTAGTTTGTAGAGAGAGCAAATGAGCGTGGAAAGAGTACAAGCTCTATGTTGGTTGGTCGTACATTAATGGTGGAAGCCCCCCCTCTTATCAGCCTTCTTTTGGGAGGAGTGAGTTGTTCTCTACTTTAACTAGTATTGGAGCTTGTTTGTCCACCCATGTTACTGATGGACTACCCTATCCAACTTGATGGGTTTGACAGAGGAGCATGAATCTCACATGATCATATCAGCTGGGTATAAGACACAGAATTTACATTGACAGTCGAATTGTGGAGGCATTTGCTTGCTTGTCATGCTGGCTTCTAGGTTTGGATTCTCTCTACATTCCCAACTCTGTTTGAAACAACATTTAAATAGAGTAACAATTCCTACTCCGCAAAACAAATCCTCTTCTCTGGAAAAGGTATTAAGACACAGTTACCAACATACTGGTTGTAGCTCATCAGGCGTTGTCATTAGACCCCTGTATGTGTCAAAACTATTTAGTCATTATTATTTCTGTCTTTAAGCCAGACAATGCTATATTTGTTGTGTTAGAAGTGGTATGGTGGCGATAGAAAGAAAATAATGAGTCTCTATCCATTGAACTCTTTTGGAACATGTCCTCAAGAAGAAAAGAGTTACAGAGAAACACCCACACCCACACGTAACTTGAGAGTCATGCCTCTACCTGTAGTGATTTTCCAAACCCAACTCGTTATCCTCCAACTCCCTATTTATTCTCCCCTTAAATACCCTTAACTAATATTCTATTTTCACTCATTCTCAAAGTCACACAGCTTATTGACAGAGCCAGGTTTCTCAAATTTGGGCCTCATTTTTCTTCTACTTCAAACTTTCATAATTCATGCCCGAGCACATTGCTACGCACTTCCTTATGTATAAGGGACAGTGGCTATGCCTTGAACTCCCTGCTAAAAGGCATGTTATTTTTAATCTCTACAATTATTTAGTTGCAAGCAACATGCTGAATCACTTTATGTAATAGTTAGTTTGATATTAACCAAAGTTGAAACTCTGGTCCTTCAGTTAATGCCTGTTATAAGATTCTGGAATACAATGTTAATAAAAGTAGATAGCATAATTTCTGATGATGACATGTGCGGAGAAGTAACTATCATATCTCCCAATTACTATGATTCTGTATGATTATACTGACATTAAGATATTGTAAATTGTTCTGGTTTTCCTCTGGTTCTGTCACACTTTCGTCATTCGTTTTCTTATTTTTCATTTCAGACTGAGGCATTGCATAAGATGTCCCTGATGCATAAATTTGTCATTTCTACTGGTGGAGGTGCTGTTTTGAGACCCATCAATTGGTATAAGGATTAACATACTAATTGTAATGAGGAAAGTTCATGCCTTACTTTTTATTATGAAATCTTTCCTCCTCTTTATATGTATTTGTATGTGAATGGATTTCCAGGAAATATATGCACAAGGGCGTTAGTGTTTGGTTGGACGTACCGGTGGATGCATTGGCAAAAAGAATTGCAGCCGTGGGAACTAATTCTCGCCCTCTTCTACATGAAGAAGCAGGGGATGCATACACAGCGGTAAATTGTTTTGCATCCATAGAATTTTTATTTTTTGTGCGCGTGGCAAAGTATAACATATTATCTATAATTTTGGTCACCGAATTGCATAAAAAATATTTTGCCACAATAATTTGACTATTTGTAATTCATATGCAGGCTCTGATGCGCCTGTCTTCTCTTTTTGAAGAAAGGGGTGAATTCTATGCCAATGCTAATGCCAGAGTCTCATTAGAAAGTATTTTCTTTTCTGTTTTGAAATTAAAATTGTAAAACTATCAGATTCTGCAGGAAGAACAGGAAGACACTTGAATGCATTTACAATATCGTGCAATTTTTAATGTGGTGTTGTTGTTATGTGCAGATATTGCAGCAAAACTGGGACGAAAAGACCCGTCTGATTTGTCTCCAACCGCCATTGCAATTGAGGTCTTGAACAGTTTCTGATCCATGCTCATGTAACTCCATTTCAGTTTGTTAGCTTTGGCAACCTGAAATGTTCCTGGGTGCGAAAGTTCAATCTAAATTCTTTATATCTGATGCATAACTAGTATATTCTTCTGTATCTTGCAGGCACTAGAGCAAGTTGGCAACTTTTTAAAGGCAGAAGATGGTGGTTATGCAAGATAGTAGTATGAAAATTTGCACAATCATGTTTTGATTGTTAATATTTTTTGTCTATTCAATTTTCAGTTTGCAATTAAGGCCATGCTGTTGTGCATTGTTTTTTTGAAGTGTGGAAAATAAAAATAAAAGTTAATGCAACATGGCACAGGTTGATGAGGGTTTTGCTGTAAATTAAGCTTGGTTGATCAGTTAATGTGTGACTGAATTACTATAAAAGATGGATTATTATAAGAGATTGTATGATGTAAAAGTGTCACTTTAACTTCTATCCGATTTTTGTTGTAAAAGTGACACTTTATCTTTGTTCCTGGATGAAAGATTAATCTATGGAACATGTATTAATTTTTATTTCTGAAAACAATTTTTCAATTTAATCACCATTGCATTGTAATCTGATATATTTAGCTTCTGAAATGGTTAGCATGGTTAGCAGTACATTCTTAATTGAGTTTAATAAATGAATTTTAGAATAGATGAAGATTTTGAAAAGAAAAAGAAATAGTGTGTACGCGGGTGTATCGGCTTAACAGTTTCGTCGGCTCAGACAAATAATATTTAATTTAATTATAGAATTATATAACAAGATTTTAATTTGTATAGTTGATTAAATTAATTTATTGGTTTAGTATATATTAATTTGATGTGAATGATTTATATTAGTTTGTATTAGGCAAGTCCTTTATTTCAATTAATGTAACATGGCACTGGTTGATGAGGGTTTTGCTGTAAATTAAGCTTGGTTGATCCGTTAATGTGTGACTGAATTACTATAAAAGATTGTATGATGTAAAAGTGTCACTTTAACTTCTATCCGATTTTTGTTGTAAAAGTGACACTTTATCTTTGTTTCTGTATGAAAGATTAATCTATGGAACATGTATTAACTTTTATTTCTGAAAACAATTTCTCAATTTAATCACCATTGCATTGTAATCTGTTTAATCACCATTGCATTGTAATCTGATATATTTAGCTTCTGAAATGGTTAGCAGTACATTCTTAATTGAGTTTAATAAATGAATTTTAGAATAGATGGAGATTTTGAAAAGAAAAAGAAATAGTGTGTACGCGGGTGTATCGGCTTAACAACTCAGTTTAGTTTGTCGGCGCAGACAAGTAATATTTAATTTAATTATAGAATTATATAACAAGATTTTAATTTGTATAGTTGATTAAATTAATTTATTGGTTTAGTATATATTAATTTGTATTAGGCAAGTCCTTCATTTCAATTAATGTAACATGGCACAGGTTGACGAGGGTTTTGCTGTTAATTAAGCTTGGTTGATCAGTTAATGTGTGGCTGAATTACTATAAGAGATTGTATGATGTAAAAATGTCACTTTAACTTCTATCTGATTTTTATTGTAAAAGTGACACTTTATTTCTGAAAATAATTTCTCAATTTAATCACCATTGCATTGTAATCTGATATATTTAGCTTTTGAAATGGTTAGCAATACATTCTTAATTGAGTTTAACTTGATTTTTAAATGAATTTTAGAATAGTTGAAAGATTAATCTATGGAACATGTATTAATTTTTATTTCTGAAAATAATTTCTCAATTTAATCACCATTGCATTGTAATCTGATATATTTAGCTTTTGAAATGGTTAGCAGTACATTCTTAATTGAGTTTAACTTAATTTTTAAATGAGTTTTAGAATAGTTGAAGTGTGTACGCCGGTGTATCGGCTTAACACCTCAGTTTAGTTCGTCGGCTCAGACAAGTAATATTTAATTTAATTATAGAATAGAATTATATAACAAGACTTTAATTTGTATAGTTGATTAAATTAATTTATTAGTTTAGTATATATTAATTTGATGTGAATGATGTATTTTAGTTTGTATTAGACAAGTCCTTCATTTCAATTATAAGCCAGCAATTTATTTTTGTACATGAAAAATAAAAAATAAAAAATATAATTATATTATTTTACGCATGAATATGTAAAGACAATAAAAAGAGTAAAATTTAATATATCTAGACATGAATCCAATCTGTAGTAAATGGTAGAGTAATTTTAAAATGTTAGTGTTAGAATTGATTTTTATTTGGGTTCAGTGTAAGGAAGTAGGAACAGAGGTGCAGAAGTAAGAGGTATCTATTTGCTATGACTACTGAAAAGCATTCTCGGATGAATAAACGTATGAATAAAGTTGTTTTGAAGAAATAAACAACAAGTTGATATGGCCGAGTTGGTCTAAGGCGCCAGATTAAGGTTCTGGTCCGAAAGGGCGTGGGTTCGAATCCCACTGTCAACAATTTCAATTTTTTTTTGTTATTTTGCTTTATTTGTCTCTCAAGTCCTTCCTTGTTCCTTATCTACTGCAACCTTCATCCTCCAATAAGCTACAAACACTTAGAAATGAAAACAGATAACAAAACCATGCCTTACTCATATTATTATTGCCATCATTATCACAACAAGATCTCCACATTTATATCTCAATTATAACCTGAATAATGTAATAATAGAGCATTTCATTTTTATATTATTTTTCGTTCAATATATATCAACAAACAATGCGTGATGATTGGTGACATTGGGAAATATGAAGATTTCATTAAATTCAAGTTTAAATTAGATTCTTTTGTTTTATATTTTTCATCATATGTTTGTTTAATAAAACATCAAATAACTTTTTCTTTTAAGATTATATAAATTTCTTCAAAGTCTTTTAAATATTTTCTATTATCATATTTTGATTAATTAAATATTTACATTTTTTATCGGGAAGAGTAGTTTAATTGGTTTTTTATATTTATCATCATATGTTTAATAAAACATCAAATGATTTTTTTTAAGACTATATAAAATTCTTCAAAATTTTTTATTATCATATTTTAATTAATTAAATATTTATATTTTTTTAGCGGAAAGAGTTGTTCAATTAATTTTTTATAATATAATAAAAAACAATATTTTTTAACTAAAAACTTTAAAATTTTCTATTGTTAAAAAAATTATAAGATTAAGAATAACTCATCTAAAAAAAATAATTGACCAAAGGAATAGATAGCTTGTTATTAATGGTTGAATTTGCTCATGATCCATGACTTGAATCATGAGTAAATTTGAATTTTTTTTGTTATGGAAGAATGACTCGAACCACACCCTTCGTTGACTCGAATCAAACATGAACTTCTCAATTTTGATTTGCCCTCTAAAAGTGTGACTCAAGTCGCACTTTGCCTTGACTCAAATTAAACACAAGCTTTTAAATTTTGATTTGCTCTCTAGAAGTGTAACTCGAATCAAGCTTTGGTCTGACTCGAATCACGTGATTCAACCCACAACTTCCTTTGACTCAAATCAAACATGCTCAAAGATGATTTTTCTCATCTTGATTCAAATCATTCTCTTTTATATTTGAATAATCATTTTTGCCCTTGACTCGAATCAAAGTGTCATTTTTACATTTTTTTTTTGTGTGTGCACTATCTCTAGCACATATAAAATCAAAAATCTCCTCTCTCTAAAAAATTTCTATCATAATCTTTAAAAAAACCCAGAGTAAAAGAATTAGATTCTGATTTCTAGAGATTGAAATCTTGTGAAGAAAAAGAAGAGTTTCTTCTCTTAGAGGACTTGGAATTTCTAGCTCCTTTTAACAAGTTCAAAGACTTGGACAACAGAATTTTGGTAGGGTCGTCAAGATCGATGCAGACGAAATCTTAGAGTTCTTTGTTTCTAAGGAGGTGGTTCAATTCAATATTGAATATGCATAATTTGTTTGATAACTTTTGTACTAAGACTATGTTGGCCATCAAATATGGATACTTAACTTCAGTTATAAAGTTGGCGCTTCTCAGCTTCTGTTTCATCAATGGATCTTATCTTCTCCTCGCCTACCTTATATTTCTTATAAGATATTGACTTCTCTATGGAATCAATGGTGAGGAGATGCTATACCACTCTTTAATCTATATCTGACATGTCAGAGGGTGCCCAGGTGATCAAGTCTATGCTTCTCCTCAATAGGGAGACTAGTTCCTCCTCCTCAGAATCAGATAGAGTGGTGCCTAGTTCGGTGACCTAATGGTATAAGGGCCTAATATGGACCTCATTTAGATATATGATTATCGATTGCATCAAAATACATTTGTAAATTTTATATTACTGGAAGACTTAACAATATCTGATGAATTTCCATTCACACTAGAGTATATGCAAACAAGGACGACACACCAAACCAGTATAAATCTCGATGTACACTTTCTTTATCCCTTCTTTATTTTGATCTCTATATAGATTATACATGATATTATGTTTTAATTGCTTTCTAATTTGCACGTGATTCGGGTTTTGTTGCTTATAGCGATATAATATTTAAGCTTAGGTTTGTGTCATATATAGTATGCCAAGCATTTATTTCTAGTGATTATTCTGGAAAACTCTAGTCCAATTGTGTAATCCTTTTAAAGGGATTTTTAAACTTACATCTCATACATTTTAAATTGTGATTTTGGAATTTTTTCAAAAACTCTTTAATTGGGGAATGTACTGGTATATTTGTAAGGACTATACATGAAGTGGCTCAATATTCACCAAGATCAAGTGGGTAACCCCAACCTCCCAAAGAAGGGTCCCAGTCACCTTTTGTTTCCAATGTCCACCCATTTATCATATCAAGCGGCAGTCATCTGAAACAAATGTCTTTGATTGAGTTTCTCATCCACGTGCCAAAACATGGGGAGTGACATGTCCATGTTCAATAACATCCTGAGAGTCATTCAAAGATGAGGGTCACGCCCTCTAGAATAATAAAGAAATAACCATCCATACCACACTCTTGAGAGATAAAAATGTTTTTTCTTGGAACCTAAGGTCCAGGCCCAAGAGATTCCTTTTAATATCTTAACCCTAAACAAATTCATCAAAAAACATAAGTATACATAACTTCTCACTACCATTGTGGGAGCTTGATCTAATACCAAAACAATCCTAAAAAACCTCTAAAATCCCTTAACCACAAAGGTTTGTCCCATATTTTACTTTTAGCAAGTACAATCGAAACTCATTGTGGGGACTGGAAAAATTGATCTAAGCTACACCCACCGTCACTCACCACTTGTTTTTGTCACCTTTACTAGATGATGCAAAAATGAAGTTCCAAGATTAAGAATAACTCATCTAAAAAAAATAATTGACCAAAGGAATAGATAGCTTGTTATTAATGGTTGAATTTGCTCATGATCCATGACTTGAATCATGAGTAAATTTGAATTTTTTTTGTTATGGAAGAATGACTCGAACCACACCCTTCGTTGACTCGAATCAAACATGAACTTCTCAATTTTGAATTGCTCTCTAAAAGTGTGACTCAAGTCGCACTTTGCTTTGACTCAAATTAAACACAAGCTTTTAAATTTTGATTTGCTCTCTAGAAGTGTAACTCGAATCAAGCTTTGGTCTGACTCAAAAGTTTTTGGTATTGTTTGTTAATTTTTTTCTTATAACTTTTATGTTTTTCCCTTCTCAAAAGTTGTTATTTTACTTACTATATTCTCTTAATCCTTCTATATTTTTACTTTTATTTTATGTTTTGATTAAATTCTTCTTCCTCCTCCTCACTTTCTCCATTTTAAATTATTTATTTTAGATTAATTTATTGTTCATGAAACTAAAATAAATAAAAAATAGTGTTGACCTCATTATTATTTTTAACGTGGTCTATCTTTTATTCGTATTGTTTATTAATTTTTTCTTATAACTTTTATGTTTTTCCCTTCTCTAAAGTTGTTATGTTACTTTAAAGTTAGTGTATAAATTAAGAGTAATTTTAATTTCTTATATTTTTATATTTATTATTATTACATATTCCACTATTAAATTAATTTAATTAATTAATTAAAAATAAGAGGAAAAATAAGTGTGGTAATTTAGAAATAATAACGTTTTTAATTTAATTGTGTATTTGTTTTGCTCATTGTCATTGTTCTAACTATTTTTTTGTTTGTTTTGTTCATGGTCTTTTTTCTAAGAAAGATAATGATCTTTCATTCATTGATTGTACTTTTCTTATGAAAAACAATCTAGACCTATCACACATCTTATTGGTTGTTAGAGAAGAAAAATTATTATGAAGAAGAATTTTAAATTAATTTAGTTATTCTCTTATTTAGTTGGAATTAATCTCTTGAAGATAATTTGAATCAATCTTGAATCTTGATTCAATGAGAATCAATCTTTTTGATTGTTCGCTCCTCTCGTTACTCACTCTTTACTTGAGTGGTTTAACCACTCCTTGGTTTCAAGATGAATCTTGTGCATAATGATTTGAGAAGAAAAGAATCTATGAAAGTGAATTGGGAAGAAAGGATAAATTATGGTTTTGGGAGAATGAGAAAGAAAATGGATCAAATTCTGTAGAGTTTCTCTCTGCATTTATTCTCATTGAATTCCTCTTATTCAATACACTTAAAATAGTAGAGTACCTCCTTATTTATAATAATATTACTTGGCCATCAAGTAATTATCAAAGTAGCTAACTAACATAAACTTCAACAAGTTGTATTTGACTTTCTGTCGAATACAATTAATACAGACTCTATTCAACCCCGTCGAACGCACACTACTTAGACTGTATCAAAATTTCAACTATAAGAGACACAAATAATTATATATTTAACACACCAAATAATTCATTGTGTCTAAGCTTTCTACATTCATCATAGTTCTCAATCTCTTGAATAATTCAACCTGTACAACCTTCTTCATGATGTATGCAATTTGATTCTCAATTCTACAGTGTTTTAAGTCCAGCTTCCCATTTTCTACTTGCTCTCGAAGATAATGGAACCTCATTTCGATGTGTTTGCTTCCTCCATGTGCTATTGGATTCTTTTCCAGATTGAGAGCAGATATGTTGTCGATCTTCATGGTCAATTCCCCATGATTCTTCCCTGTAATTTATTTGACCAAATTAACCATCTATGTTGCTTGGCATGCACAAAGAGAGGCAGCTATCTACTCGGCCTCACATGAAGACATCGCTACTACTGGTTCCTTTCTTGAACTCCAAGCAACCGGTACACCACCTAGCATAAACACATAACCAACTGCGGATTTTCTATACTCGACATTAACAAACTAACTTGAGTTAGTGTAACACACTAGTTTGCATTCTTTTCTTTCATCTGCTGCATGAAACAAAATGTCATAGTTGAGATTTCCTGTGAGATACCTGAATATCCTCTTTGTGGATGCTATGTATGATACCTTTGGCCTCTGCACGAATCTACTTACCATACCTACATTGTATGTTAAATCACTTTTGAAGTCTTCGATCTCCTTATTGCAAATACTTGTTATCAACAGGTCGTCGACATAAAAACATAGTATAAATAGTTCACTCCTGCTTCTTCTGACATATACTCCATGCTCGATTGTGCACTTTACAAATTCTTTCTCTCTTAGAAAACCATCTATCTTCTTATTCCAAGCTCTTGGAGCTTGCTTGAGTCCATACAGGGGTTTATGCAGCCTGTATACTTTGCTTTCTTGGCCTTGCTTCACAAACCCAACTAGTTGTGCTTAATAAACCTCTTCATCCAATGGGCCATTCATAAAAGCACATTTCACATCCATCTGACACATATACCAGTTATTTATATTCGCTGGACTAACAACCAACCAGTTGTTTCAATTTAAAAACTTCATCAAAGTTGACTCCTTCTTTCTGAAGAAATCCTTTGGCTATAAGTCATGTTTTATGTCTAGTTATTTCTCCTCTTAAATTCAGCTTTACTTTGTACACCCACTTCACATCAATTTCCTTCTTTACTTGTGGCAATTCGACTAGTGGCCTTGTTAACTTCTATGGACTGAAGTTCCTCGTTCATTGCTTGCATCCACTTTAAGTCTTTTAATGCCTTAGTTACACTGCATGACTCTATATCTGCATAAAAAGTATAACCGACAAGTTCACCTTCATCATCGAACACATCATTTGATCTAATCACACATTCCCGCAACCTTGTATGCATGTTTCTTGTTCTTTGAGGTTTCCTTGTGCGCGGTTGACCTATGACTTTTATTTGTCGAACTTCCCTATCAATTCCACTAGCTAGTTCATCACATATGATTCTCACTGAATCTTTCTTGATATTTTCCTTCCAATCCCACTCCTCCAGGTCATTTATGATCGCGTCCCTGCTAATCATAACTTGTTTGTTCAAAGGATCGAGGAGTTTGTATCCATAAGATGAATGATATCCTATCAGGATCATCTGTCTTAACTTGTCACCAAGTTTCCTTCTCAATTAATCGGGCACATGTGTATGTGTTATGGATCCAAATACCTTTAAATGACTTAAGTTAGGATTTATGCCAAACCAACATTCTTTTTATGTGATTCCTTCTAGATTTTTAGTTGAGCATCTGTTCAGGATGTATGTTGCACATAACACAACCTCACCCCATAACTCATTAGGTAAGTGCTTACCTCTTAGCATACTCCTTACCATGTTCATGATGGTTCTAATTTTCCTCTCTGCAATTCCATTTTGTGGTGGAGTTAAGGGTGACACCACCTCATGCATAATCTCTTCTTTCTCACACAAAACAACACAATCAAAGGAAACATATCCTCCACCATCATTAATTCTCATGTTTTTGAGATTTTGGCCACTTTGTCTCTTCACCATAGATTTAAATTTTTTGAACACCTCAAGCACGTCACTTTTCTTCTTGATTAGGAATTTCCATGGTTTTCGAGTGAATTCATCTATGAATGTGACAAAGTATCTATTACCTCCAATCAAATCCACCTGGATAGGACCACACACATCTGAATATATGACTTCAAGAATTACCTTCAACTTACTTCTTGTATCTCATCTGAAGTTATTTGTGTGTTGCTTTGCTTGAACATATTCTTCACACTTCATTTGGAATTTCAATTTCTGGTAATCCTAAAACCATTTTCCTTCTCTTCAGATTTCTTAAGTTGAGATAGCCAAGTGTGTAGTGCTATAGCCATTCATCTCACATGGACATTCAAAAAGAATCTACAAGAAGTTCATGAAGAATTCCAATATAAAAAAGGTTTGTTTCTTCAAAAAGAGAATTGTTTGTTCTAAAATAAAAAAGGTGAAGATACAAAGACCTTTCTACAAAGGGGATCATACCATGAACCATTACGAACTCTACTATAAAACATCGAATTACAAGAGCTTGTTCCAAAATTGAAAGTCCAATTCAAGACCTCATGAAAACTCCGAGAAAGTTTCCAATGCAAAATCCAAATACATCACCATTGAAGGATTTCTATAATAAAGAACGGAAAGATCAAAAGGGCTCATTACAAGTTTTTACAAAACATAATCTTGTAGTGTTATTTGAAATGAGAAGACACATGGGTTTATGGAGAGGAATCCCAGCTGGGAGCTCAAAGGAAAATCCAAATTGAGGAAGCAAATGTTGACAAAACTATAGGAAATGAGGACACATCATCGCCGAATAATAAAAGCAAACAAATTGTTGCATCATCATCTGTATCAAGCCGTGATAAGAGTCAAGAAATCAAAGTATAACATTTGTGTTTATTTATTGCTACACCATGTAGTAACTGACTAATGTATATTCATATAGAATATGATTCCTCACAACAGGTGAAACCAGACAATTCGTTTCTACCTATGAGTATGCACCCTAAGCTTCCCTCATGACCAAGCATGCTGCAAGCTTCAAAACTTGACTCAATTGAAAGAAAATTCAGAAAATCAAGAACCATTAAGATTGGCTCATGTCTTTCCAAAAAAAAATTCACTACAATCATCGTCATTAAAACCAAAGATGTTTAAGACAAATTTCAATTTCTTCCCAAAAACATATACCAGACCAGCACATATTCATCACGAGAATCACAAAGGAGTTAAAGGTTATTCATAAAAATCATTAATTTCCAGACATGACAATTTGAAAATGGAAACATAAGATTGCAAGCTCATCACACGATCAAAGCAGTCATCACCAGAAAACACAATTCTTAACATCAATATGTTTCTTTCCAAAATCAGAACTGAAAAGTGAATCAAACATACTCAAATGCAATCCGACACAAACTTTGAATCATCAAAATCATGTTCCATTTCTTTCCAAAACATTTACACGCAAGTTCAACTGAGAATAGAAAGTTTTCTAAATACGATCGCAAACAAATTGGCAAGGACTTAAAAACTCAATATCTTGTGCCTTCACTGTCAGGATTAAAAATTCAATTCCTCTCGAGTATATAAAGATAACGGTACTACAAGAAAGAGGGGAGAAAAAATCACAGCATCATTAAATTCATACAAAATCAAACACATCCCAAAAATTCAGAAACAAATATCGACACGTAGGCAACCATGCACATGAACAAAAGAGGAATTAAAGAAGATGAGAAAGGAATTAGAGAAGACTTATCTTCGCCGATATCGTCGAAATCTCTGCATCGAAGTTACTCGTAGCATTAGTGAAGTGATACTACTGACTGTGACGTTAATCCAATTTCAATGCCACCCTCCCCCCAGAAGCTTCATCGATGAAAATCGGACCGCCAATTTGAAGACCCTCCACCGTAAAGTCTCGATTGGTATATTTATCTCCTTCTTTGTTATTGATATTGTTTGAATGTTTAATGGCTTGGAAGATTAGGGTTTTGCTTGGGAAATAATTCGTTGCAGAAACAAGAAAGAAGAACATGAATTCACGGAGAAGGGAGGAAGAGAAATTAGGGATTTGTTGTGTCCCTTTGTGAGCAAAGCTTGGTTCTTATTGATGTTGGATCGGTGAGATGGGAAGGGCCCGACCCAATTTTGATTTTTGTTTTTTCTTTCTCTCACTCACCTTTTTGTGTTTTGTTGGGGAAGCATGGGCCCTAGGCTCACATTGATTTTTTTATAAAATATATATTTTATTTATTTGATTTTTTTCTTCATAATTTGAGTTTATTATTAGTAATTTTAAGTTAATTAGTTTTTTAATTAATTAATTAATTAGGAATTTCAAAGGTCCTAATTGATTAACCATGTTTATGATTAACTTTAATCAAAGTTTCCATTTAGTTTTGATGACGACTTTGTTTGTTTTCATTTGTCGATAAGATTGTGAAATCGTAATGTAGATCCTGGATATTTCAAATTGTCTTGCTTTTTCTGGATATTCCTATCAAAGATCACTCGAACAGACGTTAGGCTAAATTACATATTGCTTAGTAATGTTAGGATATTTCCTCTCAAATCCTGA
Organism: Lathyrus sativus; assembly: GCA_963859935.3. Classification (NCBI taxonomy): domain Eukaryota; kingdom Viridiplantae; phylum Streptophyta; class Magnoliopsida; order Fabales; family Fabaceae; genus Lathyrus; species Lathyrus sativus. The sequence goes on along the minus strand of OZ012741.1, from coordinate 659,501,255 downwards.
TCTCAAGTCTTTGAATCGGGATAAGTTTTTGTTTCATTAAACTAACCTTCTCAAAAATATAAAATAATTAAACAATATTTCTAATCTTTTCTAAATCATAAGAACGGTGCCCATATTCCAAAGGAAAGGGTCCCTTCCTGTTGACTGCCACGTCGTACTTAGGAAAGCTCTAGGTTCTTACCCTTATCCTAGCCTTAGGATTGGAGTCACCACACTCCATGCAAGCGTCCTGCCATGGACATTCACTTATCTCACCCTTATCCTAGCCTTAGGATCGGAGTCGTCGTATTCCATGTAAGTTCCTGCCATGGACACTTACTTATCTTTCTCTTTCAATTCAACTTTAGAGTTGGAGTCGCCGCACTCCATGCAAGTGTCTCCCTATGAACACTTACTTCCCCTTGGAACCGTAACCACAGTGAAGAGTTTCTCACCCTTGTTGAGGGGAACTACGAATGCTTTGATTCCATTCCCGTCAGGATACGTAGGCACGAGATGCGATGTCTTGGCGAGCATACTTAGAAATAACACTTTAGGTCTCCTTTCAACCCTTTAGCATACATATAACAGATAACAAATAACACAAATAAAACAAGAGTTTCCTGTAGAGTACTACAGATACTTAGGATGCTAACACCTTCCCTAGGTATAACCAACCCCCGAACCTTAGATCTCCTGCATTGTTCTACAGTGCAATTAGGGTTTTTTTTCGTTCTTTACCCTTTCCTTTGGATAAATCAAAGCTCGGTGGTGAAATTCAAGATTTATGATTCAAGTTTATTTAATAGCTTGACATCAGATTCTCACCGCAACAGAAATGGCGACTTCACTGGGGAAATCTAAATACTTTAGAGGGTTACCCTTAACTTGTTTGATTTGTGTTATTTGATGAATGTCTGTTTATATATATATTTGTATGACTGTATCTGCTTGGGTTGTTACATTTGTATGGTGAGGTAAGTCCTATACCCGGGCTTGAGTGTACTTAAGATAGAAAGGTGATATATTCAAGAAAGGCTTATAGGGAGTTGATTCTCGACCAAGCTGACTTGAGAAATTACCACTCAGATGAGGCCCTCTTGAGAGTAGTGTTGTTGAACAAGCATTCATGAAAATATTACTGCTTTCGACCTAGGAGCCCGTGACACTGAGAACTTTTAGTTACCTTTTCACCCCACTTTGGCTTTCTTAGGACGTAGTGCGATGACTATGTAGGAGTAGTCCCAACATAGTCGATACGCGATACTACACTCAAAAGAGGTTCTCTTGAGAATATTATTAACTATCGAGTATTTGGGAAATTGATAATATCTGAAAGACTGACTGATGACTTTGGGAACCTCTTAGAACCCTCGTTCTGCAGGTACAACAACCCTTAGTACATACCTCTCGGGATGGGTAAATCATGACTCCATGCTTGTGATCTTCAAACCTAGGACCTTTGTTTGTTTGCTTGTATATATATGTATATTTGTATACGTGTGTTTATGCATACATCCATACATTCATGCATTCATGAACAACCTCTGGTTTCAAGGAATTCAATTGTTCATTCCTTTGCAAATTCAATAAAGATCTTAAAAATTTAAATTAAAACCTTTTTCAATTTTTCTAAAGTGTTTGCGATTTGATTTTGAATTCCTTGAAATCATTGCATTACATTACATTCATGTCTTTGTATGTGCATTTTCCTTTCACGTTTTGCTTATTCTGTTGTCTCATCATCAGTTCTTTCACCCTGAATCCTCTGCGCCCATACAACACCAGAGCTCAAGCTCGTAGAAGGATGGCAGAACATAATCAAGAACTTGAGCGTGTCAACAATGAATTAGAAGACCTTCGAGGAAGTGTGGGACATATTATGGAGATATTATAGGTTATGCGTACAAAGATGGATACTCAGCCTACTGTTGTTTCTGAGATTGTCAATACAGTTGTGGATCCTCAGCCAGCAGTTGTTACTACTGCAAGTGTACCTCCATACGGTCTTCCACCAGGTTTTATGTTGGCACCTGCTTCAATTCCCATTGTTCAAAAAGTCCAACAAGATGTTCCTTTGGTTACTAAAGCTCCTCATGTGATTCCAACTTTTGCACCAACTTCTATGCATACCCATGTGCAACCATACTTCAATGAGCATAAGCATTATATGATGTCCTTGACATGAAGGAAGATGAAATTGAACGTCATGAGAAACTCAGAGAAAATGTGGAAATTATTGATAAAAGGTTGAGAATGATGGAGGGAGATCAAGTCTTTGGTGTTGTTGCCAGAGAAGTGTGTCTTGTATCTGGTTTGGTTATCCTTCAAAAGTTTAAAACTCCTAGATTTGATCACTATAAAGGAGCTACATGCCCAAAGAGTCATCTGATCATGTATTATCGAAAAATGGTTGCTCATGTTGATAATGATAAGCTGGTGATTCATTGTTTCCAAGACAGTTTGAAGGGTGCTTCATCAAAGTGGTATTTATGTCTGGATCAGTCTCGCATTAAGAGTTTCCAAGATCTATTCGATGCTTTTATAAAAAATTACAAACACAATATGGATTTGGCTCGTGACCGAAGGCAACTATTAAGTATGTCCTAGAAGAATTTTGAATCATTTAAGGAGTGCGCTCAGATATGGAGAGAGACTGCTTCACAAGTGGAACCTCCTTTGACTGAGAAAGAGCTAGCTAATTGGTTTGTCGACACCGTTCATTCTGAGTTTTATGATAGAATGGTTGGAAGTGTGGCTGCAAATTTTTCTGATATTGTTGTTGTAGGCATAAAGGTAGAATTGGGGTTGAAAAGTGGAAAAATGTCAAGTATTGCTGGTAGTTTGAGCTCCAACAAGGACCATGCTAAGAAGCCTTTCTTTAGTTCTCACAAGAAAAAAGAGGGTGAAACTAATGCTATAATGGAAAGCAGAAGAAGAAATCAACCTTGGCAACATCAGCAAAATTATATTCAACAACAAGGTTACCATGTTCAGTTTGCTCAACAACCGTATGTAGCTGATGTTACACCCACTTTCAATCAACAAGGCCCTACATATCAGCCTGTGCAACCGGCTCCTGTTTATCAGCCACCTCCGGTCTATCAACTTCCTCCTGGTTATCAGTTTGCCCAAACTCCACCCGATTATCAACGAGTTTCCAATGCTCCTGCCTATCAACAGCCGAAGAATCAAGCACCTCTCCAGAATATTCCCAATAGAAGGCAATACAAACCTCCAGTTCCTCTTATTTCGATGACCTATACTAAGTTGTACCCTTCACTAGTGTAACAAGGTTTGATAAATACAAGGGCTTTGGATCCACCTCCTAATCCACTTCCAGCTAATTACAATCTAAATACTCATTGTTTTTTTCATGAAGGTGCACCTGGCCATGATCTGGAAAGTTGTTATGCTCTCAAGCATCTTGTAAGAGAGTTAATGGAAAAGAATATTCTGTCTTTTGATGATTCTCAGCCTAATGTTAAGAACAATCCTTTGCCCACCCATGGGTCTGTTAATGCTATTGATGAGGTATCTGACGAGAGTTTAATTCATGATGTTTCCAAGATTAAGACCCCTCTCCGAGCCTTCCATTCAAAGTTGTTTGAGGCAGGTTTAGTGAATGTTTGACATGATGATTGTAATGATTATGATGTTTGTGTCAAAGGATGTATGTTGGTTCAGAACGATATTCAGAATTTGATCAATGATGGTTATCTACAAGTGAGTAACAAAGTGAAGAAGGATGAAGTTGTTGTGATTGAGCCCATCTTTAACTTGCCGAAACCAGGTGCTAAAGTGCCCGTTTTTAACTTTCCAAAATCAAGTTCTGCAGTACCTATTTTTAGTGCACCAAAGCCTGTGTTCAACAAACCAGAATCTGTTGTTGCTTCTACAGTTAATCCACCAAAGCCGATAATCATTCAAAAGCCAAGTCCTTTTCATTTCAGAGACTCTAAAGTTGTACCTTGGAAATACGATGTGACAATGATTGACAAAGAATCTGGGAAGGTTATTTCGAGGGAAGAATTGAAAGGTGATAGTGAAGATGTGACTAATATAGTTGGGGAAAGCAAAATGACACGCAGTGGTCATGTTTATACTTCCCATTTCAATGAGGCTTCACCTAAGGGAACTATTACCACCAAACCTACCAAAGACAAAGAGAAAGAGGTGGTTGCAGATGATGAAGATGTTGAGTTCTTGAGGATTATCAGAAAAGTGATTATAAAGTCATTGATCAGCTTCACCAGACCCCTTCCAATATTTCAATTCTCTCTTTTAATGAGTTCAGCTGCTCATCGAATTGGATTATAAAAGTTATTGGCCCAAGCTCATATCACCCAAGATATTACTACTGGTCAGTTTGACAGTGTGATTGCGAATATTATCGCCTGTAATACCCTTAGCTTCAGTAATGAAGAGTTACCAAGAGAAGGTCAGAATCACAATCGTGCCTTACATGTGTCTATGAAGTGTCAGGAAGATAATTTATCAAGGGAGCTTGTTGATACTGGTTCCTCTTTAAATGTTTTACCTAAGAGGGTTCTTATGAAGCTGGCTTACAAAGAAACTGAGATGAGGCCTACCTCCTTGATAATCAAAGCTTTCAATGGCTCCCGCAGAACTGTAATTGGAGAGGTGGAGCTACCAATCTTAATTGGTTCACATGTACTCGACATCACATTCCAAGTGCTGGATATAAACCCTACTTACAGTTGTTTACTTGGAAAGCTGTGGATCTATACTATTGGTGTTGTAACTTTAACATTACATCAGAAGATGAAGTTTGTGATTGAAGATAAATTCGTAATTATGCATGGTAAGGAGGACTTGATGGTAAGTAACTTGTCTTTATTCTGTTATATAGAAGCTGACGAAGATGCTTTGGAAATTTCTTTTCAAGCACTTGAGATAGCCAATGCTCTTATTGGAAGTCGAAGAACCAGTGGGCAAGAGTAACCCATCTTTCGCATCTTTCAAGAGTATCAGATCAACAATTAAAGGAGTATGAGTACACTGAATTTCAACCACATAAAGAGCAAGTAGATTTGATTAATTTTGGCACTAATGAAGAAAAGAAAGAGGTCAATATTGGTACAAAACTTGGGGCTGATGTCAAGTAAAAGTTAACCAAGCTTCTAGAAGAATATGTTGATTTGTTTGCATGGTCGTGAAGGTGAGAAAATACTTAGAAAGGGGGGTTGAATAAGTATGTAGAAAAACTTAGTAATAAAAACTCAAGGATTTTTATCCTGGTTCGTTGAACTCAACTACTCTAGTCCATCCTATCAAGAGTGATTTGCCTTTCTCAAACAAGGACTTAATCCACTATTAAATCAACTGATTACAATAGCAAGCACTAAGAACAACTGTTCTAAGTCTTCTCAAGAACTACTGATCCTAACTGGATCTTCTTAAGGTTCTTTTACAATCAAATGTAAGAATAATACAAGTTTTTAAATTGCTTCTAATAAAGTTTTATCACAACTGTGATTTTACACTTAAGATTTTAAGAACAATGAAATAAATTCAGCAAATGAGTATAAATTGTATGAGAGCTTGTAATGAATTCTTTCAAGTGTTTCGTCCACTGAAGAAGATGAATGGAGTCTTGCTTTTATAGGCAAAGAGGTCCAAGTAGCTATCACGTTGAAGGCTGTGTACTAAAAGGTCTGAACCTTTTTGTCTTCACATCACATGACCTTTCCTAGAAATAGAATGCACAGAAAAATCCTTTTTGTCTGTGTTCTTGTGTCTAGCATAAATGAGGAAAGAGTCGTTTGGCTATTCCAACGGACATAAGTTTGAATTCTTCTTCAACAAGTTTCAGCAAAGTATCATCAGAGTCTTGAGCAGTCAGAGCCTTCTGATGTTCATTAGAGTTTGCTGAATCAGAGTCTTTGCAGCATGTGTGCTTTCAGCGCGTAATTGTTCAGAGCAGAGTTTTGGATCAGATCTTCAGTGGGCCCCTTCAGGGGGCCCACACAACGGGCTATTAGCTCAATGGTAGAGCGCGCCCCTCATAATTGCATTGTTGTGCCTGGACTGTGAGGGCTATCAGCCACATAACAGCGTAGTACTATCAGAGTCTTATGAAATAAACTAAGCTTGAAACTCTGCATACAAAATTCTTCAATGCTTCAGATGCTTCTGGCTTCTGCTTCAGATTCTTCTGTAGCTTCTGCTTTAGATCCTTCTATAGACAGCGCTCAGAATCTTCTGGAGGCAGCATTCAGAATCTTCTAAGAAGTGCTTTTGACGCTTCAGAGCCTTGCAAATTTTTCATGTTTAGATCTAATTTGCTTCCAGAGTAATATTTACTTTAATATCTGCAGCAAACATTCTCAAACAAATTTTAGAGTATATAATTCTTTAATATAAAATTTCATAAGAGTTATCATCAAAACATAGAGATATTATTAAGAACCAATCTGTGTTCTAACAATCTCTCCCTTTTTGATGATGACAAAAACATAAGAAATTTTGTTCAATTGAAAAATATAATTATAACTCCCCCTGAGATTATGAATCTCCCCATGAATTGAATACTTAGAAGGAATAGAAACTTCCCTTTTTGCATGAGTATTCTTTTCAGAATCAGAGCCTGATTGTTCCAAAAATTAGATCTAGACTTTGGATGCATGTTTCAGAATCAGAGCCTGATAGGTTAAATATGATCTGGGAGTCTCAAAGTTACTTTTAAAGAATTGTCAGATTTATTAAAAGTCCTGAAACACTAAGAGTTCACGTTAGTTATAATTTATATGTCTGAATTTTCATTTAGGTAGAGTTTATTTGAACAGTCAGATCCATTTTCTCCCCTTTTTTTTGTCATAATCAAAAAGTAAAACTTTTAAAGACAAATAAAAGGAAATACAGAAAAGATAAATTCATGTAGAGAAAACACAGAGTCATTCATTCATATTCAAAACAGACAAAACAACAGATAAATATTCAAGTACATGTGCACAAACATCAGATACAGAAAAAAAAACATAAACTAGGTTTGCTTGGACATAATCATCTTCAACAGGTGAGTGATCTCAGATGAAGACTTTTCTTGCTTTGTCATCCACTTAGCCATATTCTCATTCTTCTGATCTTGCTTGGACATCCATTGTGCCATGTCTTTAGATTTCTGGTCTTGCTTGGCCATCCATGACTTAATTTTAGATTATCCAGCTTCCAATACTGCAATCTTATCTTCAAGATCTGGATTCTCTTTCTTGATCTCAGATGAAGAAGGTGGGGCATATTCTAAATCGGGAACAGAGTCAATTTCCATTGGAGATGCAGAGTCAAGAGCACCAGATCCAGAGGGATGTTCCACAATAGTCATAGCCAGAGGATTTTCTTCAGAAGCAGATTCAACAATCACTTATGTAGCAAATACTTCAGAGGATGAGGGCACATCTTCAAGAAGCAAGGGTGTAGATCTTTTCACATTCCACAGCATGCTCTTGGCAGTTTCAGCAAATCTGAGCTTCACATCATCAGAACATACATTCTTCAGATTTGAGGCTACAATATTGAATTTGTTAATGAAGCTATTCCAGATAGCATCAGATTCATTTGCATCCATGGTTGACAAACATTTCTTCTGAATAGAGCCTAAATGCATCTTTATTTCTTTCATAAAATTTGCAAATAAATTATCAACATTTAGCCTAGTTTTTGGTTTCAGAAGGGTTTCCAAGGTGAATGGCTTGGGTTGAGGTGGAGGTGGAATGGTGAATTCTGGAGTGATGATCAGAGGGCGAGGGTAGAAAGGAATGGATGGATGATCAGATGAAGTGGTAGATTTTGATCTGATTAAGGCATTAATTAGAAATGGTTTTGCATTTGATGCATAGGAAACAACATCAAATGAGGTGGAAGTGTAAGAAATGAAAGCAGATTTATCAAACAAGAGGGGTTCTGGTGAAATCATTTCTTGCAGTTCTTTTATATAGGTTTGAAGAACAGATGGAAGAATAATGGAAAGCTTAAGTTTAAAAGGAGTGGTAGAGTCAGATGGCTCTATTCTGTCATAGAAATTTTTGAACTTGAAAACAGAAGGCAGTGGATCAGAGGGGAATGGTTTAAAAGAAGCAAAGGATACAAACTCAGATCTCTTTGGCTTAGGTTTTATAATGGTTTTGGGAATGAGAGTTTCAGATGAAACAGGTGGTTCTGGTTGGTTAGATTCAAATACTTTGAGAGAGGGAGGTGAAATAAAATCTGGATGGATATCAGATTCAGAAGAATCAGATGAGGTGGTTGGGGTACAAGATGTAGAAGAGACTTCAAATACAGTCTTGAGAGGTGTAACGTTTAGAACCTCAGAGTCAGGAATATTTGTTTCAATAGGATTGGATGGTTCTGGTTGAATATCAGAAGGTTTGGAAGGGGGTGGTTCAGACACAAAAGTTTCAGATGCAACAGTTTCAGGTGCAACAGTTTTAGATGTAACCGTTTCAGATGTAATAATTTCAGGTGCAACTGGATCAGAATGAATGGGTTCAGATGCAGCTGGTTGTTGTATTTCTGGTTGATGTTGTGTTGGAATTGGGTCAGCTGGTGCTGCTGTTGTTTGTTCTGTTGGTTTTGTTTGTGGTTGTGTTTGTGGAATATTAGATGATTTTAGTGGTGTGGGAATTTTTTGTGGTCCAGATGTTTGAGATGGAGCAGGAATTGTTTGATTTTGAGTGGGAGGAGGTTCAGGCATATAACTAAATGTTGATGTATTTATTACAATTTTAGAAAAAGAAGATGCAGATGACTTAGTACCTTTAGTCTTTATGCGCTTGGTGGGAACAAAGAGGACTTCTCCAGAAGCTTTTTCTCTTGATCTGCTTCTGTTTGTCAGCAACTCTTGGCTTCTTCTGAGCAACAAATTCTTCTGCCTCTAATTGCTTTCTTTTTCTTGTGTTCTCATCATACACATCTGGAATGGGTTCCCTTGCCCTAATCAGAATATCTGCAGGAATAGGTGTTCCATCTGCTTTGCACACATCAATATACCTAACAATAATCTCCCTGGGTTCTTCAGCACCAAAGAGTGGAAAATCTTGAACTGGAATCCTCTTCTGACTCACTTCAGAAACATTCAGCTTCTTAGGAACAACTGTGAGTTCATCCATAATCTTTAGTCTCTGAAGACTCTTTGCATTCAATGGTTTTCCAATAATTGATTCAAGCTCATTTGTAACTCCAGCTTCATAAAGAGCAGTCACCAGACCATTCTCTGTCAGAATGTCTGAGATCAACCTTCCAAAGGGAATCCACATCCTGATCTTCTGTCCCTTATCCTTTACAGATTCTCTTGATGCATTAATATGATTCTACAGGTGCATAAAGAGAATGTAGGGCAGATCAACTTTTGTACTCTGACTCAAGCAGTACATGAAGTAGAGTTGTTCATTATTCACATAATCTGGAGAATTGGTGGATTTTCTGTGATGGATGCATCCTAGAAAAATCTTTGCCCAGATTTTATAGTCAGGTTTCAGATCCTTAAATTTGTTGGAGGCCTGTCTAGATGTAATGACACACTCCATCAGTCTCCTCATACCCTATGAGTTTCCTGATGAGATCTTCAGTGATGATGATCTCCTATCCAGAACAGAAGAAAGTATGAATTTAGGATAAACAGATGCATGTATCCAAAATTCCTTCACAAGATGTGGATACACTGGATCAAACAATCTGTCAAAATACTTGACTCAGCCTTGTGCATCAATTATAGAACATAACTCAAACCCATTTTCAGCTAGAGAGTCAAATTCCACCATGGATTCACAGAGAACTTCAAGTTTGTACACAGGGGTCAACAATGTCCTTTTAGGTTCCTTAAATGGAGTAACACCCATATTTGCTGACGTAACTGCAACCATAGATGATTGAAATTGAGTTGTTGTAGAGGATGAAGTTACTATTGATGAAGATGATTTGGACGAAGGTTTAGGGTTTTTGTGAAGAGAAAAGAGAAGACAGAAATGCATAAAATTGTCTGTGAGGTGAAAAGTGTGAAATTGGTGTGAAATATGGTATTTATAGAGAAAGAAGTAGGGGACACAAACAATCACAAATAGCACGTTCTCACATAGCAATTGATGGCATTTAATGAAAAGAATAAAAATCATTTCAAAGCATTAATTGATTCTAACAAATTGGGGGGAAAATCAAGATTTTCACTATTCAAACAATACCTCAAATGTCTCTTCAGTAGTGTAATGCCATCTTTTCAGATTTAGAGTGACACGTGTTTGCTTGCATGTGCTTCTGAATTCTCTTGAGAAATGAAACGTTAGCCAATGTTCAGATCCTCTAAGATTGATTAGTTCAGATACACACAAATAATAATAAATCAAGAAATCAAATAAAGATAGATGAAATACTTCAGAGTTTTAAACATTTTACATCTGAGAAATTTGCTTATGATAAATATCATTCTGGACAAAAATCCATTCCAATATTTTTCAGAATAAATTTGAACCTATCTTCAGCAGGGGGTTTTGTGAAAATGTCATCCCACTAATGATCTGTATCAACAAAGGCTAAATTTATAACACCCTTCTGAACATAGGCTCTGATGAAGTGATGTTTAATTTCTATATGTTTTGCCTTAGAGTGTAAAATAGGGTTTTTAGACAAACATATAGCAGAAGTATTATCACAAAAAATAGAAATGTTACTTTCAAATATCTGATAGTCTTCTAGCTGACTTTTCATCCAGAGCATCTGAGTGCTACATCCAGCAGCAGTAATATATTCTGCCTCTGTAGTTGAAAGTGCAATTGTAGGTTGCTTCTTGTTGTACCAGGAGATTAGATTTCTTCCTATAAATTGACAACTTCCAGAAGTACTTTTTCTTTCCACTCTGTCTCTAGCGTAATCAGCATCACATAATCCAACTAATTTGAAATCATCAGATTTTATGTAACACAAACCCACATTAGTAGTACCTTTCAGATACCTTAGAATCCTCTTAACAACTGTTAAGTGTGATTCTCTAGGATCTGATTGGAATCTTGCACACAAGCATACACTGAACAAAATGTCAGGTCTAGAAGCAGTTAAGTAGAGAAGAGATTCTATCATACCTCTGTAGAGTTTCTGATCTACTTTCTTACTTACCTCTTCCTTACCAAGTGTGCTTGTTGGATGCATGGGAGTCTTTGCCATCTTACTATCAGTCATGTTAAACTTCTTTAGAAGCTCTTTAACATATTTGGTCTGATGAATGTAAGTGCAATCTGGAGTTTGGTTGACTTGAATTCCCAGAAAGAATCTCAATTCTCCCATCATGCTCATCTCAAATTCTGCCTGCATACATTGAGCAAACTCCTTTCCCAACAAAACATTGGTAGATCCAAATATAATATCATCCACATATATTTGACAAATTAAGAGATCTTTCTTAAATGTTTTACAAAAGAGTGTAGTGTCCACTTTGCCTCTGATGAAAATTTTCACCAAAAGAAAATTGCTTAATCTCTCATACCAAGCTCTGGGAGCTTGTTTTAGACCATAAAGAGATTTCTTTAGTTTGAAAACATGTTCTGGAAATTTTTCATTTTCAAAACCAGGAGGTTGGTGAACATAAACTTCTTTTTCTATAATACCATTTAGAAAGGCACTTTTAACATCCATCTGATATAGAGTGATGTTATTCTGTGCAGCAAAAGAAATGAGTAAACGAATAGACTCTAACCTTGCTACAGGAGCATAAGTCTCTGTATAATCAATTCCTTCTTGCTGACTATAACCTTGAGCAACAATCCTTGCCTTATTTCTTTCAACTTCTCCTTTCTCATTTAACTTGTTTCTGAAAACCCATTTAGTTCCAATTATGTTGAATCCTTTTGGTCTTGGAACCAAATCCCATACATCATTTCTTGTAAACTGATTTAGCTCTTCTTGCATGGCAATTATCCAGTCATTGTCTTGCAGAGCTTCATCCACAGAAGTTGGTTTAATAACTGACACCAACCCAAATAGTGATGCTTCAAAAGATCTGAGGAAGGATCTTGTTCTAATGGGGTCATCCTTCTTTCCAATGATCACATCCTCTGGGTGAGAGCCCTTGATTTTGGAAGATGATACTCTAACAATTGATTCTTTAGAAATGTTCAAATTGTTCATTTGAGAAGTTAAAGGGATTGCATCTGGCGTTGCTTCTGGTTCCTTCACTTGAGCTTTGTCTGCCTCTGAGCCTTCAGAGTCTGTGAGAATTACTTCTCTATCTGCAGAACTTTCAAACTGCTTTGGCTTTTCAGTGCCAAGCTTATCATCAAATCTAACATGTATAGATTCTTCCATAATCTGTGTTTCAGTATTGTATACTCTGTAGCCTTTAGAGCGTTCAGAATACCCAAGCATGAAACACTTATGTGCTTTAGAATCAAACTTGTTAAGATTCTCTTTAGTGTTCAACATATAACAAATACATCCAAAAGGATAAAAATATGAAATGTTGGGCTTTCTGTTCCTCCACAATTCATAGGGAGTCTTTTCCAGAAGAGGTCTTACAGACACTCTGTTCTGAATGTAACAGGCTGTGTTTATTGCTTCTGCCCAAAAGTGCTTTGCCAGATTAGTCTTGTTGATCATGGTTCTGGCCATTTCTTGTAAAGTTCTATTTTTCCTCTCTACAACTCCATTCTGTTGTGGAGTTCTAGGACAGGAAAAATCATGAGCAATGCCATTTTCATTAAAATATTTTTCAAAATATTTGTTTTCAAATTCACCACCATGATCACTTCTGACTTTAATAATTTTGAAATCTTTTTCATTCTGGACTTGTTTGCAGAAGTCAAAGAGCACATAATGTGACTCATCCTTGTGTTTTAAGAACTTTACCCATGTCCATCTGCTGTAGTCATCAACAATGACTAATCCATACTTCTTGCCTCTGATGGATGCAGTTTTCACTGGTCCAAACAGATCAATGTGAAGTAATTCTAATGGTCTTGAGGTTGAAACAACATTTTTAGATTTAAAAGAAGATTTTGAAAATTTTCCTTTTTGACATGCTTCACAAAGAGCATCTGAGTTGAACTTCAGCTTAGGAAGTCCTCTGACCAGATTGAGTTTATTAATCTGAGATATACGTCTCATATTAATATGCCCCAATCTTCTGTGCCAGACCCATTGCTCATCATTAACAGACAAAAGGCATTTAACATTTTGAACCTTAAGTTCTGAAAGATTTATTTTGTAAATGTTGTTCTTCCTCTTTCCATTAAACAGGATTGAGCCATCCTTCTGACTAACAACTTTGCAACATTGTTGATTAAAGATTATATCATAACCATTGTCACTTAATTGACTTATGGACAATAGATTATGCTTTAATCCATCAACAAGAAGAACATTAGATATAGAGGGAAGGTTACCATTACCAATAGTACCAGAGCCAATGATCTTGCCCTTCTGATTCCCTCCAAACTTCACTTCTCCTCCCGATTTAAGCTCCAGGCTTTAGAACATAAACCTTTCTCCCGTCATGTGACGTGAGCAGCTAGAGTCCAGGTACCATGACTAGCATCTTGACTTTTCTGCTAAAAACATCTGCAACAGGGATAATCTTATTCTTAGGTACCCAGATCTTTTTGGGTCCTCTTTGGTTAGTTGCCTTGAAAGTTGGTCTGAACTTCTGTCTTTTTACAACAGTTTTGTTCTGACTTACTTTTGGCTTAAACACAGGAACATTCTGATCAAAACGTGTGTGTTTAATGTCATTCAGATGACCAAACTTGAAATGAGAGTACAAGGGAGTTTTCTTAATAACAAGTTTATCAACATGCATTGGATTTAAATCCTTTCCAGAGGAAGATTCATATCTAATTCCTTTCCTGTTATTTCTGCTAACCCCATAGATCATAGAAGCCATCTTGCTTCTGTCTATGCTTTTAGCAAGAAATTTCTGAAAGCTAAAGTCATATTCTTCTAAAATGTTTTTGCATTTAGACTTACTTTCAGATTCAAAGTTTTGTTGAGCTATTTCAAAATTGGCTTTCATTTTCAAATTATTTTCTTTTAGCTCAACAATTTCTGATCTTAACAGATTATTCTTAGAGCCAAGATTGCACTTAAGCTTCTTGCATTTGAGCTTAATCTGATTATAATTTTTCAGGACTTCTGATAAGACTTTAATAAGCTCTTCCCTAGTGAGATCAGAAAGTACCTCTTCTGAGTCAGATTCAGAATCAGACTCAGATCCAGATGATTCTTCATTCTGATCTTCAATGCCTGCCATCAGAGCCATATTGGTGCATTCATCTTCAGATTCTGATGAGGATCCAGATTCATCAGAGTCATCCCATGTAGTCATTAGAACTTTCTTCTTGTGCTCAGGCTTTCTTCTGGGCTCTTCTTTATGAAGCTTTCGACATTCATTCTTGTAATGACCAGGTTGTTTGCATTCAAAACAAACAACTTCCTTCTTTCCAGATATTTTTGGTCCAGAGGACTTCTTGCGTTGATCTGGCTTTTTGAAGTTCTTGAACTTCCTCTGCTTGTGCTTCCAGAGTCTGTTGATTCTTCTGGACAGCAAGGATAGTTCATCTTCTTCTTCAGAGCTTTCTTCTAACACCTGCAAAGCTTTCACAGATTTGTTAGATTTTAAGGCAATTAACTTACCTTTCTTTTGAGGCTCATCTTCCTCAAGTTCAATTTCATGACTCCTTAGTGAGCTGATTAGCTCCTCCAGAGTGATCTTGTTTAGATCCTTGGCAAGCTTCAGAGCAGTGACCATAGGTCTCCATCTGATAGGCAAGCTTCTGATGATCTTCTTCACATGATCAGCAATAGAGTAGCCTTTGTCCAGAACTTTTAGACCAGTTGTAAGGATCTAGAATCTAGAGAACATAGTTTCTATAGACTCAGATTCTTCCATTTTGAACGCTTCATACTTCTGTATTAACGCCAGAGCCTTGGTCTCTTTAACTTGAAGGTTTCCTTCATGAGTCATTTTCAAGGACTCAAACATGTCAAATGCAGTTTCTCTATTTGTGATCTTCTCATACTCAGTGTGAGATATTGCATTTAACAAGATTGTTCTAGCCTTGTGGTGATTTCTAAACTCCTTCTTTTGGGCTTTAGTCATAGATTTTCTATCTACTTTCTTGCCATTCCCATCAGTGGGATGAACATACCCATCTATGACCAAGTCCCATAAATCAACATCATAACCAAGGAAGAAACTTTCTATCCTGTCCTTCCAATAATCAAATTTCTCCCCATCAAACATAGGGGGTTTTGTGCTGATTCTGTCCCTTTCTTCATATCTGTTGTTACTGTTAGATGTTGAAGTTTCAGCCATAATAACAACCAAATATATATCAAAGTTTTTCTCATTGGATCTTTTCTGTCACTGTAAAGTGGTAGCACACACAGAACCGGAGCTCTGATGCCAACTGAAGGTGAGAAAATACTTAGAAGGGGGGGGGGGGGGGGGTGAATAAGTATGTAGAAAAACTTAGTAATAAAAACTCAAGGATTTTTATCCTGGTTCGTTGAACTCAACTACTCCAGTCCACCCTATCAAGAGTGATTTGCCTTTCTCAAACAAGGACTTAATCCACTATTAAATCAACTGATTACAATAGCAAGCACTAAGAACAACTGTTCTAAGTCTTCTCAAGAACTACTGATCCTAACTGGATCTTCTTAAGTTTCTTTTACAATCAAATGTAAGAATAATACAAGTGTTTAAATTGCCTCTAATAAATCTTTATCACAACTATGATTTTACACATAAGATTTTAAAAACAATGAAATAAATTCATCAAATGAGTATAAATTGTATGAGTGCTTGTAATGAATTCTTTCAAGTGTTTTGTCCACTGAAGAAGATGAATGGAGTCTTGCTTTTATAGGCAAAGAGGTCCAAGTAGCTATCACGTTGAAGGCTGTGTACTAAAAGGTCTGAAACTTTTTGTCTTCACATCACACGACCTTTCCTAGAAATAGAATGCACAGAAAAATCCTTTTTGTCTGTGTTCTTGTGTCTAGCATAAATGAGGAAAGATTCGTTTGGCCATTCCAACGGACATAAGTTTGAATTCTTCTTCAACAAGTTTCAGCAAAGTATCATTAGAGTCTTGAGCAGTCAGAGCCTTCTGATGTTCATTAGAGTTTGCTTAATCAGAGTCTTTACAACATGTTGTAGGATCAAGCGCTTACCACTAGGCCAAAAGCAATTGCTGTCAGTCAGGGCACAACTATCTTTCTTAAAGTGAACCCCAAGGGGCCTACCTAGCCCACCTAACACACCTGTGTAGGCGCCCATGGGTGGGATGTTAAGCCCATCGAATCCCTCAGGGAGACGCTGAATTAAATAATCCAACAATCTCCCCCCCCAGTGTCAGCCGGGGGGATTCGAACCCATGACCTTGCTCTGATACCACTTGTAGGATCAAGCGCTTACCACTAGGCCAAAAGCAATTGCTGTCAGTCAGGGCGCAACTATCTTTCTTAAAGTGAACCCCAAGGGGCCTACCTAGCCCACCTAACACACCTGTGTAGGCGCCCATGGGTGGGATGTTAAGCCCATCGAATCCCTCAGGGAGATGCTAAATTAAATAATTCAACAGGTCGTACCAAGATATACCCGATTTAAACACTGATATTGTTGTTCACAAGTTGCCGCTTAAACCAGAGTGCCTACCTGTAAAGCAGAAACTTCGAAGAACTAGACCTGACATTGCTTTGAAGATTCGAGATGAGGTTAAGAAACAACTTGATGCAGGTTTTCTAACATTTGCAAAGTACCCTGAACGGGTAGCCAATATTGTGCCAGTGCCCAAAAAGGACGGTAAAGTTATAATGTGTATAGACTATAGGGATTTGAACAAAGCAAGCCCAAAAAATGATTTACCTCTACTACATATTGATACACTTGTGGATAATACAACCCGTTTTGCAGTCTTCTCTTTTATGGATGGCTTCTCCGGTTATAATCAGATTAAGATGGACCCTGCTGATAGAGAAAAGACTACATTCATTACTCCTTAGGGAACTTATTTTTATAAAGTTATGTCCTTCGGCTTGAAGAACGCAGGGCAATATATCAAAGAGCGATGGTCGCTCTCTTTCATGACATGATGCATAAAGATATTGAGGTGTACGTTGATGATATGATTGCTAAGTCCCAAAGTAAGGAGGGCCATTTGGATCATTTGCTGAAATTATTTGAACGACTTAGGAAATACCAGTTGAAACTCAATCCTGCCAAGTGTACTTTTGGTGTTAGATCAATAAAGTTACTTGGATTTATCGTCAGTCAATGAGGAATCTAAGTAGACCCTGATAAAGTCCGAGCCATTCAAGAAATGCCCGCTCCGCAAATCAGAGGTTTTCTTGGACGCCTGAATTATATTTCCAAATTCATTTCCAATATGACTGCTACCTGTGAGCCAATATTCAAGTTACTATACAAGGGTCAGGTTATTGATTGTAATTCTGATTGTCCGCAAGCGTTTGAAAAGATCAATGGTTATTTACAAGAGCCTCTTATCTTGATTCCTCCTGTTCCTGGAAGACCACTCTTCATGTATCTGACTGTTCTCGAGAAGTTTATGGGTTACGTATTGGGCCAACAAGATGAGACTGGACGAAAATAACACGCCATCTACTATTTGAGAAAGAATTTTACTGATTGTGAAAGCCGGTATTTGCTTTTGGAGAAAACTTGTTACGCTTTAGCATGGGCTGCTAAGCGTCTCAGACAATACATGATCTGTCACACTACTTTGTTAATCTCGAAAATGGATCCAATAAAGTATATTTTTGAGAAGTCTGCTCAAACTGGAAGACTTGCCCGTTGGCATATGTTGTTATCCGAATATGACATCCAATATGTGACTCAAAAAGCTATTAAAGGAATTATCTTGTCTGATTACCTTGCAGACTAACCGATTGAAGATTATAAGCCTCTAAAGTTTGAATTACATGACGAAGACATTATGTTAGTGAAGAATGACTGTGAAAAGTCGGTCCTGATGAAGGTCCCGAGCCAGGTTCTCGTTGGAAGATGATGTTTGATGGTTCTTCTAACTATAGTGGGTACGATATATATGCTGTCTTGATGAACCCTGATGGCAGTTATACCCCATTTACAGTAAGGTTAGACTTTGAATGTACAAACAATGTTGCCGAATACAAAGCATGCATTCTAGGCCCTGAAGCAACTATCGACCTCTGAATCAAAATACTTGAAGTGAGTTGAGATTCAGATTTAGTGGTCTACCAAGTCAAAGGTGAATAGGAGACCCGAGACGAAAAGTTAATCCCATACAAAGCTTACATTGTTGAAATGATCGAATACTTTGATGAGATCACTTTCCGACATGTCCCAAGGTCTGGAAATCATATTGTCGATGCTTAAGCCATTCTAACATCGATGTGGAAGGTCAGATTGGTTAATGAAGCACCACTCATTCGAGTTGAGCACAAGACTGAACCTGCCTACTGTTAACTGGTTGAAGAGGAAACTGATGACAAACTATGGTTCCACGACATTAAGAATTATTTGCAAAACCAAGAGTATCCGACTGATGGTATAAGTTTTGACAAAAAGACTCTGAGAAGATTAGCATCCAAGTTCTTCCTCAGCAATGATGTGTTGTATAAAAGAAATCATGACATGGTTTTGCTTAGATATGTTGACAAACATGAAGCAGACATGCTACTTCAAGAAATTCATGGAGGAACGTTTGGAACTCACGACGATGGTCATGCTATGCCTAAGAAAATTTTGAGAGCTGGGTATTACTGGTTAACCATGGAATCTGATTGCATCCAATATGCCAGAAAATGCCATAAGTACCAAATTTATGCTGATAATGTGCACGTGCCTCCAACGCTGTTGAATGTTTTATCATCACCATGGTCTTTCTCAATGTGGGGCATTGACATGATTGGGGAAATTTAACCTAAAACTTCCAACGGTCACCGATTCATCTTGGTCGCCATCGACTATTTCATAAAATGGGTAGAAGTCGCTTCTTATGCCAATGTAACCAAGCAAGTAGTTGCCTGCTTCATTAAGAAAGAGATTATCTGCTGTTATGGAATTCCAAGCCGAATTATAACAGATAATGGGACTAATTTGATCAATAAAACCATGAAGGATTTATGCGAAAGTTTCAAGATTGCGCACCATAATTCTTCCCTTTTACCGTCCTAAGATGAATGGAGCTGTTGAAGTTGTGAATAAAAACATCAAGAAAATACTGCAAAAAATGGTAAAGACTTATAAAAATTGGCATGAAATGCTATCATTTTCTTTGCATGGATACAAAACTTCAGTGTGAACTTCAACAGGGGCAACCCTTTTCTCATTGGTATATAGAATGGATGTAGCCCTTCCTATTGAAGTAGAGATACCATCCTTGAGGGTATTGATGGAAACAAAGCTAGATGAAGTAGAATGGGTCCAAGAAATATTTGACCAGCTGGACCCCATCGACGAGAAACGCATGACTGCAATGGGCCACAGTCAGTTGTACTAGAAATGGATGAAGAGGGCATTTGACAAGAAGGTCCGAATTTGAGAATTCCGAGAAGGAGAGCTTGTACTCAAGAAGATATTTCCAGTTTATAAAGACATGTGCGGGAAATGGATGCCCAACTATGAAGGTCCATTCATTGTGAAGACAGTCTTCTCAGGAGGATCACTAATTCTCACAACAATGGATGGTGAAGAGCTTGCACATCCTGTAAACTTTGATGCAGTCCGAAAATATTATGCCTAAAAAAACTCGCTAAGTCCAAAACCTGAAAAGGCGATTTAGGCAACAGTGGGTATCCAGGTAGATCATAACCTATGAAGGAGATCCAGGAAAAAATTAGGGATGAAAATAAAAAATAAGAGCTCGCTAAGCTGAAAAACCGAAAGGGCGGTTTAGGCAAAAATAAGTGTCCTGGTGGATTGAAAACCCGAAGGGGCGATCCAGGCAAAATTTAGAGACAAAAGAAATTTCATTGCATCAGATGACGTTCATCTTTACAGAAGATCAAATCTAATCCGACCGCCCTCGCCAGAAGCAAAATTTTGGGTAGTCTAAGTTGTTAGGATAATAGGTGTTGTTGGATTCAATGTAACTTTTCCCTATTGCCAATTTCAATTGTAATACTCCATGGAGCTTTGCCATTAGCAAGCTACTATTCTTAAATAAAATCAGACTTTTGCCTTTCAATTTCGCCACTTTACATTTTCTCTATTTCTTCTTGTTATGTAAAATGTTATTTTGTTAATAATATTTTTGAAAGTGAAAAGTTTTTTTTTGAATTTAAAACCGTTTTTGAAAATACATTGAAAAAGATATAAAGTTGCTTTGACCTGTGGAAAGATATGAAGGAAATCATTGTTCCCCAAGAAGTCTTAATGTTGCATAAGCACTTTTAAACCATTTTTCAGCAAAAATCCCATTGAAGCATAAACTAACAACACTCTTGGACTGATCCTGTAATCATAATTGATTTTCAAGACTACAAAGAATCTCCCTAGTATCCTCCATGTGATACATGTTTATTGATATTGAGGATTCACCCCCCCATCAAAGTCATCTTTATTCCTCACTGAAGTTACTCTATAAGCTGCCTTGGCCCATATTTCCCCGTTGAAGAGGATATTTATTTTATCCCCTACGAAGTCTCAATTCATAGGTGATTCTTCCCGGTGGAAATTTTCTTCCTTGACAAGGAAACTAGATTCATGATGGCAATCCCTCAGGTGAATTCATGATGTTATATCTCCGAGTGGAATACATATTCCCCAGAGAAGTTTGAAACTTTGAAGTAAGACTATGGTTCCGCCTATGACTTTCTATCCATCTGTTGATAGATGTAACCTTCTTGCAGAGTTTGGCCGAGTATCCTCGTCAAGATGTTTATTTCATCTCCAATCTACTTCTCGTTGTGTTTTGTCAGCATAAACATAACATGACATACATTATAATACACACACATAGCATGAGTATGTTTTCTACCTTATCTTTTGTTGTTTACTTTGGGTTGGTTTACCACCAAATAACTGGGTTTGTCCTTTCTCTCCAAGTAGAGTCGTCAACCTTAGGTAGAAAGTGCCACCCTTTCTAAATTCCCTACAGAGCTCGACCCTCGTGGATGATGGTTATTTCAGTTATCTTTTCGATGCTTGGATAAGATGAATACCCATTCGAGTTCATTCCTCGATGGTTAGAGTCTTGTTTGACTGTTTCTTTCTAGTTCGTTCCTAGATTGAACTTTGGTCCCTGAAGATTGTTTTTGAACCCAATTAGGTCGCCGAACCTAGCTTGAGTGTGCATTTATTTTCCACTCAAAGAGGAATCTTTTACAAATCTTTATTGTCGGATAAGTGGCAGTCTCACCTGAGAAGCTCATCATTTATTTCTTTGCTGAATAAGTGGCAGTCTCACCTGAGAAGCTTATCATTTTTACCCTTTTTTCAATAAGTGGCAGTCTCACCTGAGAAGCTTATCATTTCTTTCATTGTCAAATAAGTGGCAGTCTCACCTAAGAAGCTTATCCTATTTCGTTATTTCCAGCAACAAGTGGCAGTCTCCCTCGAGAAGCTTATTTCCTATTGTCCCTTCTAGATAAGTGGAAGTCTCTCCTGAGAAGCTTATCATTGCTTGCTCTTTTTCTAATAAGTAGGAGTCTCTTATGAGAAGCTTATCAAATTTTGTTTATTCAGCAACAAGTGGCAGTCTCCATTGAGAAACTTGTTTTCCTTTTGCTTATCCTTTTTGTCAGATAAGTGGCAGTCTCTCCTGAGAAGCTTATCATCTCTTTCTTTGTCAAATAAGTGGCAGTCTTCTATGAGAAGCTTATCATTTCATTATTTCCAAACACAAGTGGCAGTCTCTACCGAGAAGTTTATCATTCTTTATTCCTTTTTCCAATAAGTGGTGGTCTCTTTCTTTGAGAAGCTTATCCTTTCATTAATGTCACTGCATCTAAGGGCAAAATTTTTAGTTATCTATATTTAAATATCTCTCACCATGATTTCATGAAGATTTTCATCGCTCATGTCATCCAGGGAAGATATTTAAATAGGGGTGTCATACCCCGAATTTGTCCTACCCATATATAAGTTTCATCTTTACATTCGCTCACTAATTATTATACAGAAAATCAAAAAAATATATGTGGCCGTTACTCAAGGTACCACAGTGATGAATCAAATTGAACTGGGATTCGCTTGAGGCTATCAGGGGAATTATGTGTATGTGTTGACTGGGGGTTTAGTGGATATAACCTAGTCGTGGTCAAGCAGGGATTTGGTTTCATGATTAAGGTCATGGTGTAGGATTTATATGGTGTGCGTCTGAGGCCTTAATTAAGGCACATGCGCAGTTGTAATGCAGTTTTGTGTTGCTTATTCAATTCAAGATTTGGATTGTCAGTGCAAGTAAGATTTCAAAGGAGAATTGAAGATTGATTCATGTTCAACTTGTTTCTCACGAATTGATTCAAAAAGGAAACTCAAGAGCAATTTTAAATGTGATTATGGAGTAGAGATGAAAATTCAATTTTAATCACTATTATTATAATCAAGAGCTGAAGAATTTGAAATAATTGTGAGTTCAAGATTAGTCCACCTCACATTCAATTTTCATCATTTAAGTCCAAACTATAATTCAATTCCACCGCAGCGCTTCAATGATCACAAGCCATGGTTGAATGGTTTTAAGTGAGTTTTAAAATATGGATTAAATTTAGTCAAGCTTTGAGTAATTAATTCATAGGTTTCCAAGTCATAATTGATTGTCAATTACACAAAGGGTTTGTTTGAAGAATATGTTTGATTCAAAATACATAATACAAGCTACACCAAATGCAATATTTAAGGGATGAACCTCATCGTAAGAAGATAAGCTTTGAGATTGTTCTACAAAATTCAGAATTTCAATAGGTCCATACAAAAGTGTAGCAATTCTCCATACAAACAAAAAAAACATGATACAATAACTTTGTCAACATAAAATGGTACAAATGCGGAAGATGCCGAAATTTGCGATGTGAAAAAGGGACCATTATCCAAAGTCTCAGAACCTGCAGCTTTATTCAACACAGACCACTACTCTTCAGCCAAAAGGTAGCCACAACTTGTAATAGCACCAAAATGAATTCATAATAAGAGCATACGAATTTTATGCGGTCGAATCAAGCTTCCAATTCAGCCCATTTCATTAGCAGTAAGCACGGTATAGTTAGCAAGTGATGGCTCAAAGGGTGTTTGCACTTAATAATGCAAATTGAAGGAAGATTCTCCATGTACAACAACAATTTCAGCGCATCAACCAGTATCAGGATACAGTGATTCTCCAAAACCTGCTGCAACCCATGATTTTCAATTCACACATATCAGCTGACACCACAGCCCCAACCACGATTACACTTCAAATCTCCGCAAATAATCCACTGAACCGTAACTTGTGTTCTCCTGCATAAAAAGAAAAATAACAGTAAGAAGGAAGGCCTCAAAGAGAATGTTATGAAACGCAACGGACCTGCATAAGGTTCGACGAATACGGCAAATTGTAAAGACAATTCATGAGCTGCAAAGTGAAAAGGCCCACAATACGGCAGCCTGCACCAATTCACAATTTGAATTACAATACAAGGACACAAACTCAATTGTCAAAAAAGGAAACTATTAAGGTTAAGCCTACAAAGTCTGAACTGACGTTGTTTCCAATTTGTGGGTTCTGTCGATACCGAATACGGCAAGTGTTGGATTGAGCTGATGAATTTGATGAAGTTAATTTATGCAAAAGAGAGTAAAATACTGTGGCTCAAGTTGAATCACCTAGGTCTCCTTTAGCATACCACAAATACAATACGAGGGAGGATTCAACGCCGGTTTGTCTTAAGCAATTGATTTGCTTGGGGCTTTGCTCGCCTGCAGCCAGATCCTGGTAACTGAACCAATTCCTAAACAAGGAATTCATCACTTCATTCTTACAATAAGGTTGCAGAACATGTGCAGAAAAATGAAGAGAATTAGTTAGAACAACAACAATATACAGAAAACTAAGAACCATTCACAACAAAGAGATATGTGCTCTAACATCTAAACCAAAAGTCAAGAGAATTACAAAGACAGGGTATTAAAATTTCAGGCTGCAAGTATTTTACAAGACTTAGATCTATGAGTTATGAAAGCCTCTTTATACCAACTTAACCTTGCACTAAGGCTGTATTAAGCCCCATCATTCCCAAACCGCACCAGCATGTGTCCAATACACTTTCAATAGGTGGAGAATCTGCATAATGAGTGGGGGATATAGATCAGCGGAGTCTTCACCAAGTGTTAAGAGTCCAAGAAGAATAAAGGAACATAAAATGCTTAGTTCTAGAGGTTTACTTTACCTCAAAAGTTGTTCTAGCTCACCAACTTCAGGTAACAAGAGAATGTTCAAATCATCCACAAGTCAGAGTTTAACCTTGTACCAATAAAAGCTCCTGCGGCAAGACCTTCAAATAACAAGAAAAATGATAAGTCAATGATGAAACTCCCAAACACAATAAACATGCTAGGATGATAGTTCTAAAACTAAGCCAGTTTACATCAAGGAAATTAAAAAAAAAGTTCTTTACGTCAGTGAAAATTTGAGTAAAAACTGAGTCATTACCCCATGGTCAGGCTTATATTTGTTGCTCAAGATAAAGCTCCTTGAGCTTAATACCAGCAAGTAATAAGTGTGCAACATGTTAATGTTTAAACTTCTAACAATATGAACAAAATCAAGAATTTCATAGCAAAATTCAGAAGTCTTGCATAAATGTTCAATCAAGTCGATAACACAGCAGCTGGTTCATAAAACAAATTGAAAATACCACATAAGCACAATAAAAATCTCAAAGTTCACACAGTGAAAGCTCAGTAAAAATCACATTTACTAGCAGTGAAATCAGGTATGATAAGGTGCTGTGGAAAAGAAAAGTCTTTACCTCACTACAGACAAAATAGGAGATTGAGTAGGAATCTTTTCTGAGGACCCTTCATTCCACACAGCACACCACTCCTTCCACTTTTACCCTTCTCCATCTGATATAAAGAGAAAATGAAAATTGTTAGAGGGAGAAAAACCCTAATCTGAGAATGAGCCTCCAAACCCTAGTTACAGTGCCAACCGCCCCAACTCCCTCATCCATCTTCACCATTCTCCTTATAACAGAACAATGACAACCTCCATTAAACTTCCTCAGTTCACCTTCTACCACACTCAGATTCCCAGAATCTCCTGTTAGAACACAAATTGGTTCTTAATAATATCTCTATGTTTTGATGATAACTATTAGGAAATTTTGTATTTAAGAATTATATACTCTAAAATTTTCTTAAGAGTTTTTACTGCATGTAAAGATATTAATACTCCAGAAGCAAATCTGAATTGAATGCAAGAAATTAATTAGACTCTGAAGCGCCAGATGCACTCATTAGAAGATTCTGATTGCTGCTAACAGAAGATCCTGAGCGTAGCCTCCAGAAGGATCTAAGGCAAGAAGCTCCAGAAGAATCTGAAGCAAGCAGAAGCATCTGAAGCAAGCAGAAGCATCTTAAGCAAGTCAGAAGCATCTGAAGCAAAGAAGAATATTGTATGAAGAGTTTTTCAAAGCATAGTTTCTACAGAAGATTCTGAAAGTACTAAAGCTGCCAGTACTGAAGTTCTGTTCTAAATATGCTCTGATATTTAACACGCTGAAAGCACACATGCTGCAGAAGACTCTGATCCAGCAAGCTCTGATCATCATCAGAAGACTCTGACTCAATTAGACTCTGATGAACTTGCTGAAAACTGAAGAAGAAATATTCAAAGAATATATCCGTTGGAGAAAATCAAACGTCTCTTTCCTTATTTATGCTAGACACAAGAACACAGACAAAAAGGATTTTTCTATGATTTCTTCTTCTAGGAAAGGTCACTTGATGTGAAGACAAAAAGGCTCAGACCTTTTGGGACACTCTTCTCAATGTGCAGCTCCCTTGGATCAGCTGCCTATAAAAGCAAGTCTTCACCAAATTCTTCAGTTAGACAATTTGCTGAAAAGAAATTGAAACATTCAAAGCTCTCATATTCATTCTTAGAATTATTTGTACTTAAACTTAAGAGAAATATCACTGTTGTGATAAAAGCTTTTTAGAAGCATTCTTACTCTTGTATTAGATTTACATTAATTGTAAAGGATCTCCTTAAGAGGATTCAGTTGGAATCAGTAGCTCTTGAGAAGACTAAGAACAGTTGTTCTTAGGTGTTACTATTGTAATCTGTTTGATTAAATAGTGGATTAAGTCCTTGTTTGAGAAAGGCAAATCACTCTAGGAAGGGTGGACTGGAGTAGTTGAGTTCAACGAACCAGGATAAAAATACTTGTGTTTTAATTCTAAGTTTTAATCTTTCATACTTATTCAACCGCCCTTCTAAGTATTATCTCACCTTCAGTTGGCATCAGAGCTCCGGTTCTGTGTGTGCTACCACTTAACAGTGTCAGTAAAGATCCAGAGAAAAATACTTTGATATATATTTAGTTGTTACTATGGCTGATAATACAACATCCAACATTAACAATAAATATGAAGAAAGGGACAGAATCAACACCAAACCCCCTATGTTTGATGGGGAGAAATTTGATTACTGGAAAGACAAAATTGAAAGTTTTTTCCTTGGATATGATGCTGATTTATGGGATCTAGTCATAGATGGATATGTTCATCCCACAGATGGGAATGACAAGAAGATAGATAGAAAATCTATGACAGATGCTCAGAAGAAAGATTTTAGAAATCATCACAAGGCCAGAACAATATTATTGAATGCAATTTCTCATACTGAGTATGAAAAAATTACAAACAGGGAAACTGCTTTTGATATGTTTGAATCCTTAAAGATGACTCATGAGGGAAATTCTCAAGTCAAGAAAACAAAATTTCTGGCTCTGATCCAGAAGTATGAGGCCTTCAAGATGGAAGACTCTGAATCTGTTGAAGCTATGTTCTCCAGATTTCAGATCCTCACAGTTGGGCTAAAAGTTCTGGACAAGGGATACTCCACATCAGATCATGTAAAGAAAATCATCAGAAGTCTACCTACCAGATGGAGACCAATGGTGACTGCCTTGAAGATGGCTAAAGATCTGAACAAGATCTCTTTAGAAGAACTCATCAGCTCACTAAGGAGCCATGAAATTGAGCTTGAGGAAGATGAACCTCAGAAGAAAGAAAAAGGTAAATCTGTTGCTTTAAAATCTAATAAATCTGCTAAAGCTTTGCAGGTTATTGAAGAAAGCTCTGAAGAATCTTCTTCTGAAGAAGAAGATGAATTATCCATGCTGTCCAGAAGGATCAACAGACTCTGGAAGCACAAGGGAAAGAAGTTCAACAACTTCAGAAGATCTGATCATAAAAAGGAATCCTCTAGGCACAGAAGATCTGGCAAGAAAGAAATTGTATGCTATGAGTGCAAAGAACCTGGGAATTACAAAAATGATTGCCCCAAACTTCAAAAAGAAAAACCCAAGAAGAAGCTCAGCAAAAAGAAGAAGGTTCTGATGGCAACATGGGATGACTCAGATGAATCTGAATCATCTTCTGAATCAGAAGAAGAATGTGATAATGTTGCACTGATGGCCAGCACATAAGATCAGGAGGAAGGAACCTCAGGATATGAACCAGATTCTGAATCTGATGATGACGCTGAAGAGGTAATGGCTAAACATACCAAAGAAGAACTTATAAAAGTTTTATCAGAAGTTCTTAAAAGTTATAACAATATCAAACTCAAATACAAGAAGCTGAAAAGCAATCTTGAATCTGAGATTGATCTTCTGAAGACAGAACTTGTTGAGTAAAAAGAAATTAATCTGAAAATCAAAAATGACTTTGAAATAACTCAACAAGAATCTGAATCTGAGACTAAGTCATGTGAAAACATTTTAGAAAAATATGACTCTAGCTTTCAGAGATTCCTTACTAAGAGCATAGACAGAAGTAAGATGGCTTCTATGATCTATGATGTTAGTGGGAACAACATAAGATGTATTGGATATGAATCTTCATCTGGAAGTAATCCAAAATCTGTTGACAAACTTTTCATCAAGAAGACACCTCTGTATTCTCAATTTAAATTTGGTCACTTAAATGACATTAAACACACAAGCTCTGAGAAGAATACTTATGTGTTTAAACCCAAGGCAAGTCAGAATAAACATTATGTTGAAAAACAGAAGTTTAGACAAACCTACAAACCAACTAACCCCAAAGGACCCAAGAAGATCTGGGTACCTAAAAATAAAATAATTCCTGTTGCAGATGTTCTTAGCAGCAAGGTCAGGACACCAATCATGGTACCTGGACTCTGGATGCTCACGACACATGACAGGAGAAAAGTCTATGTTCCAAAGTCTGGAACTTAGATCTGGAGGTGATGTGAAGTTTGGAGGGAACCAGAAGGGCAAGATCATTGGATCTGACACCATTGGAAATGGTAAACTTCCCTCTATTACTAATGTTTTACTTGTTGAAGGGTTAAAGCATAACTTATTGTCCATAAGCCAATTAAGTGACAATGGTTATGATATTACCTTTAATCAAAAATGCTGTAAAGCTATTAGTCAAAAGGATGGCTCTATCTTATTTAGTGGTAAGAGGAAAAACAACATTTATAAAATAAATCTTTCAGAACTTAAAGTTCAAAATGTTAAATGCCTCTTGTCTGTTAATGAAGAGCAATGGGTCTGGCACAGAAGATTAGGCCATATTAATATGAGACGTATATCTCAGATTAATAAACTTAATCTTGTCAGAGGACTCCCTAATCTGAAGTTCACTTCAGATGCTCTTTGTGAAGCATGCCAAAAAGGGAAGTTTTCAAAATCATCTTTTAAATCAAAAAATGTTGTTTCTACTTCCAAACCACTAGAATTACTTCATATTGATCTGTTTGGACCAGTGAAAACTACATCCATCAGAGGCAAGAAGTATGGATTAGTCATTGTTGATGACTATAGTAGATGGACATGGGTAAAGTTCTTAAAACACAAGGATGAGTCACATTCTGTGTTCTTTGACTTCTGCAAGCAAGTCCAGAATGAAAAAGATTTCAAAATTATAAAAGTTAGAAGTGATCATGGTGGTGAATTTGAAAATAAATATTTTGAAAAATATTTTTCTGAAAATGGCATTGCTCATGATTTTTCCTGTCCTAGAACTCCACAACAAAATGGGGTTGTAGAGAGGAAAAACAGAACTCTGCAAGAAATGGCCAGAACCATGATCAATGAGACAAATCTGGCAAAACACTTTTGGGCAGAAGCAATCAACACATCCTGTTACATTCATAACAGAGTGTCTGTAAGACCTCTTCTGAAAAAGACTCCTTATAAACTGTGGAAGAACAGAAAGCCCAACATTTCATATTTTCATCCTTTTGGATGTATTTGCTATATGTTAAATACTAAGGAAAATCTGAGCAAGTTTGATTCCAAAGCACAGAAGTGTTTCATGCTTGGATATTCTGAACACTCTAAAGGCTACAGATTATACAACACTGAGACACAAATTGCGGAAGAATCCATTCATGTCAGATTTGATGATAAGCTTGGCTCTGAAAAGCCAAAGCAGTCTGAAAACTCTGCAGATAGAGAAGTAGTCTTCATTGACTTTGAAGTCCTAGAAGTAGACAAAATTCAAGTGAAGGAACCAGAAGCAACGCCAGATACTATTCCTTTAACTTCTCAGATGAACAATCTAAACATTTCTAAAGAATCAACTATTAGAGGATCATCATCCAGAATTAAAGCTTCTCATCCAGAGAATGTCATTATTGGAAAGAAAGATGATCCCATCAGAACAAGATCCTTTCTAAGATCATCTGAAGCATCACTATTTGGACTGGTGTCAGAAATTGAACCATCTTCTGTAGATGAAGCTCTGCAAGACAATGATTGGATTATTGCCATGCAAGAAGAGCTAAATCAATTCACCAGAAATGATGTATGGGATCTAGTTCAAAGACCACAAGGATTCAATATAATTGGTACAAAATGGGTCTTCAGAAATAAACTGAATGAGAAAGGAGAAGTTGAAAGAAATAAGGCAAGGCTGGTTGCTCAAGGGTACAGTCAACAAGAAGGTATTGATTACACTGAGACATATGCTCCAGTGGCAAGGTTAGAATCTATACGCCTTCTTATTTCATTTGTTGCACAAAATAACATCACTTTGTATCAAATGGATGTTAAAAGTGCCTTTCTTAATGGTATTATAGAAGAAGAAGTTTATGTCCACCAACCTCCTAGTTTTGAAAATGAAAAATTTCCAGATCATGTTTTCAAACTAAAGAAATCTCTATATGGTTTAAAATAAGCTCCCAGAGCTTGGTATGAGAGGTTGAGCAATTTTCTTCTGGAGAAAAATTTCATCAGAGGCAAAGTGGATACAACACTCTTTTGTAAATTAATTAAGAAAGATCTTCTAATTTGTCAAATTTATGTGGATGATATTATTTTTGGATCAACAAATATTATGCTTGGAAAGGAGTTTGCTACATGTATGCAGGAAGAATTTGAAATGAGCATGATGGGAGAACTCAGATTCTTTCTAGGAATCCAAGTTAATCAAACTCCAGAGTGCACTTACATACATCAGACCAAATATGTTAAAGAACTTCTGAAGAAATTTAACATGGCTGATAGTAAGCTGGCAAAGACTCCCATGCATCCTACTAGCTCACTTGGCAAGGAAGAGGTAAGTAAGAAAGTAGACCAGAAGCTCTACAGAGGTATGATTGGTTCTCTTCTTTATCTAACTGCTTCTAGACCTGACATATTGTTCAGTGTATGCTTGTGTGCTAGATTCCAATCAGATCCTAGAGAGTCACACTTAACAACTGTCAAGAGGATTCTAAGGTATCTGAAAGGTACTTCTAATGTGGGTTTGTGTTACAGAAAATCTGATGATTTCAAATTAGTTGGATTCTGTGATGCTGACTACGCTGGAGACAGAGTGGAAAGAAAAAGTACTTCTGGAAGCTGTCAATTTCTAGGAAGAAATCTAATCTCCTGGTACAGCAAGAAGCAACCCACAATTGCACTTTTAACCACAGAGGCAGAATACATTGCTGCTGCTGGATGTAGTACGCAGATGCTCTGGATGAAAAGTCAACTAGAAGATTATCAAATTTTTGAAAGTAACATTTCTATCTTTTGTGATAATACTTCTGCTATATGTTTGTCCAAGAATCCCATTTTACATTCTAAGGCAAAACATATAGAAATTAAGCATCATTTCATCAGAGACTATGTTCAGAAGGGAATCATAAATTTAGCCTTTGTTGATACAGATCATCAATGGGCAGATATTTTTACAAAACCCCTTGTTGAAGATAGATTCAAATTTATTCTGAAAAATCTTGGTATGGATTTTTGTCCAGAATGATATTTGTCAGAAGCAAATTTTTTTTCAGATGCAAAAATGCCTAATATTCTGAAGTATTTATTCTGATTGCTTATTTATTCTGCTTAATATTTTCTTTTGGTGAAACTCTGAACTAACAATCCTTAGAAGATCTGAACATTGGCTAACATTTCATTTCTTAAGAGAATTCAGAACACATGCAAGCAAACACGTGTCACACCAAATCTGAAGAGGTGGCGTGTACATTACTGAAGAGACGTTTGAGGTGAAGTTTGAATAGTGAAAATCTTGATTTTCCCCCCAAATTGTCAGAAGCAATAAATGTTTGAAATGATTATTATTCTTTTCATTTAATGCTTGTTCAAACGTGCAAAAAATTCTGACTGTTGGTATGCCTAAGTGTTTTAGTATAAATACATGACTTATCTTCACTTTCACACTTTTCACAATCTCAGAAAATTATATGCGTTTTCATCTTCTTTTCGCTCTGCATAAAAACCCTAAACCTAAGCGTGTGACAAAGCATTCTTCAATGGCAACTTCATCATCAACAGCTGCTCAATTCCAATCTTCAATGGCTGCAGTAAGTTCTGCAAACATGGGTGTTTCTCCTTACTCTCCTCCTAAAAGAACTCTTTTAACCCCTGTTGAGAAGTTGGAGGTTTTGTGTGAATCCATGGTAGAATTTGACTCACTTGCAGAAAATGGCTTTGAATTTCGTTCTATCATTGGTGCTCAAGGATGGGTAAAGTACTTTGATAGACTCTTTGGACCAGTTTATCCCCTCCTTGTGAAAGAGTTCTGGATCCATGCCTCAGTTTACCCCAAGTTCATCCTATCTTCTGTACTGGGAAAAGAAATCATTATCATAGAAGATCTGATCAGAAAGTTAATTAGATATGAAGAAACAGATGGTGTTTCCCACTTGCCAGCTAGGCGTGTGGACATGGATGAGGTGTATGAAAAAGTGATGACTGCTGGTCAAGCTTCTAACAAATTCAAGGATCTGAAGCCTGACTACAAGATCTGGGCCAAGATATTCATGGGATGCATCCATCATAGGAAGTCAACAAACTCTCCAGACTATGTCAATAATGAACAGCTCTATTTCATGTATTGCCTCAGCCAGAGCACCAAGGTAGATCTTCCATATATTCTCTTTATGCATCTGTGGAACCATATAAATGCCTCTAGAGAGTATGTGAAAGAAAAAGGATAGAAGATCAGAACCTGGATCCCTTTTGGAAGGTTGATCTCAGATCTTCTAATTGAGAATGGATTGGTCTCTGCTCTGTACGCTGCTGGAGTTACAGAGGAATTGGAATTCATCATGGGAAAGCCTCTGAATGCTAAAAGTCTTCAGAGACTCAAAATAGTTGATGAACTCACAACAGCTCCCAAGAAGCTGAATGTGTCTGAACTCAGTAAGAAGAGGATTCCTGTAGATGACTTTCCACTGTTCTTTGCTGAAGAGCCAAGACACATTGTTGTGATGTACATTGATGAATGTAAAAAGGAAGGAAAGCCTGTTCCTGCAAACATGATACAGCTAGCAAGACAGCCCCTACCTGATGCAGAAGAAGAAAAAGAAGAAGCTCAACTCCAAAGAAAGAGGACTCAGCCAGCAGCAGAAGCTGCACCTGTTCAGAAGAAGGTCAAGATTGTTGAGAAGCCAAAGAAGCTCTTGAAGAGAAAAGAATCTGAAGACACTTCTTCTGTACCAGCCAAGAGGATCAAGATAAAAGGTACTAAATCTTCTGTATCTTCTGCAAGTAATATTGTTTTAAATGATTCTAATATTAAGTCTGTTCCTAAACCACCCTCTACACAAACTACTTCTGTTACTGCTCCTAGTTCTAAATCACCACAAAAACAAAGTTTTGTTCCAACACCAACAACAACACAAACCATTCTAACACCAAAAGTATCTGTACCACCATCATCTCAACCAAAAATCCAAATCAAACAATTTGTTCTACAAAAACAATCTTCACAGAAACAAACATCAGAACAACAACCTACAGAACAGCAACCACAACCTTCTGTACAACAAAAATCCTCTGAATCATCTAAACAAAAGCCATCTGAACAACCAGAAAAACCACAAGAATCTCAACCAGAAAAAGCCTCTGAAAATCCAACATCAAAATCATCTGAACCCATTGCACCTGTTACTTCTGAACCTACAAAAGTAACTTCTGTTCCAATTTCATCAGAACCAACCACAATTCCATCTTATTCACCCATCTCAGAACTACCATCAAAACCATCTGAAATTCCTTCAGAAACAACCAACACTTCTGAACCCCACATTCCTGAAACAGAAGTTCTTGATGTCACACCCTTAAAAACTGTGTTTCAAGTATCTTCTACTTCCTGCACACCAACCACCTCCTCAAACTCCTCAGAATCAGACATCCACCCAGATTTTCTAATCTCTCCATCTCAAAAATACTCTGAGGTAAATCAACCTGAACCCATTATACCTTCAAAAGCTCCCATTCCAGATCCTATTCCTACACCAGCATCATCATCTAAAATATTGATTCCAAATTCAAATCCAAGATCATCTATATCCTGTGCCCAAGTATCATCTCTATTTCACAATTTGGCATATGGCTTCAAACTTAAAGATTTTTATGACAGAGTTGAACCATCTGACCCTATCAACCCTCTGAAACCCAAACCCACAATGACCCTTCCATCTGTGATTCTTGACTATATAAAATCCATGTCAGATGTAGGATCCTTAGCAACTATATCCTGTTCTGCAAAATCTGATAAAGCTGTGGCTTCAGCTCTACCAATTACATCTGATACCAATGTTACATCTGATGAACCCCCGAAATCTGCCTTCCAAACCTACTCAAATCAACCTTTTGATGTAGTTACCCTTCACACCAGAGCAAAACCTCATCTGTTAAATGCCTTAATCAGATCCAAAGAAAAAGCTCCTGAAATTCCATTCATTCCATATTATCCTCCTCCTCTGATCTCTATTCAGAAATCTCTTTTTCCACCAACTCCCCAACCAAAACCAATAACTCTGGAAACTCTGTTACATCCTAAGCCCAGACTTAATGTTAATCCTTTATTTCAATCATTTTTGCAAGAAATACAGTTGTATTTAGGTACTGTACAGAAGAAATGCTCAGCAACAATGGATGCCAAAGAATCTGACATCATCTGGAATGGATTCATCAACAGATTCAACTCTGTGGCCTCAAATCTAAAGAACATCTGTTCTGATGATGCGAAGCTCAGATTTGTTGAGGCTGCAAGGACTCTATTCTGGACTGTCAAGAAATCTGATCCTCTGCTCCTTACAGATGCTCCTCCACCTTCAACAGAATCTACTGACATTGCATCTGAGGAAAATCCGTTGGCTATGACTCTGGTAGACCCTCCTTCTAACTCTACTGCTCCAGACTCTACAGAACCAATGGAAATTGACTCTGTTCAAGCTCCAGAACCTAATCATACTTCTTCATCTGAGTTAAAGAAAGAACATCCAGATTTTGAAGATAAGATTGCTGCTCTGGAAGTTGGCCAGTCAGAGATTAAGTCATGGATAGCAAAGCAGGATAAGAAGTTTGAGGATA
This sequence comes from Lathyrus sativus, assembly GCA_963859935.3. Taxonomy (NCBI): domain Eukaryota; kingdom Viridiplantae; phylum Streptophyta; class Magnoliopsida; order Fabales; family Fabaceae; genus Lathyrus; species Lathyrus sativus. Next base: position 659,466,257 of record OZ012741.1, on the reverse strand, counting down.
TGACAGAATGGATGTCAAAGCAAGATCAAAAGAATGAAACTATGGCTAAGTGGATGTCCAAGCAAGAGCAATCATCCTCTGAGATTATAGATCTATTGAAGATGCTTTTGTCCAAACACTCTTAGATTTTCAATTTTTTTTCATTCTAATGTTTTTGCATCTGTTGTTTGCATATGTACTTTATTGCTATATCTTCTGATGTTTGCCTATGTACTCTTGATCTATTGAATGAATCAAAGTTTTTCTCCACTGATTTCTCTTCTTTACTATTTCCTTTTATCTGTTTTTTTTTTAAGTTTTACTTTTTGCTTATGACAAAAAAGGGGGAGAGAATATAGATCTGAACTGTTTAATATAACTTCACCAGAATGAAACTTCAGACATATTTATTCTATCTAACATTTAATCTGACTATTTTAGAACATTTGATAAGTAAATTCTATAAAAGAAACTCTGAGTCTCTCAGATCATTTGACCATTATCAAACTCTGAACATTAAATCTGCAAGACATTCTGACCTTCAAATGTTAAAAGAACAAACAAGATCTAACTCTGAAGATTACTCAATACAAAAGGGAAGTTTTCTATTCCTTTTCTGTATTTAACTTAGGGGGAGACTCATCATCTCAGGGGGAGTTATAATTCTAATATTTTCAATTAAACAAAATTTCTGATGCTTTTTGTCATCATCAAAAAGGGGGAGATTGTTAGAACACAGATTGGTTCTTAATAATATCTCTATGTTTTGATGATAACTATTAGGAAATTTTGTATTTAAGAATTATATACTCTAAAATTTGCTCGAGAGTTTTTACTGCAGATAGTAAAGATATTAATACTCCAGAAGCAAATCTGAATTGAATGCAAGAAATTAATTAGACTCTGAAGCGCCAGATGCACTCATTAGAAGATTCTGATTGCTGCTAACAGAAGATCCTGAGCGTAGCCTCCAGAAGGATCTAAGGCAAGAAGCTCCAGAAGAATCTGAAGCAAGCAGAAGCATCTGAAGCAAGCAGAAGCATCTGAAGCAAGTCAGAAGCATCTGAAGCAAAGAAGAATATTATATGAAGAGTTTTTCAAAGCATAGTTTCTACAGAAGATTCTGAAAGTACTAAAGCTGCCAGTACTGAAGTTCTGTTCTAAATATGCTCTGATATTTAACACGCTGAAAGCACACATGCTGCAGAAGACTCTGATCCAGCAAGCTCTGATCATCATCAGAAGACTCTGACTCAATTAGACTCTGATGAACTTGCTGAAAACTGAAGAAGAAATATTCAAAGAATATATCCGTTGGAGAAAATCAAACGTCTCTTTCCTTATTTATGCTAGACACAAGAACACAGACAAAAAGGATTTTTCTGTGATTTCTTCTTCTAGGAAAGGTCACTTGATGTGAAGACAAAAAGGCTCAGACCTTTTGGGACACTCTTCTCAACGTGCAGCTCCCTTGGATCAGCTGCCTATAAAAGCAAGTCTCCACCAAATTCTTTAGTTAGACAATTTGCTGAAAAGAAATTGAAACATTCAAAGCTCTCATATTCTCATATTCATTCTTAGAATTATTTGTACTTAAACTTAAGAGAAATATCACTGTTGTGATAAAAGCTTTTTAGAAGCATTCTTACTCTTGTATTAGATTTACATTAATTGTAAAGGATCTCCTTAAGAGGATTCAGTTGGAATCAGTAGCTCTTGAGAAGACTAAGAACAGTTGTTCTTAGGTGTTACTATTGTAATCTGTTTGATTAAATAGTGGATTAAGTCCTTGTTTGAGAAAGACAAATCACTCTAGGAAGGGTGGACTGGAGTAGTTGAGTTCAACGAACCAGGATAAAAATACTTGTGTTTTAATTCTAAGTTTTAATCTTTCATACTTATTCAACCCCCCTTCTAAGTATTATCTCACCTTCATCTCCTACCTCAAACTATTCTCCGAAAAACCTCATCCCAGAAAAATCAATCAACTTCCGTATCTTTTTCAAGAACACGATCCATCCTCACTCAAATCCTTCAACTGTCATCTCCAACAAACAACTCCTTCAATCCTGTTCTGAAAAAGAAAACCATAACTCTCTTCTCCTATCTCCAAAGTTCTTCTAATCTGATTCAAACTCGATCTTCAGTTTCAACAAACCGAAAACTATTTGTTCCTCTTCTCAAACCGTTCGAAAACCCTCAAAACAACTCCAGAAATCCCCATCGAAACTCACTCTTCATCCTCAAAACTCAAACCATTAACAACCTTCCTTAAATCTCATATACCTTTCGAACCTTCAACATCAACGATAAACCATTCAACCTTCAAAACATAACCTCCATCTTCTTCCTCTAAAAACCGTAATCTCAGAACCAAACTCGCACCTCCTTCTTCTCAAAACCTCAATCGAACACACTTCCTTCACCGTCCTCGATATCCCCTTTAACCACAAATCCCAAACCATAAACTCCCTTCAATCTTCAGAAAGTCATCCCTAACCTACTCTTCATAATAAAATATCCCTCAAAATCACGTAACTCGACGAAACCCTAACTCTAATCTTCAACAGCCATTAACCTCTCCTTTTTCTTTCTTCAATATCAACAACAAGAAGCTCGAAAACCCTTCCAACTCAAATAGAAACCTCAAACCCATTTCTCAGAACAATACTAATCTTCTTCAAACCCACTTCCTAAACCTTCATCAACACCACAAAACCACCAACACCGCACAAACTTGGAAGAGATGAAAACAGAAACAGAGAGAGTATAATGAGACGAAGGGAGATTCAAAACACCAGAACAAAGTGAACCGAATTTTAAAACGAGATTAAACCTGGATTTCTTTTGTGACGGATGAGAGCAACACGAGGAAAGGTTGGGAGGGATTATTTTGGATTTTCGTTTTTTTTCTGTGATCGATGGTGTCCGTGTTTTTTTTTAATCCGGCTGGCCAGGGTGTTTTTTTATTCTTCTTTCAGTTTGAGAATGATGGGTCTCCTAGGAGGCCCACATGATTCCTATTTTATTTTTCAAACCCCTGTCTCCCCTATTTCCCCCCTCTGTTGTTGATTTGTTTAATTTTTTTTAAACACAACATTTAGTTTATAAATTGTTTTTTATTAATGATGTTGCCAAAACTTTATTGAACACTTTGCTAATCTTTGGTTCGTTTTTGGGTCGATGATGATACCCCATAGTTGTTTTTTTGTCAAATTATTGATGAAAAATAACAAACCCGAGACCAACTTTTCATTTTTCAATTTTTATCGATTTTTATTCATTTTTATACACTTTTATCACCTTTTGGTCCATGACGAATTTCAATAAATATTATCGGTCAAATTATTGATAGATGATATTTTATTCAAGACTATTTCATTTTCCTTTTCATTTCCATTTTTATTCACTTTTTCGGATCGATGATGTCTTTAGATTCGTAAGCGTCGCGTATCAAGGTTGATAACCTTCTCGATTTCAAATCTATGGGAAATAACCATTGGGGTAATTTTCCGTACTTTGGAATCGTGATAGGCTACCTTCGATTAATCGGCATTATGTTTGCGATTAAGACGAGATTTTATTCTTTCGTGTCCCGATTCGATTCACTAAACTAACCAATAACTTTAATTTTTGTTAAATATTATTATGAATATTATTGTCATATTATTATTCATATTATCATATCTCATTATTCATATTCATTCACCCATATTCGAAAATACCTAATAAATTATCGAAACTCCTAAAAGCCGAATTGGTGGACTGTTGTATCATTGGTTATTTGTAGAAACCCCAATTTTGAGTTGTGCCCGACTTTGCTCAAGGCGTAGTTTAGGACACAATGCACACACACAACTTTCTCTTGGGCTACCTGACAATGAGACCCCTTTATTTCCTGCAATCCCGTGTAACTTACATGTATCCCTCTCCCATTCCGATGTATGTTTCGCATTTCTTTGATTATTAGTTTATCTCCTAGGAGCACCCATAGGGACTAGAGCAGATCAAACTATTTTCAAACTAATTCTCGATTCATCATCGAGCCATTTTCAAACAACCTCGTAAGTCGAGTGCTCATACGCATTCGTCATCAACCTATTACAACTCGACCCTTGATGCGTAAGTCAATTCGGTCTCTTTTTTCAAACCATTTCATTTCCAACACGCTTTGCACGCGATAATAAGTCAAACCCTTGATCCAACATCAAGTGGATTTTCGTAACAAACTAACAATCAATTAACAACTATTCAATCCTTTTCAAGGTGTAAAGAGTGAGTTCAAGTATTTGAGCTTGCTTTCGATTGTTTGGATGCGAGTTATCTTATTCGTGTGTGAGAAATTGACGCCTCTAAATAAAATTAACAACTCGATATCATTCAACCATCCTTCAACCGCCATCCAATTACGCAAACACCATTCCAAACTTTAACAACTTTCTTTTCACGATGAAAAAGAGAGGGTTCCAAGTCTTTGGTTCGCTCTCCCGACTACTTGGGTCCGAGAAGCCTTTCTTAAGTTTCAAGTAGTCGTCATCCGATCAAACTCAACCATTCAAACAACATTCTTTTGCGATGAAAAAGAGAGTGTTCCAAGTCTTTGGTTCGCTTTCCCGATTACTTGGGGTCTGAGAAGTCTTTCTTAAGCTTCAAGTAATCGTCATCAATTCAACTCCACCCTTTAAAACACAACCTTATTCTTCAAGATGAAAAAGAGAGAGTTCCAAGTCTTTGGTTCACTCTCCCGATTACTTGGGTCTGAGAAGTCTTTCTTAAGCTTCAAGTAGTCTTCATCCGTACCCACTTTCAACCAATTCAAACCCGTTTCTTTCGTGGTCGTTACCACGAACTACGAACGCTCTGATTCTTCATTCATTCTTGAGTGTAAGATACGTAGGCACAAGATTGCGATGATCTTGGCGAGCACAATCCCCTCCATCTTCCATTTTCCCCATCCTCTCCCGTAGTCGAACTACGACGCTCTGATTTCTCATTCTCGTCCGAATGAGCATACGTAGGCACAAGGGCCCCAATCCTTGGTGAGCACCCTATCCTCTAACCATCCCCTTTCCCCTAGTGTATTTATCCCTTTATAGTATCCTTTAGCATTTAATAGTGAGAAGAGAAGAATTAAGTTCAGCTAACATCCATCACAACTCGAATTAAGAGGTTCCCGTCGAGTACGACGAACGTGAGGGGTGCTAATACATTCCCCTCGCGTAACCGACTCCCGAATCCAGGAATATGGTTGCGATGACCGTGTTCCTTCCGTGTTTATGAGGTTTTATCGATATTTTCCTCTCCCGTTCATTTGGGAAAAATAAAGTTCGGTGGAGACTCTGTCGAACCGCATTTCCGCGCCTTTCGCGCGAGGGTCGTATGTTCGAAATGAATTTTCGAGGTGCGACAAGGGGCAATTGTTATACCCCAAATTTTACCCTTAGATTCTTTGATCTGTTGTATATCATCTTAGGTTAATCATCCATGCATAACTAACTGTTTTATTAGTTTTTGTTTGTCTTGTGAAGATAGGTTTGCAGAAGAAGGTTTAGAAGTCATAGATGCTTGTGTGTGTGTGTTCATAATCCCTTGCAAGCTGTGTTGAATTCCTGTGGATATAAAAGGAAATTTATGCCCTCTTTATTAGTCCCATAGTCAATCCATGGTCATTGTTGCACCCTAATTTTTGACCGTAAGGTGCCACCTCTTCTTGCATTCTCATGTTGTTATTTGACTATATTTTATTTAATATTTATGTGACTAACCAATTTTTGCGCAGACGCAGTGATATCGAGCGAGACGGCGTTCATTCTTATAGTCAATCATTATGCATAGCTAACCTTTTTAACCAACTTGTTTGTTTATTGTGTGAAAGATAGGTTACTGCTGGAAGTTTAAGGAATCACGAAGTGATACACATAAGGGCTTATTATTCAAGGATTGGGGTTTATGCCATCTTGTTGTCAGGAGTCGTCTACCATTGTTCAAGGATTAGGGTTTATACCATCTTGTTTTCTTGAAGAAATCCATTCGTTTTCACTCAAATTGTTTTTCAAAATAATTTATAACGCCAACTTTACCCAATTTTTCTCACTTTGGTGAAGAATTGGAAGGAGGATGATGAAGTAAAACACATGATCTCTTGTTGTATGCTTCGAATAAAAACCCTACTGATGATGTAAGGCATTATTTCAACCGTCTAAACACCAAAAATAGTTAACCCCTCTTTTAAGCCTCGAGAAAAGATCTGTTTTTTCTCCCAAATCGAAACCTCATTTTTAGCCTGGGGCAGGGTAATATCAAAAAAATAATAACGAATATCTTTCAAAATTGGGTGGGCACAAATATACTAACCCTTTATTCCTCCACTTTACAAGTCATAAACTAAGCCCATATACGACCTTCAAAGTCCTAATTGAAGTAAGGTCTAATTCGAAAGCATACTCGATGAGATATTGTTTCCTGACTCTTTGAGCTATGCTTAAATTAAATCGGCTTTATAAATAATTTTTAATTTGTATCCTAACTAGTGGTTTCGATCATAAGTTATAACGATATCCCTTTCAAAACTTCAAGACAAACGTGTGTTGCATTAAACGTTTCAGAATTAACATTTCTGGCTTGCTAAATTTGCTTGATATCTTAGAAAGATTACATACAGACATTATTGTTGGAATTTGAAGACTATGCTGACCTAGAGCAAGTTATTTCCAAGTGGCTATTCTGTGAAAATTTCTCCTTAAGAGATATTCTTGAAGACTCAGTCATAACACCGTCAATCAGGGGCAGTTACGTCGAGATTCGGCGAATCTCTCCGAGAGTTTGAAAACAGTGGGGCATTTGGACATCATGTTTTCTATAAAATCCTCTCGAGATGTTTTTCTTAAACCATGTGACTTAGGGCGTTTGGAATTTGAAGAGAAGCGGATCCCCAGAAAGCTCAACTCCGACATGATCAACAACCGTGATGACCTAGGATATTTGTTTTATCCCCTATGAAGCTTCAGTTTGGGTACCTCTGTCTACAACTCCGTACAACCTTTCAAACTTATCAAGATGTTATATACCAAATGGATTGATCTCTATTCCCCAAAAGGAATATTGAAGCCTTGAAGCATGAGTGTGATCCCACATTTGGTTCTCCGTTTATCCCCAGTGGTACTTCTATCTTCGAAGATTGGTCGAGATGTTTATCCCGAGATGTTTATTTCATCTCCGATCGCCTCTTTCTGTTTGTTTTGTCAGCATACGCATAGCATAGCATAGCATATAAGTAGACAACATAGCATGTGCATTTCTTTGCATTCTTTGTGTTTGTTCTATTTCCATCGCTTTGGCTATAGTTATCCCTAGGTGTTTGGGTGTGTCTTATCCCTCCAAATAGATTTGTCGACCCTAGGTAGAAAGAGCATGATTTTTCATTTTCCCCATGGAGTTCGATCCCCATGGAAGATGGTTATTTTAGTACAATCCCATTTGAGTTCATACCTCATTGGACAAGTCTTACTTGACAGTTTCTTTTCGGCTACTTCCCGAATCGAACTTCGGTTTTTGGCAATCACATCGTGGACGTCTCCAACCTTTGAACATGGATCAAGTGTACATTTATTTTGCACTCTGTTCCCCGGGAAGAGTAGACATACATTTCTTCAACAATAGCATCACAGGATTTTCTCGAACATCTATCTCTTTATTTGAGCAACTCGTTTTGATCAGGATCCTATTCAAAACGAAAAACGACATTTTTCACAAGACAGATCATTTACCCTTAGTGGGTCCTTCAACATTATTGATTCATCAGAGAAGACATTATAAGACATCTCTCTTTATTTGAGAGCTTACATAATATTTTACAATTACAACAAAGATACTCCGCAGGAATGACTTCCCCAGTGAGTTCATCACACAAGTTTACTTCCGCCAAGTGACATCTCCCCGGAGAAGTCGAAGAAGTTTATCACAATAGTCTCTCTTTATTTGAGAAGGCATACATTATCATTCAACCGACTCACATTTTTCTGAAGATCCCCGATGAAGCTTTACAACCTCCAATACATTACAAATTACATCTACAAGGTCAACATCTACAAGTTCAAACATTTACAGTTCTACAACAACAATTGACAATCCACAACAACATTTACAATTTACAAAATCCTACAATCTACAGAATTCTACAACAACAATTTACATCTACAGTCTACAACGACAACTACAGTCTACAACGACAACTACAGTCTACAACGACAACCATTTGAACATCTTACAGTTCCTGGTTAATCTCGGCAGTAGATTCCCAGAAGACCTCGACAGTAGGTAGTTCTATTTCATTTCCCGGTTAATTTCGGCAGTAGATTCCCAGAAGACCTCGGCGGTAGGTAGTTCTATTTCAGTTCCTGGATAATCTCGACAGTAGATTTCCAGAAGACTTCATCAGAAGTATTTCTCCAACAGACTTCAACACAGAATCTCGGCAGTAGAATCCTTACAGATCTTAACAGTACATACTTTGGCAAAAGTATTCTCAATTACAGTTACAAGTCTCGACAATAGACTTCTCTAGTTGATATCTCGAATCAACTACATTTGACATATACAGTAGATCCCTCAAAAGGATTTCTCTTCCAAGTTCTTCACAACATATTTACAAACACTTTGTGATTGTCAATCCTTCCCCGTGGAGACTCGCTCGTTGAGCATGTTCTTCCTGTGTGTCGTGTTTAGTTTCTCCCCTGTGGCGCCATTTCTTCACAGGACCCCCTGTCTGTCTTGCATTCTCATATCATTGCATATCATTTGCATACGGTGGCCTCTTATGGCCAAAATTCGTGCAGTGTTTATATTTAAGTCCCTCCTATCTCGTCGAGACGGAGATTTCAATATCCATATCTCCGAATAGGAGTAACTTAAATAGGGGCATTTGTTGCACCCTAATTTTTGACCGTAAGGTGCCACCTCTTCTTGCATTCTCATGTTGTTATTTGACTATATTTTATTTAATATTTATGTGACTAACCAATTTTTGCGCAGACGCAGTGATATCGAGCGAGACGGTGTTCATTCTTATAGTCAATCATTATGCATAGCTAACCGTTTTAACCAACTTGTTTGTTTATTGTGTGAAAGATAGGTTACTGTTGGAAGTTTAAGGAATCACGAAGTGATACACATAAGGGCTTATTATTCAAGAATTGGGGTTTATGCCATCTTGTTGCCAGGAGTTGTCTACCATTGTTCAAAATACAACCCAATAAGCTCCATATCAGAGATTTATGAGACTAAGAATTCAAGATTTATCCATTGTGCTCATGAAGTGAAAACAAGGGGGAATTCAAAGTCAAGTCATGATTCAATTTGAAATATCCACAAAATTTATGACAAGAGTTTCATCTTTGAAATTTACCAAGTTAGATATTCAAGATCCATGTTCTTTTCAAAAAATTCATGACAAGCACCAAACTTTGCATATGTGGATACAAAGTATGGTTGCCTTACAAGACTCAAGATTGATGTGGAAGGTTGTTAAAAGCTTAGATTTTAAAAGATCAAGCATGGAATTTCAAGATTCAAGGCATAGGAAACATAGTTATGAGATCAAGGGGATTTACGTATATTTTAATCAAGATCCAAGATCACAAACTTTACAATCAGAAGAGTATTTGGATATACAAGAATGAGTTAATTTTAAATTACAAATACACCATCATTCCACAGTTCTTCTACAAGAGGATAAATTTCCATATAACTATCAAGTTTAAGATGGAGTGTTCATGAGCTGCCTTGTAATACTTCTTGAAGTTATCAAGTTTGACACCTTGTCGTCCTAGTACGAATATTGGAAAGTCATGCGCCAATGGATTATCATCGATGATGGAAAACAACAGGGAAAGGAATTTCTTCAAGCTTCAACGCAACAGTTACCGGTTATCTCTTTGCTCTTGATTCCTGTAGGAAAACAATAGACAGTCAGTCCTAAAATCTCAACATAAATGTCGTGGCAGCGCTTCTATCCTGCAGACAGAATGTGTATAGATTCACAGAAAGCTGTTTCACAGTTGCAACTTATCGCAGGACGTGCTCACAAACCATACATCCAATTCCTGATAAATCACTTTGGAAGGAGTTGTCTGAAGGAGATGCTAATGTTAGCCAAGCTCTTGAAGTTACAATAAACCCACCTAAATCACTCTACCAAAGGCGGTTGATTTCTGTCACATTACTGATAACACCTGTGAATTGAAGGAGGTTATAAAAATGGAAGTTGAAATACTTAAGTCACTAAACTTTGAAATGGGCACCCTCATGTTAACGCATTTCTAAATGAGTCTGTTGGGTTCGCAACTGAGAATCAAAAGACTTCAAAATTACAAACGAAGTTTCTGTGTAATTACCTTGTTGGGCTAAGCTTGTATAGGATTCTTGCCTTCTATTGTCACTACATCTGTTTCCAGATTTATTATTAGACCCAGTGTACATCCTCGGATTTCATCTCTTAGTGGAAGCCTGGTTCACAAATCTGCTGAGCTGGAAAGTGTGCACTCGTTCTACATGATTTATAGTGTCATTAAAAGCTGTTAGGGAAAAATACAAACAACACAGGTTCGAATACGTTGTGAGCTTACCTTCACCACCGGAAGTACCAAGACAATACTTTGAAGAAGAGTGATGTTGGTGAATGAGGAGAGCAACAACACAATCTAGGCTTCGACAATTCCTTCTTCTACCTGACCAGCTACGAAACCATTACAAGCAAAACACTCTCACCAAAGGATCCATATTGATAATCCATATCGCCGCTTCAGTTGCTACCACAGGCCCTGCGAAATCCATGAGTTTCACGCGGGAGATGTTCACCAGAGTTCCTTCCAATGGCACCCTCAGAAGTTCCTGCGAAAATAACCAAAGTCAGCAGCTTACATTGGAATTAAGGACCTGCAAAGCACCAAATGGAGTTAAGGACTGCAACCGGTATTTCGAACGCCATTGCTAGAAACAAAACGCCTACAGAGGACCCTATAAAGGAAGAATGAGAAATTCATCAACAACCAGACCAAACACTCTTGAGTGTTTTCCATCACAAAATTCAAGCAACTATGTGGCGATTTTGAACACATTACCAACACCGTCACCGAAGCAAGCAATCAAAACATTCAGACACATATCAGTTCGAACCAGTGGAATAGAGATTGAGTTTAGAAAGAGCATACCCTGTATCACCAGTTTTTCGTGAAATTTCCCACTGGACGCAACAAACACGAATCCCCCTCTGGGCTTCTAATTCATCATTTGGCCCAAATAATTGTTACCTGTACCTGCCAAAACGAAATCTCAAATTAGCAAAATCAATCAGGAATATTCCCACAAGAAGATTCGTTTCTCTCGATTAAGTCACAAAATCAGAAGATTGACAGTCATTACTACAATCATTTGGAAAGGGAAGTTTTCAATTTGATTTATCCTAAAAAGGAATATCCAAATCAGCATTCAAACGTTCCAATCAGACTTTAACACAGGCCTATATAAAGAGATGGATAAGAAGAAGGGAAGACGACGGTGAAAGAAACCCTAGAGGCAATAAACTGAAACTTCGGAGCAAGAGAACTTATCTTCTCGGTCCGTCGGAGCCATCACCAGCCACCGCGAGCATAACCGGCGACGCTTCCATCCCGTCACCTCGAGCACGATCCCACTGTCCACAATTTCTGGTAAGTCGACGATTCACGCCGAGATTATTGATTCTCTGATAGTTTTTTGTTTGTTTCAGGTGAAGAGATGAAGGAAACAAAAGAGACGATCGAGGAGAAGGAAGCGGTTCTCGATTTGGGAACTCAAAGGGGATTAGGGTTCCTTTTGTCACTGTTCTAATTTTCTGTTGTTATCTCACACACACATAGCATTACACACATACTCACCTAATCATTTTATTAACCGTTAATTCACAATTAATTCACCCTAATATTAAATCAAGCTAATTAACCTTTAATTAGATCATCAGCTTTTTTTGATCAATTCAATTTCAATCTCCTTGCTTTTAAAAAAAAAAACTGAATCATTAATCCATTACTTAATAATTAAATTATTTTTATACACTTTTCTATCAATTTAATAATATTTTGATAAATAAATATAATATATTTGTTCATGTTCTTAATTAAAATCTGTTTTCGTTTAATTCAAACCTATTTTTATTTAATAAGTTCTACCCATTGTTTAATAATAAAAACCTTTTCATATATTAATATTTAAAACAACTTTTGTTAAAATTAGTTAACCCAATAATTATTAACGTTGTTTTTGGTTTTATTTAATTCTATTAGGTGCGTTTTATTTATCATTATTATTAAAACAAATTAACTAAACTTAAATAATTAGGCATTCTTCTTAAAATTAATAACTCTTTTATTATTATCGTGCTGATCATTAATTAATCCTTTTTTTTAAAAAAAATGACACCTTATTAGATTAAAAACCTTTTTCTCCTTACTTTAATAATAACACTTTTATTAAAATTCTAGTTAGTTCGTTTTTAATAATAGGATCCCTTTTATTTAACTCACTTAATATTTAAAATAATTTAAAATTAAACAAACATTTCTTAACAATCTCACCAAAAAAACTCTTTCTTGAAAAATCAATTCATATAGTCTAGCTCAACATTTTTCTTAAGACAAGATAATACAACTTCATTCTAAAATCAAACTACAACTTTTTCCTCGACTCGTCTTAAAAACAATCCTCTCTCAAGACCATTCGAACTAAAATCAAATCAACAATTAAAATCAATCAACAGCGTAAAATACAACCCAATCGTGCACATTCACGTTGACGACACATTTACTCTCACACACTTCAGCGCTTTCATGCGTATGTGTATGATTTTATTTCCGCAATTTATTTACAAGCAATTTACATTATCGTCATTTATTATTATTGCATTGTCTGTCCAAAGGAAGAATCTGCGCATGATCTCAACAATCGTGCGTATGCATCATTTGCATCATTTTCCCACATGATCCTTGATCCCATTCAAGTTGATCTCTAGGATAGATCCTACCCCATAGGAAGGACTTTTGCCTTTATCTTTTACAACATAGAAACAAAACAATTCAACTCAATACAAAACATTCAAACATTAGAGAAATAGATGTTAATCATCTTAAGCGAGATAGAATCTCCCCCCCACATCAATACAAACAACATGTAGAGACTTTGCCTTAAGAGAGATAGAGGCGTACCTCGTCGATCCCAATCCGAGTACTTGAGCCCTTCTCTTAAGATGATGCAAAGACTATTTTCCTACAATTTGTGGCGGTTAAATCTCTCTTAAAATGATGACCCGTCTTTTCTCCTAAAATCAATCAACCAACTACCCTAAACTCGTAGGAACTTTGACCATAGTCAAAGAACTCCTCATACCCTTTAGGAGAACTACAAAATACTCTGATTCCACTCCCGTAAGGATATGTAGGCATAAGATGCGACATCTTATCGAGTATATTTAGATATAAACCCCTAGGTCTTTAACCTTTAAGTACATAAACTTAGCAATAAACAAACATAAAACAAGAGGTTCCTGTAGAGTACTACAAAAACTTAGGATGCTAGTACCTTCCCTAAGTTTAACCAACCCCCGAACCTAAAACTCTCTAAACCTTGCATTTGCCTTGCATTGTGGGAATTTCAATCTTTATCCCTTCCTTTGGACAAATCAAAAGTTCGGTTGCAAAAATGAATTAAAGATTCAAACTAATCAATAGTTTGGTATCCGATTTTCACCGCGACAATCATTTGTCTCAAAGTTTCTCAGAGGTTTCCCCAAGGAGGATGGTGGTTTGTATAGATTTTGGGTGTGGCCATTTGAGAGCTGGTTGAAGTTTCGTGGCAAGTTGCATTACAAGTGTTATACTTATTTCTAAGGGTTCCTCAAGGCATGGTTCAAGTGAAAAGATCATCATTGTCTAAGGTTTGCTCGAAGTTTCATTAAAGTCAAGATGTTTCTGGTTGATTAAACTATGAAGAGGAACGTGACTGAACGGAATATTAAGGATAACAGACTCGTAGATTCAAGAGTGTTTCAAATAGATTAAGCTCTTAAAGTCAAAAAGGGGAAGAATGTTCGTGTGGATTTAAACTTGGGATTCAAGTAACAAGTGGATTGTTCATTAAGGCTAACCACATCATTATCCATATTTTTTTAAATCCATTTCTTTCCCTTATCTTTTTTTTCCATATTCAAACTCATATCAAATATCCATTAATCCACTTTTAATCCTTCATATTTTCTAACCATATTCAAACCAATTTCAATCCCACTTTCAAAATATAACTATAAGTCAAATCCAAATCTACATGCCATTCCTACAATCCAATTTGAAATCCAATGAAACCCAATTCCAAAACTAACTCTATTATCTAATTCCATATTCCAAATCCATGTCCAAATTCAAGCGAAGTGATCAAGATTAAAAAAGATCAAGTTCTATTATTTCCAATATAACTCAAGATTCATACAATACTAGTTCAAAGAAAAAGTTACATGATTAGTGTCAATGCATGGATTCGTGTGATCAAAGTTCAAAAAAAAATTCATAATTATTTATTCCTACAATTCAAGCTTATCCCAAGATTGAAAAATTCAAAGAATACAAAATACAAATTATATTTTTACAAATTTCACATGGACATTCAAAAAGAATCTAGAAGAAGTTCATGAAGAATTCCAATATATAAAAGGATTGTTTCTTCAAAAAGAGAATTGTTTGTTCTAAAATAAAAAAAGGTAAAGATACAAAGACCTTTCTACAAAGGGGGTCATACCATGAACCATTACAAACTCTACTATAAAACATTGAATTACAAGAGCTTGTTCCAAAATTGAAAGTCCAATTCAAGACCTCATGAAAATTCCAAGAAAGTTTCCAATGAAAAATCTAAATACATCACCATTAAAGGATTTCTACAATAAAGAACGGAAAGATTAAAAGGGTTCATTACAAGTTTTTACAAAACATAATCTTGTAGTGTCATTTGAAATGAGAAGCCACATGGGTTTATGGAGAGGGATCCCAACTGGGAGCTCAAGGGAAACTCCAAATTGAGGAAGAAAATGTTGACAAAACTATAGGAAATGAGGATGCATCAACATCGGATAGTAAAAGCAAACAAACTGCTGCATCGTCATCCCCAGATAGAAAATGAGGCTAGCATGGCTAAAGCATCGACAATATGATTTTTAGACCTTGGGACATGTCGGAAAGTGATCTCATCAAAGTATTCGATCATTTCAACAATGTAAGCTTTGTATGGGATTAACTTTTCGCCCTGGGTCTCCCATTCACCTTTGACTTGGTAGACCACTAAAGCTGAATCTCCACTCACTTCAAGAATTTTGATTCAGAGGTCGATAGCTGCTTCGAGGCTAAGAATGCATGCTTCGTACTCGGAAACATTATTTGTATACTCAAAGTCTAACCTTGCTGTAAATGGGGTATAACCGCCATCAGGGTTCATCAAGACAACACCTATATCGTGCCCACTGTAATTAGAAGAACCATCAAACATTATCATCCAACTAGAACCTGGCTCGGGACCTTCATCAGGACCCGACTTTCCACAATATTTCTTCACTAACATAATGTCTTCGTCATGAAATTCAAACTTTAGAGGCTCATAATCTTCAACCGGTTAGTCTGCAAGGTAATTTGACAAGATACTTCCTTTAATAGCTTTTTGAGTCACATATTGGATGTCATATTCAGATAACAACATATGCCAATGGGAAAGTCTTCCAGCCTGAGCAGACTTCTCAAAAATATACTTTATTGGATCCATTTTCGAGATTAACAAAGTAGTGTGACAGATCATGTATTGCCTGAGACGCTTAGCATCCCATGCTAAAGCACAAAAAGTCTTTTCCAAAAGCGAATACCGAATTTCACAATCAGTAAACTTCTTTCTCAAATAGTAGATGACGTGTTCTTTTCGTCCAGTCTCATCGTGTTGGCCCAATACGTAACCCATAGACTTCTCGAGAACAGTCAGATACATGAAGAGTGGTCTTCCAGGAACAGGAGGAATCAAGATAAGAGGCTTTTGTAAATAACCATTGATCTTCTCAAATGCTTGCGAACAATCAGAATTCCAATCAATAATCTGACTCTTGCAGAGTAACTTGAATATTGGCTCACAGGTAGCAGTCATATTGGAAATGAATTTGGAAATATAATTCAGGCGTCCAAGAAAACCTCTGATATGTGTTTCAGTTTGCGGAGCGGGAATTTCATGAATGACTCGGGCTTTATCAGGGTCTACTTCAATTCCTCGTTGGCTGACGATAAATCCAAGTAACTTTCTAGATCTAATATCAAAAGTACACTTGGCAGGATTCAGTTTCAACTAGTATTTCCTTAGTCGTTCAAATAATTTCAGCAAATGAACCAAATGGTCCTCTTCACTTTAGGACTTAGCAATCATATCATCAACGTACACCTCAATCTCTTTATGCATCATGTCATGAAAGAGAGCGACCATCGCTCTTTGATATGTTGCCATGTGTTCTTCTGGCCGAAGAGCATAACTTTATAAGAATAGGTTCCCTAAGGAGTAATGAATATAGTTTTTTCTCTATCATCAGGGTCCATCTTAATCTGATTATAATTGGAGAAGCCATCCATAAAAGAAAAGACTGCAAAGCGGGTTGTATTGTCCACAAGTGTATCAATATGCGGTAGAGGTAAATAATTTTTTGGGCTTGCTTTGTTCAAATACCTATAGTCTATACACATTCTAACTTTACCGTCCTTTTTGGGCACTAGCACAATATTGGCTACCCACTCAGGGTACTTTGTGTTGCACCCTAAAATTTGCTCAACCTATTTCACCTGGTTTATGTTTTAATTGCATTATCATTTGCATAGTCACATCATGTACATGGTCCAATCATTTGCATATCATAACATAGCAAGTCATCTAACAGGGGATCAAGTGCCATCCTTATCTAAAAGAAGCACATCAAGGGGCCTTATTTAAGCTGAAGAACATCCAAGTCATCAAGGAATGGGTTGAAGCTTTGAGGAGATTTGAGTGTCAACCAGTGGATTTCTCTCCTAACTTGAGGAATATTAAGAATCATCAGTGAGATGAGAAGCATGGAATGTGAGTATGAGGTGTGTATAGATCTCATGGGGTGTCTAGAGGGCATTATTGAAAATGAGGCAAGCCATTGACTCAAGTTCAAGAGCCACAGTTGAGGTGTGTACAAGTAGGGTTTCATCTGGGTAACCCTAGGTCAAGGAGAGCAAAGAAAGGGCACCAAGACCTAGCTCTCAGTCATGGAAGTCATGGATTGATATGTTGAAGCATGTGTATGGATGAGTCAAGATCAAGTTCAAGAGAGTCAAGAGTGATGGGATGTGTTTGATACAGGGTTCCTAGGGTAAAATCCCCTGTATAGCACTGAACTTCCAAGCCACATAAGTCAAAATACAAGTTTCAATTGGATTATTGGCCAACATGAAACTTGTATAGCTTCTCAATAGATTTAATTTGAGTACTAGAATTCTTCAAGAAGATTTATAGAACTCAAGTTATGGTTCTTGCAAGTTATGGGTCACCAGAGGACATTGAAATTTATCTGTGAAAGTCACTTGACTTCCAAGCAACTTTTGCCCATCAAGGAGTTTTCAAATGGATTCTTGGCAACCATAAGAATTGTAGGTCTTGATCTTAGATTTAATTTTAGTAATAGAAGTCCTCAAGAAGATTTGTGGAACTCAAGTTATGATCTTGGCAATCCAGGGGTATTTTGGGAAAGTTGAATTATAAGTCATTTTTCAACATAGGTCAAAATCTCTATCTTCCACTCCTCAAATGGAAAAATGTTCAACATGAGATGTGCTTAAAATGATGTTTTTAGGTCAAATAAGAAGTCATGGGTGATTGGAATGGCTTGTATCACAAAGTTGCCCAAAATGGCCTAAAAAGGGAGATTTTTCAAATGATTCAAAGGAGGGAAATTGGGATTTTTGAGATATGAGGCATACACATGGCATATGGGTAGTCATTTTGAATGGAAATTGGATTTCAAACACATTGGAAATGCCACAATTTTGAGATGAGCCATGGTTTTATGAGTTGCTTTGGAAAATGCTTTCTTACATCATAAGTAACATATGCCAAATCCTTCACAAGAGCAAAACCAAGGCTCCAATCACTCCTAACACATTCAAAATATCATTTGGAGAGAAATTGAACAAAGAATAGGGTGCTGCAACAAGCTAAACAGAACTGTCATATGAGCATGAGATGGAAAATTCCACATGAGATGAGAAGTTGAATTTATCCTAGGGATCATTCCAGAACTTTCTGGAGCTTTCAAGCATGTTCTATATATAGATTAGAAGTGGTTCAGAGCATTGATTGGTGAAAATTGAGAGAGATTGGAGAGATAGAATTCTGAATTTGCTCCTTGCAAAACAGAATCGGTTACATCATTTTGATCCGTTTCAATCCATTCTTTTGTATTCAGTAGTTTCCTTTGGAGTTTGTGAGTGATTCCATATAGAATTCAAGCCAAGATTGTTGCAGAATCGTGAGATAGCACTTGGAGTTCATAGCTTGCAATTGAAAATCACATCTGGTGATTCAAGAGGTTTCAACACGATTCATTGCATACAGAAGTTCAATCAAGTGTCATTGATCATATCTGGAGGTTCTTGAAGCTTAATTTGAAGCTTTCATCACTCTGTTCATCCAAAATTCGCAGGTTAGTAAAATTCATCATGTAGCATAATTCATATATAATTGCTAGGTTTTAGGTGTTTAGATGCAATGTAGATGATGGCTAGGTGGTTTCTGGTAAAGAAATTCAAGGTTTAGAGACAAATTTAGGTGGAACCAATTTTCTGTTGAGGATCATTTCTTGCAGTTTTTGATGATTAAAGCTTAGTTTGAATGGTTAGTTTTACTCAGGGTGAGGTGTAGATGATCCTAGGATTGTTAATCTGAAGAATGGTGAAGGTTGAGGTTTGAGCAGATTTTGAACTCTTTATCGTGTTTTGAAATGGAGGACGTTCAATGAAAATGGATGATGTGGTTGAGTTCCTAGTGAGAAAACGAGTAAGATGATGTATTCATGTGTAGGTTTTGGTGAGTATTCATGAAGATAGCATTTGGGGATGACGGTGGCGCCACCTCTGGCCACCGTCTGGTTCACGTTCCCTCCCAGATTTAAATTGGGGAAGATGACCTTTTGACCATTAGATGAGAGGAAGACCTTTGATCTAAGGGCCATGATGCATTCTCATTTTGTGAAGAAATCTGAACCCCCCCTCAACGCACCGTTTCACTTAATGTTTGGTTTTGGGCTCAGATGAACTTTGCTAATCACACCCCAGTTGTAAGGCCCATTGAGAAACCAACGCGAATTAATTGCTATTCGCCACGAGCTTTTCTCATTTTCCTTGATTTTCCATATTATTTTCTGAGTTGTTTTGCGATTAGCACGCGTATGATATCCGCACCCCCTCCTGAGCCCAACTTCATTTTTGAACTGGATAGCATTGCTATTTGACACGCCTCTTTTGCATTTTTCTTTCATTTTCTTTAATTCTCACATTTTATTTTAGGTTAATGAAATAATTCATATCAATTTGAAAAATAATCATTTTAAGATGGATTTTTTTCCCTAATTCCCTTAGGACCTCTAGAAAATTATGAAACAATAAAAATATTATTTCATGCTTTTTTATATTTTTTGGTATATTTTACAATATTATTGCTTTTATTTTGCATTTGTTTGATACCTCATTTTTCTGAATTTAGTATGAGATATTGGTGCATGATTTTTGATTTATTCTTGTGAGGTTGATTATATTAGGGAAGCATGTATCCTTAGGAATTTTGTCATATTTTTGTCAATAAAACTTAGATTAGTTTGAGAGGTAGATAGGAGAGGTATTAGAATTAGGGTTTCACAACACTTAGGTGTAGTTTAGGGCATAGTTTGGGGACCTAGGGTTTGATTTAGGCCTTGGGGTTTACATGGGGTATAGGGTATATAACTAGGTTCCCTTAGAAATTAATCTAGGATTTTATATTGAGTATTACTATTTTACTTGATTTTTTGCAATTTGAGTGGTGATGGTGTGTTTTTCCTCTTGGGCATTTTGCTTGTTTGTTTGGTTTGGGTTATTTCAATTGGGGCTTAGGCTTGGCTTGTTGGGGCTTATGAAGACATTGGAGATTATTGGAGACAAAGGATGGAGCTTGGAGCATGAATATTCTTCCCCTTGAAGGTGGCTTAGGAGATAGGAAATGTAAGAAGAGCTTTAGATTAGACTGATTTCTTCTTGCAAACATAGAAAGCATCTTGTGCTTCTATACCTCCCTATGACAAAAAGTCCTTTTAGGGTATTCACATCCCTCCTTTGGAGGGATAAGTGACATACTTTAGAAGTATAACTTTGAGGGAATCTGTCCCCCACAATGCTAAGTGCTTATAGGCTTCCCTTGGTTGTCAATAAGCTGTTTAGCATTTCAACTTAATCTGATAATTGATTCTCTTCTGGAGTGGTGGCATTGAAGTTGGGAACCTATTGGAGAATGAAGTTCATTGAAGATTGGTGAAGTTGAAGCTTGTGCCTGCCAAAGCTGGTTATTTGTTGGAGTTAGGGTTCTGCTGCTTTTTGAAGCTGTTACTTGTTGGGGTTCAGTGCTTGCTAGAGCTTGAGGATTTTTGGAGACAGGAGCTTATCTAAAGCTTGGGGATCATTGAAGAGTGAAGATGGGGTCTTGCTTGAAGTTGTTGCTGTCAATTTTTTTGGCTGTTAATCAACTGTAGCTGTCAGAGCTGTTGCTGTTTGAGCTGCTTACTGTAGGAGCTGGTGTTGCTGTCAGAGCTGGTGTTGGGTTTTATTTCTTTTCTGTATTGATTGTTGGCTTGTACAGCTTGCCCCAAAGGTTTGAAGTGAATACTGTTCACTTTGCCTGTTGTCTTCCCGGGTTCGAGGTTGAGCGGGACTCCCTTGCCTTGCTTGCATTGCTGCATTGCATGCATTTTATTGTTTACTGTATATATCTGTTTCTTTTCCGTTTATCCCCTAGGATCTCTGTTTCCCTCTGTGCAAGAGAGAAACATGACAGACATTAGGTTTTAACCCATGCATGACAACATTAGGGTAGTTTTGCTTCCCCTTTTCAACCCTAGGCTTTTTAGAGCTTCTTTCTCTTCTTATCTCAAACAACTCAAAAACACAGTAATAAGGTTAATCGATGTCGTACGTTACGAGCCTTAAGCTATTTGAGAAAGGGTTGCTGGGGAGCTTCCTTCTAGTAGTCTGGCTTCTTAGTGTGGCACCCTTTGGGTGACATGCGACGTAGTCACTCTCAAATCATAGTCTCTAGTGCGTCAGAGATTGCACACAAACTGAAAAACACTTCTTTCGAAAAAGATTCAAAACAAACATCAAAGTGTCATTTTTGTCCGCTTGGACTCTTAATCAAGAAAAACCCTTTTTGAAGGTAATAAAAAACCAGTCAGACAAGCTTGTGTCTTCCGTATCCCAAAATACGTTTGCTCTGATCTTTCATGCTGTATGAAAGTACGTAGGCATAGGATGTCGTATCCTAGCGAGCAACCTTCCCCTCCTTTCCCGTAGGTAGGCGAACTACGTTGACTCTGATTTCTCGTTCCAGACGGGAATACGTAGGCATAAAGTGCGATACTTTGCCGAGTCATTTTCATTTTCTTTTCTTTTTAACCCAGACCTGTAGAGTAGATAGAATAACAATCCGTACTAGAAAACAAGCGTGGATCCCGTCGAGTGCGGCGGACGTGAGGGGTGCTAATACCTTTCCCTTACGTAACCGACTCCCGAATCCAGGATTTGGTTGCGATGACCCTTCCTGTCCCGTTTTGCGTTAGGTTTACTCTAAGCGTTTCCCTTCCCTCTGTTGGGATAAATAACGCACGGTGGCGACTCTTCTGTCATAGCCGGCGCCGATTTTCGCAGTAGCGTCAGCTGACGACTCTGCTGGGGACTCCAACGGTTCCCTACACAAGTCAATCCTAGCGCTTGTTTTCCCGTCGTGGGTTTTGTATGGACTTACATTTCTGTCTTTACCTTCCGCAGTTTATTGTTAGCTTTATATTGTTATTGCTGCTGTGGGGAGAGGGTGATCTATTGAGAGATAAGCCGGACCTGGGCTTGAGTGCACCTAGAATTAGTTGTGGAAAGTGGTGGGCGCGTGCATGCTTTGCATGTACCAGTGTCCCGCAAAATCCACGCTCGGACGAGGTTCTTCTGGTTGACTTCTTTTTCAACCCTTTGGGTTGAGGGGGTTGTTGGTTAGTTGGATTGTCGACTCCGGGGACCGATCATTTGGAAGTTGGCTAAGAGAGGCCTCTTCAGGACATGATGATGCCACACCTTCTGGGTATCGTAGCATCAGTCTTGAAAGTCTGTGACACCGACGACCGCATAAGATGCCGTATCTTGAGTCAGTTGATAGGACACCTACCTATGAGAGGGATTGGGGCATGCAGGTAACTTGACCTCCAGATTATCGGTTTTCTTGATTGAGGTTCAGTGGTGGTTGAGGACAATGTTATTGGGTCTGTTGAGACCAGGTTGGAGCATTACGGTTGATCTTTTGAGACCAGGTTTTGAGCAGTTTGTGGGTCTATTTGAGACCAGCATGGTGGATTGGGCTTCTCAGCCATGTGCACTTGATCCCTGTTGCATGTTGCATATTGCATTGTTGCATACTCATTCTGCATATCATTAACGTGTGTCTGTGCTCCAGGTGCATTTTTCATACCTCTGATTCTAGTTGCCCGGATTTCTATCTGCTGATATTATGGATACCCTGAAGAAGACTGTGGCGTACAAGTTGCCTACTCCATATGTTTCTTCTTTGCTTGGTTTGATATCTCTAGCTGATGATGATGTGAAGAGAAGCTTCAGGAAGAGCTATGGGAAGTTACTTAGATTGGTTTATAAACCATCCATGTATGAGCGTAACGGATTGTACACGCTAATGCAGTTCTATGATCCCCCACTGAGGTGTTTTACTTTCCCTGACTTCATTCTGGCTCCGACCATGGAGGAATATGCTGAGATCTTGGAGTTGGCTATCCAGAACAAGGTGCCTTTTGCTCACATGGATGCTGAGCCCAAACTGGAGGACTTGGCTGTTGCTTTGCATTTAGACTCTTCAGAGTTGCTGTTAACCAGGTGGAATGGGGTTCCTGGTTTTTCTCTCAAGTTCCTGGTGGGGAAAGCACAAGAGTGTTCTAAGAATGGCTGTTGGATCGTGTTTAATGTTATCCTTGCTTTGTGTATCTATGGCATCTTATTGTTCCCGAACATGCCTGGCTTTGTTAATTTGGATGCGTTCCACCTGTTTGCTTCAGGCAATCCGGTGCCTACTCTGATTGGAGATTTCTATCACTCTCTGCATTATAAGAACGAGAATAGGAGGGGCAAGAACGTCTCTTGCTGTGTGCCTTTGTTGTATATGTGGTTTGATAGTCACCTGCCCAAGAAGGGTATCTTTGCTGAGTCTGCAGCTACGGTGGAATGGTCTGAGCGTCTGATGGGGCTTTCTTCAGAAGATGTTGTCTAGTTTGATAGAGATCTACTGGGATCTGAGATTATCTACAACTGCACAGGATACCCTAACATTCCTCTGATCGGGAGGAAAGGGTGCATTAACTACAATCCGTCATTGTTGATCAGGCAATTCGATTGCGCTTTGAAAAGCCCGCCAAAAGAGGAGGAAGTGCAGGAATCTTTGTACTTCATAGGTAATTTGAAGGGAGAACTACTGTCCAATCTTCAGCACGCATGGAATAACGTCCACAAGAGGGGTAAGGTGTTTTTGGGTAAGAATGATTGTCAAGCCTATCCCCCGTACAAAGTCTGGATCTAAGATAGAGCAAAGAAGGTGCAGATGTTGTTTCCTACCGTATTACCTCCTGCTCCCCCCGTGATTGAGGAGCCGACTACTGTGTCTATTGAGAGATACGAACAGGTTATGAAGGAGAAAGAAGATATAATGAAAGCCTACGAGAAGTTGGAAGAAGAGCTAATGCAACTCAGGAGTGAAAGGAATGAGGTTGTATATTCCTTCGAGCAGTAAACGAAGTTGGTGAATCAACTAGGCACAGAACTGACTGAACAACGAAAGAAGCATGAGCGATTGGGGATAGATTTCAAGAGCTCTCATGATATGCTGGAGTCTAAGAAGAAAGCACTTGATATAGCCTACCGGGAGATCTCTGTATTCAATAAAACCTGGAATGCCACGCTGACCGGCAATAAAGAAAGAGAAGACAAATTGAAGCTGCAGATCTCCGAGCTGGAAGGTCAGTTGAAAGCTAGCCAGAAGAGGTTACGCGGAGGTATGATGTCTAGAATGCCTTGAACAAAGTTATCAAGCGCAAGAAAGAGTCTGCGTCCCAGAAGCGGAAGCTAGAAGATTGCTTTGGGGAAGGTGTTTGGGAGGAATCCATTGGTGATCTCCAGCGTGTTATCAGGCAAAGGGACTCGCTCGTCGAAGGGTTGCTTTCTCATCCGAATCATCCCAAGACTAAGAGATTGTTAGAGGAGTACCAGGCATACGGTCGCACTTGATTATCTCATGTATTGATGTGTATGCTTTATTTGCATTGTGCTGGCCATCACCAGGATTGTTGGTTGAGGTCATGCCTTCCTATTGTATACTCAGTAATATTGTATTCCTGACTCGATGGGTTTTTCCGCAATGTATGAGATGTTTTCCATAATTGGATTTCGAGCTTCTTATTACTATCACTGTCACTGCACCGGCACTTTGGCACTAGAATCGGGGGTCGATATCCCTAACGCACAGACACACATTGCATCTGCATATTCATTTTTCATTGCCGTTACGTGTTGAATCTGTATCTTATTTCCTGCATTTCCAGGTTTCAGGATTGACAACCCGAGAATGCACCGTTGTTCTACCAGGAACAACTGCAAGAGAATCATGGATCAAGTCCAAGTGGAGATGCAGGAAATCCGCGAGAAGCTGAATTTGTTCATGCAAGCAATGGAGAACATTGATAAGGGCCAGGAGAGCCTCCAGACTTTGGTACAGCCGCTGCTGACGCGGACTAATGGGAATGGCAACAATGACCACAATTCTGCGCACGTGGAGACTATTATGGAGGATGGGTCCCCCACGCCTGTGGTTCCACCTGTAGTGACCCCACCTGTTGTGGTGGTAAACGATGGCACCAACGCTGGCAATGGCAACACAGGGAATGGAAATGAGACTGTTGTTAATAATGTTGGATTTAGGGACGCCAACCAAGGCGGTGGTAACAACAATGGAGGTAATGGTTTTGGCAACAATGGTTTCGGCTACAATAATCAGGGATTTGATTACGTCAATCAGGACAGGAAATTCGGCTTCAACGCTCAGGGTTTCGGTTACGACGGTTTTGGTAACGCTAACCAGGGGTATGGTGGATCTGGTAATATGAATTGTGCTGGGGTGATTCCTGTTAACACCAGGTTTGGACATGTTAGGGTCAACCAGGGTTTCGGTAACGGGGGACGAGGTCCCATGATCAATCAGCAAGGGTTTGGTCGCAACACTGGTTACGACGGATATGGAAATGAAAATGTGAATTGGGGTGAAGACCGCGAGGAGGACGCCTTTTTTGGAAGAGGTGTGGGATTTGAAGGACCTGTTGATCCTGTGCAGAGGATCAGAATGCTTGAAGAACCGATGAAGGGGGTAGTGAATCAGAACTCCACCGGTTTGGATATGACTACAATGGGCCTGGTACCAGGGCTGAGGGTGCCGTTGAAATTCAAGGCTCCCACTTTTGACAAGTACAAGGGAGACACCTGCCCTAAGGTCCATGTCCGCTCTTATTACAGAAGGATGTCCGCGTATTCAGATGATGAAAGGATGCTCATGCATTTCTTTCAGGATAGATTATCAGGACCTTCACTTGAATGGTATATGGGGCTGGAGCCCACGCAGATTAGAACCTGGAAGCAGTTGGCTGATGCTTTCGTGACACATTACAAATATAATAATGATCTGGTGCCAAACCGGGTCCAATTGCAGGGTTTGTCACAGAAGAACGGTGAAAGTTTTAAAGAGTATGCGCAAAGGTGGCACGATATGGCAGCGAGGGTGCATCCTCCTTTAATTGAAAGGGAGATGAACGACGTGTTCATTGGGACATTTACGGGGGTGTTTTACGAAAAATTGTTTAGTGTGTCATTGAGCAGTTTCTCAGATTTGATTCTTATGGGGGAGATGATCGAAAACGGAATTAAAGTTGGAAGGTTCCAAGCAGGTGAGTCTACTTCAACAGGAGGTGCCAGAAAAGTATTTGGTGGTAGACGACAGGGTGATACTAGTGTCGTGTTTGGTGGCAGGGGCAGGGGCAGAGGAAGAAACCAGTATGTTCAGCCGCAACAGATAACTAGTGTCACTATCCCTTTTCCTCAACAAGGGCAGCCTCAGCAACAACAACAACAACCACATCAACAATAAGGACAGAATCCCGGTCAGAGAAGGATACAGAATACGAGGCCGAAAAGAGTGTTCGACGCACCTCCTTCCACGTATGCAGAACTCTTTCAGACCCTGCTAGGGTTGAACTTGGTTGAAAAGAGGACTTTGGCACCACCTACAGGGGTGGTACTCCCTTATGGGTATGACGCCAACAAGCATTGCGAATTCCATTCCGGGGCGCCCGGGCATGATGTAGAAGTCTGTCAGGCATTTAAATACAAAGTTCAGGATTTATTGGATAGCAAAGCTATCATCTTTGGACAGGTGGGTCCAAATATCGTACAACAGCCTATGCCCAATCATGGGGCAAATGCCATCTTGACAGAAGAGAATTTGAATCTAGTGAGGGATGTCAATGAGCTGAAGACACCGTTGGGTGAGATTAAAAGCACGTTGTTAAAAAGGGGTGTATTCCCGGGTTGTGATGAATTTTGCTTGGATTGTTGGACCCAGCCAGAGGGTTGTAATGAGTTGAAGCAGGGTATTCAGGCTATGATGGATGAAGGTACCTTGCAATTTGATCGAACCGTGGTTGAAAAGCCTGTAGAGGCGTTGTGTGATGGGCAGGACGATGTTGCGACGGTGACGATTCCGAGGAAAACAATAACGATAACAGCGCCTGCCAGGAAGCCGACGATCACAATTACTAAAGCAGGACCAGTCCCTTTTGAGAGTACTAAAGCAGTGCCGTGGACTTACGGGTTGGAGGTATATTGCGCCGGTAAGAAAATTGCGGTCAAGGGACAACCAGCTGGGGTTGTAGATAATGTTGTTGGAACATGGGGTATGACCAGAAGCGGAAGAATCTTCACGTCACCCGAGGTAGAGGCAGAAAGATTAGCCAATGGTAAAGCCAAGGTAACTGAGGGTGGTCCTTCTCAGTCGAATGAAAAGGAAACGTCACTTAAGGATGTGGAGGAGTTTATGAGGCTCATTCGTAAAAGTGATTACAAAATCGTAGAGCACCTCCAGCAAACACCGTCAAAAATTTCCATCCTATCATTGCTGTTATGTTCCGAGGCCCATCGGAACGCTTTGCTGAAGATTCTAGACACGCCGTTCGTTCCTCAAGAATTTTCTGTTAATCAGTTAGAAGGGGTGATGGCGCATGTCAATGCGGGGCACAGTTTGGGCTTCACAGACTTTGATTTGACTCCGAGAGGGCGAGAGCACAATATGGCATTGCATGTGTCAGTAGAATGCCGGGGCACGGTCATGTCCCATGTTTTAGTAGACACTGGAGCTTCCCTAAATGTGCTACCGAAGAAAGCCATGATGAAGTTGGATATCAGGGGAATTATCTGCACGCCTAGTGATTTAGTGGTGAGAGCGTTCGATGGAACAAGGAGGTCAGTTTTCGGATCAATAACATTACCGTTGCAGGTGGGGCCTGAAGTATTTGAAACTGAATTCTATATAATGGACATCCAGCCAGCATATAGTTGTCTTCTTGGGCGCCCATGGATCCATGTTGTCGGGACAGTCACATCCACGTTGCACCAAAAGCTGAAGTATATGGTTGGGGATAGTGTCGTCACTGTTTGTAGAGAGGAAGATATTCTGGTTAGCCATTTATCTTCGTTCAAATATGTGGAGGTCGACGGAGAAATACACGAGACACCGTGTCAAGGCTTCGAGGGGTTGCGAATCAAATACAAAGCTCAGGGTTCCAGCAAAATATCAGATGTGGCAGTGTCATCCTACAAGGAGGCTCAGGTTCTAGTGCAGACAGGAAAAACCAAGGGTTGGGGGCAGGTATTGGAGATTCCTGTGAAGAATGACAAATTCGGGCTAGGGTATCATCCTTCGTCGTCAACATCCTCTTCAGGAGCGCCCAGGTTCAAGGGACCAGTCACGATTATGCCAAGCGGGGTAAGCTTCGAGACTATCAATTCTATTTTCGATGCTGAAGACGGAGATAGCGACTGTGATATGGACGCGTGGATCAAGCCAAGCGTGCCAGGACAAAGTCTCTGCAATTGGTCTATCCGAGAAACTGTTCCTGTGACAACTAAACAGTAATGATTTGTTTTCTTAATTGTTGAATAATCATGTGTCCTACCCGGGGCATAGTGATTTTGCTTAGGGCCATTTGGTTATGTACATTACATTGTTTAATTATGAAATAAAGGCGTTTTTCATATACAAATATTGTGATCCCTGTTTTTTTCTATTTTTGTTTTTACAATAAAATGACAATATGGTTATTTGTTTTGTCTGCGTTTTGAAGCATTTAACCATTTCCTTTGCAGGATTACTATTTCAAATGACATCTACGAACCGTCTATGACTCACTTTGACTTTGAGCACCCAGTATTTCAGGCTGAGGAAGAGATTGTTGAAGATGGCGACGTGCCAGAAGAGTTGACCTGGTTATTGAAACAAGAAGAAAGAATCATTCTGCCTCATGAGGAAGTCATTGAGATTATCAACTTGGGGTCGGAAGAGGTTGTGAGAAACATCCGTATAGGGGATGCTCTGCAGAGTGACATCAAGCATAAGTTGGTTGAGATGCTCAAAGAGTACAGTGATATATTTGCTTGGTCGTACGAGGATATGCCTGGGTTGGATACGGATATGGTTGTTCACCGTCTGCCACTGCGAGAGGAATGTCCGCCTATTAAGCAGAAACTCCAAAGAACTAGACCGGATATGGCTGTGAAGATCAAGGAGGAAGTTCAAAAACAGTGGGATGCGGGTTTCCTAGCTGTTACAAAATATCCCTCATGGGTCGCTAATATTGTACCAGTGCCAAAGAAAGACGGTAAAGTGCGAATGTGTGTAGACTACCGTGATTTGAACAAAGCGAGCCCGAAAGATGACTTTCCACTTCCTCACATCGATGTGCTGGTCAACAACACTGCTCAGTTCTCCGTATTCTCCTTCATGGACGGCTTCTCGGGTTATAATCAGATCAAAATAGCGCCAGAAGACATGGAGAAGACTACCTTTATTACTCCCTGGGGAACATTTTGCTACAAAGTGGTGCCCTTCGGGTTGAAGAATGCTGGGGCAACATACCAACGTGCTATGACGACTCTCTTTCATGACATGATGCATAAAGAGATCGAGGTTTATCTTGATGATATGATTTCCAAATCCCAGACGGAGGAGGAGCATTTGGTTAATCTGCTGAAACTGTTCAAGAGGCTCAGGAAGTTCAGATTGAGACTGAACCCTAATAAGTGCACCTTCGGGGTAAGATTGGGTAAACTACTGGGGTTTATCGTGAGCGAAAAAGGAATAGAGGTTGATCCTGCGAAAATAAAAGCAATACAAGAAATGCCGACGCCTAAAATAGAAAAAGAAGTGCGTGGATTTTTAGGGAGGTTGAACTATATCTCCCGGTTCATATCTCACTTAACTGTGACATACGAGTCGTTATTCAAGTTGTTGAAAAAGGACCAGGTTGTGACCTGGAATGAAAATTGTCAAAAGGCGTTCGACAAGATAAAGGAATACTTACAGGAACCTCCTGTTTTGATACCCCCAGTGGCCGGGAGACCTTTGATTATGTATTTGACGGTTCTTGAGGAAAGTATGGGTTGTGTTCTCGGTCAACACGACAAGACCGGGCGTAAAGAGCATGCGATCTACTATTTGAGTAAGAAGTTTACTGATTGCGAGTCTAGATACTCAATGCTCGAGAAAACATGTTGCGCGCTAGCCTGGGCTGCCAAACGTTTGAGGCAGTACATGCTAAATCATACAACCCTGCTAATTTCAAAGATGGATCCAATCAAATATGTGTTTGAGAAGCAAGCACTCTCCGGAAGAATTGCCCGATGGCAGATGGTGTTAACCGAATATGTTATTCAATATGTCTCACAAAAGGCTATTAAAGGCAGCGTTCTGTCGGAGTACCTTGCGGAGCAGCCTGTTGAGGACTACCAGTCGATGAGGTTTGATTTTCCTGACGAGGATATCATGTACCTGAAGATGAAAGATTGTGACGAGCCGTTGTCGGACGAAGGGCCAAAGTTGGGTTCCAAATGGCAGTTGATATTTGACGGAGCTGTAAATTCCTATGGTAGCGGAATAGGTGCAATTATTACTACTTCTCAGGGGTCGCACATCCCCTTTACTGGCCGATTGACCTTTCCCGTTACCAATAATGAGGTTGAATACGAGGCTTGCATCATGGGGCTTGAAGAAGCCGTTGATTTACGAATCAAGCATCTGGATGTATACGGAGACTCAGCTCTAGTGGTGAATCAGATTAAAGGAGAATGGGAGACACATCATCCCAATTTGATACCATACATGAATTATGCAAGGAGATTGTTGCCTTTCTTTGACAAGGTGGAATTGCATCATGTACCACGGGCAGAAAATCAAATGGCTGACGCCCTGGCGACATTGTCTTCAATGTATAAAGTTAACTTCTGGAACGAGGCTCCCCAGATTGTTATCTCTCAGCTCGATAGTCCTGCGTTCATATTTGCCATCGATGAGGATCCTGATGGTCAACCCTGGTACTTTGACATCCAGAATTTCCTGAAGAACAAGGAGTATCCGGCTGGGGCATCCAGTCGAGATCAGAAGACTCTCAGGAGATTGGCTGGCAATTTCTATCTGAATCCTGACGGTGTCCTATACAAAAGAAACCACGACTTGGTGTTGTTACGCTGTGTAGATGAGAAAGAGGCGAAGTTGCTTATGGAAGAGATATATGAGGGTACATTTGGTACACATGCTGGTGGGCATGCTATGACGAGAAAATTGCTGCGGGCAGGTTATTATTGGCTAACTATGGAAACAGACTGTTTCAAGTTTGCAAAGAGGTGTCATAAATGCCAAATTTATGCGGACAAAGTCCATGTACCTCCAAGCCCTCTGAATGTGATGTCATCACCGTGGCCTTTCTCGATGTGGGGGATTGATATGATTGGCAAGATTGAGCCTACGGCATCAAACGGGCACCGATTCATCTTGGTGGCTATTGATTACTTCACCAAATGGGTGGAAGCAGCGTCATATGTCAATGTCACCAAACAAGTGGTCGCCAGATTTATCAAACGAGATATTATCTGCAGATATGGAATCCCTGAGCGGATTATCACCGACAATGGTTTGAATTTGAATAACAAAATGATGAAAGAACTGTGTCAGAATTTTAAGATTGAACATCACAACTCTTCTCCTTATCAGCCCAAGATGAATGGCGCTGTTGAAGCGACCAATAAGAACATAAAGAAGATTGTTCAGAAGATGGTTGTGACATATAAGGACTGGCATGAGATGCTACCTTTCGCTTTGCACGATTATCGTACGACGGTACGCACATCAACCGGGGCAACCCCTTTTTCATTGGTATACAGAATGGAGGCCGTGTTACCATTGGAGGTTGAGATTCCTTCCTTGAGGGTTTTACGAGATGTCCAACTTGACGAGGCAGAATGGGTTAAAGATAGACTGGATCAACTCAGCTTAATGGACGAGAAGAGGCTAGCTTCTCTCGCATATGGTCGATTATATCAAAGCCGGATGAAGAAAGCTTACGACAAGAAGGTACACCCTCGAAGCTTTCAGACGGACGATCTTGTTTTGAAAAAGATTCTCCCACCACAAACAGATCACAGGGGCAAGTGGACCCCTAATTACGAAGGGCCCTACATTGTCAGGAAAGTCTTCTCTGGAGGAGCCTTGCTACTATCTACCATGGATGGTGAAGACTTTACGTCGCCTGTGAATTCAGACGCAGTTAAAAAATACTTTTCTTGAAAGTGACCCGCTAGACAGTAAAAAGAGAGTCCAGGCAAAAATGGGGCATCTTGGCGAACCGTAAAAAAAGAATAAAAAGGTTCGGGCTAAAGTTAGGGATAAAATTGAAAAGATGTACACCCGCGAAGTCGAAAACCTGCAAAGGGCGACTTCGGCAAAAAAGGGTATCCCGGTGAATCGAAAACCCGCAAAGGGCGGTTCATGCAAAAGTTAGGGATTGAAAAAGCAAATGACTGCGGTCCGAATTTGATACTACATTGATTAGTGGTTTGGGAGTACCTGAGGGTTCGTTTATCCAACACAATCTCTTCCAAAAATTGAATACCGGGAAAGCGCCAGAGTCAGGCGAGTCATAGGAGGATCAGCTCATGATGTTTGTCTGCACCACGTTGCTGACATGTATACAAATATTGTTTTGTATTTTTATGCTTTTTGTGCATATATGTATGTGTGTGTGCGTAACTTCCTCTTTTCAGGAGTTGCATCTGATGTACAAAGCTTCGCCTATTTACAGGCTCAATCAATAAAACATGTTATTCAGTATTTGATGTTTGTGCTTTACTGTTTTGTATGTGGAAAACGCCGATGTTTTTGATAAACTTGCACTTGCATAATCTTGTTGGCCCTTGCCAATAATTGCTAAAACTTCGAATTGACTGAAGTAATATCGCGGATGCTAACCCGAATAGATTTGGATGTATAGATTTGTTTTGTCTCATTTTTGTTTTGCAGGGTCTCGCCCTTGAAGCGGACAATCAGAAAGTTGTGGCCCTAGCCAGAGGCCCTGGAAGAAGGACTTGACCTTATTTCCCAACAGGTCGCACCTCATCCCCAGAGGTTGAGATGATGTTATCCCTTACCGAAGGAGGGATTATTTTCCCCAGAAGAGTATCCTCATGGAAGTTGTCCACAGGATATCCCTAGCAAGACAAGATCAGTGTCCCATGCAGAGGTTATACTCCCCAGAGAGTCAAGTAGGTGCGCGTTCAATCCCCAGCTGAGAGGATTTCCGCGACACGTAACCAAGTCATGGCAGGTTCAGAAGGATTATCCCCACCGATGATGGTTTTCTTTCTCCCCACAGGTTGTCATGCCTTTGTTCGGATGATTATCCCCAGCGGAGTGGTAGTTCCGAGTTTGTAAACTGAACCCAGACATTGGTCTCCCAGAAGGGTCGCTTCTTCCCCCAGCCGAGTTAATCTTCCCAGCAGGTGTTGTTCTTTCCTCCCAGTGCAAATCGATGTGTAATCTCTCCCCGGCAGAGTTGGTTGTATTTCCGGCATTTATTTTGCCAGAATACTTCGCGATACCCGTTCATCCCCAACATGGTGGTATTTGTCCTCAACAGCCGTGTTGAAGCAAGCTTGTCAGAGCCTTCCCCAGCAGCCTGAACCTGCATTTGCATTTGCATACATTATCATGTTTACATCTACCCAAAAACGCGTAGCATTTCCATGCCGTATGGTGCATTACTCCATTGCCAAACATACGCATTTTGAAACATAAATCAGGTTGGTTAACCTTTAGCTTTCAGGGGTGTTTCTCAGCAGGAGTATGAAGTTACAATTCAGATCTATTACCAGATGATTGAGGTCTCGCCGTGAGCCATATGACGATGCAATTCTTGTTATCGTTCCCCACAGAGTTACTGGCTGAAGTTTCTCTTATCCGACCAGCGGAGTGTTTTCTTCAGGGTTGCTGTCGCGACAGCATGTCAGGGTCTCATAAATCAAAATTTCAGAAGTGGTCACTTGTTGTCGAAACGGGTGTCGGGCAGTTATTTTCATAATATCCCCAGTGGTGTTAGCTACTACCAAGAATAGGCAAGGAAGCTATATCCAAGACGACTTTTCCCGTATGAAGCAGGCGGATGAACTTTCCTGTAATCAGGCAGATGAGTTTTCCCGTATGAAGCAGGCGGATGAACTTTCCTGTAAGAATCAGGCAGACGACTTTTCCCGTATGAAGCAGGCGAATGAACTTTCCTGTAAGAATCAGGCAGACGACTTTTCCCGTATGAAGCAGGCGGATTAACTTTCCTGTAAGAATCAGGCAGACGACTTTTCCTGTATGAAGCAGGCAGATGAACTTTCCTGTAAGAATCAGGCAGACGACTTTTCCCGTATGAAGCAGGCGGATGAACTTTCCTATAAGAATCAGGCAGACGACTTTTCCCGTATGAAGCAGGCGGATGAACTTTCCTGTAAGAATCAGGCAGATGACTTTTCCCGTACGAAGCAGGCGGATGAACCTTTTCCTGTATGAATTAGGCAGATGGAGTTTCCCGTATGAAGCAGGCAGATGAATTTTCCGGTATCCAGATAGATGATTCTCCCGTGATCTCCAGGGAGTATGAGTTGTGTTCTGATATTTGACAAAAGTATTTTCCCCAAGGAAGTCGCCATGATTTCCTCGTGTTACTGTCCCCAGTAGAGTCCTCCTCAAAGTCGTTTGTGGGTTGGGACCAACGGAGTTGGCTACTGCAGAGGTAGGCAGAGAAACGGTATTCAGATAATTTTCCCGTATGGAGCAGGCGGATGAACTTTCCCGTGTTCAGGCAGATGGACTTTTCCCGTATGAAGCAGGCGGATGGAGTTTCCTGTAATCGGGCAGAGGGCTTTTCCCGTATGAAACAGGCGGATGGAGTTTCCTGTAATCAGGCAGATGACTTTTCCCGTATGAAGTAGACGGATGGGGTTTCCTGTGTTTAGGCAGATGATATGCCTGTATGGATAGGCAGATAAGTTCCCTGTGATTAGACAAAAATGTTCCCCCGGCGAAGTCGTCAGGCTTTTTTTGTGTCAACAGAACATAGCGTCCTAACGTGGACAAAGTTCTATCCCCGCGATGATAGAATCTTTTTCGAGTTGATGAAAATGATCCTCAGCGTGGTCGCTAATTTGTTTTCTCTGCATTAACAGACGGCAGAGTTGTAACGTGGACAAAAGGCAGAGTGTTTTGACAAGAGGGAGCTCAAGGCCCGGGGTGTTACACAGGAGGTTGACGTTGAAATCAGATTTTTGATATCATATATTTGGTCAGTTTGTTGCCGTAACAGTTTGTGCAGTTTATTTCTGTGGTTGGCAAATTTCCAGGTTTTTGGTATTCAACCGTCTCGTACCTCGATTGTTTGAAGGCCATTCGCTCTTCACCCAGTCGGGTCCAAGCCGTTTGAATAGGGGCAGCTGTTGCACCCTAAAATTTTCTCAACCTATTTCACCTGGTTTATGTTTTAATTGCATTATCATTTGCATAGTCACATCATGTACATGGTCCAATCATTTGCATATCATAACATAGCAAGTCATCTAACAGGGGATCAAGTGCCATCCTTATCTAAAAGAAGCACATCAAGGGGCCTTATTCAAGCTGAAGAACATCCAAGTCATCAAGGAATGGGTTGAAGCTTTGAGAAGATTTGAGTGTCAACAAGTGGATTTCTCTCCTAACTTGAGGAATATTAAAAATCATCAGTGAGATGTGAAGCATGGAATGTGAGTATGAGGTGTGTATAGATCTCATGGGGTGTCTAGAGGGAATTATTGAAAATGAGGCAAGCCATTGATTCAAGTTCAAGAGCCACAGTTGAGGTGTGTACAAGTAGGGTTTCATCTGGGTAACCCTAGGTCAAGGAGAGCAAAGAAAGGGCACCAAGACCTAGCTCTCAGTCATGGAAGTCATGGATTGATATGTTGAAGCATGTGTATGGATGAGTCAAGATCAAGTTCAAGAGAGTCAAGAGTGGTGGGATGTGTTTGATACAGGGTTCCTAGGGTAAAATCCCCTGTATAGCATTGAACTTCCAAGCCACATAAGTCAAAATACAAGTTTCAATTGGATTCTTTGCCAACATGAAACTTGTAGATATTCTCAATAGCTTTAATTTGAGTACTATAAGTCTTCAAGAAGATTTGTAGAACTCAAGTTATGGTTCTTGTAAGTTATGGGTCACCAGAGGACATTGAAATTTATCTGTGAAAGTCACTTGACTTCCAAGCAACTTTTGCCCATCAAGGAGTTTTCAAATGGATTCTTGGAAACCATAAGAATTGTAGGTCTTGATCTTAGCTTTAATTTTAGTAATAAAAGTCCTCAAGAAGATTTGTGGAACTCAAGTTATGATCTTGGCAATCCAGGGGTATTTTGGGAAAGTTGAATTATAAGTCATTTTTCAACATAGGTCAAAATCTCTATCTTCCACTCCTCAAATGGAAAAATGTTCAACATGAGATGTGCTTAAAATGATGTTTTTAGGTCAAATAAGAAGTCACGGGTGATTGGAATGGCTTGTATCACAAAGTTTCCCAAAATGGCCTAAAAAGGGAGATTTTTCAAATGATTCAAAGGAGGGAAATTGGGATTTGAGATATGAGGCATACACATGGCATATGGGTAGTCATTTTGAATGGAAATTGGATTTCAAACACATTGGCAATGCCATAATTTTGATATGAGCCATGGTTTTATGAGTTGCTTTGGAAAATGCTTTCTTACATCATAAGTAACATATGCCAAATCCTTCACAAGAGAAAAACCAAGGCTCAAATCACTCCTAACACATTCAAAATACCATTTGGAGAGAAATTGAACAAAGAATAGGGTGCTGCAACAAGCTAAACAGAACTGTCATATGAGCATGAGATGGAAAATTTCACATGAGATGAGAAGTTGAATTTATCCTAGGGATCATTCCAGAACTTTCTGGAGCTTTCAAGCATGTTCTATATATAGATTAGAAGTGGTTCAGAGCATTGGTTGGTGAAAATTGAGAGAGATTGGAGAGATAGAATTCTGAATTTGCTCCTTGCAAAACAGAATCGGTTACATCATTTTGATCCGTTTCAATCCATTCTTTTGTATTCAGTAGTTTCCTTTGGAGTTTGTGAGTGATTCCATATAGAATTCAAGCCAAGATTGTTGCAGAATCGTGAGATAGCACTTGGAGTTCATAGCTTGCAATTGAAAATCACATCTGGTGATTCAAGAGGTTTCAACACGATTCATTGCATACAGAAGTTCAATCAAGTGTCATTGATCATATCTGGAGGTTCTTGAAGCTTAATTTGAAGCTTTCATCACTCTATTCATCCAAAATTCGCAGGTTAGTAAAATTCAACATGTAGCATAATTCATATAGAATTGCTAGGTTTTAGGTGTTTAGATGCAATGTAGATGATGGCTAGGTGGTTTCTGGTAAAGAAATTCAAGGTTTAGAGACAAATTTAGGTGGAACCAATTTTCTGTTGAGGATCATTTCTTGCAGTTCTTGATGATTAAAGCTTAGTTTGAATGGTTAGTTTTACTCAGGGTGAGGTGTAGATGATCCTAGGATTGTTAATCTGAAGAATGGTGAAGGTTGAGGTTTGAGCAGATTCTGAATTCTTTATCGTGTTTTGAAATGGAGGATGTTTCAATGAAAATGGATGATGTGGTTGAGTTCCTGGTGAGAAAACGAGCAAGATGATGTATTCATGTGTAGGTTTTGGTGAGTATTTATGAAGATAGCATTTGGGGACGACGGTGGCGCCACCTCCGGCCACCGTCTGGTTCACGTTCCCTCCCAGATTTAAATTGGGGAAGATGACCTTTTGACCATTAGATGAGAGGAAGACCTTTGATCTAAGGGCCATGATGCATTCTCATTTTGTGAAGAACTCTGAACCCCCTCAACGCACCGTTTCACTTAATGTTTGGTTTTGGGCTCAGATGAACTTTGCTAATCACACCCCAGTTGTAAGGCCCATTGAGAAACCAACGCGAATTAATTGCTATTCGCCACGAGCTTTTCTCATTTTCCTTGATTTTCCATATTATTTTCTGAGTTGTTTTGGGCTTAGCACGCGTATGATATCCGCACCCCTCCTGAGCCCAACTTCATTTTTGAACTGGATAGCATTGCTATTTGACACGCCTCTTTTGCATTTTTCTTTCATTTTCTTTAATTTTCACATTTTATTTTAGGTTAATGAAATAATTCATATCAATTTGAAAAATAATCATTTTAAGATGGATTTTTTTTTCCTAGTTCCCTTAGGACCTCTAGAAAATTATGAAACAATAAAAATATTATTTCATGCTTTTTTATATTTTTTGGTATATTTTACAATATTATTGCTTTTATTTTGCATTTGTTTGATACCTCATTTTTCTGAATTTAGTATGAGAGATTAGTGCATGATTTTTGATTGATTCTTGTGAGGTTGATTAGATTAGGGAAGCATGTACCCTTATGAATTTTTTCATATTTTTGTGAATAAAACTTAGATTAGTTTAAGAGGTAGATAGGAGAGGTTTTAGAATTAGTGTTTCACAACACTTAGGTGTAGTTTAGGGCATAGTTTGGGAACCTAGGGTTTGATTTAGGCCTTGGGGTTTACATGGGGTATAGGGTATATAACTAGGTTCCCTTATAAATTAATCTAGGATTTTATATTGAGTATTACTATTTTACTTGATTTTTTGCAATTTGAGTGGTGATGGTGTGTTTTTCCTCTTGGGCATTTTGCTTGTTTGTTTGGTTTGGGTTATTTCAATTGGGGCTTGGGCTTGGCTTGTTGGGGCTTATGAAGACATTGGAGATGATTGGAGACAAAAGATAGAGCTTGGAGCATGAAGATTCTTCCCCTTGAAGGTGGCTTAGGAGATAGGAAATGTAAGAAGAGCTTTAGATTAGACTGATTTCTTCTTGCAAACATAGAAATCATCTTGTGCTTCTATTCCTCCTTATGACAAAAAGTCCTTTTAGGGTATTCACATCCCTCCTTTGGTGGGATAAGTGACATACTTTAGAAGTAGAACTTTGAGGGAACATGTCCCCTACAATGCTAAGTGCTTATAGGCTTCCCTTGGTTGTC
This sequence comes from Lathyrus sativus, assembly GCA_963859935.3. Taxonomy (NCBI): domain Eukaryota; kingdom Viridiplantae; phylum Streptophyta; class Magnoliopsida; order Fabales; family Fabaceae; genus Lathyrus; species Lathyrus sativus. The sequence continues at coordinate 659,427,138 of OZ012741.1, read as the reverse complement.
AATAAGCTGTTTAGCATTTCAACTTAATCTGATAATTGATTCTCTTCTGGAGTGGTGGCATTGAAGATGGGAACCTATTGGAGAATGAAGTTCATTGAAGATTGGTGAAGTTGAAGCTTGTGCCTACCAAAGCTGGTTATTTGTTGGAGTTAGGGTTCTGTTGCTTTTTGAAGCTGTTACTTGTTGGGGTTCAGTGCTTGCTAGAGCTTGAGGATTTTTGGAGACAGGAGCTTATCTAAAGCTTAGGGATCATTGAAGAGTGAAAATGGGGTCTTGCTTGAAGTTGTTGCTGTCAATTTTTTTGGTTGTTAATCAACTGTAGCTGTCAGAGCTGTTGCTGTTTGAGCTGCTTACTGTAGGAGCTGGTGTTGCTGTCAGAGCTGGTGTTGGGTTTTATTTCTTTTCTGTATTGATTGTTGGCTTGTACATCTTGTCCCAAAGGTTTGAAGTGAATATTCTTCACTTTTCATGTTGTCTTCTCGGGTTCGAGGTTGAGCGGGACTCCCTTGCCTTGCTTGTACTGCTGCATTGCATGCATTTTATTGTTTACTGTATATATCTGTTTCTTTTCCGTTTATCCCCTAGGATCTCTGTTTCCCTCTGTGCAAGAGAGAAACATGACAGACATTAGGTTTTAACCCATGCATGACAACATTAGGGTAGTTTTGCTTCCCCTTTTCAACCCTAGGCTTTTTAGAGCTTTTTTCTCTTCTTATCTCAAACAACTCAAAAACACAGTAATAAGGTTAATCGATGTCGTACGTTACGAGCCTTAAGCTAATTGAGAAAGGGTTGCTGGGGAGCTTCCTTCCAGTAGTCTGGCTGCTTAGTGTGGCACCCTTTGGGTGACATGCGACGTAGTCACTCTTAAACCATAGTCTCTAGTGCGTCAGAGATTGCACACAAACTAAAAAACACTTCTTTCGTAAAAGACTCAAAACAAACATCAAAGTGTCATTTTTGTCCGCTTGGACTCTTAATCAAGAAAAACCCTTTTTGAAGGTAATAAAAAACCAGTCAGACAAGCTTGTGTCTTTCGTAGCCCGAACTACGTTTTCTCTGATCTTTCATGCCGTATGAAAGTACGTAGGCATAGGATGTCGTATCCTAGCGAGCAACCTTCCCCTCCTTTCCCGTAGGTAGGCGAACTACGTTGACTCTGATTTCTCCTTCCAGACGGGAATACGTAGGCATAAAGTGTGATACTTTGCCGAGTCACTTTCATTTTCTTTTTAACCCAGACCTGTAGAGTAGATAGAATAACAATCCGTACTAGAAAACAAGCGTGGATCCCGTCGAGTACGGCGGATGTGAGGGGTGCTAATACCTTCCCCTTACGTAACCGACTCCCGAATCCAGGATTTGGTTGCGATGACCCTTCCTTTCCCGTTTTGCGTTAGGTTTACTCTGAGCGTTTCCCTTCCCTCTGTTGGGATAAATAACGCACGGTGGCGACTCTTCTGTCATAGCCGGCGCCGATTTTCGCAGTAGCGACACTTTGCAAATGTTAGAAAACCTGCATCAAGTTGTTTCATAACCTCATCTCGAATCTTCAAAGCCATGTAAGGTCTAGTTCTTCGAAGTTTCTGCTTTACAGGTAGGCACTCTGGTTTAAGTGGCAACTTGTGAACAATAATATCAGTGTCTAAACTGGGCATATCTTGGTACGACCATGCAAACACATCAACATATTCATCTAGAAGCTTGATCAATTTCTACTTGACATCAGCCCCAAGTTTTTTTACTAATATTAACCTCTTTCTTTTCTTTATTAGTGCCAAGATTAATCAAATCTACTTGATCTTTGTATGGTTAAAGTTCAGTGTACTCATACTCAACCAATCTTGTCAGTTCAGCGGAGAAGGGTCCCTTCCTATTGACTGCCACGTCGTACTTTGGAAAGCTCTAGGTTCTTACCCTTATCCTAGCCTTAGGATTAGAGTCGCCACACTTCACCCAAGAGTCCTGCCATGGACAATCACTTATCTCACCCTTATTCTAGCCTTAGGATCAGAGTCGTCGTATTCCATGTAAGTTCCTACCATGGACACTTACTTATCTTTCTCTTTCAGTTCAACTTTAGACTTTGAGTCGCGCACTCCATGCAAGTGTCTTCATATGAACACTTACTTCCCCCTGGAACCTTGACCATAGTCAAGAGTTTCTTACCCTTGTTGAGGGGAACTACGAATGCTCTTATTCCATTCCCGTAAGGATACGTAGGCATAAGATGCGATGTCTTGGCGAGAATACTTAGAAATAACACTTTAGGTCTCCTATCAACCCTTTAGCATACATATAACAGATAACAAATAACACAAATAAAACAAGAGGTTCTTTTAGAGTACTATAAATACTTAGGATGTTAACACCTTCCCTAGGTATAACCAACCCCTGAACCTTAGGTCTCCTGCATTGTTTTACAGTGTAATTAGGGTTTTTTTGTTCTTTACCCTTTCCTTTGGATAAATCAAAGCTTGGTGGTGAACTTCAAGATTTACGATTCAAGTTAGTTTAATAGCTTGACATCTGATTCTCACCGCGACATATGGGTTTAGTCTTATGATAAGATGGGAAAAAGTCCCTAATCTTAGTAAGATCTACTAAGGGATGATGCATTGGACCCATGAGTGCATGTGTTTTTTCAGAAATAGAGTAAGGGATGATTACCTGATATTTGTAGATGCCGAGTTTTTCTTCATGGTTGGGCGATTATGGAACATATTCTTGATTTCCAATGATATTGACATATGGGAGCATGTTAGCTAATGGGAGAGGCTCTTTGTTAGATTTGGTATTATTTGTTTTGGAGGTCATTGATATGAGTGTTGCTTTGAATGTTTGAGAAGAGGAAATTTTAGAAGAGAAGTTTCCGATGACAATGGACGTGAAAGGGAAGAAGAATGAAAAAAGATGTATTTATAATGAAGGTGTAAAAACTCTTTAGTTTGTGCTTGACAAATGGCGTGAACTTTGTTGACATGTGCCATTCTCTTATAGGCGAAATCGAAACAATTTTGTACACATTGCTACGCCACCCTATGAAGACGGAGCCATGATGAGAAATTATGGGTTAGTGGGAAAACACTCATTTTTGAGGTGATGGTTGATAGAAAGGTCATGATGTCCATGACGTCAACCCATTAGCTGAATAGTGTCTAAGAAAATAAAAAATGCCCCTATCTCCTTTTCGTCGAAAGATGCCTTTTGGGGAGGGAGAATATGTTAGCTGGAATTTTCAACAAGGGCAAAAATATCAGTACAATTTGAAGGTTTAGGAAAAGTTAAGGTGAATTAGACCTTTGCTGACGTGTTATGGTCGAAGTCTCAAGAGGAGAGAAAAATGGGACTTAGTATCTTTTCAATAAAAAGGAGTATCTCATTTGAAATTTCAACGACATGATGATTCAAGTTTTCGACATAGTAGTGTAGGTTTTTGACGATAACAAGGTGTTTTTAATCAGCAGTTATTTGGGTGCGAAGAGACCTTTTGTTTAAAATAAATAACTACTTCTCACTCTCAACCTGAAAAACGCGTGGAGAGAATTCAGAAGCAAAGTGCATGCAAGAGTCTATGTGGAAAAGGCTGAAGAAACAAATGTTAGGAAGAAGTTATTCATTACATGTATAAATAGGAATTCTAGTGTTAGGATTCGTGGTGTTCATTTGATTTCACTACAAAATCTCACAAATACTCAAAGTACCAGAATTAGAGAAACGAGTTTCACTTAGAGAATGTATTAATCTTGAAAAACCATTTCCATTTAAATGCAATGATTTATTCATTCCAGTTTATGTCCTTTTGCTAATTTACTTTCATCTCTGTTTTAACTGCATTGTCATTTTACCTTTGTTTTATAAACTTCTAGCTTTTATGTTCCACATCTCTTTTCTCAACTATTTCCACCAAGTTGAAATCCTTCATATTTACACAAAAAACTAAAAACCAAAGTTTTTAGCATTATGTCTTAGGATTCTCTATTTGATCCTGTAAGTAACCTTTAATAAAAGACTAACGGTTGTTTACCAAATTTCATAGTAAACAGGAATTTACAATAATACTCCTTCCAAAATACAAGATTTCTCACTAAACAAAAAGGGCTTTCAGAAAAGCTCTACGACTAATTTTAAGTGAGAGAAAGTAAAAACATTTTTTTGAGAGAGAGGAAGCGAGAGTGAGGAGTGATATATGAAGCTAAATGTAAAGGGAAGAGTGTCTCTTTATAGGCTAGAGGTTTCCACAAAAAAGGAAATTCCCGTGGGCCAAAATTAATATGTTAATTGATTGGCACCCCGCTTCAATCGATTAGAAGCCCTCAAAATAAATGCTTATGAAAGATATAAATGAAAGAAAGGATCCATAGACGTTGCCCTTAATTAAGACATTGTCACAAACATTTAAGGACAACTTTTGCACTAACCCACTTGATTGGGTATACGTGTCAATCAATTGGATAATACATAATGTTGTCTAAAACTATTCTGGCAGTTCCCGATTCAACTGGCATTACTCCAAAACATATTTAGGGATGTTTTTTTTAAAGAAATTAAAGCTTAAAACTTTTTTTAGTGCGTGTGTTATTTATCTGTATAACTTTACAAAAAACCCCTTTGTGTTTTTGTAAAACATGAGTCACTCATACGCAACATGACGAGCTTTCACACTCCCTCTCTTTCACCAACTGAACTAGATTCAAAGGTGCCATATTATGCATATTTTTATCACCAACTAAACTAAATTCATAAATAACATGAACATCGAAAAGACTAATAATAGGGACGTGTTTTCCAACAAACAATTTGTAACTGAAATTTAGCAACCCAAGAGCAATACCATCATTCTTTATACCACAAATTAAAGACAAGAAACCAGTAGAAACTTTAACCACAAATTCCTTCACTAACTTACGAATAAAAGATCCAACATTCAACACTCTCTTTAATGACTGATCATCACTACACTACTACAAATAACTCCATTTCACCTCGGGTGCGAAGAGGATATAACCTCGGTTACACAAGCGAGGTAATAAATGGTGACATGAAAATCTACCACTTTACCCCTCGGTTTTTTAATAACCGAAGGGAAAAGTGGCACTGGTCATGAGTTCGATCCCAAAAAACTGCATTTTTCGGATTTTCAAAACTGCGCTATTTTTTACTTCAGTTTTAAACAATAACCGCGAGAGGGGGGGGGGGGGGGGAAGGTAATGTTTAGAAATTTTTATTTTAACCTTTTTTCCTCGTTTTAACCTGCAAAGCATCAAATTTGTTGACAAATTTTCTAAATCTTTCTCATCATCATCAACAACAACACCGATAACAACAACAAAAACCAAAATCAATATAATCCTGAAACATTAAAGCTCAAGAGCAATAACAACAATAATAATAACAACAAAATTCGTATAATCTTTAAACATTAAGTCTCAACAACAACAACAACAATAACAACAACAACAACAACAACAACAACAATAATAACAACAACAACAACAAAAAATAAACAAAATTAATAGAATCGTTAAATATTAAAATTCAACAACAACAACAACAATATTAAACATTTTACTTGATACAATAACAACTAACATTAATAAGTTACTTTCATATTTTCATAACTAACAATAAATATTTTTAACAAGGAATTACTAGAGAAAAGATTACGTTAAGAAAATAACCTTGAAATATTTTCCTGTTATTGCTTTCATTATCATTGTTTTCAATATGTTAAGTTTAAATTTCAGCACTTTGCATTCAAGATAGATAGTTGTGGCATTCAATTTTTGATTGGCTAGTGAGAGTTTCAAGTAGATAACTAATGTTTCAGTGGATTAATGAGTTGGAAATGTCTTGACCATTGTTACTTTATAAATGGACGGCAAAGATTCGCTACTTAATTTTTTGATCAAATTTGTCATAAATAACAAATAAAATACGCTACTTTACCCCTTAGTTTTCAGCAAAACCGAGTTAATAGGTCATAAAAAAAAATAAAGGTGATAAAATGTAGTTGTTGGGATTCAAATGTTTGTCATCTAAATACTTTACCCCTCGGTTTCCAGCTCAACCGAGGTAATAGGTTATAGAAAAAAAATTTTAAAAAAATTAAAAGGTGCTAAAATGCAGTTTTTGGAATTCGAAGGTGTGTCCTCTAAATACTTTACCACTCGATTTTCAGCCCAACCAAGGTAATAACTGTTGCGGTGAGAATTGAAGTTATTAATTAACTTGAATCACAAATCTTTGAATTCACCCTCGAACTTTGATTTATCCAAAGGAAAGGGTAAATATCGAAAACCCTAATTGCAAATATCGAAAACCCTAATTGCAATGTAAAAACACTACAAGAGATCTAAGGTTCGGGGGTTAGTTATACCTAAGGAAGGTGTTAGCATCCTAAGTATCTGTAGTACTCTACAAGAACCTCTTATTTTATTGTGTTATAAGTTTCAAGACGCATCATTCTTCACCTTTTCATCCTAAACACTCGATCGTACATCTCTTGTGGCCAGAACTTCATCCCTCTCTCGATGGCCTGCATTTTCACCCTCTCATTCACTCTCATCCTCGTTAACACACAGTTCGCATCTTCTTTGCTCGGTCTTCATTTTTCTCAACCCACCACTCTCTCCCACCAAAGTGCATGCGACGCTGTAAAAGAGGAAGCTCACCACACCATGGATATCAGCCGGCGACGGCGAACAAGACGTTATTCTTCCTCTCCGCCTTCTAACCCTCGGTGCTTCAAATTCCACTTCGACTCACAATGACGACGACGCTACGACTTTTGTTATGGGAGCTATGAAGATAACAATTTGACAAAAGAATTATATATTAAGGTATGAATCATACGTTATTCACTTTGATACTTTTCGAACCCGTGTTGTATCTCTTCCTTGTTGTAATATTTGTGATGATGTGATACTGCTTCCGCCCTCTCTATTCTGATGTGTGTCACCCCTTATGCGAATATATCAATTCCTGTGAATGTGTGGTGCTGCTGTTATGCGTGTTGTAATGTTGTTGTAAATGTTGTGGCCTGTGATGATTTTTCGTGCTTTCGTGTGTGTATACTACTATTGTTCTTGTACGTATATTGACCATGTTGTGTATGTGTGTGGTTTTGCTCACTGGTGTGTATGCTTTTTGTGTGGATGCGATGTTCTGGTCCTCTCTTACTGCAATGCCTATCCTTTTATACACTTCATGCCATTAAAACATTTATTCCAAATTGAATATTTAAAACCGTGTTGCTGATTCTACTTTGGAAAGAAAAACATCTCTGTTATGACTTTGGTTGCATAATGAATATGTTTCCGTTTTTACTTTGTCATGCTTGCGGGTGTTTTGGGAAGAATATGATCTTGTCTGAACATGCTTGGATGTTGTTTTGGAAACTTGACAAAGTTGTTTGATTCTTGTTTTAGAATTGTGATTCCTTTCCTCTATTTTGTGATTTCACTCTATTGTTGTTTGTTACTGGCAGAACTATCCTTGTAGATTTATGGCATGCTAACGGTGATGGAGGCAGAGTAGAAGTTGAAGAAACGAAGTGAATATTTGTTCATGGTTTATTCATGCTGGTGAGAATGTGAAGAAGGAGGCTTGTTCAGCTTGTCATGGCTTAGTTTTAGTTTACTTGTAGATGGCATTTGTGTTTCAACTCATTGGCTTGTTTTGTGTCTTTTTCTTTCGCATAGTAGCTTGTGTGGTTATTACAGCTTGTAGCTTGTGTGGTAGTATGTAGCATGGTGGGTCGTATGAAGAACTTGTAGAAATGGCTTGAAATTGACTTTGCATGTGGCTGGAATAAAGTAGTGGCATATGTAAAATGGCTTCATGTAACTTTTGTACTTGTATTTGGGACTTGTAACCTTGGCATGGTCCTTGTATTTATGTGTTTCTTGATTCTCTTTTGCAACAAACTTGTAATATGAGATTCCAAATTTTGTATAATCATCTTGAGCTTTTAAAATTTGAATCTTCTTGATTTTAAATACTTAAGCCCCATGCTTGAACTTGTATTGAATCTTAGATATTTACACATGTTTGAACATGTATTGAATCTTGGATATTTACACATGCTTGAACTTGTATTGAATCTTGGATATTAACACATGCTTGAACTTGCAAGCACAACTTGAACCATGGATCTTGAAATCAACATGAGCCTTGGAATTATTTTGCACACTTGCACTTGCTAAAACTTGATTTTCTTGAGTCTTAATCACATGAATTTGTAACTTTGACATGGAACTTAAAATAAACATGGAATCTTTAATTTGGACTTGAATATCATGAATCAACTTGAACTTTGTAAAAGAAAATGAGTCTTGAACTTCACTTTGATAATTTCTTGCCTAAAATCCAAGCTTTACCACTTCAAAGTGCACGACTCACTACCAACAAAAAAATCCACATTCTTTCTCTTAAGAATCAAGAGAACTTAAACCATGATCTAACTTCAAGAAAAAAACCTTGCTTGACCTTTATTATCCGCACAATGGCAAATGAACTTGGTACAAAAAACACGCCCTGAAGAATCCTTTGAAAATAATGATACAAGTTATGATGCAAATTACCACGAAGAACCAAAACCAATCCTCAAATGACCATGCCCAACACCAATAAACAGGAAACCCTAATTCTCCTTGAGATATTCTGAGTAAAATGACTAGTAGAAAACCCTAGGACCTTTTGAATCAAAGTCCATTGGTCACGCCTTGAAGTATTTAACTGTGAGAATGAATACCAACTCCACTTGAAACCAATGTTCCTGCACAAGCTGGTTAGTAACGATAAGCACACACACAAGACCCTATGACCTAAAGATGTTATACAAGATGATGGACAAAGAAGTGGGATCTTAGGGTCAAAAAATTAGGGTATAACAATAACTCATAAAAAAATTTTAAAAATTAAAAGATGCTAAAATGTTGTTGCTGAGATTCGAAGGTGTGTCCTCTAAATACACAACCCCTCTATTGCCAGCTTAATCGAGGGAATATATGCTATTTTTTAAAAATAAAATAAAATATGACGCGTATATATGTTACACCTCAGTTTTTTGTTTGATGAGGTAAAAGTTTGATCATTAAAATTATTATTAGTAGTAGTGCTAAGAGGCTTCATCATTTTACTATACTCCAGTGCTTCAACATAGAGTTTATTAAGATCCATCCTCCTATGATTCAACAACATTTTCCACCTTGGTATATGCCGTACCTCGAAAAATATGCTCTTCACGATGAGCAAAACTAGGGTTTACACGATCACTGATGGACTTATGAGAGTCGCCACCGAACTTTATTTATTCCACAAAGGGAAAGGAAAAATATGGAGAAAACCCACGGGGAAAAGGATAAGGTATGACCATCGCAACCATGTTGGGTTCGGAAGTCGGTTATGTAAGGAGAAGGTACTAGCACTACCTACATCCATCGTACTCGATGAGAACCGTCTAAGTTATCTGGGCATGAAAGGTGTTTGATATCTTATTGCTTGCTAAAGGAAAAAGTGGATGATTACTTGAGGGAAAATGAAAGTTTTTTACTATTGAGTTCTTCTGAATTTTCAACCCAGTGCTTACGTATACCAGAGGGAATCAGAACTCTGTAGTTCTTATTGAAAATGTTTTTTTGTTTGTTGTGTGTTTTTTATGGACGATGCTAGAAAGCATATCCTTTTTGAAAATTTTAAACGGAAGAGCCCGAAGGAAAAAAGGTTTGAGATGTGTGAGGTGTTTTTTAGAGTTTGATAAAATTGTTAGAGATAAGTTAAAGTATTTTTGGATTTTTTGAGAAAAGAGATTTTAGTTTTAAGAAAATATACTCGATATACGATCGAGGTTTGAATTACATGATGGAGATTGCAAAAAGCAACTGAATTATGAGGAAAGTAACCACCTGACATTGGGTCAAGGGTTTGAGAAAAGTTAGGTCGATTTCTAGTCCCTAAGGGTGCTCCTAGTAAACGAAACCATAAAAAAAGAAAGAGAGAAAGTGTTGGCATGTGGTTGATGGCGATGCTAAAAAGTAGTCGACTTACAAGTTGGGGTATGGCTTGATTAGATCAAGAATTAGTTTTAAAACAATTTAGGTGTGAACGGGAATAAGATGCCTACACAATATTAACATCATACATCAAATGAATCAAAACTTAAATTGAAACGAAAAGTGCACGAATTAAAATCATGATGCAAATACGCAAATCAAAGTCGCGTATGCGAAGACATGCAAAGACTATCACAAGAAATTAGATCCGATAATAACGATAGCAACGTTGAATCATTGAAAAATAACACGAATTGAAATAGCAAATTGCTACCGCATTAGCGGTCATCGAAAATCGAATAAAGAAACAACAAGGCAATAAAAATCACAGATTGTAAATCGAGATGTGAATCGGTAAGCGCAAAAAATAGATTGCCACCATGCTAAACCGCCTAACGCGTGTAAAATCGAAATACAACAATAACCAATCATAGAACCGTACATAAACCAATAAGATTGACCAATAATTTAACATATGCACTTGTTAAATTCATGAAGTATATATATATATATATATATATATATATATATATATATATATATATATATATATATATATATATATATATATATATATATATATATATATATATATATATATATATATATATATATATATATATATATATATATATATATATATATATATATATATATATATATATATATATATATATATATATATATATATATATATATATATATATATATATATATATATATATATATATATATATATATATATATATATATATATATATATATATATATATATATATATATATATATATATATATATATATATATATATATATATATATATATATATATATATATATATATATATATATATATATATATATATATATATATATATATATATATATATATATATATATATATATATATATATATATATATATATATATATATATATATATATATATATATATGTTAACTATGTAACATATGTGTATATAGGGATCAAATTAGGGTTAACTCCAAATTGTCAATAATGTCCCTAATATTTATGTTAAAACCCAAATTAAATAATAGCTAAATCTAAAATAAAAATAAAATTTTAAAATAAAATACTAATTATCCTATTTATTTATACTAAATATTAATACAAAAAATATAAAAAATAAACGGACCCCAAATAAATAAAAGTCGGGCGCCCAAGTGCTCAAAAAAATAATTCGAGTACACCAAAATGATTAGCGCAAAATAAACGACTCTGAAAAATACAACGTTTGCTCAAATTTAAAAATAAATTTTGACCCGTTCAAATGCTCAAATTGATCAAAATTTGACGAAAAATAGTCAAAAAATTAATTCGAACACGTCAGGTTAAACTACGTGAAACGTATATTAATATAATTGACGTCTGTAAACTTGATTTTGAAATTTTCCATCCACTGATTTTACGCATCGTTGAAATTTATTTTGACCAGTCTATCTGTAAATCCGAGAAATTATTCTGGTTGATATTTTAAGCACTATGCGGGATAAAATGCATGCATATAATGCAAACTGAAAATAAAGTCAGATAAATGAAAATTTTAAAATGTCTGGACAAAATTAGGATATCTTGAATCAGAATCCATTTATCACATCTTGAAACACTTGACTATGAGAACAAATACTATCCGCACTTAAAATCAATGCATCTGCACAAATTGGTTAGTCACGGTGGATAGGCACACAAGATCCTATGACCTAAATTCTCAGAAGATTATGGTCAAAGACCAGATCATCTTACAGAGAGAAATTTGACAAATGCAGGACAAATTTGGGGTATGACAGATGCCCTTATCTAATTGCCTTGAACCCAAGAAAATGAGCTACTGCAGAGTTTATTTATAGGGTAGAAGTCAATTAGATACAAGAAAACCCCGAAATTTGTCCATCAAGAATAGAAAGTAAAGTAAAAAGGATGGTGTAAGAAGAATGAAATAACATGAGATTGTTTGGATTGTCAAAGCAATATCTTAAACACAAATGGAATCTCTAGGTTGCACGAAGCAATACCTTATGAATTAAGCTTCTTTGGGTACCCTTAGAGTAGCTTAACAAGGATATTCTTTATTATTGTATAAAGCAGTACCTTATTGGTTAAGGCTCTTCGGGAGTGCTAGAACAACTTCTTTACCAAAACATGATATTCTTTGGGGTCGAAGTAGTACCTTATGAATTAGGCTCTCCGAGAAAAACCAAAGTAGTGCCTCAAAGACAAATGAGATTCTCTGATCCATGTAAAGCAATACCTTATAGAGTAAGGCGCTTTAGGAATAACAGAGCAGTACCTCAAATTCTATATGTGAGACTTTCTAATTCTTATGAAGCAGTGCCTTATGTATTAAGGCTCTTCTAGAATATTAGAATAATATCTCAACAAAAGTCATGAGACTTCCTGGACCATGCAAAGCAGTACCTAATGAGTTAAGGCTCTTCCGATGACACTAGGACCATATCTCAGCACAGATATGAGACTCTCTGGATCGCACAAAGCAGTACCTTATGGATTAAGGCTCTCTAGGGATCTCTAGAGCAGTATCTCAAACAAATGAGACTCTTCAGTATGACGAAGCAGTGTCTCGAACATTGGTATAAAACTTTCTAAGTCGTGTGAAGCAGTACCTGATGAAGGCTCTTCGGGAACACTAGAACAATATCTTTACCAAAATATGAGATTCAATGGGTGGACGAAGCAGTACCTTATTAATTAAGGCTCTCCACGGATACCAAAACAGTATCTCAAAAAATAGATGAGATTCTCTAGCCCAATGAAGTAGTATCTTATTGATCGAGATATTCCAACAAGGGGGAATGATACCTCAATTGCATTTAAGATTCTTCACAGATATTAGAGAAGTATTTCAAACACGAAATCCGTCGGGGAAAACAGTTTTAAGCAAGATTCCTTTTTAAAGGACAAAGAGTCAACAAATCCCTGCAGGGGAAGTTCATAAGAGAATTTTAGAATAACCTCTGCTTGAGAAGTAACAAGAGAAAGAACGTTGGGGATTATTTATCATTATTATCCGCATGGTTGAAGAGTGAATTAATGGGGGATAGAGATCTAACGAGCATATGAGGGATATCAACTCTTTTCAGAGGAATATATTCGACTTTGAAAGAGGACTGGCCAGGATGTTTTCTAATTGATCTTGGATCTTGCTATGATATGATGTTCCACTTTGGGTAGAAATACCATGCATTGCATTATGCGTGGAGATGTATATAAGGATGCAATTGTTGAGGGTCCTTATGCATGTATGAATGAACAAGACTAGTTGGTAAGTTTTCCTGACAAAGAGATCATGCATAAACATAATAGTGATTGATATGTTTGATATGATTGATATGATGCCATTCCTGTTTGGCAAGAATGTTATGTATGATGTATGTCATGCAGGTGACAATGCAAATGATTGATATGTTGGGATGGTCTCATTTACTGGGGATTGGATTTAGGAGTTTCCAAATGAAATTGGACTTTAGGTTTTACGAAGGTGCCAACAAGGGTGGACTTTTGGTTATTGCCAATGGAAGTTAAACTTTTGGTTATGCAACAATTGGACTTTCGGGATTATGAACACGCCAACAAGGGTGGACTTTAGCAGCTGCCAATGAAAACTGGACTTTGAAGGGTGAATTTGAAGGTGCCAACAAGGGTGGACTTTTAAGTAGTTGCCAACAAAAGGTTGGACTTTGGAGGATGGATAAAACTACTTGACATCCAAAGTTTGGTGACGTTGTGAGCAAATATGGAACATGAGTGTCCCGAACGGGCTCCAGAATATTCATTGTCGTGGAGTTACACACGTACAAACCCGTGAGAAGACTATGTCGTTTATGCTGAAGATCCAAGGCAGCCGGCAAATGTCTTGATGTTCACGTGGTGAGGACACCATTGGGGACAATCAATCTTCCTTTAGGTTCTTCAAACACCAAAACAAATTTTATCGTTTCTCAAATATCGTTATTATTGATCGAAGTTTCAAAATGTAATTTATCAAAAACTAAATTAATTTGCAAACAAGCGGATAAAGAAAAAAGTGAGCATAATTTGATGAGAAATTTCTCTTTTATTTATTTGACCCTTTAATGGGTAAATATGTCCAAAGATGCAATCCATTAATGAGGTAATTGTTGTGCAAGAAAAATACAATGGCAAATAAAAGTGAGATTCCATCGAGTCCCAATACTGCCATGGTCTATACGACCCTGAGAACTTCAACACCTCACTTTGTAGGAAGACGGCTGGATTGATTCCTCAATTTAGTAGCATATCAGGATCAAGTGGGTGTATAGACTAGATAATAGTAGCATGCCTTGGAATTTGTCCTTTATTTTTGCCTAGATCGCCCTTTCGGGTTTTCAGTCCACCGGGACGCCCCTTTTTTCCTGAGCCGCCCTTTCTGGTTTTCAACTCAGCGGGCATGATAATTTATTATTATTTTTATTATTATTTTTTATTTATAGCTAATTTTTTCCTGGACTGCCTTTTAGGGTTTTTAGTCCACCGGGATACCCAAGATGTCGTTCCCTTTTCATGAACCTATGGTGTTGACCTTTCACGATCCTGATTGGTTTAATGTAAGTGAAGTAGATCAATTGAAGGTTGCCTTGGACAAGGCTCGGAAACTGAAAGCCGCTTGGAGGAACAAGTTTTCCACCCTCAAAGTAGAGAAAGAGAAGTCCCAAAAGCTGCCAGAGATAGAATTTGCAAAGAAGAGGAAGGCGCGAGAGGATTTATTTTCCTCTCACACCTCTTTCGGAACTGTCACCAGAGATGATCTTCCCCCAACTGCTGTGGCTTAGAAGGAATGTGTAGATCGACTCATCAGTGAGAAAACCAGATTGCAGGAACACGTCAACCAGCTAGAGGAAGAGCTTTGTACGAAGAAGGAGCATAAGAAGTAGATCTCTGAGTTCTCTTTTGCTTTTGTTTCAATGTAATAAACTCTTAAAAGAGTACTTTACTTTGTAATGCTTCTCGGATATCGAAAATAAGTTTTTATCCAACGTTATAATACCGAAAAAACAATTTGAGTTTCTTGAAGTTTCATCTTGCATTCTGCATAGCATCTAGCATTTTAGCATGTGCATGTGTCTCTTCTCCGCTGCGTCCTCATCCGTCTTTCTGTCTTTGTCTTGCCAGCCGACGTCTCGACCATTTGACCAAGCTCGAAGTACGCGCTGAAGGATAGTAAAGAGAACAAAGATATGGATCGCATGACTGACTTCATAGTAAGGACTAATCCGATCTTTTGACTGTTCTTATGACGACTTTGTTCAACAAGTGAATGTTCTTGTGCAACCTCAGCCTATGCAAGACGACCTGTTTGTTGATCTTCAGAATACTCATACTGAGAAGGAAGTGGATGATCCTAGAATTGCAGAAATTGAGAGAGAATTTCGTGATATCAAAGAACAAATGAAGATGATGAAAGGAGCTAATGCATCTGGTCTTGATGCTCATGACCTATGTTTAGTTCCAAGCGTAATTATCCCTCCAAAGTTCAAGATGTCTGTCTTCGAAGTATACAAGGGTGTTAGTTGTCCAAAATACCATTTGACGATGTTTTGTCGAAAGATGACTGCTTATATTGACAACAACAAACTGATGATTCACTGCTTTCAAGAAAGTTTATTTAGGGCATCCTTAATTTGGTATATGAAGCTACAAAGTAACCACATTCAGTCTTGGGAAGACCTAGTTGTTGCTTTTGTGAAGCAATACAATTACAATTTGGGTATAGCTACAGATAATAAAGATGATAATGGACCTTCTAGAGAATTTATAGTTCCAGTACCTCATCCTCAACAACAATATGCAACGCCTACTCAGCGTGAACAACAACTACCTCCTAAGCAGAAGTTGGCCTCTCTAGATCGACCGTAGAATCGACGGTTTCAGAAACGGTTTCGTAATCAGAAGATATCTTTGGATATTCTAAGAAAAGGAATTCGTCAGTTTGACCCTATCCCTTTGAAGTACGCTGATTTGTTCCCGGTCTTGATCCGCAAAGGTCACATCCAGACAAGAGCTCCACCTAAGGTGCCCAAGAAACTTCCGTACTGGTACAAAGCTGACAGGTTTTGCCCATACCATCAAGGTGCTCTGGGGCACGATATCGAAAGTTGCTACGGTTTGAAGGCAGACGTTCAAAGGTTGGTTAAGGACAGAATCTTATCCTTCAGAGAGTCCAATCCTAACCTCATCACGGTTCGTCCTCCGAGAACATGATCCGAGGTTATTTAGGAAACTCATATCAATATAGCGTTAGAAATCATATCAGACGATTCAATGAGCCTCTCTATTCCAAGGCGTAATAAAATCCAAGAAAGGGACTTGTGTGGATTTTCACTTTATTTTTTGCTTTTGTGTTTTCGTTTCTTTGATTAAAAGCATATTTGGCATGTAAAAACTCGTTATTTTGAATAACTAATGCAAGAAAATGTTTGTCTTGAAGAAATCCATTCATTTTCACTCGTAAAATGTTTTTCATAATTTATAATGCCAACTTTATCCAATTTCCTTCTCACTTAGGTGAATAATTGGAAGGAGGATGATGAAGCAAAACGCAGGATCCTGTGGTATGCTTTTGAATAAAAACCCTACTAATGATGTAAGGCATTGTTTCAACCTCCTAAACACCAGAAATATTTAAACTTCCTTGAACCTAGATGAAGATCTTGTTTTTTTTCCAAACCGAAACCTCGTTTTTAACCCGGGGCAGGGTATCATCAAAAAGAGCATCTTTCAAAGATTGGGTGGGCACAAATATATTTTTAGCCTTTCATTCCTTTGTTTTACAAATCAGAAACTAAACCCAGATACAACCCTCAAAAGTCCTAATTGAAGTAAGGTTTAATTCGAAAGCGCACTTGATGAGAAAACGTTTCCCGACTCCTATGAGCCATGCTCAATTTTTGTTGGCTTTATGAAATTAATCCATATGCTAACTAGTGATTTCGGTCACAAGTTATTATGATATCTCTTTTCAAAAAAAAACTTCAAGACAAACATATATGTTGTATTAATAGTTTCAGAATTAGTAGTTCTGGTCTGCTAACTGTGTTTGATATCTTAGAAAGATTACATACAGACGTTGATGATGAATTTGAAGACTTCGCTGACCTGGGGCAAGTTATTTTCCAAGAGGTTTGATCCGTACCAGTTTGGCTTCACCTAAAGCACAATTTGGAAGACTCAGTTATACCATCAATCAGGGGCAGTTACGTCGAGATTCGACGAATCTCTCTGAGAGTTTGAAAACAGTGGAGCATTTAGACATCATGTTTTCTGTAAAATCCTCTCGAGATGTTTTTCTCTTAAACCATGTGATTTGGGGCATTTGAAAATTGAAGCGGAGCAGATGTTTATTTCATCCCCACGAAGCTTAACTCCGACATGTTCCACAACTATGATGACCCAGGATATTTATTTTATCCCCTGTGAAACTTCAGCTTGGGTACCTCCATCTTTAACAAAATAACAAGATTTATCTTGACAATCTTTCATACTTATCAAAATGTTACGTCCCCAAGTGGAATGTTCTCTATTCCCCAAGAGAAATTTTGAAGCCCTGAAGCAGGATTGCGATCCCATATTTGGTTCTCCACCTATCCCCAATGGTACTTCTATCTTCGAAGATTGGACGGATATTCGTTTCGAGATGTTTATTTCATCTCCGCTTGTCTCTTTCCGTTTGTTTTGTCAGCATATGCATACGCATAGCATATTGATAGATAGCATGGCATGTGCATTTTGCATCTTTTTGTTTGTTTGTCCTGTCGCTTTGGTCGTGTATCCCCAGGTGGTTGGGCGTGTCCACTCCTTCCAATTAGAGTTGTCAGCCCTAGGCAAAAAAAGCACAACATTTCTATTTTCCCATAGAGTTTGATCCTCGTGGAAGACGGTTATTTTAGTACATCCCATTTGATTTCATACCTCAATGGTCGAGTCTTGCTTGATAATTTCTCTTCGGCTACTTCCCAAATTGAATTTCGGTCCTTGGCAATCACAGTGTGGATAATCTCCAACTTTTGAACATGGATCAAGTTTGCATTTATTTTGCACTATATTCCCCAAGAAGAATATTCATGAAGACAGATATTTCTCCAACAATATCATAGGTTTTCTCAACCATCTACATTTGGACTATAAACAATCTCTTTATTTGAGCAACTCGTTTTGACTAAGATCTTATTCAAAATGATAAACGACAGTTTCTACAAGACAGTTCATTCACCCTCAGTGGGTTCTTCAATATCATCAATTCTTCAAATGGCATCGCTTCGCAAATCCATCAAAGAAGTTCGCCAAAGACATTACAAGACACTTCTCTTTATTTGAGAATTTCCACTACAAATATTTCAAATATTTTACAACTACAATAAAGATGCTCCTCGGAAATGAATTCCCTAGTAAGTTCATCACACAAGTTTATTTCCATCAAGTGACATCTCCCCATAGAAGTCGAGGAAGTTTAACACATTAGTCTCTTTATTTAAGAAGACATACTTTACGATCTAACCGGCTTACATCTCTTCTGAAGATCCCTAGTGAAGTCTTACAACCTCCATTACATTACAAATTACAATCTGCAAAGTTCTACATCTACATTGACAATTACATCTATAATCTACAAATTACATCTACAATATACATTGACATCTACGATTTACAAAATTTGCGATCCCCTGTGAAGATGCTCTCACGAGTTTTCATCACCTCGGGTAGAGACTGAGACCAGCTCATGGTTCCCATACCATGACGCTCGGGGAGGTTCTACATCAGAGACTGAGACCAGCTCATGGTTCCCATACCATGACGCTCGGGGAGGTTCTACATCAGAGACTGAGACCAGCTCATGGTTCCCATACCATGACGCTCGGGGAGGCTTTACCTTTTTTTACTATTCCCAATTGGATTTCAAAAATAATAATAATAAAAGAAGGAAAAGAAGAAAAAGAATACGAAACAAAACTGAATTATTGACCCAATCAGAAAATCATTATGGTTATTACCGTCGTCTGGAATGCTCCATGTCAGTAATAAGTTATCCTTCGATTACAAGTTTCTCACCTATTGTCTAAATCTCCATACCCATGGTGTATGTGCTACTCTTATACCTCTGGAGTTTCCCCATTGGTGGTTGTTTCCTGTCCCCGTGGAGCCCCGTCTCGTTGGGTCTATTACTCCTTTGTTTCGCGTGTTGTGCCTGGTTCTCCTCCTGTGACATCTTTTCCTCACAGGACCGTCTGTCTAGCATTTTCATATCATTGCATATCATTTACATTCGGTGGCTTCTTAGGGCCAAAAATTCACGCAATGTTTGTATTTAAATCCCTCCTATCTCGTCGAGACGAAGATTTCAATCTTCATACCTCCGAATAGAAGAAATTTAAATATGGGCATCTGTCGCACCCTGATTTTTGACCTCAAGATCCCACCTCCTCATGCATTCCTCTTGTATATCATCTAGGTCTATCATTCCTGCTTCAACTAACCGTTTAACTAGTTGTTTGTTTTGTTTTATGAAGTTCGTTTGTTGCAGAGAATTTTAAGGGAAACATCAACTTTCAAGCCATTCTAGTTTTCCTTCAAGATACGAGGGTCTCATTCTTGAATACATTGATTTTGTAACAAGATTATTTGAGTTGCACTATAACGCTTTCATCACTCAAGAGGCCTAGTTACGAGGATTATTAAGTGCAAGAAATCTTGAAGTTTAGTATCTTGAAGCATTAGAACGATTTTTCCATTTGGGAGTTCATCGTTAGAAATCAGAAGTCATAAGTTATATTACGCCAAACTACAAGGTTATAAGAGTGTAGTTGTATGTACGGGTGATAAGTACAAGCTCAAGGAAAGAAAATTGCTCATATCCTAAACTACTTGGAGGGAACGTTTTTTATATGTGTTCAAGTGGTAACGAATGTTGTACTCAATCATTTCATCACATATGACTGTCAAAGCAAGGAGAAGCCCTTAAGTATGTATGTTGAAAATTACTAAACATTTCAAGAATGTTACAAAGATGGATTACAAGAGTATTCGAAAACGGTAAAAAGCTACACCATTACAACAATATATCAATACTAGATACGAGAATCCCGCGTTACACTGTTCAAAGTGGTGCACTAAACTCCAACAACACTTGCTCCAAATCACAAACCAAGACTCTGTCATAATTGACATATTATCAAACCCAGCAGCAACACTTCTCACGTGAGCAGCCACCAAATTAATCCACCAAAGGCTTGATCTTGTTCACAAACATGATGGGACACCAGGTAGTGGGATGCTCCTAAGCTCTTCTAAAAAAAACATTGCTAATATCCCACAACAATACCTGGAGCTATTCTACAAAACTGCAAACAATGTCTGCACGGGCGAGGTACTGCAGAAGAAATGGTAAAAAAGGGATCTGGTTACATTGCTCAAGAAATTGAAGATGGAGGAAATATCTCGTAAAAAGAAACGTAGGATAAGCATTGGGTCCTGCAACTGATGAGCTTACGCAATACTTATCAAAAACTCCAGCTGCTATGATAGCAGATGTCATAGAGTGGTGGAAAATAACAGCATACGTCGCCCTTGACTTTCTTCGATAGTTAGGGATTCCTTGGCAGCACAGACAGCTCCCATAATGCCCAAAGAGCTTTGCTGTAGCAAGGATGATAAGATTGGCAAGCAGCAATTATGTACACAACATGATAGCACAACCCATTCTCTGCCTCAAGTCATGAATGCAGTTGTTTCTGTAACTGATAATGGCTCCTCAACTCGATACCTGCATTCAAGACAACATACGCTTTAGGCTGGTTTGAGGATTATAAGTGATGCAACTTGTTTTATGTTGAACTATTTTGAGACATTTGGGAGTATTGGGATGTTTTTCAGAGATTAACACTAGTCTAGGTTGTGTTAATAAACAAGGAAGGGTTAGAACTTCACCTTATCATGACTACAACAAACTCACACGGTTGTGGGAATCCCAGCCCCAACTTGTTGCTTCATCAAATCCTGTTACAACAGGAGATATTTGAGCATGGTAGTCAAAACAGAAGATGGTTGAGAGGTCACAAACACTAAAATGTCATCACAGCAGCATACCAACCGTATTTTGCATCTCAAAAGAGACATATCACTATGAGGCGCAATGAGCACTTTGCATTAGTTTCCCGATCACACTTCTCAAATGTCCTCTATAAGTCCTCGTACAAAAGGAAGTTTGTTTCACCTGGGTGCATTTATCGTCGCAGCCTGTCAAGAGGAATGGATGAAGTCAATAAGTCTTTGAAGCAACTCAAACAACAGACAAAGCATGATCAAATTAATTGAGGAAAACATGAGAGAATAGCAAAACAGAGCAAGAATTAACTTCAGCACTAAGCAGCACTACTAACCCCCATCTTCTGATTCTGATAGTTCTCCTGTCAACAATGCCCAAAATCTTCGTGCTGACGCCTTTGTGCCAAACCAGAGACACAATTCCGCAACTGATAACACATCTACGCCAGAAAATTATAAATTCTTCCAAGAGACTCATCGAATGCCACTCACAATCTCGCTACACCAGCCCTCTTCAAGAAGTTCCAAATGCAGCTTCTTCTTCGAGCCAAAAAACGATTGTCTCCTCCAAGAGGCTTCTCACCAGGATCAGCAATAACTTCAACCAATTTCAGCTGCCAAAACGAAGATACAACCTGGATTTGAACGTCATTGAAAATGCTCAATTTGGATGTTCCTGAACAGGTCCACATATAAGAGTCAGTTCCAATAAAGCATGTCTAAAGGTCATTTTAAGAATGCTCAATACCTTTCCATCCTGGCCAGCACGATTCATCATCTGAGCACCAAAGAACAGAGTTAGCAAGCTTTGACTTCACGTGGAGAGGTTTGCGTATTCAGGGATGTCACCAACGATTGAATTTTGGACTCACCAAATCCTTAGCACTAGCTAGCTGAATTCACCCTGGGCTGTTCATATCCCCTGGCCCAAATCCTTCGCTTTTCACACCTGTCAAGTTGCCAAATCCAAATTAGCAATTCGTTGAGGAATATACCGGTTAAAGGAAAAAGATCCAAATCCTCAAGACATTGAATCTGGACAGACAAGATATTAAACGTAATTGATACAAATATCATAGATTGGGATTTCCATTAACAAGACATTAAACGAAATCGAACAAAAAGGAAGGTTTTTCAAATCCGGTCTACACCAAATTGAAAAAGCCCAATCAAGCATTCAAATCATTTTAACACGAGGAATTCCATCTGAAGTCTATAAAAAGGGATTCGATTTGGGAAAAAGAAGAGAATTCGTAATCACTACAAGAGAAAAAACCTAGAATTCGTAAACTTAGGAGGTTGAAGAACTTATCTCTTCCGTCAAAGAAACTGTCTCCAACCGCCACGAGTCCAAACTCGAAGCATCCGTCTCGAGCGCCGTCGCCACTAATCTTCGGTAAAACTCCACCCTTAACAAGATTATTGAACCTTTGACGTTTTCTTGTTTGAATTTCAGGTTGAAGGAATGACGAAAATGATTTCATGTTGGAGAAATGGCGATTACGATAGAGAGGAAGAGGGGAGGATCGAGAGGTCTAGGGGCGAAGGGAATTTGGGATTAGGGCTTCCGCCATTTCAATTTTCTTTATTCGTATTTGTTTTTTGTTGTTTTGTAAGTGTTAAACTGTATGTATGCACGACCACGGTAGTACCGTGGTCCATCATCACAATCACCACATATCACCCACCAATCACGATCAAATGGACCACGTTGCAAACCCACAGTAAGCCCCATGCATCCGCGTACCACCAGATCCAGCGTTATTAACTTAATTTTATTTTAATCAACATAAAAAAAACTAATAATCTGGTTTAACCTTTTTAAAGCTTTTAATCTTTAATTAACTTTAGTTTTTATTAAAATAATAACTATTAATCTTTTTTAAAATAAACTAATAACTTTTATAATTAATCATAATCAGTTTTTTATCTTTTAATTTAATTATGTAGTTAATTCACCTTTAACATTTCATTTTTATTTTACTTTTTGTTTAATATTTCAATTAAATCAACCTTTATAAACTTTTTATTTTAATAACTAAAAACTCTCCTTTTTTTAAAAACCCTAATTAATTCATTTAAAATCTTTTTGCTAATTAAAATAAACTAACCTTTTTCTAAATCAACTTAATAACATTTTAAATAATATATTTATTCACTAGAAACCTTTTATAATTTACATCCAATTGCCAATTTATTAATAATAAAACCTATTTGGTATTTTAGAAACAAATAATGAGAACAACCTTTTTATTTATAATCAATGCAATAATAGCCATAATTTTATAAAATAAACCATTTCATTTAAATTAATCTTTTAAGATAGATAATAAAATTAAGATCATTTAGTATATTAGAACATTTTATTTAAAACCTCGCATGTTAGAATCTAACTTATATCAACCTCGCTTAAAATTAATCCGACTTAAGAATCAATTCAACCTCGCCTAAAGACAATCTCACATCGTAAATAAATCTAATCGTGCACGCTTCCACACTAACACATTCATAATTCACACACTTAGCGCTTTCATGCGTGTGTATGGTTTTATCTATCTGCCCTTTATTATCGCTACTTATTTTACAGCAATTTGCTTTTCTCGCATCGCATTCTGTCCAAAGGAAGAACCTATACATGACTCAACACTTGTGTGTATTGCATCTCATTTGCATCATTTCCCCACGATCCTTGATCCCATTCAAGTTGATCTTCTAAGATAAATCCTACCCCATAGGAAGGACCTTTGTTTTACAACATAGAAACAAACAAAACAACTCAAACAAATTATTCAAACGTTAGAGAGGTAGATGCTAGTCATCTTAAGCGAGATAGAATCTCCACCCCATAACAATACAATCTCTTACACTTGTGGCGGTTAAATCTCCCTTAAAATGAAAACTCATCTTTTCTTCTAAACTCAATCAACCAACTACCCTAATCTTGTAGGAACTTTGACCACAGTCAAAGAACTCCTCAAACCCTTTAGGGGAACTACAAATACTCTGATTCCACTCCTGTAAGGATATGTAGGCATAAGATGCGATATCTTATCGAGTATACTTAGAAATAAACCCCTAGGTCTTTCATCCTTAAGCAGATAAACCTTAGCAATAAACAAACATAAAACAAGAGGTTCCGGTAGAGTACTACAGAAACTTAGGATGCTAGCACCTTCCCTAAGTTTAACCAACCCTCGAACCTATAACTCTCTAGCTTGTATTTGCATTGCATTATGGGTATTTCGATATTTATCCCTTCCTTTGGAAAAATCAAAGTTCGGTTGTAAACGAACAAAGATTCAAGCTCATCAATAGCTTGGTATCCAAATTTCACCGCGACATTACCAAGGCAGAATCTCCAAAAACATCGAGGGTCTTGATCCTCAAGTCAATGGCTTCTTCTAATATCAGTATACAAGCTTCATACTCAGGCATATTGTTTGTGCAAGCAAAGCGGAGTTTAGCTATAAATGGTAGGTGAAAGTTCTTGGGAGATGTAATCACTGCCCCAATTCCATGTCCATAAACATTTGAAGCACCATCAAACATGAGAGTTCATCGCTCCCCTGGTTCGGATCCTTCATCTAGTCTGGGCTCTTCATAATCTCTTAAAGCCATGATATCTTCATCTGGAAAGTCGAAATTTAGGGGTTGATAGTCATCCATCGGCTGATGAGCAAGATGATCTGCTAGTACACTACCCTTGATGGCTTTTTTAGTAACATATTGGATGTCGTACTCATATAGAAGCATTTGCCATCGGGAAATTCTGCCGGTGAGAGCAGATTTCTTAAAGATGTATTTAATGGGATTCATCTTGGAAATCAGATAAGTAGTGTGGGTCAACATGTACTACCTGAGACGCCTAGCAGCCCATGCAAGTGCGTAACAAGTCTTCTCAAGTAAGGAATATCTTGTCTCACAATCGTTGAAATTCTTGCTGAGGTAATGAATGGCATGCTCTTTCTTACCAGTCTTGTCTTATTGTCCCAACACACAACCCATGGATTTGTCGAGCACAGTCAGGTACATAATAAGGGGTCGTTCAGGAACAAGAGGTATCAGTTTTAGAGAATCTTGTAAATATTCTTTGACTTTTTCGAATGCCTCTTGGAATTCATCGTTCCACTCAATCGCTTAGTCCTTCCTTAACAGTTTGAAAATCGGTTTGTAAGTGGCGGTGAGATGTGAGATGAATCTGGTGATGTAGTTCAGTCTCCCCAAAAAGCCACGAACCTCTTTCTCTGTTCTTGGTGTTGGCATATATTGGATTTCTCGGACCTTATCAGGGTCCACTTCAATCCCTTTTTGACTCACAATGAAGCCCAATAACTTTTCAGATCGTACCCCAAACGTACATTTATTGGGGTTGAGTCTAAGTCTAAACTTTCTTAATCGGGAAAAAAACTTTTGCAAATTGATCAAGTGTTCCTCCTCAGTTTGAGACTTGGAAATCATATCATCTACATATACTTCAATCTCTTTATGAATCATGTCATGGAAAAGCGTCACCATCGCATGCTGGTATGTTGCCCCAACATTTTTTAATCCGAAAGGCATAACTTTGTAGCAGAATGTGCCCCATGGTGTGATAAAGGTTGTCTTCTCCATATTATCTGGTTCCATCTTGATCTGATTGTATCCAGAGAAACCATCCATGAAGGAAAACATTGAGAACTGAGCTGTGTTGTCGACCAATACATCAATGTGAGGTAGTGGGAAATCGTCTTTAAGACTGGATCGATTTAGATCACGGTAATCCACATACATACGGACCTTTCCATCTTTCTTTGGTACCGGCACGATGTTGGCAACCCATTGTGG
This sequence comes from Lathyrus sativus, assembly GCA_963859935.3. NCBI lineage: Eukaryota > Viridiplantae > Streptophyta > Magnoliopsida > Fabales > Fabaceae > Lathyrus > Lathyrus sativus. Next base: position 659,401,167 of record OZ012741.1, on the reverse strand, counting down.
ATACTTTGCTACATCTAGGAAACCAGCATAAAATTGCTTTCGAACCTCTTCACGGATTTTGAGGGCCATATTGGAAAGGGTCCTCCTCAACTTCTATTTGACAACAGAGCATCCTTCTTTAAGTGGTAACTTGTGTAAAATAATGTCAGTGTCCAACCCTGGCATGTCTTTATACAACCAAGCAAACACATCAAAGTACTTCTGGAGAAGCTCTATCATTTTGTTCTTGATTACAGCTTGAAGAAAGGCTCTTATCTTCACTTCTCTTTTATCTTTCTCGGTACCCAGATTGATAACTTCGACTTCTTCTTGGTACGATTGAATGAATTTCTGTTCTTGCTTGAGTAGCCTTGCCAGCTCGTCGGAGAGTTCATAATCTTCCTCGCCTTCATCCTCTGCTTGGTATACCGGGCAATCAAAGTCATATAGGCGAATAGCAGAGTCGATGTCGAGGACCCTAGTGGTGTTTCTGCATGTTTATGATTTATGCAGTTTTTAGGAAGTGTCTATGAAATATTGCCATTTATTATATAAACGAAAAAATGCGAAAGAAAATGAGCAAAATTGAATGCAAACTTTTATTCATTAATGATAAATAATGATTTAAAACATCGGGGGCCCATACAAGATACCACTAGGACTTGGGCAGAATGTAGGGTTTTTTTATAAAACTAAGAAAATTACGTTTGGTGTGGGAAGAATGGGGGAATTTCAACGGTCTTCCAATTATGGAGCTCCTTTCCAGGCTTTGCTTGACGGATCTAACTTGAAGCGGCTTCATCATTGATACCCTGGTCTTCAGCAATCATCGCCACACGACGACTAAAGATGTGTCCTGCACTTGTGAACATCTTTTCCACTAGAGGAATTTTCTTCTTGTCATATGGAACCAACACTGAGTTAGAAGATGGCTGATACCGTAACCCAAATTTGTCAAACTTTTCATTCACCTCGACTAGCTTTACCTAACTTTGGGTGTTTCTACATTCAATCAATTCTTTAGCCCTCTGCCAAGATGCCATGGAGGACTCTGGTTGATCAGGGATCCGTTGTACTGCCAGTACGCTCATAACTTCCAGTGATTGAAATGGTGTCTTTGTGGTCTCTCCTTCAACATTGATGTAGCGGAAGGACGTTAGGTGGCTCACCAAGATGTCTTCCTCTCCACCAATAACCATTATCCTTTCGTTGGTGATGAATTTCAATTTCTGGTGAAGAGTAGAAGTCACGGCGCCTGCATCGTGTATCCAGGGTCTTCCAAGTAAGCAACTATATACAGGGTGGATGTCCATTACCTAGAAAGTAATGGTAAATACGGTTGGGCCTATCTTGATGAGAAAGTCCACCTCCACAATAACAGCGCGTCTGGAACCATCAAAAGCTTTCACAATCAGAGTACTCAACTTCATTTTCAAGCCTTCTAGAGGTAACCTCATCAGAGTAGTCTTTGGGATCACATTCAAGGATGAACCCGTATCTACCAAGACCTTCGGCAGTACAATGTCCACACATTTTATGGAGATGTGCAGAGCCTTGTTGTAGTTTTTTTTCCGCAATAAGCTCTTTATCATTGAAACCAAGAAAGTTCCCCGTGGTAACATTTGCTATCACATCATCAAATTGAGCCACGGTGATATCTTTGGTGATATGGGCCGCACTCAAAACCTTCAATAGAGAGGTTATGTGAGCCTCAGAGCTTAGTAACAACGACAACATGGATATCTTAGTCAGCGTTTGATTCAACTGATTGACCACCTTGTAGTCACTTTTCTTTATTATTTTCAAAAATTCCTCAGCCTCCTTATGTGTAACGGCGACCTTCGGTGATGAAGACCCTTCTTGAGATTCTGTTCTTGGAAATGGGATCACAACAGGTGTCTTCTTTTTTGTGTCAACATTTTGAGAGGTGAACACTCTTTCGCTCCTGGTCATTCCACCTAGTCCTACGATAGAAATTACATTTGGCTCAACAGCATGTGAAGAATTTATCTCTTTCCCCTACTTAAAAACTTTGGGCTCGTAGTTCCATGGAACTGCTTGATCTTTCTCATATGGGAATGGAGCAGGATAGTAAATTACAATAGGAGAGGCCGGAACTCGTGCTGGTGGTGTATCATAAGGAACATCATAGGGAATGTCAATCACAGATACCGACTTCATCTTCTTATCTTCACCAGTTCTTTTAATTTGTACCACACCCTGATCCAGTAATTCTTGTAAACACTCTGATACATTTTCATCAGTAAGACTACCAGTCTTATTCTTCAAAGAGATCAAACCACATTTCTTTAACTGTTCTCTTATAACTGCCATAGGAGTACGAATATCTTCGACCCTTGTAATTAGTCTTCGCTCATTACCTTCCTCCACAACGTGAACAGATGAGCCTCCATGTGTAGGCATAGGATTATTCTTTACGTTCAGTCCTCTAGGAGTAAGAGTCATATCTTTGGAATCTAATAGCTCTTGGACTCTATTTTGGAAGGCATAGCAATTTTTGATAGAATTTCCTGGGGCACCTTGGTGAAACTCACAATGGGCGTTGGCATCGTACCCAGGAGGATACGGTAGGGTAGCAGGACATAAATCTCTCAAAGTCAAATGGCCTCCTTGCAGGAGAAAAGAGAATATTTGACTGTAAGAAATAGGCAAAGGATCCAGTTGCTTCCTCGGAGCTCTCGGACGAAACTGTCGCTGATCTTGATTGTTATATTGTTGAAGCTGTTGTACAGGAGCCTATTGATGTTGATGTTGCTGATAGCCTTGTTGAGCAGATGGTGTTGCACCCCAAAATTTGCTCAACCTTTTTCTTACTTGGTTTATGTTTCATTGCATTAACATTTGCATAGTCATATCATTTGCATATCATGATATCATTCATATAGAAGGGGATCAAGTGTGATTCTTATCAAGAGAAGCCTAGCAAGAGGTCTTATTCAAGATTGAGAAGTTATCAAAGTTATCAGGAGGTGGTTTGAGTGCCTAAGGGTTTAGATGCTTGCATGTGGATTTTCTCCTAACTTGAGGATCAATTTAAGACCATCAGAGGGATGTGAAGTGTGAATATGAGAAGAGGATGTGTATGGAGCTCATAGAATGCCTAGAGGTCCATGGGAGAGCTCAATCAAGTCATTGTGTCAAATGCAAGAGCCACAGTTGAGGTGCAAGCAATTAGGGTTTCATCTGGGTCAATTCTAGGTCAACTGTGCAATTGAAGGGTATCAAAGCCTACTTTTAGGTCATGGGGTTCATTAAATGATATGTTGAGACATTTTTGGTGTTGTGCCAAGATCAAGTCAAGAAGAGTCAAGAGTGTGGGAAGTTGCTAAATTAGGGTTTCAGTGTAAAATCCCTTATTTAGTGTCTAACTTCAAGACCACATAAGTCAAGATACAAGTTTCAAATGGATCTTTGGCCAACATGAAACTTGTATATCATCTCAATACCTTTAATATGAGTACTAGAAGTCCTCAAGGGGATTTATAGAACTCAAGTTGTGGTTCATACAAGTTAGAAGTCCTCAGATGCCTCTGAAATTTGTCTGTGAAAATCATCTGACTTCCAAGCTATATTTGACCTAGAAGGAGGTTTCACCTGAACTTTTGGCCAACATGAAAGTTGTTCCTCATGATCTTAGATTTCCAAATTGTATTAGAAGTCTTCCATATGATTTGTAGAACTCAAGTTATGAGGTTTACAAGTCAGGGGTATTTTGGGAAAGTGAGATTATAGGCCATTTTCAATCATAGGTCAAAATCTCCAACTTGCACTTGTCAAATGGATTTTTGTTCAACATGAAACTTGTTCAAAATGTGGTTTTTAGGCTAACTAAGAAGTCATGATGAATTGATTATAATCATATCAAGATTTGGTTTGAAATGGCTTAAAAAGGGAGATTTTCAAAAGATTCATAGTTGAAAAATTCAAATTAATGGTTAAATGACCAAAACATGTCAAACAAGTACTCATTTTGATTGGGAATTTCATTTCAAACATTTTGGCATTGGTAGATTTTTGAGTTAAGGCAGATTTTCATGAGTTACAATTTGGTTTCTTCATATGCAAGTTACATAGCCAAATCACTTACCAAAGCAATTCAAGCACTCTTTTTGATCCAATCTCACTCACAAGGCATTATGCAAGCAAAAGGAAACTTCTAGAGCAAGTTGTGATGGCAAATTCATGACTGTCACATGGAGATTTTGAAGAGAAAATAGAAAATTGAATTGGCTGGATTGGGCTTCAATTGAATCTCTAAAGCCCATAGACATGTTCTATTTAAGTCATTTGATGATTTCAGAATCATTTTGGGAGCTCATTTCGTGGTGGAGGCAAAGATAGAAGTTGGTTTTGCAAGCAAGCAAGTGAGAATCGGATTTCAAGTTCAAGGCAAATTCAGATCAAATTGAAGAGTCAAATAGCTTTCTCTTGCATCCTTGAGTGATTCTGGAGAATTTTGAAGGCTGAATCGTGCTCTAACTACATCTGTGCATAGATCTACACCAGGTATGTAACCTTCAAATTTCTCACAATTCTAGGGAGATGTAGTTCATGTTGTGCATGTGGTTAGGATCTAATAGAGACATAGATCGTTTCTGGATCAAAATTGAAGAAATTAGAGATAATTTAGGTTGAAGTGCAATTTCTGTTTGGACACATTTTAGCTTGATCTTAAGGTTTCAATGTGATTTGGATAGATCAGGTTAACCTAGGAACTGTGAGGATCATTTCTATGCAATTAGATTATGATTTGGTGATGATCAATTTGGATGTGATTTCTGAAACTTGGATCGTGTTTTAAAACCTAGCCTGATCTAGAGAATTTGGATAGGATATCTGAGATCCTTGTGAGTTTCTGAGCATTTTGATGTAAGGTTTGATGTTACCTGGCTACCTGAGACCACCTGCTCACCGGATAAGACGGTTGTTTCCACTGTGAGAGCCACCGGAGACTGTTCCCCCTCGCCTGAGTTCCAAGGAAGAAGATGAGGTTCTGGCCATTAGATCTTGTTAAAGATTGACTTAGTATCCAGATCGTGTGGCTCATGTTTGAACTGAGTATTTGGCTCCAAACCAAAAACGCCGTGTTTCATTAATCCCAGTCAGCGTGTGACTGGGATGCTCACGTGGACACGTTCACTGACCTTGGATCTACATACCTTGTCAATTCATCCAACGCTCATGTTATTTTCTTAGTTTTTTATTTCATTTTTAATTCATGTTGATTTTATTTTAATGCATATTGATTCCAAAAATCATAATAAATCCATTTTTAATCAGAAAAATATTTTAAAAATATGTCCATGTTCCTCTTTCAATTTGTGATTTTCTGGAATCAATAAAATGCATTTTCATGCATTTTCCAATTTTATTTTATTTTTCTCATTTTGTTTATTTCTTTAATTTTTGCATATTTGTTCATCTGTTTTGTTGATTTTGGTGTGATCTTTTGGTATTGAATTTGGCTTTGATTTTTGCGTATGTTGTAGGTCAGATGTGTATGCTCCCTTAGGATTTTTATTAGATTTTTTCAACAATTATAGGTTCTGTTTTAGGTGAGATGTTTAGAGCCTTCCAAACTTGTGGTTTACCTTGACATATCTCAACTTAGGAATTGTTTAATAGACCTAGAAGTTGATTTAGGCTTTAATATTTGAACCCTAGAATGTTAAAACATGCATGTTACCTTAGGAAAATTCTTATATTTTTACAACTTAGTTTTCTATTTTAGGTAGAATTTGCAAGTTGGTTGTGCATGTGGTGTTCCATCTTTGGTGCCTTGCTTTGTGTGATCTTGTTGGTGGCTTTGGAGCTTGAAGTGCTTGGATTCCTTTTTGGAGGAGCTTCTGGACATCTTGTAGCTGCTGTGGATTGGCTTGTGGAGCTTAGCTTGAAGCTTTCTTTCTCTTTTAGGAGTTCTTTTTAGAAGCTTATAAGATTAGGGTTTAGGAAGAGCCATTAGAACTAGTCCTTCTTCTTTCATAAAAAATAGAATGCATTGTTTTCTTCTATCCTCATCCCATGATGCAAATTCCTCTTAAGGAAGCTCCATCTCTCCTTTGGAGGGATGAGTGGCATGCCTTAATGAGTAGAACTTTTGAGGATGCACTTTCTTTCATGTTGGTTCCTGATGAATTCATTTGGTTTTCATCAGGTTTCTTAGCATTGTAACTTGATCTCAATGATGATTTCTCTTCTTGAAGAGCTTGCTAGAGCTTGAAGATGAATAATTGAAGGGGCTTGAAGATAGGAGCTAGCTTGAAGATGAAGATTCTTTGCTGTCAACTTTGCTGACAAGAGCTGCTGTTGAAGATTGAAGTTGTTGTTTGTAGAAGATTGTCGCTGCTGCTTGGGCTGCTTCCTCTATTTTTTTTTCTTTTGTCGTATTGTCTGTTTGCTTGTGTTTCCTACCTTTAGGTTTAAGGTGGAGCTTGTCTCCCCTTGCCTATTGTTTTCTTAGGTTTGAGGTTGAGCCGGACTCCCTTGCGTCGCTTGTACTGTTGCATAGCATGCATTTTACTGTTTACTAGTTACTGCTTATTTTCTTTTGTTGTTTCCCCTAGGATCTCTGATTTCCTCTGTGCAAGAGGGAATTATGACAGACATTAGGTTTTTAAACCATGCATGATAACTGTAGGTAGATTCCCTTTCAACCATAGTTTTAGGGCGTCTTTCTCTTCTCATCTCAAAACAATTCAAAAATACAGTAATAAGGTTAATTGAAGTCGTACGTTACGAGCCTTAAGCTATCTGGGAAAAGGTTGGCGGAGGGTCTCTCTCCAGTAATCGGGATGTTTAGTGTGGTACCCTTTGGGTGACATACGAGGCATTCACTCCTGGGTCATAGTCTCTAGTGCGATGGAGATTGGGAACATCCTAAAAAAACAGTTCTTTCGTAAAAGATTCAAACAAACACTCAAACTCTGTTTTTGTCCTCTTGGACTCTTAATCAGGAAAACCCTTTCATAAGGAGATAAAAAACTGTCAGACAAGCTTGTGTCTTCCGTAGCCCGAACTACGTTTGCTCTGATCTTTCATGCCGTATGAAAGTACGTAGGCACGAGATGCGATATCTCGGCGAGCAACCTTTTCCCCCTTAACCCGTAGTTAGGCGAACTACGTTGACTCTGATTTCTCGTTCCAGACGGGAATACGTAAGCATAAAGTGCGATACTTTGCCGAGTCATTTTCTTTTCTTTTTAGACCAGACCTTTAGAGTAGATAGAGAAACACACCCTTAGATAGAAAACAAGCGTGGATCTCGTCGAGTATGATGGACGTGAGGGGTGCTAATACCTTCCCCTTGCGTAACCGACTCCCGAATCCAGGATTTGGTTGCGATGACCATTCCTTTCCCTCTTTGCGTTAGGTTTTCTCTGAGCGTTTCCTTTCCCTCTGTTGGGATAAATAACGCATGGTGGCGACTCTTCTGTCATAGCCAGCGCCAATTTTCGCAGTAGCGACAGCTGGCAACTCTGCTGGGGACTCCAACGGTTCCATATGCGAGTCAATCCTAGCGCTTGTTTTCCCGTCTGGGGTTTTTCATGTATTTATCTTTCTGTCTTTACTTTCAGTACTATATATTATTGTTGTTGTGATGTGGGTAGAGGGTTAGTTTGAGAGATAAGTTGGACCTGGGCTTGAGTGCACATAGACTTAGAAGTAGAGAGTAGTGGTTAGCCTGCTTTCTTTGCTCGCACCAGCTAGCTACGAAATCTGCACTCAGACGAGATTCTCTTTGATGGCATCTTGCCTGGCCCTTTGGGCTCGACAGGTTGTTGAATTTGAGGGTTGTCGACTCTGGGGACCTATCATTTGGGATTTGGCTAAGTGAGGCCTCTTCAAGGGATGATGATGCCACACCTTCTGGGTATCGTATCATCGCTCTTGAAAGTCTGTGATGCTGATGACCGCATAGGATACCGTACCTCGTCTGCGAGTTAAGTACATACCTGTGAGGGGTAGGTGGGTCTTTTTGCAGGAAAACTCTGGCCTCAGAATACCTGGTTTGTCTCTGTCAGTGAGAATTGGTTTTGAGGGTTCTTTTGTGGTTGGTTTGGATTGAGGAGAATATCTGATGGTTCTCAAGCTGCAGTACAACACAACACAGTTCTTCAGCATTGCACTTGATCCCCTGTTTGCATATGCATCTGCATTTTCATGTTTGCATTTTATTAACGTGTATTTATGTTGCAGGTTTGCTTGTTCCCCTCAGATTCTAGTGTTCTTCTTGCCAGACATGGAGTCCATGAAGAGGACAGTTGCTTACAAGTTGCCTTCTCCAGATATCAGTTCCTTATTGTGGTTGGTTGCTCTAGCAGATCAGAGAGTGAGGGCTGAGTTTAGAGAGTCTTATGGGAAACTGCTCAGTTTGTTGTGCAGACCTTATGTGTTTGAGATGACTGGATTGTATACCTTGATGTAGTTTTACGAGCCTCGCTTGAGATGCTTCTTGTTCTCTGATTTTACTATGGACCCTACTTTGGAGGAGTATTCTGATATGCTAGGAGTTCCTGTGTTAGATCAGATGCCTTTTATTCACGAGGATACTGAGCCTGAGTTGGCTAAGCTTGCTGAGATTGTCAGTTTAGATGCTTCTGAGTTCCCCGGAGGTTTGGTCAAGCTGAATGGAGCTTACGGTTTTCATCTTTCTTGCTTGGTTGAGAAGGCTACGCAGTGTGCGAAGGATGGATGTTGGATTGTCTTCAATGCTATTCTGGCTGTTTGAATTTATGGGATTGTATTGTTCCCTAACTTGCCTGATTTTGTTGACTCAGATGCTTTCTTTATTCTTGCCTCGAAGAATCTGGTGCCTACTCTCTTGGGTGACGTTTATCATTCTATTCACTATAAGAATGAGAAGCGTCGGAGAAAGAATGTTTCTTGCTGTGTACCTCTTCTATACAGGTGGTTTCAGGGACATCTTCCTAAGAAGGGACCTTTTGTTGATACTGTTGGTACTTTAGATTGGTCTTCCATATTGATGGGATTGTGTGCTGAGAACATTGTTTGGTTTGATCGGAACTTGCTCGGAACGAATATTATATATAGTTGCAGTGGCTTTCCAAACGTTCCTTTGATTGGACGGAAAGGTTGTATTAACTATAACCATTCTCTGCTTGTGAGACAGTTTGGCTATGCTTTGAGGGACTCTCCGGTTGAAGACGAGATACAGGAATCTCTGTATCTCACAGGTTTGTTAGATGGAGATGTTTTGGTCAGATTGAGGCATGCTTGGGGTAATATTCACAGAAGAGGAAAAATATTGCTTGGCAAGAGTGACAGTCGAGCTTATAATCCTTATCGGCTCTGGATCCATGAGAGAGTTAGGACTTCTCTGATACCATTTCCTGCTGCAGAGCCTTTGTATCTTCCGGTGATGGAGGAACCTATTTCAGTGGAAATTGAGAAGTATAACAAGCTGCTGGCTGAAAAGGAAGAGTTGCAAAGAGCAAATGAAGAGTTAGAGAAAGCGATTTTCCAGCTTCGGCATGAGAAGAGTGAGGCAACCTTCACTTTGAAGAAGCAGACTGAGATGATTAATAGGTTGGGTTCAAATTTGACTGAAGAGACCAGCAAAAGAGAGAAGGTGGGAGTAGCCCTGAATGGTGTTAGTAGTGTGCTCGCTACTAAGAAAGAGCTTCTGAACAAGGCTTATTCTCGACTCTCTAAATGGGAATTTTTGTGGAATTCCACGCTTACTAGCCAGAAGGAGCGTGAAGATAAGTTGAAGCTACAGATTTCCCGGTTATAGGAGCAGCTCAGTGCTAAGGATGCGAAGATTGCTGAAGAGGCATCTCTTAGACGTGACGCTGAGTTTAGAGTGAGCGACATGGTCAAAGAAATGAGGGGTTGTGAACTGAAGGCTGGCTTCAAGAGATGCAGGCTTGATGAGTGTTTTGGCGAGGGAGCCTGCGTAGAGGATGCCAAGAAGCTGAGATCCACTGTTAGGCGACACACATTACTGATACAGGAATTGCTCTCCAGACCAAGTCATCCGGTGACGTTGAGGCTATTGGGAGAGGTCCGGGCGCACCATCCGTCCTGATTTATCTTTGTTTTTCTCTTGTAGTATGTTATTCGTATTTGTATTTTGACCATCGCCAGGCTTGTTGGCCGAGGTCTTTTCAGTTGTATTTGGTTTTACCTTTGTATGCTGCCTCTTGGCATTTGTTTATGTATGAGGTTTCTGATTCTATGCTTGCTTACTTGGGACTCCATTGTCGTTATGGCTTCTTCTCCGAAACTAGAATCGGGGGGAAATTAAGTTGTTGCATATTTACATGTATGCATTTGCATCTTCATATTGCATGCCAGGTACCTTTTTTTGAGCTCGAATCTTATCTCCTGCGTCTTTCAGGTTGTTTCAAGATTGACGAACAGAGAACTCACCGGTATGCTACAAGAAGCAATTGTAAGAAGATTATGGATCAGGTACAAGTTGAGATGCAGAAGATCCGGGATAGGTTGGCCCAATTCATGCAGACTATGGAGGCTGTGGCCAAGGGCCAGGAATATCTTCAAACTATGGTGCAACTGCTGCTGGCGCGAGCGGCTGGTAATACTGAATATAACTCTGTTCGTGTTGAGACCCCTCGCAGGGAGGAAGTGATACCAAATGCTGGTGAGACTGGTATTGGCAATGGCAACGACAACGTTGGTAACGGAAACGCTGATAATGGTAATGGGAACGTGGAAACCAACAGGAATGTTGGTATCAATACTGGTTTCGGTAACAACAATCAGGGTTTTGGCTTTGGCAATCTGGATGGCAATGATGGCTTTAATAATCAGTGCTTCGGCAACGGGGGGTTTGGTGATAACAATCAAGGTTATGGTAATAATGGCTACGGCAATGCTGGGTTTGGCAATGTGAATACCAATGGTGTTGGGATGGGTGCTTACAATACTGGCTTTGGGACAGCGGCTGCTAATCAAGAGCTCGGCAATCTGAGGTATGACCCCAGGTTTTTCCAAAGTGGTCATGGTCATGGTCGTAATGCTGCTTATGCTGGGTTTGGTAATGAGGGTCTGTACGGGGATAGAGATCGTCAGAAAGATGCCTTTTCTGGGCAAGGCATGGGTTTTAAGGGTCCCACTGATAATGATCGGAGGATTAAAATGTTGGAAGAACAGATAAGAGGTATAGCCAATCAAAATTCTGCAGGTTTGGACATGGCTACCATGGGACTGGTTCCTGGGCTGAGGGTGCCATTGAAGTTCAGAACTCCCACTTTCGATAAATATAAAGGGGATACATGCCCACGGGTTCAAGTGCGTTCATATTACCGGAGGATGTCTGCTTACTCTGACGATGAGAAGATGCTTATGCATTTTTTCCAGGATAGTTTGTCAGGACCATCGCTGGAATGGTACATGGGACTAGAGCCTGCACAGATCGGAAGTTGGAAAGAGTTGGCTGATGCTTTCGTCAGACATTACCAATACAACAGTGACCTTGCGCCAAATAGGGTCCAGCTTCAAAGTCTTTCTCAAAAGAACGGGGAGAGTTTCAAGGAGTATGCCCAGCGTTGGCGTGATCTGGCAGCAAGGGTCCAACCACCTATGGTTGAAAGGGAATTGATTGATATTTTTGTTGGAACATTCTCTGGGATGTATTATGATAAATTGCTCAATTGCTCGATGGGTAGTTTCTCTGACATGATACTCATGGGAGAACAGATTGAAAATGGCATTAAAATTGGTAAGATTCAAGCCGGTGAATCGACCTCAGCTGGAGGTGCAAAAAAGGTCTTTGGGGGTAGAAGACAAGGAGATGCCAGTGCAGTGTATGGTGGTCGAGGACGAGGTAGAGGCAGGAATCAGTATATTCAACAACAGGTTGCTAGTGTGACGATTCCTATACCACAACAACGATAACAATAACAACAACAACAACAACAACAACAACAACAACAGCAACAAAGGCATAATCCGGCTCAGAGAAGGGTTCAGAATGGGAAGCCAAAGAGGGTATTTGATACACCTCCTTCAAAGTATGTAGAACTGCTTCAGACGCTGTTAGGTTTGATCTGGTTGAAAAGAGAACGTTGGACCCACCCACAGGAGCGCTTCCTTACGGGTATGATGCTAGTAAGCATTGTGAATTTCATTCTGGGGCACCCGGACATGATATCGAGAGTTGTCATGCTTTTAAACACAAAGTCCAAGATTTGATTGATAGTAAAGTCATTAACTTCAGTCATGATGGTTCCAACATTATACAGCAACCAATGCCGAATCATGGAGCGAATGCTATTCTGACAGAAGAAGATTTGGATTTGGTTATGGACGTAAATGAGCTGAAGACGCCTTTAAGTTATGTTAAAAGCAGATTGTTAAAAGGAGGGGTCTTCCCTGGATGTGATGGGTACTGTTTGGATTGTTGGACCCGACCAGAGGGCTGTATTGATTTGAAGAGAGGTATTCATACCATGATTGATGAAGGAACTTTACAATTTGACCGTATTGCTGTTGAGGCAATATTTGAAAAGCAGGGTGAGGTCGCAACAATTACAATTCCACGAAAGACTATTACGATATCAGCACCCGTCAAGCGGCCAACTATCACGATAACGAAAGCAGGGCCCATTCCTTATGAAAGTATGAAAGCCATTTCGTGGAATTACGGGTTGGAAGCTTTTTGCAACGGGGAAAAGATTAAGTTGGATAGCCAGCCGGCAGGGGCAGTGGGCAATCTTGTTGGAGCGGGAGGCATGACCCGCAGTGGTAGAATTTTCAATTCACCTGAAATCGAGGCTGAGAGGATTGCTAAAGGCAAAGCCAAAGTGAATGAAGGAGGACCTTCCCAGGAGAAAGAGAAAGAAACTTCAATCAAGGATGTAGAAGAGTTTATGAGGTTAATTCAAAAAAGCGACTATAAGATTGTGGAGCACTTGCAGCAGACGCCCTCCAAAATTTCAATCCTATCTTTGTTGCTTTGTTCCGAGGCTCATCGGAATGCCTTGTTGAAAATCTTGGACACATCTTTTGTACCTCAAGAAGTAACTGTTAATCAGCTTGAGGGGGTACTAGCGCATGTGAATGCCGAACACAGCCTGAGATTTACTGACTTTGATTTGACGCCTAGAGGTCGGGAGCATAATATGGCTTTGCACATTTCAGTGGAATGCCGAGGCACTGTTATGTCGCATGTTCTTGTTGACACCGGATCATCTTTGAATGTGTTGCCTAAGAAGGCTATGATGAAGCTAGATATCCGAGGAATCATATGCACGCCAAGTGACTTGGTCGTGAGGGCTTTTGATGGGACCAGAAGGTCGGTGTTTGGGTCCATAACGTTGCCACTCTAGGTCGGGCCAGAAGTGTTTGACACCGTGTTCTACATCATGGACATACATCCAGCTTACAGCTATTTACTCGGGCGACCATGGATACATTCTGCAGGGGCCGTGACGTCCACGCTGCATCAGAAGCTTAAATACATGGTTGGTGACAGTGTTGTTACTATTTGCGGAGAGGAGGACATTCTGGTTAGTCATCTTTCGTCATTCAAGTACGTCGAAGTGGATGGGGAGATCCACGAGACGCCATGCCAAGCCTTTGAAGGGTTGCAGACCAAGGACAAGTCTCCTGTTCCCAGCAAAGGGCCAGAGGTGGCCATGTCTTCATACAAAGATGCTCAGGCAGTGGTTCAGGCTGGAGAAACCAAATGATGGGGCCAAGTCTTGGAAATTCCTGTCAAGATGGACAAGTTTGGGTTGGGGTATCGCCCGACATCGTCATCTTCCGCATCAGGCGTGCCAAAGTTCAAAGGGTCGGTGGTGATCACTCCAGGTGGAGTCTGTTATGAAACGATTAATGTTGTTTCCGATGCTGAAGACGGAGATAGTGACTGCGATATGGACTTGTGGATCAAGCCCAGCGTGCCAGGACAGAGCCTATGCAACTGGTCTATCCAGGAACTTGTCCAAGTGACTACAAAACAGTAATGATTTGTTTTCTCGATTATTGTATAATCCTGTGTCTTACCCGGGGCATAGTGATTCTATTTTAAGGGCTACCTGCTTATGTGTGTGCTTTGTTTAATCATTAATAAAGGCGTTTTTTCTCAGGCAAATTTTGTGATCCTTGTTTTTCCTGTTTTTGCTTTAACAATAAAATGGCAACGTGGTTATGTGCTTTATTTGCGTTATTTGAAGCATTTAACCATTCTCATTGCAGGATTCATATTTCAGACGACACCGATCACGAACTTCCTATGACTCGCTTCGACTTCGAGCACCCGATATTCCAAGCAGAAGAAGAGATTGTTGAGGATAATGACTTATCAGAAGAGCTGACTCGACTTTTGAAACAAGAAGAGAGAATCATTCTGCCTCATCAGGAGGAAATTGAAATTATCAACGTGGGGTCCAAAGAGGTTGTCAAGAATATCCGGATAGGGGCTGCACTGCAAAGTGATATCAAGCAAAGTTTGATCGAGATGCTGCGAGAGTACAGTGATATCTTTGCTTGGTCTTACGAAGACATGCCTGGGTTGGATACTGATATGGTGGTTCACTGTTTGCCATTGCGTGAGGAATGTCCGCCGGTTAAGCAAAAACTCAGAAGAACCAGACCAGATATGGCTGTGAAAATTAAAGAGGAAGTTCAGAAATAGTGGGACGCTGGTTTTCTGGCTGTTACAACTTATCCCTCATGGGTCGCCAATATAGTACCTGTACCAAAGAAAGATGGTAAGGTGCGGATGTGCGTGGACTATCGAGATTTGAATAGGGCGAGCCCAAAGGAAGACTTTCCGCTTCCTCATATTGATGTGATGGTTGACAACACCGCTCAATTCTCCGTGTTTTCCTTCATGGACGGCTTTTCGAGCTATAATCAGATAAAGATGGCGCCGGAGGATATGGAGAAAACAACTTTTATTACCCCGTGGGGAACGTTCTGCTACAAAGTGATGCCCTTTGGTTTGAAGAACACCGGGGAAACATATCAGCGTGTTATGACAACACTCTTTCATGACATGATGCATAAAGAGATCGAAGTCTATGTTGATGATATGATTGCCAAATTCCAGAAGGAGGAAGAGCATCTGGTCAATCTTCTGAAATTGTTCAAGAGGCTTAGGAAATTCAGGCTGAGGCTAAATCCTAACAAGTGCACCTTCGGGGTGAGATCTGGTAAGCTATTGGGGTTTATTGTTAGCAAGAAAGGAATTGAGGTTGATCCTGCTAAGATAAAAGCAATACAAGAAATGCCAACGCCGAAAACAGAAAAAGAGGTTCGTGGTTTTTTAGGGAGATTGAACTACATTGCTCGGTTCATATCTCATCTAACGGCCACGTGCGAGCCATTATTCAAATTATTAAAAAAAGATCAGGCTGTGACCTGAAATGAAGATTGTCAAAAGGCGTTTGAAAAAAATAAAAGAATATTTACAAGAACCTCCAATATTGATACCCCCAGTAGCCGGGAGACCATTGATTATGTATTTGACGGTTCTGGAGAAAAGCATGGGTTGTGTTCTCGGTCAACATGACGTGACTGGACGTAAAGAGCATGCAATTTATTACTTGAGTAAAAAGTTCACAGATTGTGAGTCCCGTTACTCAATGCTCGAAAAGACGTGTTGTGCACTAGCCTGGGCTGCCAAACGTTTGAGGAAATACATGCTAAATTATACAACCATGCTGATTTCGAAGATGGATCCGATCAAATACGTGTTTGAAAAGCAAGCACTTTCCGGAAGAATTGCCCGATGGCAGATGGTATTGACAGAATATGATATTCAGTATGTTTCTCAAAAGGCTATTAAAGGTAGCATTCTATCAGAGTACCTAGCTGAGCAGCCAATTGATGATTACCAGCCGATGAGGTTTGATTTTCCTGACGAGGATATCATGTACTTAAAAATGAAGGACTGTGAAGAGTCGTTGCCTGATGAAGGTCCAGAGTTGGGTTCCAAATGGCAATTGATATTTGACGGTGCCGTTAATTCATATGGAAGTGGAATATGGGCAATCATTACTACTCCCCATGGGTCGCACATCCCATTCACTGCCAGATTGACCTTTCCGGTTACCAACAATGAGGCCGAATATGAAGCATGCATTATGGGTCTCGAGGAAGCTATTGATCTGAGAATTAAAAATCTTGATGTGTACGGGGACTCTGCTCTAGTTGTGAATCAAATCAAGGGAGAGTGGGAGACTCGTCAGCCCAATTTGATACCCTATATGAATTATGCAAGGAGGTTGTTACCTTTCTTTGACAAGGTGGAATTGCACCATGTACCACGAGCAGAAAATCAGACGGCAGACGCTCTTGCGACGTTGTCTTCAATGTATAAAGTTAACTTCTGGAATGAGGCTCCCAGGATAGTTATCTCTCGCCTTGATAGGCCCGCTTTCATATTCGCCATTGAGGAAGCTTCCGATGGCAAACCGTGGTATTATGATATCCAAAATTTCCTGAAGAACCAAGAGTATCCGGCTGGGGCATCCAGTCGTGGTCAGAAGACTCTTAGGAGATTGGCTGGTAATTTATATTTGAACCCGGATGGTGTTTTGTACAAGAGAAACCATGACTTGGTGTTGTTGTGGTGCGTGAATGAGAAAGAGGCTAAGTTGCTCATGGAAGAGGTCCACGAGGGTACATTTGGCACGCATGCCGGCGGACATGCAATGACGAGAAAGTTACTACGAGCAGGGTACTATTGGCTAACAATGGAAACAGATTGTTTCAAGTTTGCAAAGAGGTGTCATAAATGCCAGATTTATGCGGACAAGATTCATGTGCCTCCGAGCCCTCTGAACGTTATGTCATCGCCTTGGCCTTTTTCCATGCGGGGAATTGATGTGATTGGGAAAATTGAGCCCACGGCATCCAACGGACATCGTTTTATCTTGGTAGCTATTGATTACTTCACCAAATGGGTTGAAGCGGCATCGTATGCTAATGTTACCAAGCAGGTGGTAGCCAGATTTATCAAGAAGGATATTATCTGCAGATATGGAATCCCGGAGCGGATTATCACTGACAACGGTTCGAATTTGAATAACAAGATGATGAAGGAATTGTGCCAAAATTTCAAGATTGAACATTACAACTCTTCTCCTTATCGGCCTAAGATGAATGGCGCTGTTGAAGCGGCCAATAAAAACATAAAGAAGATCATCCAGAAGATGGTTGTAACCTACAAGGACTGACATGAGATGTTTCCTTTTGCTTTGCACGGTTATCGTACGACGGTACGCACATCAACCGAGGCAACTCCTTTTTCATTGGTATATGGTATGGAGGCTGTCCTACCATTAGAGATTGAGATTCCTTCGTTGAGGGTTTTGCGCGATGTCCAACTTGATGAGGCGGAATGGGTAAAAGATAGACTGAATCAGCTCAGTTTAATGGATGAGAAAAGATTGGCTTCTCTAGCATATGGTCGGCTGTATCAAAGCCGGATGAAGAAAGCTTATGATAAGAAGGTGTGCCCTCAAAGCTTTCAGACGGGCGATCTTGTGCTGAAAAAGATTCTCCCACCACAATCAGATCACAGGGGCAAATGGACTCCCAACTATGAAGGTCCATATGTCGTTAGAAAGGTTTTCTCTGGAGGAGCCTTATTGTTGTCCACCATGGATGGTGAGGGTTTTACATCCCCTGTGAACTCTGACGCAGTTAAAAAATACTTTGCTTAAAGAGACCCGCTGGACAGAAAAAGAATATCCAGGCAAAAATGGGGCATCCCGGCGAACCATAAAAAAAATAAAAGGTTCGGGCAAAAGTTAGGGATAAAATTGAAAAAGTGTACACCCGCGAAGTTGAAAACCTGAAAAGGGAAACTTCGGCAAAAAAGGGTATCCCGGTGAATTGAAAACCCGCACAGGGCGGTTCACGCAAAAGTTAGGGATTTGAAAAAGCAAGTGACTGCGGTCCGAGTTTGATACTGCGTTGCTTAGTGGTTTGGGAGTACCTAAGGGTCGTATATCCAAAACAATCTCTTCTGAAGATCGAGTATTGGGAAAGCGTCAGAGTCAGGCGAGTCATAGGAGGATCAGCTCATGGTGTTTGTCTGTACCACGTTGCCGACATGTATACCAATTTTCTTTGTGCTTCTGTAATATTTGTATTTGCTTGTGCGTAACTTCCTCTTTTCAGGAGTGGCATCCAGTGTACAAAGTTTTTCCTATTTACAGGCCCGTTATCAATAAAGCATGTTATTCAGTATTTGATGTTTGTTTTTTACTGTTTTGTTTGTGAAAAATGCCGATGTTTTTTATGAACTTGCATGTACATAAACTTGCTGGCCCTTGCCAATAATTGTTAAAACTTCGAATTGACTGAATGAATGTCATGGATACTAACCGGGATAGATCTTGTTGTGTAGATTTGTTCTGTCTCGTTTGTGTTTTGCAGGGTTCTAACCTTTGAAGCAAACAGTCAAGGAATTTGTGTTTCCCCAGCCAGAGTCTTGAGACATAGTGTTTGTAACGTTCCTCAGCAGATGGAAGTCACATCTTATCTCAGAGAGAGTTGAGATAGCACTCATCCCTACTGGATGTGGGGATTATCCTCCCCAGAAGAGTATCCCCAGGAAAGCTGCCAAGAGAGTATCCTCAGTGGATCTTGATGTCCCAATAGAAGGTGCATTCCCAGCAATGAGTATGTACACAATCAATCCCCAGCATGGGTAACTCCCGCAGAATATAACCAAGTCGTCTTTGGTTCAGAAGGATTATCCTCGCGCAGGACTATGTTTTTCCTTCTCCCCAGCAGGTTGTCATTCTTTCGTCAGGGTGATCATCCTCAGCAGAGTTCGTAATTTCAAGCTTGTGAGCCATTCCCTAGCAGGATGGTTATCCCCAGTGGAGTTGGTTTCACCTGCCCAACATTTTTTTTGCTGGAATATGTCTGTGGTACCTGGTTATCCCTAGCGGATTTGGTTTCGTCTTCAGCATTTATTTTGATGAAGTGCTTCTTGGCATCTTTGCATTTTGCATATATCATCATATTTGCATCTACCCAAACGCGTAGCATTTCCATGCCGTATGGAGCATTACGCCATTGTCAAACATACACATTTTGAAACATAATCCAGGTTGGTTACCTCTTTGTTTTCAGGTGTTGTTCCCTGTAGAGGAGTGGGATTCTTGCTCGGAAGAATTTCTAGATATTCAAATTCTCAGCGTGAGATAGTTGATGATAACGTTCGTCCCGTCGCATGTTTCTCTAGCAGAGTTGCTTGGTTAAGTTTCTCTTCTTCCCTAGTGGAATTTTTTTTTCTCAGGTTGCTGTTAAGTCAGCATTACAGGATTTCATGATTTAAACTTTTGGAGTTATCACTAGTGATTTCCCCGGTGAAGTTTTTCCCCACAGAGTTGTTTGATTAGATTTCTTATGTCCCCAGCAAAGTATTCTTCAGACTGCCGTACAACAGTTTTGATACCCGTAATGGATGGAGAAGTTACCTGTGATTGACAGAGATGTTACCCGTGTTGACGGAGATCCTTACCCGTGTTGACGGAGATTTTACCTATTTTGACCCGTGTTGACGGAGTCGTTATCCGTGTTGACGGAATTGTACCTGTGTTGACAGAGATTGTTATCCGTGTTGACGGAATTGTACCTGTGTTGACAGTGATTTGTTACCCGTGTTGATGGAGTCGTTATCCGTGTTGACGGAATTGTACCTGTGTTGACAGAGATTGTTATCCGTGTTGACGGAATTATACCTGTGTTGACAGTGATTTGTTGCCCGTGTTGACGGAGTCGTTACCCGTGATTGACGGAGTTGTTACCTGTGTTGACAGAGATTGTTATCCGTGTTGACGGAATTGTACCTGTGTTGACAATGATTTGTTACCCGTGTTGACGGAGTCGTTACCCGTGATTGACGGAGTTGTTACTTGAGTTGACAGAGATTGTTATCCGTGTTGACGGAATTGTACCTGTGTTGACAGTGATTTGTTACCCGTGTTGACGGAGTCGTTACCCGTGATTGACGGAGTTGTTACCTGTGTTGACAGAGATTGTTATCCGTGTTGATGGAATTGTACCTGTGTTGACAGTGATTTGTTACCCGTGTTGACGAATTTAGTCCAGCTGTGGACAGGGTTGTACCCGTGTTGATGGAGTCTCTCCTCGTGTTGACAAATTTGTCTAGTTGTGGACGGAGTTGTTTCTTACAAAGTTAATTTGATGCCTGTTGCATCACACAGGGGCTTAATGTTGAAATCAAAGTGTTATCAGATGATTGATAAGTTGTTGCCGCAACAACTGGGTTCAGTGTAACGGGTGTTGTTTCCCCTAAGCAGTTCTCGCAGTTTATTCCTGTGGTTGGAAAATTTCTGGGTTTCTTGGTATTCAACCGTCTTCTACCTCGATTGTTTGAAAGCCGTTTGCTTTTCACCCAGTCGGGTCCAAGCCGTTTGAATAGGGGCAGCTGTTGCACCCCAAAATTTGCTCAACCTTTTCCTTACTTGGTTTATGTTTCAATGCATTAACATTTGCATAGTCATATCATTTGCATATCATGATATCATTCATATAGAAGGGGATAAAGTGTGATTCTTATCAAGAGAAGCCTAGCAAGAGATCTTATTCAAGATTGAGAAGTTATCAAAGTCATCAGGAGGTGGTTTGAGTGCCTAAGGTTTTAGATGCTTGCATGTGGATTTTCTCCTAACTTGAGGATCAATTGAAAACCATCAGAGGGATGTGAAGTGTGAATATGAGAAGAGGATGTGTATGGAGCTTATAGAATGCCTAGAGGGCCATGGGAGAGCTCAATCAAGTCATTGTGTCAAATGCAAGAGCCACAGTTGAGGTGCAAGCAATTAGGGTTTCATCTGGGTCAATTCTAGGTCAACTGTGCAATTGAAGGGTATCAAAGCCTACTTTTAGGTCATGGGGTTCATAAAATGATATGTTGAGACATTTGTGGTGTTGTGCCAAGATCAAGTCAAGAAGAGTCAAGAGTGTGGGAAGTTGCTAAATTAGGGTTTCAGTGTAAAATCCCCTATTTAGTGTCTAACTTCAAGACCACATAAGTCAAGATACAAGTTTCAAATGGATCTTTGGCCAACATGAAACTTGTATATCATCTCAATACCTTTAATTTGAGTACTATAAGTCCTTAAGGGGATTTATAGAACTCAATTTATGGTTCATACAAGTTACAAGTCCTCAGATGCCTCTGAAATTTGTCTATGAAAATCATCTGACTTCCAAGCTATATTTGACCTAGAAGGAGGTTTCACCTGAACTTTTGGCCAACATGAAAGTTTTTCCTCATGATCTTAGCTTTCCAAATTGTATTAGAAGTCTTCCATATGATTTGTATAACTCAAGTTATGAAGTTTACAAGTCAGGGGTATTTTGGGAAAGTGAGATTATAGGCCATTTTCAATCATAGGTCAAAATCTCCAACTTGCACTTGTCAAATGGATTTTTGTTCAACATGAAACTTGTTCAAAATGTGGTTTTTAGGCTAACAAGCAGTCATGATAAATTGATTATACTCATATCAAGATTTGGTTTGAAATGGCTTAAAAAGGGAAATTTTCAAAAGATTCAAAGTTGAAAAATTCAAATTAATGGTTAAATGACCAAAACATGTCAAACAAGTACTCATTTTGATTGGAAATTTCATTTCAAACATTTTGGCATTGGTAGATTTTTGAGTTAAGGCAGATTTTCATGAGTTACAATTTGGTTTCTTCATATGCAAGTTACATAGCCAAATCACTTACCAAAGCAATTCAAGCACTCTTTTTGATCCAATCTCACTCACAAGGCATTATGCAAGCAAAAGGAAATTTCTAGAGCAAGCTGTGATGGCAAATTCGTGACTGTCACATGAAGATTTTGAAGAGAAAATAGAAAATTGAATTGGCTGGATTGGGCTTCAATTGAATCTCTAAAGCCCATAGACATGTTCTATTTAAGTCATTTGATGATTTCAGAATCATTTTGGGAGCTCATTTTGTGGTGGAGGCAAAGATATAAGTTGGTTTTGCAAGCAAGCAAGTGAGAATCGGATTTCAAGTTCAAGGCAAATTCAGATCAAATTGAAGAGTCAAATAGCTTTCTCTTGCATCCTTGAGTGATTTTGGAGAGTTTTGAAGGCTGAATCGTGCTCTAACTACATCTGTGCATAGATCTACACCAGGTATGTAACCTTTAAATTTCTCACAATTCTAGGGAGATGTAGTTCATGTTGTGCATGTGGTTAGGATCTAATAGAGACATAGATCGTTTCTGGATCAAAATTGAAGCAATTAGAGATAATTTAGGTTGAAGTGCAATTTCTGTTTGGACACGTTTTAGCTTGATCTTAAGGTTTCAATGTGATTTGGATAGATCAGATTAACCTAGGAACTGTGAGGATCATTTCTATGCAATTAGATTATGATTTGGTGATGATCAATTTGGATGTGATTTCTGAAACTTGGATCGTGTTTTAAAACCTAGCCTGATCTAGAGAATTTAGATAGGATATCTGAGATCCTTGTGAGTTTCTGAGCATTTTGATGTAAGGTTTGATGTTACCTGGCTACCTGAGACCACCTGCTCACCGAAGAAGACGGTTGTTTCCACCGTGAGAGCCACCGGAGACTGTTCCCCCTCGCCTGAGTTCCAAGGAAGAAGATGAGGTTCTGACCATTAGATCTTGTTAAAGATTGACTTAGTATCCAGATCGTGTGGCTCATGTTTGAACTGAGTATTTGGCTCCAAACCAAAAACGCTACGTTTCATTAATCCCAGTCAGCGTGTGACTGGGATGCTCACGTGGACACGCTCACTGACCTTGGATCTGCATACCTTGTCAATTCATCCAACGCTCATGTTATTTTCTTAGTTTTTTATTTCATTTTTAATTCATGTTGATTTTATTTTAATGCATATTGATTCCAAAAATCATAATAAATCCATTTTTAATCAGAAAAATATTTTAAAAATATGTCCATGTTCCTCTTTCAATTTGTGATTTTCTGGAATCAATAAAATGCATTTTCATGCATTTTCCAATTTTATTTGATTTTTCTCATTTTGTTTATTTCTTTAATTTTTGCATATTTGTTCATCTGTTTTGTTGATTTTGGTGTGATCTTTTGGTATTGAATCTGGCTTTGATTTTTGAGTATGTTGTAGGTTATATGTTTATGCTCCCTTTGGATTTTTATTAGATTTTTTTAACAATTATAGGTTCTGTTTTAGGTGAGATGTTTAGAGCCTTCCAAACTTGTGGTTTACCTTGACATATCTCAACTTAGGAATTGTTTAGTAAACCTAGAAGTTGATTTAGGCTTTAATATTTGAACCCTAGAATGTTAATACATGCATGTTCCCTTAGGAAAATTCTTAGATTTTTACAACTTAGTTTTCTATTTTAGGTAGAATTTGCAATTTGGTTGTGCATGTGGTGTTCCATCTTTGGTGCCTTGCTTTGTATGATCTTATTGGTGGCTTTGGAGCTTGAAGTGCTTGGATTCCTTTTAGGAGGAGCTTCTGGACATCTTGTAGCTGCTGTGGATTGGCTTGTGGAGCTTAGCTTGAAGCTTTCTTTCTCTTTTAGGAATTCCTTTTAGAAGCTTATAAGATTAGGGTTTAGGAAGAGCCATTAGAACTAGTCCTTCTTCTTTCATAAAAAATAGAATGCATTGTTTGCTTCTATCCTCATCCCATGATGCAAAGTCCTCTTAAGGAAGCTTCGTCTCTCCTTTGGAGGGATGAGTGGCATGCCTTAATGAGTAGAACTTTTGAGGATGCACTTTCTTTCATGTTGGTTCCTGATAAATTCCTTTGGTTTTCATCAGGTTTCTTAGCATTGTAACTTGATCTCAATGATGATTTCTCTTCTTGAGGAGCTTGCTAGAGCTTGAAGATGAAGAATTGAAGAGGCTTGAAGATAGGAGCTAGCTTGAGGATGAAGATTATTTGCTGTCAACTTTGCTGACAAGAGCTGCTGTTGAAGATTGAAGTTGTTGTCTATAGAAGATTGTTGCTGCTGCTTGGGTTGCTTCCTCTGTTTTTTTTCTTTTGTCATATTGTCTGTTTGCTTGTGTTGCCTACCTTTAGGTTTGAGGTGGAGCTTGTCTCCCCTTGCCTGTTGTTTTCTTAGGTTTGAGGTTGAGTCGGACTCCCTTGCCTCGCTTGTACTGTTGCATAGCATGCATTTTACTGTTTACTAGTTACTGCTTGTTTTCTTTTGCTGTTTCCCCTAGGATCTCTGATTTCCTCTGTGCAAGATGGAATTATGACAGACATTAGGTTTTTAAACCATGCATGATAACTGTAGGTAGATTCCCTTTCAACCATAGTTTTAGGGCATCTTTCTCTTCTCATCTCAAAATAATTCAAAAATACAGTAATAAGGTTAATTGAAGTCGTAGGTTACGAGCCTTAAGCTATCTAGGAAAAGGTTGGTGGAGGGTCTCTCTCCAGTAATTTGGATGTTTAGTGTGGTACCCTTTGGGTGACATACGAGGCATTCACTCCTGGGTCATAGTCTCTAGTGCGATGGAGATTGCGAACATCCTAAAAAAATAGTTCTTTCGTAAAAGATTCAAACAAACACTCAAACTCTGCTTTTGTCCTCTTGGAATCTTAATCAGGAAAACCCTTTCATAAGGAGATAAAAAACTGTCAGACAAGCTTGTGTCTTCCGTAGCCCGAACTACGTTTGCTCTGATCTTTCATGCCGTATGAAAGTACGTAGGCACGAGATGCGAGATCTCGGCGAGCAACCTTTTCCCCCTTAACCCGTAGTTAGGCGAACTACGTTGACTCTGATTTCTCGTTCCCGACGGGAATACGTAGGCATAAAGTGCGATACTTTGCCGAGTCATTTTCTTTTCTTTTTAGACCAGACCTTTAGAGTAGATAGATAAACACACCCTTAGATAGAAAACAAGCGTGGATCCCGTCGAGTACGACGGACGTGAGGGGTGTTAATACCTTCCCCTTGCGTAACCGACTCTCGAATCCAGAATTTGGTTGCGATGACCATTCCTTTCCCTCTTTGCGTTAGGTTTTCTCTGAGCGTTTCCTTTCCCTCTGTTGGGATAAATAACGCACGGTGGCGACTCTTCTGTCATAGTCGGCGCCGATTTTCGCAATAGCGACAGATGGTTGATACGGAATTTGAGCAACTGCTGCTACCTGTTGATAAGGAATGTCCACATGAGCTTTCCCCCTTGTTCCCCTTATTACGGCATTAACTTCACCTTCTTTCTTCTTCTGAAAGTTTAGATAAGGCTTTTTGGACAGACTGGATACTCCGATGCTAGCTTAAATCCTCCCTTCTTTCACGCCTTGTTCAACACGATCCCTAATGACTACCAAATCAGCAAAATTCGGAGCCCCACTACTCACCAACCTATCAAAGAACGGTTCCTTCAGCGTATTCACGAAGATTCCAGTCATTTCCCTTTCAAATAATGGTGGCTCTACTTGAGCAACCAATTCTCTCCAGCACTAGGCATACTCTTTAAAGGACTCTTTTTCTTTCATTGACATGCTTTGGAGTTGCATGCGATCAGGCGCCATGTCCAAGTTATACTTGTACTGCCGGATGAAAGCATCAGCTAGGTCTTCCCAACTATAAATATGTTTTTGCTCTAGACTCATGTACCATTTAAGTGAGGCACCACTTAAACTGTCTTGGAAACAGTGGATAAGCAGCTTCTCGTTGTCAGTGTGAGCAGCCATCTTCCTGAAATACATGACCAGATGACTCCTTGGGCATGTGTTGCCTTTGAATTTCTCAAAATCAGTGGTTTTGAACTTAGTGGGGATAATTAAGTTCGATACAAGGCTCATGTTGGCAGTAGAAGATCCAAAGATATTAATACCTTTGATAGCCTTGACTTCCTTCTCTAGGGCACAAAATCTTTCAAATGACAATTCTAGCATGGTCACAGCAGCAGGTGCAAATCGTTGAGGTACCCCCAAAAGCATTGTATTATTCATCAACGTCGATCATGGAACCCTGTTGGGCAGCAGCAGAAAAACCTTGAAGTGTCCCCGTTAATCACGGGAATTGGGATCTCGACCTCTTTCGTCACCTTAGGTGAACCTAATTGATTGGCAAGTTTCTGAGCTTCCGTAGTGGTTTCAATGTTGTCTTCTTTCCGGGCTAGGGTCAGCATAGTTTCCAGCAATTGGTCCATCTTCGCTTGGAGGGTATCAATGTCTTTCCTCATGGTATTCTGATTGGCTTCGATCTGCTCCAATGTCATGTTGTAGCTTCTTTTCGTTTCGTAGCGATGTCGAGTAGTTAGATTGTCTGAAGAAAGAGGGGTATGAGTTTACTTGTTCATTTTTATGTATGCATGAATGAATGTTTTTTTATTACAGAGCTTGCAGTTATCTTATTATCCATTGCTGAGAATATTAAGCATTTAACATTGCAAATTGTGAAGAGACACAATTAAACAAAAAGATTTCATTTTTATTCATTCATATTCAAGTACAACGAAAATAAAAATACAACTTCAAAGCAGCAAAAGAAATAATAGTCTAAGACATCAAGCTAATTCACCATTCTGAAAGTGACTCCTTGAGCTTTACGAATTGCCTTCAAATCCAAGGCAAGGTCTTCCATGAGCCTCTTGCAATACTTGATACAATTGTAGACTTGATGCGGAGTGTTCTCCGGACACATTATCAGGTCAGCCTCTATCAGCTTCTCAGGAAGATCTTGACCCATTAGATTCATAATATCAACCAAATTTAGAAACTTTTGCTTCCACTCGGAGTACAAAGCTTGAAGATTGGAAATAATGTCGTCTCTTTCACCTAAAGCAGGTTCAGCTTTCTTGCACTAAGTCATCCACTGAGTACCGACGTTCAACAAGTCTTGGTAAGCCTTCCCAAATCTCAGATTGTCCACTTGCTCGATGGCATTATCTAGCTGAACTTTCTTTTGGAGATATTCTATATGGTGTCTCTCCTTTTCCAGCCTTTCTTGTTCCACTATATCTTTCTGATTTTGGATGGTAGCCCTCAACTCTTTAATCTAGGCCTCGTAATCTATTCTGGCATCCCTCCTCATGATGTTAGAGTTTTCCACATCTCTTTCGAGCTCCCAGATATTTCGTTTGGCTTGGCTCAACTCCTCATTGCAGTGGTCCAGGTCGGCATTTACTCCAACCAGGGCACCTCCAACCCAATTCCTTCTGACTTCTTTGATTTGAATCCTCTTCCTATTACTTTCGACCTTTTCTTTCAGCACTATGCTCCTGTCCTTCTAAACTTTGATTTTGAGTTTGGCCCTATTAAGTTGAACTCGTAGCTGTGTATTTTTCTACTCAAGCTCCATGATTTTTTTCATTAAGCTTGTCTACATCTTCGAGCAAAACTGGAATGGGCTCTGGAGTCAGAGGGAAAGATGATGGATCAAAAGAGAAAGGTAACTTAATAATTAAAGCCCTTTCCTTTACCCATTTGACATATGATTCTTTAACAACAATATTCTTCTTCAAATCAGGACTTATCCTAATCACTTTTGACCATGCACTCCTTACTCTTCTTACATCTGGGTTTGTAGGAGATACATTATTGATGACGAATGGTACCAAACATTTGCCTTCAGGTGGACCTTCCACGGGGAGACCAAGTTGTCTTTTGAGCAGCATAGGATTATAGTTGATGCAGCCATAAATCCCTACTAGTGGCACATTAGAGAATTCTCCACAGCTAAGAATCACAGTCTTGATGTTCCAGTCCCTTTTATACCAAGTAATGTCATTGGAATTAAGGTAGGCAAATCTTTGAGGCCACCGGAGTTACCTGACTACAAAAGGACCCTTCTGAGGCATATGCATTTTCATCCACATGTGTAACAAAGGAGTGCAACAAAGGAAAGTTCCACCTTTCTTCTCATGACGAGTGTGGAAGGTATGATAGAAGTTAGCCAGTAGGAACAGAACAGGGTTACCGGTTAAGAATATCTCTATCGCTGAACGATCTCCAAATTTCTCAACCTTTGGGAACAACATAATCCCATACACCAGCAATGCTAGAAGAGCTCCACATGATACCCACCTTTCTTCCTTGACACACTTCCAAGCTCCATCTTCCAGGAACGCCCTTGAGAATCCCTCATTGTCAGTCCAGTTGGCCACCACAGTTTTAGTTGGAACATCTAAAGCAGTAGCTACCTTTGGCATAATAAGATTTTATTCCATCTTCGGAAAGGGATTGAAGTCTTTGATAGGTCGATTCAATAAAACTTCAAACTCTTCCAAGGTTGGCGCAATTTGAAAGTCATAGAACGTGAAGCAACAAAGAGAAGTGTCGTAATACTGAGCCAAGGCTGTGAGAGCTTCAACATCAAAATCTTCATCTATCACATTTAAAATTCTTCCAAAGTTAGTCTGGAACTTGTTGTGCTTGATGGAAGTAATTTTTGAGCTCAGAGCTTTCAAGCTGTCAATCTTTGGCTCCTTGAACTTGAAAGTGAAAGTGCTCTTTATGTTATCTTGACTTGTCATGATCGCCTTGTCAAATGCTCTAATCTGCAATGAATATAAGAAACTGAGAGCTTTTTATTTTTATTTTTATGATGAATGGATGCATGAATAAATGATGACAATGATTCCCAAATAAGGTTTCCAAGCAAACAACTATGAGATTTTGAGACACGAATAAAGGATACTTTGATTGCTCTCCTTACAAGGATCTCACAAGGTAGGCCCTGAAGTTTAAAGGAGCCCCAAACTCATAGGTCCATACGACTGCTCATCAGACTCGCCATGAACATGACGGTTAATGACTCCATCATATGAATCTCTTTTGGGGTGAGGTCTTCGTACCGAACTACACGAGGAGAACTCCTCGATGCCTCATACTACGCGACCATCGACATAGGGTTCTAAACAAGGATTTCAGAGTCATGGACTTCCTTGTCTGTTCGTTGCGTATGTCAGTAATTTCCAGGCAAACGGCTCCATCAAGAAAGTCTATTCTGAACGAGATCTTCGTATCGAACTACACGAGGAGTACACCTTGGTGCCCATACTACGTGACCATCAATCCTAATTTTATCCAAATGGTTCAAGGTTCTAAAAGGTCCTTAGAGTCATGGATCCCAATGAAGACGTTGGTCGTACACGCCAATAACTTGATGGTCCCCCACATCCTCATTGGAATCTAATCTAAGCGAGGTTCTCGTATCGAACTACGCGAGGAGAACTCATCGGTGCCCCATACTACTCAACCTCTCTTATCTTATGTGTTTACTCTAGGCTTAAGTATAAAGCCTTTCCCACAAGGTTGCAATCAAAATTTCCATTTAAAGTATCAAAGAACCATAAATATGATACATAATATGGAAAGCAATAAAGAAATTAAGCAAGCAGGAAAGATAAATAAAACACTCAAACATGCGAAGAAAACCTAGACTGAGATTGATTTGCTTTTAGGGGTGAACCAAGTATCCTCAGCAGAGTCGCCATCTGTCGTACCTCGAAAAATACGATCTTCGCGATGCACAAAACTAGGGTTTACACGATCACGGATGGACTTATGAGAGTCGCCACCGAACTTTATTTATTCCACAAAGGGAAAGGGAAAATATCGAGAAAATCCACGGGGGAAAGGATAAGGTATGGTCATCGCAACCATGTTGGGTTCGGAAGTCGGTTATGTAAGGAGAAGGTACTAGCACTCCCTACATCCATCATACTCGATGGGAATCGTCTAAGTTATCTGGGCATGAAAGGTGTTCGATATCTTATTTCTTGCTAAGGGAAAAAATGGATGATTACTTGAGGGAAAATGAAAGTTTTTTATTATTGAGTTCGTTTGAGTTTTCAACACAGTGCCTACGTATCCCAGAGGGAATCAGAACTCCTTAGTTCTTATTGAAAATGTTTTTTGTGTCTATTGTGTGTTTTTTTATGGACGATGCTAGGAAGCATGTCCTTTTTAAAAAGTTTAAACGGAAGAGCCCGAAGGCAAAAAGGTTTGAGATGTGTGAGGTGTTTTTTAGAGTTTGAAAAAATAGTTAGGATAAGTTAATGTATTTTTGGATTTTTTGAGAAAAGAGATTTTAGTTTTAAGAAAATATACTCGATGTACGATCGAGGTTTGAATTGCGTGATGGCGATTGAAAAAGGCAACCGAATTATGAGGAAAGTAACAACTTGACATTGGGTCAAGGGTTTGAGAAAAGTTAGGTCGATTTCTAGTCCCTAAGGGTGCTCCTAGTAAACGAAAGCATAACCAAAGAAAGACAGAAAATGTTGGCATGAGGTTGATGGCGATGCTAAAAAGCAGTCGACTTACAAGTTGGGGTATGGCTTGATTAGAT
The DNA here is from genome assembly GCA_963859935.3 of Lathyrus sativus. Lineage (NCBI taxonomy): Eukaryota > Viridiplantae > Streptophyta > Magnoliopsida > Fabales > Fabaceae > Lathyrus > Lathyrus sativus. The sequence continues at coordinate 659,370,887 of OZ012741.1, read as the reverse complement.
CAAGAATTAGTTTTAAAACAATTTAGGTGTGAACGGGAATAAGATGCCTACACAATATTAACATCATACATCAAATGAATCAAAACGTAAATTGAAACAAAAAGTGCACGAATTAAAATCATGACGCAAATACGCAAATCAAAGTCGCGTATGCGAAGACATGTAAAGACTATCACAAGAAATTAGATCCGATAATAATGATAGCGACGTTGAATCATTGAAAAATAACACGAATTGAAATAGCAAATTGCTACCGCATTAGCGGTCATCACAAATCGAATAGAGAAACAACAAAGTAATAAAAATCACAGATTGTAAATCAAGATGCAAATCGGTAAGCGCAAAAAATGGATTGCCACCATGCTAAACCGCCTAACGCGTGTAAAATCGAAATACAATAATAACCAATCATAGAACTGTACATAAACCAATAAGATTGACCAATAGTTTACTACATTCAACGTGATCATTGCAATAGGGATCAAATTATGCGGATCTAAATTTATCAAAAAGAAAAATAAAGTAAAAGGATTTTTAAATATTAAAAAAAACCAACAATATTGCTTACGCAAAAACGCGATCATCGCAACCGGATCAAACTGACACAAATGTCACACATCATGCATATTGATATGCAAACAGCGTATCAACACAATTCGATCCAAATAATCTATATAAATAATAATAATAATAATAATAATAATAATAATAATAATAATAAAGAAAAAATAAAAATAAAAATAAAAAGTAACAATATATGAAATATATACATAAGAGTTAACATATATATATATATATATATATATATATATATATATATATATATATATATATATATATATATATATATATATATATATATATATATATATATATATATATATATATATATATATATATATATATATATATATATATATATATTTCATGAATTTAACAAGTGCATATGTTATCTTAGTATGGGAGTTTAACAGTATGTTTCGTGAAATTGAAAAAAAAGTCTGGCAGTTACGGTCATGTTACTATGTTTCATGAATTTAATATTATCCTATAATATTACTATACTTTATGAATTTAGTATTATCATATGTATATATGTACCAGCATGGACTTACATTTGCGACGGTGGCGGTGAAAAAAAAACAATTGAAGGATCATAAAAGTCTAAGAACGGCTACTCCCCTCTTTTCTCTTCCGGACTCCTCTTTTCTCTTCCGGACTCCTTTTTTAACAATGTAACGTATGTATATATAAGGATTAAATTATGGTTAATTTTAAATTGTTAATAATGTCCCTAATATTTATGTTAAAGTTTAAATTAAATAATAGTTAAATTTAAAATAAAATTAAAATAAAATAATAATTATTCTATTTATTTATACTAAATATTAATACAAAAAATGTAAAAAATAAACGGACCCCAAATAAATAAAAGTCGAGGGCCCAAGTGCTTAAGAAAATAACTCGAGTACACCAAAATGATTAGCGCGAAATAAACAACTCAGAAAAATACAACGTTTGGTCAAATTCAAAAATAAATTTTGACCCGTTAAAATGCTCAAATTAATCAAAATTCGACGAAAATTTGTCAAAAAAATTAATTCGAACACGTCAGGTTAAACTACGTGAAACGTAGATTAATATAATTGACGTCTGCAAACTCGATTTTGAAAATTTCTGTCCACTGATTTTTCGCATCGTTGAAATTTATTTTGACCAGTCTGTTTGTAAATTCGAGAAATTATTCCGGTTGACATTTTAAGCACTATGCGGGACAAAATACATGCATATAATGCAAACTGAAAATAAAGTCAGATAAATGAAAATTTTAAAATGTCCGGATAAAATTGGGTATCATGAATCAGAATCCATTGATCACATCTTGAAACACTTGACTGTGAGAGCAAATATTATCCGCACTTGAAATCAATGCATCTACACAAATTAGTTAGTCATGGTGAATACGCACACAAGATCCTATGACCTAAATTCTCAGAAGATTATGGTCAAAGACCAGATCATCTTACAGAGAGAAAACTGACAAATGTATGACAAAGTTGGGTTAAAACAGTATAGGATAATTAATTATGTCATTACTAGGTATCGGTCTTGTCTAAGGGGTTGAAGATGTTTGTGTCTCTTCTTTATCAACTTCCACCTATTTCTTGTTATACTCCTCTATGGTCCCTTGAATATGTGGTGTCTAAGAATACAAACTTTTGCTGCATAAGATAGAGGTACTTTCTTTCTTAATTTTAGAAAAGAATTTTGACAAAGGGAGGTTCTCATCCATTTCCTAAAAGTTAGCTCATTTTCCTCAATTTTTTCAAACTCCACCACTTCTCACTACTACAAAAAACACATACAACAACGGTTAAAAAAGATATATTATCATGCAAGACCAGCCGTTGTTACGTAACGTGTGGTTGTATATGCGTTACTTACAATCACGGTCGTGTGATCGTTTTAGAAAACTAAAAAGCGTGCTACCTATAATCACGATTGTTTTAAATACCAGTTGTTAAAGGTCTATCAACATTTTTTTTATTTTGCCACATGTTTTGCCTGACTACATTTATAACTTTCATCACAATATACAATATTAAATATTTTAACACAACAACATCAAGAACAACAAGATTAACAAGAGTAATAAGAACAAGAACAAGAACAATAAAAATAATAACAAGAACACCAAAAATAACAACAAGAACGACAAGAACAACGAGAATAATAACAAGAAAAACAACAACAATAACAACAACAATAACAACAATAAGAACAAAAGTAAGAAAAACAACAAGAACAAGAGCAATAACAACAACAAGAAGAACAATAACAAGAAGAAAAACAACAACAATAACAACAACAAGAACAACAATAAGAACAAAAGTAAGAAAAACAACAAGAACAAGAGCAATAACAACAACAAGAAGAACAATAACAAGAAGAAAAACAACAACAATAACAAGAACTACAAGAACAACAAGAAGAATAACAAGAACAACAACAATAACAATAAACAAGAACAAAAATAAGAATAACAATAAGAACAACAAGAGCAACAACAAGAACAAGAACAAGAACAACAAGAACAATAAAAACAGCAAGAACAAAAATAAGAATACTAACAAGAACAACAAGAGTAACAACAAGAACAACAACACGAACAACAATAAATAAATAAATAAATAAGTAGATAGAATCGTTAACATTTTACCTGTAGAATCGTTAAACTGGAACAAATTGTAACACGTTAATGGAAGCAATGTTTCTGAGTTTCATTTGTGGAAGAAATGGTGTTTTCAAGTTTGTCTTAGTGGATGAATAATGTTTTGTAAATGGAAGAAGTTTGGCGGCATAAGATGAAGTCTGTCTAAGTATGTTTAGGGAAAAAGTGAATGAAGTAAGAGCATTATATATATCTTTAAAAAAAAAAGAGGTGCGCCACATATAACTACGGTTGATTTAAATGCCCGTGGTGAAAGGTCTATCACCTATAATCACTGTTGATTTAAATACCCGTGGTCAAAGGTCTGTCAGCATTTTTAAAAAATAAGTAAATAATCAAAAATGTTGGTGCTGGGATTTGAACCCATGATCATACGCTAATTTTCACCACGGATATTAAATCAATCATGATTATAGGTGGTTAAATAAAATTTTAAAAATGCATGCGCCTAAATATCACATATTACAACGGTTGATTGAACGCGGGAGTTATTATATGTGCTTTCTGTAGTAGTGTCTTTATCCTCCACTTTTTTGTAATCATTTAACTGATGATCTATCTTCCCACAAACAAAGAAAAATGTAGGTAGTCGTTCATACTTGAAAAAAATTGAGAGTGTCATCTAGTTTATTGTTTTGGCGACTTTGACAGTGTTAGTTTCTTCCTCTTTGATGCTGGAGGCGACGAGAGTCTCTTGAATTACAGAGCAATTATGTCATACTCTTTTTGTGCTAGAAGGCTTCGAGAGAATATCAACCCTAAAGTTTTATTCCCTGGGCACATATATCATTTCAAAAGCCTTGAAACATTTAGATATATCATGTACCTTTTTTAGATATTTGATAAGCTGGGGTTTTTCGCTTGATATTCCCCCAACGAACTAATTTTCCACCAATTAGGAGTCACTCTTGGCCTTTAGGTTTGAAGCGCCCAACTGAAGGGAGAAGACCATAACAACGATGAGGGTCTCATACTCGCCTTGATTGTTGATAGCCTTGAATTCAAACTTCAAACACTACTCGACCAATAGGTCTTTTGGTCCTTCCAATATAATCCTGAAACTACTTCCCTTTAAGTTTGAGGCGTCATATACTAATAAAATCTTGGTGTTGGGGTTCTCCGCGCTTACGGATGAGTTAACTCAGACATAAAATTAACTAGCACCTATTACTTAAGAGCAATACCATCATTCTTTACACCACAAATTAAAGATAACAAACTAGTAGGAAGTTTAACCACAAATTCCTTCACCAACTTAAGATAACATGATCCAACATTCAAGACTCTCTTCAATGACTGACCATAACTAAGAGGCTTCATAATTTCATTATACTTCAGTGCTTAAACACAGAGTTTACCAAGAGCCTTCCTCCTATCGTAAGCAAAATTACCAATACGATCTTAATCAAGAAAGGTATAAAAGTAAACACGAATTTTGAATACCATAATGCACCCCCTGCACATCTCTTGTGCTTGAAGTCACTTGTCCAACAATAGGTACAAAAGGTGAAAACGTGATTTATTTTTGAAGGAATGCTTTGCAGCTTTAATGGAGCCTTAATGCCTTTTAAATGAAGTTGTGCAAAGAAATAGTATACCTTTAGTATACAAGAGAAGGTCTTTCCTAATGACGTTTAATGATCCTGATGCTTGTCTTCATCTGATTTAGAATCAGTTGCATCTAGAATCATTAGATCATTCACAATAGCCTTTATCTTCCTTATCTTTTCAGAGTTAAGATTCTTGATAAGAATATTCTTATAGTCTGTCAACAACAGTAATGTGATCCCTAGCACCTTCAGCTTCCTCGACTTTGTTCAACCATAACTCCAGCATTTCAATATCCTCCTTTGAAGCCACAATCTCTTGGACAAGTTTGCTCCCACTAGCTTGATCTTGATTCATGTTTAGAGAGGGATCTGAAATCTGACACAACTCCTTTAGATGGTGTCAAAATGGCCGTATGGAAGAGAAACTATTTTTCTCTTTTGATACAACTCCGCAACATTAATTGTTATTGAATCTCACAAATGCAGACCCTTTTTTCAAAACCTAAAGCTAAAGCATATCCAAACCAACAAAAAAAAAGTGAAACTGAAGTATATAATATGAAAATCATGTCAACTAACATTTATCAACAACAATAACAGCAACAACAACAAAAAAGAGAGAATAAGGAAGAAGACATTTATGTATGAATAGCAAGATTGAGGATATACTGTAGAATAGATAAGCTAATGACGAAGAAGAAGAGAGAAAATGTGTGATAGGATTTTGCTGTGAGATATATGACGATTCTGTCAAGAAGCGAGAGTTAATTCGCTTATATATGGATAAATAATTTCCCACTGCCATATTCAAAAACCGTGATGAAATGTAATATTTTTCACAACGGTTGACACTATCAGCCATGGTAATAGGTATCTTAATTATAATATATATTTTAATTATAATTTGACTAAGAGTTTAGTTCGCCAACCTAAGCAAGAATGGTAATATATAATTAAAATATTTAATTTAATTATAGAATAGAATTATATAACAAGATTTTAATTTGTATAGTTGATTAAATTAATTTATTGGTTTAGTATATATTAATTTGTATTAGGCAAGTCCTTCATTTCAATTAATGTAACATGGCACAGGTTGACGAGGGTTTTGCTGTTAATTAAGCTTGGTTGATCAGTTAATGTGTGGCTGAATTACTATAAGAGATTGTATGATGTAAAAATGTCACTTTAACTTCTATCTGATTTTTATTGTAAAAGTGACACTTTATTTCTGAAAATAATTTCTCAATTTAATCACCATTGCATTGTAATCTGATATATTTAGCTTTTGAAATGGTTAGCAGTACATTCTTAATTGAGTTTAACTTGATTTTTAAATGAATTTTAGAATAGTTGAAAGATTAATCTATGGAACATGTATTAATTTTTATTTCTGAAAATAATTTCTCAATTTAATCACCATTGCATTGTAATCTGATATATTTAGCTTTTGAAATGGTTAGCAGTACATTCTTAATTGAGTTTAACTTAATTTTTAAATGAGTTTTAGAATAGTTGAAGTGTGTACGCCGGTGTATCGGCTTAACACCTCAGTTTAGTTCGTCGGCTCAGACAAGTAATATTTAATTTAATTATAGAATAGAATTATATAACAAGACTTTAATTTGTATAGTTGATTAAATTAATTTATTAGTTTAGTATATATTAATTTGATGTGAATGATGTATTTTAGTTTGTATTAGACAAGTCCTTCATTTCAATTATAAGCCAGCAATTTATTTTTGTACATGAAAAATAAAAAATAAAAAATATAATTATATTATTTTACGCATGAATATGTAAAGACAATAAAAAGAGTAAAATTTAATATATCTAGACATGAATCCAATCTGTAGTAAATGGTAGAGTAATTTTAAAATGTTAGTGTTAGAATTGATTTTTATTTGGGTTCAGTGTAAGGAAGTAGGAACAGAGGTGCAGAAGTAAGAGGTATCTATTTGCTATGACTACTGAAAAGCATTCTCGGATGAATAAACGTATGAATAAAGTTGTTTTGAAGAAATAAACAACAAGTTGATATGGCCGAGTTGGTCTAAGGCGCCAGATTAAGGTTCTGGTCCGAAAGGGCGTGGGTTCGAATCCCACTGTCAACAATTTCAATTTTTTTTTGTTATTTTGCTTTATTTGTCTCTCAAGTCCTTCCTTGTTCCTTATCTACTGCAACCTTCATCCTCCAATAAGCTACAAACACTTAGAAATGAAAACAGATAACAAAACCATGCCTTACTCATATTATTATTGCCATCATTATCACAACAAGATCTCCACATTTATATCTCAATTATAACCTGAATAATGTAATAATAGAGCATTTCATTTTTATATTATTTTTCGTTCAATATATATCAACAAACAATGCGTGATGATTGGTGACATTGGGAAATATGAAGATTTCATTAAATTCAAGTTTAAATTAGATTCTTTTGTTTTATATTTTTCATCATATGTTTGTTTAATAAAACATCAAATAACTTTTTCTTTTAAGATTATATAAATTTCTTCAAAGTCTTTTAAATATTTTCTATTATCATATTTTGATTAATTAAATATTTACATTTTTTATCGGGAAGAGTAGTTTAATTGGTTTTTTATATTTATCATCATATGTTTAATAAAACATCAAATGATTTTTTTTAAGACTATATAAAATTCTTCAAAATTTTTTATTATCATATTTTAATTAATTAAATATTTATATTTTTTTAGCGGAAAGAGTTGTTCAATTAATTTTTTATAATATAATAAAAAACAATATTTTTTAACTAAAAACTTTAAAATTTTCTATTGTTAAAAAAATTATAAGATTAAGAATAACTCATCTAAAAAAAATAATTGACCAAAGGAATAGATAGCTTGTTATTAATGGTTGAATTTGCTCATGATCCATGACTTGAATCATGAGTAAATTTGAATTTTTTTTGTTATGGAAGAATGACTCGAACCACACCCTTCGTTGACTCGAATCAAACATGAACTTCTCAATTTTGATTTGCCCTCTAAAAGTGTGACTCAAGTCGCACTTTGCCTTGACTCAAATTAAACACAAGCTTTTAAATTTTGATTTGCTCTCTAGAAGTGTAACTCGAATCAAGCTTTGGTCTGACTCGAATCACGTGATTCAACCCACAACTTCCTTTGACTCAAATCAAACATGCTCAAAGATGATTTTTCTCATCTTGATTCAAATCATTCTCTTTTATATTTGAATAATCATTTTTGCCCTTGACTCGAATCAAAGTGTCATTTTTACATTTTTTTTTTGTGTGTGCACTATCTCTAGCACATATAAAATCAAAAATCTCCTCTCTCTAAAAAATTTCTATCATAATCTTTAAAAAAACCCAGAGTAAAAGAATTAGATTCTGATTTCTAGAGATTGAAATCTTGTGAAGAAAAAGAAGAGTTTCTTCTCTTAGAGGACTTGGAATTTCTAGCTCCTTTTAACAAGTTCAAAGACTTGGACAACAGAATTTTGGTAGGGTCGTCAAGATCGATGCAGACGAAATCTTAGAGTTCTTTGTTTCTAAGGAGGTGGTTCAATTCAATATTGAATATGCATAATTTGTTTGATAACTTTTGTACTAAGACTATGTTGGCCATCAAATATGGATACTTAACTTCAGTTATAAAGTTGGCGCTTCTCAGCTTCTGTTTCATCAATGGATCTTATCTTCTCCTCGCCTACCTTATATTTCTTATAAGATATTGACTTCTCTATGGAATCAATGGTGAGGAGATGCTATACCACTCTTTAATCTATATCTGACATGTCAGAGGGTGCCCAGGTGATCAAGTCTATGCTTCTCCTCAATAGGGAGACTAGTTCCTCCTCCTCAGAATCAGATAGAGTGGTGCCTAGTTCGGTGACCTAATGGTATAAGGGCCTAATATGGACCTCATTTAGATATATGATTATCGATTGCATCAAAATACATTTGTAAATTTTATATTACTGGAAGACTTAACAATATCTGACGAATTTCCATTCACACTAGAGTATATGCAAACAAGGACGGCACACCGAACCAGTATAAATCTCGATGTACACTTTCTTTATCCCTTCTTTATTTTGATCTCTATATAGATTATACATGATATTATGTTTTAATTGCTTTCTAATTTGCACGTGATTCGGGTTTTGTTGCTTATAGCGATATAATATTTAAGCTTAGGTTTGTGTCATATATAGTATGCCAAGCATTTATTTCTAGTGATTATTCTGGAAAACTCTAGTCCAATTGTGTAATCCTTTTAAAGGGATTTTTAAACTTACATCTAATACATTTTAAATTGTGATTTTGGAATTTTTTCAAAAACTCTTTAATTGGGGAATGTACTGGTATATTTGTAAGGACTATACATGAAGTGGCTCAATATTCACCAAGATCAAGTGGGTAACCCCAACCTCCCAAAGAAGGGTCCCAGTCACCTTTTGTTTCCAATGTCCACCCATTTATCATATCAAGCGGCAGTCATCTGAAACAAATGTCTTTGATTGAGTTTCTCACCCACGTGCCAAAACATGGGGAGTGACATGTCCATGTTCAATAACATCCTGAGAGTCATTCAAAGATGAGGGTCACGCCCTCTAGAATAATAAAGAAATAACCATCCATACCACACTCTTGAGAGATAAAAATGTTTTCTTGGAACCTAAGGTCCAGGCCCAAGAGATTCCTTTTAATATCTTAACCCTAAACAAACTCATCAAAAAACATAAGTATACATAACTTCTCACTACCATTGTGGGAGCTTGATCTAATACCAAAACAATCCTAAAAAACCTCTAAAATCCCTTAACCACAAAGGTTTGTCCCATATTTTACTTTTAGCAAGTACAATCGAAACTCATTGTGGGGACTGGAAAAATTGATCTAAGCTACACCCACCGTCACTCACCACTTGTTTTTGTCACCTTTACTAGATGATGCAAAAATGAAGTTCCAAGATTAAGAATAACTCATCTAAAAAAAATAATTGACCAAAGGAATAGATAGCTTGTTATTAATGGTTGAATTTGCTCATGATCCATGACTTGAATCATGAGTAAATTTGAATTTTTTTTGTTATGGAAGAATAACTCGAACCACACCCTTCGTTGACTCGAATCAAACATGAACTTCTCAATTTTGAATTGCTCTCTAAAAGTGTGACTCAAGTCGCACTTTGCTTTGACTCAAATTAAACACAAGCTTTTAAATTTTGATTTGCTCTCTAGAAGTGTAACTCGAATCAAGCTTTGGTCTGACTCAAAAGTTTTTGGTATTGTTTGTTAATTTTTTTCTTATAACTTTTATGTTTTTCCCTTCTCAAAAGTTGTTATTTTACTTACTATATTCTCTTAATCCTTCTATATTTTTACTTTTATTTTATGTTTTGATTAAATTCTTCTTCCTCCTCCTCACTTTCTCCATTTTAAATTATTTATTTTAGATTAATTTATTGTTCATGAAACTAAAATAAATAAAAAATAGTGTTGACCTCATTATTATTTTTAACGTGGTCTATCTTTTATTCGTATTGTTTATTAATTTTTTCTTATAACTTTTATGTTTTTCCCTTCTCTAAAGTTGTTATGTTACTTTAAAGTTAGTGTATAAATTAAGAGTAATTTTAATTTCTTATATTTTTATATTTATTATTATTACATATTCCACTATTAAATTAATTTAATTAATTAATTAAAAATAAGAGGAAAAATAAGTGTGGTAATTTAGAAATAATAACGTTTTTAATTTAATTGTGTATTTGTTTTGCTCATTGTCATTGTTCTAACTATTTTTTTGTTTGTTTTGTTCATGGTCTTTTTTCTAAGAAAGATAATGATCTTTCATTCATTGATTGTACTTTTCTTATGAAAAACAATCTAGACCTATCACACATCTTATTGGTTGTTAGAGAAGAAAAATTATTATGAAGAAGAATTTTAAATTAATTTAGTTATTCTCTTATTTAGTTGGAATTAATCTCTTGAAGATAATTTGAATCAATCTTGAATCTTGATTCAATGAGAATCAATCTTTTTGATTGTTCGCTCCTCTCGTTACTCACTCTTTACTTGAGTGGTTTAACCACTCCTTGGTTTCAAGATGAATCTTGTGCATAATGATTTGAGAAGAAAAGAATCTATGAAAGTGAATTGGGAAGAAAGGATAAATTATGGTTTTGGGAGAATGAGAAAGAAAATGGATCAAATTCTGTAGAGTTTCTCTCTGCATTTATTCTCATTGAATTCCTCTTATTCAATACACTTAAAATAGTAGAGTACCTCCTTATTTATAATAATATTACTTGGCCATCAAGTAATTATCAAAGTAGCTAACTAACATAAACTTCAACAAGTTGTATTTGACTTTCTGTCGAATACAATTAATACAGACTCTATTCAACCCCGTCGAACGCACACTACTTAGACTGTATCGAAATTTCAACTATAAGAGACACAAATAATTATATATTTAACACACCAAATAATTCATTGTGTCTAAGCTTTCTACATTCATCATAGTTCTCAATCTCTTGAATAATTCAACCTGTACAACCTTCTTCATGATGTATGCAATTTGATTCTCAATTCTACAGTGTTTTAAGTCCAGCTTCCCATTTTCTACTTGCTCTCGAAGATAATGGAACCTCATTTCGATGTGTTTGCTTCCTCCATGTGCTATTGGATTCTTTTCCAGATTGAGAGCAGATATGTTGTCGATCTTCATGGTCAATTCCCCATGATTCTTCCCTGTAATTTATTTGACCAAATTAACCATCTATGTTGCTTGGCATGCACAAAGAGAGGCAGCTATCTACTCGGCCTCACATGAAGACATCGCTACTACTGGTTCCTTTCTTGAACTCCAAGCAACCGGTACACCACCTAGCATAAACACATAACCAACTGCGGATTTTCTATACTCGACATTAACAAACTAACTTGAGTTAGTGTAACACACTAGTTTGCATTCTTTTCTTTCATCTGCTGCATGAAACAAAATGTCATAGTTGAGATTTCCTGTGAGATACCTGAATATCCTCTTTGTGGATGCTATGTATGATACCTTTGGCCTCTGCACGAATCTACTTACCATACCTACATTGTATGTTAAATCACTTTTGAAGTCTTCGATCTCCTTATTGCAAATACTTGTTATCAACAGGTCGTCGACATAAAAACATAGTATAAATAGTTCACTCCTGCTTCTTCTGACATATACTCCATGCTCGATTGTGCACTTTACAAATTCTTTCTCTCTTAGAAAACCATCTATCTTCTTATTCCAAGCTCTTGGAGCTTGCTTGAGTCCATACAGGGGTTTATGCAGCCTGTATACTTTGCTTTCTTGGCCTTGCTTCACAAACCCAACTAGTTGTGCTTAATAAACCTCTTCATCCAATGGGCCATTCATAAAAGCACATTTCACATCCATCTGACACATATACCAGTTATTTATATTCGCTGGACTAACAACCAACCAGTTGTTTCAATTTAAAAACTTCATCAAAGTTGACTCCTTCTTTCTGAAGAAATCCTTTGGCTATAAGTCATGTTTTATGTCTAGTTATTTCTCCTCTTAAATTCAGCTTTACTTTGTACACCCACTTCACATCAATTTCCTTCTTTACTTGTGGCAATTCGACTAGTGGCCTTGTTAACTTCTATGGACTGAAGTTCCTCGTTCATTGCTTGCATCCACTTTAAGTCTTTTAATGCCTTAGTTACACTGCATGACTCTATATCTGCATAAAAAGTATAACCGACAAGTTCACCTTCATCATCGAACACATCATTTGATCTAATCACACATTCCCGCAACCTTGTATGCATGTTTCTTGTTCTTTGAGGTTTCCTTGTGCGCGGTTGACCTATGACTTTTATTTGTCGAACTTCCCTATCAATTCCACTAGCTAGTTCATCACATATGATTCTCACTGAATCTTTCTTGATATTTTCCTTCCAATCCCACTCCTCCAGGTCATTTATGATCGCGTCCCTGCTAATCATAAATTGTTTGTTCAAAGGATCGAGGAGTTTGTATCCATAAGATGAATGATATCCTATCAGGATCATCTGTCTTAACTTGTCACCAAGTTTCCTTCTCAATTAATCGGGCACATGTGTATGTGTTATGGATCCAAATACCTTTAAATGACTTAAGTTAGGATTTATGCCAAACCAACATTCTTTTTATGTGATTCCTTCTAGATTTTTAGTTGAGCATCTGTTCAGGATGTATGTTGCACATAACACAACCTCACCCCATAACTCATTAGGTAAGTGCTTACCTCTTAGCATACTCCTTACCATGTTCATGATGGTTCTAATTTTCCTCTCTGCAATTCCATTTTGTGGTGGAGTTAAGGGTGACACCACCTCATGCATAATCTCTTCTTTCTCACACAAAACAACACAATCAAAGGAAACATATCCTCCACCATCATTAATTCTCATGTTTTTGAGATTTTGGCCACTTTGTCTCTTCACCATAGATTTAAATTTTTTGAACACCTCAAGCACGTCACTTTTCTTCTTGATTAGGAATTTCCATGGTTTTCGAGTGAATTCATCTATGAATGTGACAAAGTATCTATTACCTCCAATCAAATCCACCTGGATAGGACCACACACATCTGAATATATGACTTCAAGAATTACCTTCAACTTACTTCTTGTATCTCATCTGAAGTTATTTGTGTGTTGCTTTGCTTGAACATATTCTTCACACTTCATTTGGAATTTCAATTTCTGGTAATCCTAAAACCATTTTCCTTCTCTTCAGATTTCTTAAGTTGAGATAGCCAAGTGTGTAGTGCTATAGCCATTCATCTCACATGGACATTCAAAAAGAATCTACAAGAAGTTCATGAAGAATTCCAATATAAAAAAGGTTTGTTTCTTCAAAAAGAGAATTGTTTGTTCTAAAATAAAAAAGGTGAAGATACAAAGACCTTTCTACAAAGGGGATCATACCATGAACCATTACAAACTCTACTATAAAACATCGAATTACAAGAGCTTGTTCCAAAATTGAAAGTCCAATTCAAGACCTCATGAAAACTCCGAGAAAGTTTCCAATGCAAAATCCAAATACATCACCATTGAAGGATTTCTATAATAAAGAACGGAAAGATCAAAAGGGCTCATTACAAGTTTTTACAAAACATAATCTTGTAGTGTTATTTGAAATGAGAAGACGCATGGGTTTATGGAGAGGAATCCCAGCTGGGAGCTCAAAGGAAAATCCAAATTGAGGAAGCAAATGTTGACAAAACTATAGGAAATGAGGACACATCATCGCCGAATAATAAAAGCAAACAAATTGTTGCATCATCATCTGTATCAAGCCGTGATAAGAGTCAAGAAATCAAAGTATAACATTTGTGTTTATTTATTGCTACACCATGTAGTAACTGACTAATGTATATTCATATAGAATATGATTCCTCACAACAGGTGAAACCAGACAATTCGTTTCTACCTATGAGTATGCACCCTAAGCTTCCCTCATGACCAAGCATGCTACAAGCTTCAAAACTTGACTCAATTGAAAGAAAATTCAGAAAATCAAGAACCATTAAGATTGGCTCATGTCTTTCCAAAAAAAAATTCACTACAATCATCGTCATTAAAACCAAAGATGTTTAAGACAAATTTCAATTTCTTCCCAAAAACATATACCAGACCAGCACATATTCATCACGAGAATCACAAAGGAGTTAAAGGTTATTCATAAAAATCATTAATTTCCAGACATGACAATTTGAAAATGGAAACATAAGATTGCAAGCTCATCACACGATCAAAGCAGTCATCACCAGAAAACACAATTCTTAACATCAATATGTTTCTTTCCAAAATCAGAACTGAAAAGTGAATCAAACATACTCAAATGCAATCCGACACAAACTTTGAATCATCAAAATCATGTTCCATTTCTTTCCAAAACATTTACACGCAAGTTCAACTGAGAATAGAAAGTTTTCTAAATACGATCGCAAACAAATTGGCAAGGACTTAAAAACTCAATATCTTGTGCCTTCACTGTCAGGATTAAAAATTCAATTCCTCTCGAGTATATAAAGATAACGGTACTACAAGAAAGAGGGGAGAAAAAATCACAGCATCATTAAATTCATACAAAATCAAACACATCCCAAAAATTCAGAAACAAATATCGACACGTAGGCAACCATGCACATGAACAAAAGAGGAATTAAAGAAGATGAGAAAGGAATTAGAGAAGACTTATCTTCGCCGATATCGTCGAAATCTCTGCATCGAAGTTACTCGTAGCATTAGTGAAGTGATACTACTGACTGTGACGTTAATCCAATTTCAATGCCACCCTCTCCCCAGAAGCTTCATCGATGAAAATCGGACCGCCAATTTGAAGACCCTCCACCGTAAAGTCTCGATTGGTATATTTATCTCCTTCTTTGTTATTGATATTGTTTGAATGTTTAATGGCTTGGAAGATTAGGGTTTTGCTTGGGAAATAATTCGTTGCAGAAACAAGAAAGAAGAACATGAATTCACGGAGAAGGGAGGAAGAGAAATTAGGGATTTGTTGTGTCCCTTTGTGAGCAAAGCTTGGTTCTTATTGATGTTGGATCGGTGAGATGGGAAGGGCCCGACCCAATTTTGATTTTTGTTTTTTCTTTCTCTCACTCACCTTTTTGTGTTTTGTTGGGGAAGCATGGGCCCTAGGCTCACATTGATTTTTTTATAAAATATATATTTTATTTATTTGATTTTTTTCTTCATAATTTGAGTTTATTATTAGTAATTTTAAGTTAATTAGTTTTTTAATTAATTAATTAATTAGGAATTTCAAAGGTCCTAATTGATTAACCATGTTTATGATTAACTTTAATCAAAGTTTCCATTTAGTTTTGATGACGACTTTGTTTGTTTTCATTTGTCGATAAGATTGTGAAATCGTAATGTAGATCCTGGATATTTCAAATTGTCTTGCTTTTTCTGGATATTCCTATCAAAGATCACTCGAACAGACGTTAGGCTAAATTACATATTGCTTAGTAATGTTAGGATAGTTCCTCTCAAATCCTGATCTCAAGTCTTTGAATCGGGATAAGTTTTTGTTTCATTAAACTAACCTTCTCAAAAATATAAAATAATTAAACAATATTTCTAATCTTTTCTAAATCATAAGAACGGTGCCCATATTCCAAAGGAAAGGGTCCCTTCCTATTGACTGCCACGTCGTACTTAGGAAAGCTCTAGGTTCTTACCCTTATCCTAGCCTTAGGATTGGAGTCACCACACTCCATGCAAGCGTCCTGCCATGGACATTCACTTATCTCACCCTTATCCTAGCCTTAGGATCGGAGTCGTCGTATTCCATGTAAGTTCCTGCCATGGACACTTACTTATCTTTCTCTTTCAATTCAACTTTAGAGTTGGAGTCGCCGCACTCCATGCAAGTGTCTCCCTATGAACACTTACTTCCCCTTGGAACCGTAACCACAGTGAAGAGTTCCTCACCCTTGTTGAGGGGAACTACGAATGCTTTGATTCCATTCCCGTCAGGATACGTAGGCACGAGATGCGATGTCTTGGCGAGCATACTTAGAAATAACACTTTAGGTCTCCTTTCAACCCTTTAGCATACATATAACAGATAACAAATAACACAAATAAAACAAGAGTTTCCTGTAGAGTACTACAGATACTTAGGATGCTAACACCTTCCCTAGGTATAACCAACCCCCGAACCTTAGATCTCCTGCATTGTTCTACAGTGCAATTAGGGTTTTTTTTCGTTCTTTACCCTTTCCTTTGGATAAATCAAAGCTCGGTGGTGAAATTCAAGATTTATGATTCAAGTTTATTTAATAGCTTGACATCAGATTCTCACCGCAACAGAAATGGCGACTTCACTGGGGAAATCTAAATACTTTAGAGGGTTACCCTTAACTTGTTTGATTTGTGTTATTTGATGAATGTCTGTTTATATATATATTTGTATGACTGTATCTGCTTGGGTTGTTACATTTGTATGGTGAGGTAAGTCCTATACCCGGGCTTGAGTGTACTTAAGATAGAAAGGTGATATATTCAAGAAAGGCTTATAGGGAGTTGATTCTCGACCAAGCTGACTTGAGAAATTACCACTCAGATGAGGCCCTCTTGAGAGTAGTGTTGTTGAACAAGCATTCATGAAAATATTACTGCTTTCGACCTAGGAGCCCGTGACACTGAGAACTTTTAGTTACCTTTTCACCCCACTTTGGCTTTCTTAGGACGTAGTGCGATGACTATGTAGGAGTAGTCCCAACATAGTCGATACGCGATACTACACTCAAAAGAGGTTCTCTTGAGAATATTATTAACTATCGAGTATTTGGGAAATTGATAATATCTGAAAGACGGACTGATGACTTTGGGAACCTCTTAGAACCCTCGTTCTGCAGGTACAACAACCCTTAGTACATACCTCTCGGGATGGGTAAATCATGACTCCATGCTTGTGATCTTCAAACCTAGGACCTTTGTTTGTTTGCTTGTATATATATGTATATTTGTATACGTGTGTTTATGCATACATCCATACATTCATGCATTCATGAACAACCTCTGGTTTCAAGGAATTCAATTGTTCATTCCTTTGCAAATTCAATAAAGATCTTAAAAATTTAAATTAAAACCTTTTTCAATTTTTCTAAAGTGTTTGCGATTTGATTTTGAATTCCTTGAAATCATTGCATTACATTACATTCATGTCTTTGTATGTGCATTTTCCTTTCACGTTTTGCTTATTCTGTTGTCTCATCATCAGTTCTTTCACCCTGAATCCTCTGCGCCCATACAACACCAGAGCTCAAGCTCGTAGAAGGATGGCAGAACATAATCAAGAACTTGAGCGTGTCAACAATGAATTAGAAGACCTTCGAGGAAGTGTGGGACATATTATGGAGATATTATAGGTTATGCGTACAAAGATGGATACTCAGCCTACTGTTGTTTCTGAGATTGTCAATACAGTTGTGGATCCTCAGCCAGCAGTTGTTACTACTGCAAGTGTACCTCCATACGGTCTTCCACCAGGTTTTATGTTGGCACCTGCTTCAATTCCCATTGTTCAAAAAGTCCAACAAGATGTTCCTTTGGTTACTAAAGCTCCTCATGTGATTCCAACTTTTGCACCAACTTCTATGCATACCCATGTGCAACCATACTTCAATGAGCATAAGCATTATATGATGTCCTTGACATGAGGGAAGATGAAATTGAACGTCATGAGAAACTCAGAGAAAATGTGGAAATTATTGATAAAAGGTTGAGAATGATGGAGGGAGATCAAGTCTTTGGTGTTGTTGCCAGAGAAGTGTGTCTTGTATCTGGTTTGGTTATCCTTCAAAAGTTTAAAACTCCTAGATTTGATCACTATAAAGGAGCTACATGCCCAAAGAGTCATCTGATCATGTATTATCGAAAAATGGTTGCTCATGTTGATAATGATAAGCTGGTGATTCATTGTTTCCAAGACAGTTTGAAGGGTGCTTCATCAAAGTGGTATTTATGTCTGGATCAGTCTCGCATTAAGAGTTTCCAAGATCTATTCGATGCTTTTATAAAAAATTACAAACACAATATGGATTTGGCTCGTGACCGAAGGCAACTATTAAGTATGTCCTAGAAGAATTTTGAATCATTTAAGGAGTGCGCTCAGATATGGAGAGAGACTGCTTCACAAGTGGAACCTCCTTTGACTGAGAAAGAGCTAGCTAATTGGTTTGTCGACACCGTTCATTCTGAGTTTTATGATAGAATGGTTGGAAGTGTGGCTGCAAATTTTTCTGATATTGTTGTTGTAGGCATAAAGGTAGAATTGGGGTTGAAAAGTGGAAAAATGTCAAGTATTGCTGGTAGTTTGAGCTCCAACAAGGACCATGCTAAGAAGCCTTTCTTTAGTTCTCACAAGAAAAAAGAGGGTGAAACTAATGCTATAATGGAAAGCAGAAGAAGAAATCAACCTTGGCAACATCAGCAAAATTATATTCAACAACAAGGTTACCATGTTCAGTTTGCTCAACAACCGTATGTAGCTGATGTTACACCCACTTTCAATCAACAAGGCCCTACATATCAGCCTGTGCAACCGGCTCCTGTTTATCAGCCACCTCCGGTCTATCAACTTCCTCCTGGTTATCAGTTTGCCCAAACTCCACCCGATTATCAACGAGTTTCCAATGCTCCTGCCTATCAACAGCCGAAGAATCAAGCACCTCTCCAGAATATTCCCAATAGAAGGCAATACAAACCTCCAGTTCCTCTTATTTCGATGACCTATACTAAGTTGTACCCTTCACTAGTGTAACAAGGTTTGATAAATACAAGGGCTTTGGATCCACCTCCTAATCCACTTCCAGCTAATTACAATCTAAATACTCATTGTTTTTTTCATGAAGGTGCACCTGGCCATGATCTGGAAAGTTGTTATGCTCTCAAGCATCTTGTAAGAGAGTTAATGGAAAAGAATATTCTGTCTTTTGATGATTCTCGGCCTAATGTTAAGAACAATCCTTTGCCCACCCATGGGTCTGTTAATGCTATTGATGAGGTATCTGACGAGAGTTTAATTCATGATGTTTCCAAGATTAAGACCCCTCTCCGAGCCTTCCATTCAAAGTTGTTTGAGGCAGGTTTAGTGAATGTTTGACATGATGATTGTAATGATTATGATGTTTGTGTCAAAGGATGTATGTTGGTTCAGAACGATATTCAGAATTTGATCAATGATGGTTATCTACAAGTGAGTAACAAAGTGAAGAAGGATGAAGTTGTTGTGATTGAGCCCATCTTTAACTTGCCGAAACCAGGTGCTAAAGTGCCCGTTTTTAACTTTCCAAAATCAAGTTCTGCAGTACCTATTTTTAGTGCACCAAAGCCTGTGTTCAACAAACCAGAATCTGTTGTTGCTTCTACAGTTAATCCACCAAAGCCGATAATCATTCAAAAGCCAAGTCCTTTTCATTTCAGAGACTCTAAAGTTGTACCTTGGAAATACGATGTGACAATGATTGACAAAGAATCTGGGAAGGTTATTTCGAGGGAAGAATTGAAAGGTGATAGTGAAGATGTGACTAATATAGTTGGGGCAAGCAAAATGACACGCAGTGGTCATGTTTATACTTCCCATTTCAATGAGGCTTCACCTAAGGGAACTATTACCACCAGACCTACCAAAGACAAAGAGAAAGAGGTGGTTGCAGATGATGAAGATGTTGAGTTCTTGAGGATTATCAGAAAAGTGATTATAAAGTCATTGATCAGCTTCACCAGACCCCTTCCAATATTTCAATTCTCTCTTTTAATGAGTTCAGCTGCTCATCGAATTGGATTATAAAAGTTATTGGCCCAAGCTCATATCACCCAAGATATTACTACTGGTCAGTTTGACAGTGTGATTGCGAATATTATCGCCTGTAATACCCTTAGCTTCAGTAATGAAGAGTTACCAAGACAAGGTCAGAATCACAATCGTGCCTTACATGTGTCTATGAAGTGTCAGGAAGATAATTTATCAAGGGAGCTTGTTGATACTGGTTCCTCTTTAAATGTTTTACCTAAGAGGGTTCTTATGAAGCTGGCTTACAAAGAAACTGAGATGAGGCCTACCTCCTTGATAATCAAAGCTTTCAATGGCTCCCGCAGAACTGTAATTGGAGAGGTGGAGCTACCAATCTTAATTGGTTCACATGTACTCGACATCACATTCCAAGTGCTGGATATAAACCCTACTTACAGTTGTTTACTTGGAAAGCTGTGGATCTATACTATTGGTGTTGTAACTTTAACATTACATCAGAAGATGAAGTTTGTGATTGAAGATAAATTCGTAATTATGCATGGTAAGGAGGACTTGATGGTAAGTAACTTGTCTTTATTCTGTTATATAGAAGCTGACGAAGATGCTTTGGAAATTTCTTTTCAAGCACTTGAGATAGCCAATGCTCTTATTGGAAGTCGAAGAACCAGTGGGCAAGAGTAACCCATCTTTCGCATCTTTCAAGAGTATCAGATCAACAATTAAAGGAGTATGAGTACACTGAATTTCAACCACATAAAGAGCAAGTAGATTTGATTAATTTTGGCACTAATGAAGAAAAGAAAGAGGTCAATATTGGTACAAAACTTGGGGCTGATGTCAAGTAAAAGTTAACCAAGCTTCTAGAAGAATATGTTGATTTGTTTGCATGGTCGTGAAGGTGAGAAAATACTTAGAAAGGGGGGTTGAATAAGTATGTAGAAAAACTTAGTAATAAAAACTCAAGGATTTTTATCCTGGTTCGTTGAACTCAACTACTCTAGTCCATCCTATCAAGAGTGATTTGCCTTTCTCAAACAAGGACTTAATCCACTATTAAATCAACTGATTACAATAGCAAGCACTAAGAACAACTGTTCTAAGTCTTCTCAAGAACTACTGATCCTAACTGGATCTTCTTAAGGTTCTTTTACAATCAAATGTAAGAATAATACAAGTTTTTAAATTGCTTCTAATAAAGTTTTATCACAACTGTGATTTTACACTTAAGATTTTAAGAACAATGAAATAAATTCAGCAAATGAGTATAAATTGTATGAGAGCTTGTAATGAATTCTTTCAAGTGTTTCGTCCACTGAAGAAGATGAATGGAGTCTTGCTTTTATAGGCAAATAGGTCCAAGTAGCTATCACGTTGAAGGCTGTGTACTAAAAGGTCTGAACCTTTTTGTCTTCACATCACATGACCTTTCCTAGAAATAGAATGCACAGAAAAATCCTTTTTGTCTGTGTTCTTGTGTCTAGCATAAATGAGGAAAGAGTCGTTTGGCTATTCCAACGGACATAAGTTTGAATTCTTCTTCAACAAGTTTCAGCAAAGTATCATCAGAGTCTTGAGCAGTCAGAGCCTTCTGATGTTCATTAGAGTTTGCTGAATCAGAGTCTTTGCAGCATGTGTGCTTTCAGCGCGTAATTGTTCAGAGCAGAGTTTTGGATCAGATCTTCAGTGGGCCCCTTCAGGGGGCCCACACAACGGGCTATTAGCTCAATGGTAGAGCGCGCCCCTCATAATTGCATTGTTGTGCCTGGACTGTGAGGGCTATCAGCCACATAACAGCGTAGTACTATCAGAGTCTTATGAAATAAACTAAGCTTGAAACTCTGCATACAAAATTCTTCAATGCTTCAGATGCTTCTGGCTTCTGCTTCAGATTCTTCTGTAGCTTCTGCTTTAGATCCTTCTATAGACAGCGCTCAGAATCTTCTGGAGGCAGCATTCAGAATCTTCTAAGAAGTGCTTTTGACGCTTCAGAGCCTTGCAAATTTTTCATGTTTAGATCTAATTTTCTTCCAGAGTAATATTTACTTTAATATCTGCAGCAAACATTCTCAAACAAATTTTAGAGTATATAATTCTTTAATATAAAATTTCATAAGAGTTATCATCAAAACATAGAGATATTATTAAGAACCAATCTGTGTTCTAACAATCTCTCCCTTTTTGATGATGACAAAAACATAAGAAATTTTGTTCAATTGAAAAATATAATTATAACTCCCCCTGAGATTATGAATCTCCCCATGAATTGAATACTTAGAAGGAATAGAAACTTCCCTTTTTGCATGAGTATTCTTTTCAGAATCAGAGCCTGATTGTTCCAAAAATTAGATCTAGACTTTGGATGCATGTTTCAGAATCAGAGCCTGATAGGTTAAATATGATCTGGGAGTCTCAAAGTTACTTTTAAAGAATTGTCAGATTTATTAAAAGTCCTGAAACACTAAGAGTTCACGTTAGTTATAATTTATATGTCTGAATTTTCATTTAGGTAGAGTTTATTTGAACAGTCAGATCCATTTTCTCCCCTTTTTTTTGTCATAATCAAAAAGTAAAACTTTTAAAGACAAATAAAAGGAAATACAGAAAAGATAAATTCATGTAGAGAAAACACAGAGTCATTCATTCATATTCAAAACAGACAAAACAACAGATAAATATTCAAGTACATGTGCACAAACATCAGATACAGAAAAAAAAAACATAAACTAGGTTTGCTTGGACATAATCATCTTCAACAGGTGAGTGATCTCAGATGAAGACTTTTCTTGCTTTGTCATCCACTTAGCCATGTTCTCATTCTTCTGATCTTGCTTGGACATCCATTGTGCCATGTCTTCAGATTTCTGGTCTTGCTTGGCCATCCATGACTTAATCTTAGATTATCCAGCTTCCAATACTGCAATCTTATCTTCAAGATCTGGATTCTCTTTCTTGATCTCAGATGAAGAAGGTGGGGCATATTCTAAATCAGGAACAGAGTCAATTTCCATTGGAGATGCAGAGTCAAGAGCACCAGATCTAGAGGGATGTTCCACAATAGTCATAGCCAGAGGATTTTCTTCAGAAGCAGATTCAACAATCACTTATGTAGCAAATACTTCAGAGGATGAGGGCACATCTTCAAGAAGCAAGGGTGCAGATCTTTTCACATTCCACAGCATGCTCTTGGCAGTTTCAGCAAATCTGAGCTTCACATCATCAGAACATACATTCTTCAGATTTGAGGCTACAGTATTGAATTTGTTAATGAAGCTATTCCAGATAGCATCAGATTCATTTGCATCCATGGTTGACAAACATTTCTTCTGAACAGAGCCTAAATGCATCTTTATTTCTTTCATAAAATTTGCAAATAAATTATCAACATTTAGCCTAGTTTTTGGTTTCAGAAGGGTTTCCAAGGTGAATGGCTTGGGTTGAGGTGGAGGTGGAATGGTGAATTCTGGAGTGATGATCAGAGGGCGAGGGTAGAAAGGAATGGATGGATGATCAGATGAAGTGGTAGATTTTGATCTGATTAAGGCATTAATTAGAAATGGTTTTGCATTTGATGCATAGGAAACAACATCAAATGAGGTGGAAGTGTAAGGAATGAAAGCAGATTTATCAAACAAGAGGGGTTCTGGTGAAATCATTTCTTGCAGTTCTTTTATATAGGTTTGAAGAACAGATGGAAGAATAATGGAAAGCTTAAGTTTAAAAGGAGTGGTAGAGTCAGATGGCTCTATTCTGTCATAGAAATTTTTGAACTTGAAAACAGAAGGCAGTGGATCAGAGGGGAATGGTTTAAAAGAAGCAAAGGATACAAACTCAGATCTCTTTGGCTTAGGTTTTATAATGGTTTTGGGAATGAGAGTTTCAGATGAAACAGGTGGTTCTGGTTGGTTAGATTCAAATACTTTGAGAGAGGGAGGTGAAATAAAATCTGGATGGATATCAGATTCAGAAGAATCAGATGAGGTGGTTGGGGTACAAGATGTAGAAGAGACTTCAAATACAGTCTTGAGAGGTGTAACGTTTAGAACCTCAGAGTCAGGAATATTTGTTTCAATAGGATTGGATGGTTCTGGTTGAATATCAGAAGGTTTGGAAGGGGGTGGTTCAGACACAAAAGTTTCAGATGCAACAGTTTCAGGTGCAACAGTTTTAGATGTAACCGTTTCAGATGTAATAATTTCAGGTGCAACTGGATCAGAATGAATGGGTTCAGATGCAGCTGGTTGTTGTATTTCTGGTTGATGTTGTGTTGGAATTGGGTCAGCTGGTGCTGCTGTTGTTTGTTCTGTTGGTTTTGTTTGTGGTTGTGTTTGTGGAATATTAGATGATTTTAGTGGTGTGGGAATTTTTTGTGGTCCAGATGTTTGAGATGGAGCAGGAATTGTTTGATTTTGAGTGGGAGGAGGTTCAGGCATATAACTAAATGTTGATGTATTTATTACAATTTTAGAAAAAGAAGATGCAGATGACTTAGTACCTTTAGTCTTTATGCGCTTGGTGGGAACAAAGAGGACTTCTCCAGAAGCTTTTCTCTTGATCTGCTTCTGTGGCTTGTCAGCAACTCTTGGCTTCTTCTGAGCAACAACTTCTTCTGCCTCTAATTGCTTTCTTTTTCTTGTGTTCTCATCATACACATCTGGAATGGGTTCCCTTGCCCTAATCAGAATATCTGCAGGAATAGGTGTTCCATCTGCTTTGCACACATCAATATACCTAACAATAATCTCCCTGGGTTCTTCAGCACCAAAGAGTGGAAAATCTTGAACTGGAATCCTCTTCTGACTCACTTCAGAAACATTCAGCTTCTTAGGAACAACTGTGAGTTCATCCATAATCTTTAGTCTCTGAAGACTCTTTGCATTCAATGGTTTTCCAATAATTGATTCAAGCTCATCTGTAACTCCAGCTTCATAAAGAGCAGTCACCAGACCATTCTCTGTCAGAATGTCTGAGATCAACCTTCCAAAGGGAATCCACATCCTGATCTTATGTCCCTTATCCTTTACAGATTCTCTTGATGCATTAATATGATTCCACAGGTGCATAAAGAGAATGTAGGGCAGATCAACTTTTGTACTCTGACTCAAGCAGTACATGAAGTAGAGTTGTTCATTATTCACATAATCTGGAGAATTGGTGGATTTTTTGTGATGGATGCATCCCAGAAAAATCTTTGCCCAGATTTTATAGTCAGGTTTCAGATCCTTAAATTTGTTGGAGGCCTGTCTAGATGTAATGACACACTCCATCAGTCTCCTCATACCCTATGAGTTTTCTGATGAGATCTTCAGTGATGATGATCTCCTTACCCAGAACAGAAGAAAGTATGAATTTAGGATAAACAGATGCATGTATCCAAAATTCCTTCACAAGATGTGGATACACTGGATCAAACAATCTGTCAAAATACTTGACTCAGCCTTGTGCATCAATTATAGAGCGTAACTCAAACCCATTTTCAGCTAGAGAGTCAAATTCCATCATGGATTCACAGAGAACTTCAAGTTTGTACACAGGGGTCAACAATGTCCTTTTAGGTTCCTTAAATGGAGTAACACCCATATTTGCTGACGTAACTGCAGCCATAGATGATTGAAATTGAGTTGTTGTAAAGGATGAAGTTGCTATTGATGAAGATGATTTGGACGAAGGTTTAGGGTTTTTGTGAAGAGCAAAGAGAAGACAGAAATGCATAAAATTGTCTGTGAGGTGAAAAGTGTGAAATTGGTGTGAAATATGGTATTTATAGAGAAAGAAGTAGGGCACACAAACGGTCACAAATAGCACGTTCTCACATAGCAATTGATGGCATTTAATGAAAAGAATAAAAATCATTTCAAAGCATTAATTGATTCTGACAAATTGGGGGGAAAATCAAGATTTTCACTATTCAAACAATACCTCAAATGTCTCTTCAGTAGTGTACATGCCATCTTTTCAGATTCAGAGTGACACGTGTTTGCTTGCATGTGCTTCTGAATTCTCTTGAGAAATGAAACGTTAGCCAATGTTCAGATCCTCTGAGATTGGTTAGTTCAGATACACACAAATAATAATAAATCAAGAAATCAAATAAAGACAGATGAAATACTTCAGAGTTTTAAACATTTTACATCTGAGAAATTTGCTTCTGATAAATATCATTCTGGACAAAAATCCATTCCAATATTTTTTAGAATAAATTTGAACCTATCTTCAGCAAGGGGTTTTGTGAAAATGTCAGCCCACTGATGATCTGTATCAACAAAGGCTAAATTTATAACACCCTTCTGAACATAGGCTCTGATGAAGTGATGTTTAATTTCTATATGTTTTGCCTTAGAGTGTAAAATAGGGTTTTTAGACAAACATATAACAAAAGTATTATCACAGAAAATAGAAATGTTACTTTCAAATATCTGATAGTCTTCTAGCTGACTTTTCATCCAGAGCATCTGAGTGCTACATCCAGCAACAGCAATATATTCTGCCTCTGTAGTTGAAAGTGCAATTGTAGGTTGCTTCTTGCTGTACCAGGAGATTAGATTTCTTCCTAGAAATTGACAACTTCCAAAAGTACTTTTTCTTTCCACTTTGTCTCTAGCGTAATCAGCATCACAGAATCCAACTAATTTGAAATCATCAGATTTTATGTAACACAAACCCATATTAGTAGTACCTTTCAGATACCTTAGAATCCTCTTAACAGCTGTTAAGTGTGATTCTCTAGGATCTGATTGGAATCTTGCACACAAGCATACACTGAACAAAATGTCAGGTCTAGAAGCAGTTAAGTAGAGAAGAGATTCTATCATACCTCTGTAGAGTTTCTGATCTACTTTCTTACTTACCTCTTCCTTACCAAGTGTACTTGTTGGATGCATGGGAGTCTTTGCCATCTTACTATCAGTCATGTTAAACTTCTTCAGAAGCTCTTTAACATATTTGGTCTGATGAATGTAAGTGCAATCTGGAGTTTGGTTGACTTGAATTCCCAGAAAGAATCTCAATTCTCCCATCATGCTCATCTCAAATTCTGCCTGCATACATTGAGCAAACTCCTTTCCCAGTAAAATATTGGTAGATCCAAATACAATATATCCACATATATTTGACAAATTAAGAGATCTTTCTTAAATGTTTTACAAAAGAGTGTAGTGTCCACTTTGCCTCTGATGAAAATTTTCACCAAAAGAAAATTGCTTAATCTCTCATACCAAGCTCTGGGAGCTTGTTTTAGACCATAAAGAGATTTCTTTAGTTTGAAAACATGTTCTGGAAATTTTTCATTTTCAAAACCAGGAGGTTGGTGAACATAAACTTCTTCTTCTATAATACCATTTAGAAAGGCACTTTTAACATCCATCTGATATAGAGTGATGTTATTCTGTGCAGCAAAAGAAATGAGTAAACGAATAGACTCTAACCTTGCTACAGGAGCATAAGTCTCTGTATAATCAATTCCTTCTTGCTGACTATAACCTTGAGCAACAATCCTTGCCTTATTTATTTCAACTTCTCCTTTCTCATTTAACTTGTTTCTGAAAACCCATTTAGTTCCAATTATGTTGAATCCGTTTGGTCTTGGAACCAAATCCCACACATCATTTCTTGTGAAAAGATTTAGCTCTTCTTGCATGGCAATTATCCAGTCATTGTCTTGCAGAGCTTCATCCACAAAAGTTGGTTCAATAACTGACACCAACCCAAATAGTGATGCTTCAGAAGATCTGAGGAAGGATCTTGTTCTAATGGGGTCATCCTTCTTTCCAATGATCACATCCTCTGGGTGAGAGGCCTTGATTTTGGAATATGATCCTCTAACAGTTGATTCTTTAGAAATGTTCAAATTGTTCATTTGAGAAGTTAAAGGGATTGCATCTGGCGTTGCTTCTGGTTCCTTCACTTGAGCTTTGTCTGCCTCTGAGCCTTCAGAGTCTGTGAGAATTACTTCTCTATCTGCAGAACTTTCAAACTGCTTTGGCTTTTCAGTGCCAAGCTTATCATCAAATCTAACATGTATAGATTCTTCCACAATCTGTGTTTCAGTATTGTATACTCTGTAGCCTTTAGAGCATTCAGAATACCCAAGCATGAAACACTTATGTGCTTTAGAATTAAACTTGTTAAGATTCTCTTTAGTGTTCAACATATAACAAATACATCCAAAAGGATGAAAATATGAAATGTTGGGCTTTCTGTTCCTCCACAATTCATAGGGAGTCTTTTCCAGAAGAGGTCTTACAGACACTCTGTTCTGAATGTAACAGGCTGTGTTTATTGCTTCTGCCCAAAAGTGCTTTGCCATATTAGTCTTGTTGATCATGGTTCTGGCCATTTCTTGCAAAGTTCTATTTTTCCTCTCTACAACTCCATTCTGTTGTGGAGTTCTAGGACAGGAAAAATCATGAGCAATGCCATTTTCATTAAAATATTTTTCAAAATATTTGTTTTCAAATTCACCACCATGATCACTTCTGACTTTAATAATTTTGAAATCTTTTTCATTCTAGACTTGTTTGCAGAAGTCAAAGAGCACAGAATGTGACTCATCCTTGTGTTTTAAGAACTTTACCCATGTCCATCTGTTGTAGTCATCAACAATGACTAATCCATACTTCTTGCCTCTGATGGATGCAGTTTTCACTGGTCCAAACAGATCAATGTGAAGTAATTCTAATGGTCTTGAGGTTGAAACAACATTTTTAGATTTAAAAGAAGATTTTGAAAATTTTCCTTTTTGACATGCTTCACAAAGAGCATCTGAGTTGAACTTCAGCTTAGGAAGTCCTCTGACCAGATTGAGTTTATTAATCTGAGATATACGTCTCATATTAATATGCCCCAATCTTTTGTGCCAGACCTATTGCTCATCATTAACAGACAAAAGGCATTTAACATTTTGAACCTTAAGTTCTGAAAGATTTATTTTGTAAATGTTGTTCTTCCTCTTTCCATTAAACAGGATTGAGCCATCCTTCTGACTAACAGCTTTGCAACATTGTTGATTAAAGATTATATCATAACCATTGTCACTTAATTGACTTATGGACAATAGATTATGCTTTAATCCATCAACAAGAAGAACATTAGATATAGAGGGAAGGTTACCATTACCAATAGTACCAGAGCCAATGATCTTGCCCTTCTGATTCCCTTCAAACTTCACTTCTCCTCCGGATTTAAGCTCCAGGCTTTAGAACATAAACCTTTCTCCCGTCATGTGACATGAGCAGCCAGAGTCCAGGTACCATGACTGGCGTCTTGACTTTTCTGCTAAAAACATCTGCAACAGGGATAATCTTATCCTTAGGTACCCAGATCTTTTTGGGTCCTCTTTGGTTAGTTTCCTTGAAATCTGGTCTGAACTTCTGTCTTTTTACAACAGTTTTGTTCTGACTTACTTTTGGTTTAAACACAAGAACGTTCTGATCAAAACGTGTGTGTTTAATGTCATTCAGATGACCAAACTTGAAATGAGAGTACAAGGGAGTTTTCTTAATAACAAGTTTATCAACAGGCATTGGATTTAAATCCTTTACAGAGGAAGATTCATATCTAATTCCTTTCCTGTTATTTCTGCTAACCCCATAGATCATAGAAGCCATCTTGCTTCTGTCTATGCTTTTAGCAAGAAATTTCTGAAAGCTAAAGTCATATTCTTCTAAAACGTTTTTGCATTTAGACTTACTTTCAGATTCAAAGTTTTGTTGAGCTATTTCAAAATTGGCTTTCATTTTCAAATTATTTTCTTTTAGCTCAGCAATTTCTGATCTTAACAGATTATTCTCAGAGCCAAGATTGCACTTAAGCTTCTTGCATTTGAGCTTAATCTGATTACAATTTTTCAGGACTTCTGATAAGACTTTAGTAAGCTCTTCCCTAGTGAGATCAGAAAGTACCTCTTCTGAGTCAGATTCAGAATCAGACTCAGATCCAGATGATTCTTCATTCTGATCTTCAATGCCTGCCATCAGAGCCATATTGGTGCATTCATCTTCAGATTCTGATGAGGATCCAGATTCATCAGAGTCATCCCATGTATCCATTAGAACTTTCTTCTTGTGCTCAGGATTTCTTCTGGGCTTTTCTTTATGAAGCTTTCGACATTCATTTTTGTAATGACCAGGTTGTTTGCATTCAAAACAAACAACTTCCTTCTTTCCAAATCTTTTTGGTCCAGAGGACTCCTTGCGTTGATCTGGCTTTTTGAAGTTCTTGAACTTCCTCTGCTTGTGCTTCCAGAGTCTGTTGATTCTTCTGGACAGCAAGGACAATTCATCTTCTTCTTCAGAAGAAGATTCTTCAGAGCTTTCTTCTAACACCCGCAAAGCTTTCACAGATTTGTTAGATTTTAAGGCAATTGACTTACCTTTCTTTTGAGGCTCATCTTCCTCAAGTTCAATTTCATGACTCCTTAGTGAGCTGATTAGCTCCTCCAGAGTGATCTTGTTCAGATCCTTGGCAAGCTTCAGAGCAGTGGCCATAGGTCTCCATCTGATAGGCAAGCTTCTGATGATCTTCTTCACATGATCAACAGTAGAGTAGCCTTTGTCCAGAACTTTTAGACCAGCTGTAAGGATCTGGAATCTAGAGAACATAGTTTCTATAGACTCAGATTCTTCCATTTTGAACGCTTCATACTTTTGTATTAACGCCAGAGCCTTGGTCTCTTTAACTTGAAGGTTTCCTTCATGAGTCATTTTCAAGGACTCAAACATGTCAAATGCAGTTTCTCTATTTGTGATCTTCTCATTCTCAGTGTGAGATATTGCATTTAACAAGATTGTTCTAGCCTTGTGGTGATTTCTAAACTCCTTCTTTTGGGCTTCAGTCATAGATTTTCTGTCTACTTTCTTGCCATTCCCATCAGTGGGATGAACATACCCATCTATGACCAAGTCCCATAAATCAACATCATAACCAAGGAAGAAACTTTCTATCCTGTCCTTCCAATAATCAAATTTCTCCCCTCAAACATAGGGGGTTTTGTGCTGATTCTGTCCCTTTCTTTATATCTGTTGTTACTGTTAGATGTTGAAGTTTCAGCCATAATAACAACCAAATATATATCAAAGTTTTTCTCATTGGATCTTTTCTGTCACTGTAAAGTGGTAGCACACACAGAACCGGAGCTCTGATGCCAACTGAAGGTGAGAAAATACTTAGAAGGGGGGGTTGAATAAGTATGTAGAAAAACTTAGTAATAAAAACTCAAGGATTTTTATCCTGGTTCGTTGAACTCAACTACTCCAGTCCACCCTATCAAGAGTGATTTGCCTTTCTCAAACAAGGACTTAATCCACTATTAAATCAACTGATTACAATAGCAAGCACTAAGAACAACTGTTCTAAGTCTTCTCAAGAACTACTGATCCTAACTGGATCTTCTTAAGGTTCTTTTACAATCAAATGTAAGAATAATACAAGTGTTTAAATTGCTTCTAATAAAGCTTTATCACAACTATGATTTTACACTTAAGATTTTAAGAACAATGAAATAAATTCAGCAAATGAGTATAAATTGTATGAGTGCTTGTAATGAATTCTTTCAAGTGTTTCGTCCACTGAAGAAGATGAATGGAGTCTTGCTTTTATAAGCAAAGAGGTCCAAGTAGCTATCACGTTGAAGGCTTTGTACTAAAAGGTATGAACCTTTTTGTCTTCACATCACATGACCTTTCCTAGAAATAAAATGCATAGAAAAATCCTTTTTGTCTGTGTTCTTGTGTCTAGCATAAATGAGGAAAGATTCGTTTGGCCATTCCAACGGACATAAGTTTGAATTCTTCTTCAACAAGTTTCAGCAAAGTATCATCAGAGTCTTGAGCAGTCAGAGCCTTCTGATGTTCATTAGAGTTTGTTGAATCAGAGTCTTTACAGCATGTTGTAGGATCAAGCGCTTACCACTAGGCCAAAAGCAATTGCTGTCAGTCAGGGCGCAACTATCTTTCTTAAAGTGAACCCCAATGGGCCTACCTAGCCCACCTAACACACCTGTGTAGGCTCCCATGGGTGGGATGTTAAGCCCATCGAATCCCTCAGGGAGACGCTGAATTAAATAATCCAACAATCTCCCCCCCCCCCCACAGTGTCAGCCGGGGGGATTCGAACCCATGACCTTGCTCTGATACCACTTGTAGGATCAAGTACTTACCACTAAGCCAAAAGCAATTGCTGTCAGTCAGGGCGCAACTATCTTTCTTAAAGTGAACCCCAAGGGGCCTACCTAGCCCACCTAACACACCTGTGTAGGCGCCCATGGGTGGGATGTTAAGCCCATCGAATCCCTCAGGGAGACGCTAAATTAAATAATTCAACAGGTCGTACCAAGATATACCCGATTTAAACACTGATATTGTTGTTCACAAGTTGCCGCTTAAACCAGAGTGCCTACCTGTAAAGCAGAAACTTCGAAGAACTAGACCTGACATGGCTTTGAAGATTCGAGATGAGGTTAAGAAACAACTTGATGCAGGTTTTCTAACATTTGCAAAGTACCCTAAACGGGTAGCCAATATTGTGCCAGTGCCCAAAAAGGACGGTAAAGTTATAATGTGTATAAACTATAGGGATTTGAACAAAGCAAGCCCAAAAAATGATTTACCTCTACTACATATTGATACACTTGTGGATAATACAACCCGTTTTGCAGTCTTCTCTTTTATGGATGGCTTCTCCGGTTATAATCAGATTAAGATGGACTCTGCTGATAGAGAAAAGACTACATTCATTACTCCTTAGGGAACCTATTTTTATAAAGTTATGTCCTTCGACTTGAAGAACGCAGGGCAATATATCAAAGAGCGATGGTCGCTCTCTTTCATGACATGATGCATAAAGATATTGAGGTGTACGTTGATGATATGATTGCTAAGTCCCAAAGTGAGGAGGGCCATTTGGATCATTTGCTGAAATTATTTGAACGACTTAGGAAATACCAGTTGAAACTCAATCCTGCCAATTGTACTTTTGGTGTTAGATCAATAAAGTTACTTGGATTTATCGTCAGCCAATGAGGAATCTAAGTAGACCCTGATAAAGTCCGAGCCATTCAAGAAATGCCCGCTCCGCAAATCAGAGGTTTTCTTGGACGCCTGAATTATATTTCCAAATTCATTTCCAATATGACTGCTACCTGTGAGCCAATATTCAAGTTACTATACAAGGGTCAGATTATTGATAGTAATTCTGATTGTCCGTAAGCGTTTGAAAAGATCAATGGTTATTTACAAGAGCCTTTTATCTTGATTCCTCCTGTTCCTGGAAGACCACTCTTCATGTATCTGACTGTTCTCGAGAAGTTTATGGGTTACGTATTGGGCCAACAAGATGAGACTGGACGAAAAGAACATGTCATCTACTATTTGAGAAAGAATTTTACTGATTGTGAAAGCCGGTATTTGCTTTTGGAGAAGACTTGTTACGCTTTAGCATGGGTTGCTAAGCGTCTCAGACAATACATGATCTGTCACACTACTTTGTTAATGTCGAAAATGGATCCAATAAAGTATATTTTTGAGAAGTCTGCTCAAACTGGAAGACTTGCCCGTTGGCATATGTTGTTATCCGAATATGACATCCAATATGTGACTCAAAAAGCTATTAAAGGAAGTATCTTGTCTGATTACCTTGCAGACTAACCGATTGAAGATTATAAGCCTCTAAAGTTTGAATTACATGACAAAGACATTATGTTAGTGAAGAATAACTGTGAAAAGTCGGGTCCTGATGAAGGTCCCGAGCCAGGTTCTCGTTGGAAGATGATGTTTGATGGTTCTTCTAACTACAGTGTGTACGACATATATGCTGTCTTGATGAACCCTGATGGCAGTTATACCCCATTTACAGTAAGGTTAGACTTTGAATGTACAAACAATGTTGCCGAATACAAAGCATGCATTCTAGGCCCTGAAGCAACTATCGACCTCTGAATCAAAATACTTGAAGTGAGTGGAGATTCAGCTTTAGTGGTCTACCAAGTCAAAGGTGAATAGGAGACCCGAGACGAAAAGTTAATCCCATACAAAGCTTACATTGTTGAAATGATCGAATACTTTGATGAGATCACTTTCCGACTGTCCCAAGGTCTGGAAATCATATTGTCGATGCTTAAGCCATTCTAACATCGATGTGGAAGGTCAAATTGGTTAATGAAGCACCACTCATTCGAGTTGAGCGCAAGACTGAACCTGTCTACTGTTAACTGGTTGAAGAGGAAACTGATGACAAACTATGGTTCCACGACATTAAGAATTATTTGCAAAACCAAGAGTATCCGACTGATGGTATAAGTTTTGACAAAAAGACTCTGAGAAGATTAGCATCCAAGTTCTTCCTCAGTAATGATGTGTTGTATAAAAGAAATCATAACATGGTTCTGCTTAGATATGTTGACAAACATGAAGCAGACATGCTACTTCAAGAAATTCATGGAGGAACGTTTGGAACTCACGACGATGGTCATGCTATGCCTAAGAAAATTTTGAGAGCTGGGTATTACTGGTTAACCATGGAATCTGATTGCATCCAATATGCCAGAAAATGCCGTAAGTACCAAATTTATGCTGATAATGTGCACGTGCCTCCAACGCTGTTGAATGTTTTATCATCACCATGGTCTTTCTCAATGTGGGGCATTGACATGATTGGGGAAATTTAACCTAAAGCTTCCAACGGTCACCGATTCATCTTGGTCGCCATCGACTATTTCATAAAATGGGTAGAAGTCGCTTCTTATGCCAATGTAACCAAGCAAGTAGTTGCCTGTTTCATTAAGAAATAGATTATCTGCTGTTATGGAATTCCAAGCCGAATTATAACAGATAATGGGACTAATTTGATCAATAAAACCATGAAGGAGTTATGCGAAAGTTTCAAGATTGCGCACCATAATTCTTCCCTTTTACCGTCCTAAGATGAATGGAGCTGTTGAAGCTGTGAATAAAAACATCAAGAAAATAATGCAAAAAATGGTAAAGACTTATAAAAAATTGGCATGAAATGCTATCATTTTCTTTGCATGGATACAAAACTTCAGTGTGAACTTCAACAGGGGCAACCCTTTTCTCATTGGTATATAGAATGGATGCAGCCCTTCCTATTGAAGTAGAGATACCATCCTTGAGGGTATTGATGGAAACCAAGCTAGATGAAGTAGAATGGGTCCAAGAAATATTTGACCAGCTGGACCCCATCGACGAGAAACGCATGACTGCAATGGGCCACGGTCAGTTGTACTAGAAATGGATGAAGAGGGCATTTGACAAGAAGGTCTGAATTTGAGAATTCCGAGAAGGAGAGCTTGTACTCAAGAAGATATTTCCAGTTTATAAAGACATGTGCGGGAAATGGATGCCCAACTATGAAGGTCCATTCGTTGTGAAGACAGTCTTCTCAGGAGGATCACTAATTCTCACAACAATGGATGGTGAAGAGCTTGCACATCCTGTAAACTTTGATGCAGTTCGAAAATATTATGCCTAAAAAAACTCGCTAAGTCCAAAACCTGAAAAGGCGATTTAGGCAACAGTGGGTATCCAGGTAGATCATAACCTATGAAGGAGATCCAGGCAAAAATTAGGGATGAAAATAAAAAATAAGAGCTCGCTAAGCTGAAAAACCGAAAGGGCGGTTTAGGCAAAAATAAGCGTCCCGGTGGATTGAAAACCCGAAGGGGAGATCCAGGCAAAATTTAGAGACAAAAGAAATTTCATTGCATCATATGACGTTCATCTTTACAGAAGATCAAATCTAATCCGACCGCCCTCGCCAGAAGCAAAATTTTGGGTAGTCTAAGTTGTTAGGATAATAGGTGTTGTTGGATTCAATATAACTTTTCCCTATTGCCAATTTCAATTGTAATACTCAATGGAGCTTTGCCATTAGCAAGCTACTATTCTTAAATAAAATCAGACTTTTGCCTTTCAATTTCGCCACTTTACATTTTCTCTATTTCTTCTTGTTATGTAAAATGTTATTTTGTTAATAATATTTTTGAAAGTGAAAAGTTTATTTTTGAATTTAAAACCGTTTTTGAAAATACATTGAAAAAGATATAAAGTTGCTTTGACCTGTGGAAAGATCTGAAGGAAATCATTGTTCCCCAAGAAGTCTTAATGTTGCATAAGCACTTTTAAACCATTTTTCAGCAAAAATCCCATTGAAGCATAAACTAACAACACTCTTGGACTGATCCTGTAATCATAATTGATTTTCAAGACTACAAAGAATCTCCCCAGTATCCTCCATGTGATACATGTTTATTGATATTGAGGATTCACCCCCCATCAAAGTCATCTTTATTCCTCACTGAAGTTACTCTATAAGCTGCCTTGGCCCATATTTCCCCGTTGAAGAGGATATTTATTTTATCCCCTACGAAGTCTCAATTCATAGGTGATTCTTCCCGGTGGAAATTTTCTTCCTTGACAAGGAAACTAGATTCATGATGACAATCCCTCAGGTGAATTCATGATGTTATATCTCCGAGTGGAATACATATTCCCCAGAGAAGTTTGAAACTTTGAAGTAAGACTATGGTTCCGCCTATGACTTTCTATCCATCTGTTGATAGATGTAACCTTCTTGCAGAGTTTGGTCGAGTATCCTCGTCAAGATGTTTATTTCATCTCCAATATACTTCTCGTTGTGTTTTGTCAGCATAAACATAACATGACACACATTAATACACACACATAGCATGAGTATGTTTTCTACCTTATCTTTTGTTGTTTACTTTGGGTTGGTTTACCATCAAATAACTGGGTTTGTCCTTTCTCTCCAAGTAGAGTCGTCAACCTTAGGTAGAAAGTGCCACCCTTTCTAAATTCCCTACAGAGCTCGACCCTCGTGGATGATGGTTATTTCAGTTATCTTTTTGATGCTTGGATAAGATGAATACCCATTCGAGTTCATTCCTTGATGGCTAGAGTCTTGTTTGACCGTTTCTTTCTAGTTCGTTCCTAGATTGAACTTTGGTCCCTGAAGATTTTTTTTGAACCCAATTAGGTCGCCGAACCTAGCTTGAGTGTGCATTTATTTTCCACTCAAAGAGGAATCTTTTACAAATCTTTATTGTCGGATAAGTGGCAGTCTCACCTGAGAAGCTTATCATTTATTTCTTTGCTAAATAAGTGGCAGTCTCACCTGAGAAGCTTATCATTTTTACCCTTTTTCAATAAGTGGCAGTCTCACCTGAGAAGCTTATCATTTCTTTCATTGTCAAATAAGTGGCAGTCTCACCTGAGAAGCTTATCCTATTTCGTTATTTCCAGCAACAAGTGGCAGTCTCCCTCGAGAAGCTTGTTTCCTATTGTCCCTTCTAGATAAGTGGAAGTCTCTCCTGAGAAGCTTATCATTGCTTGCTCTTTTTCTAATAAGTAGGAGTCTCTTATGAGAAGCTTATCAAATTTTGTTTATTCAGCAACAAGTGGCAGTCTCCATTGAGAAACTTGTTTTCCTTTTGCTTATCCTTTTTGTCAGATAAGTGGCAGTCTCTCCTGAGAAGCTTATCATCTCTTTCTTTGTCAGATAAGTGGCAGTCTTCTATGAGAAGCTTATCATTTCATTATTTCCAAACACAAGTGGCAGTCTCTACCGAGAAGTCTATCATTCTTTATTCCTTTTTCCAATAAGTGGCAGTCTCTTTCTTTGAGAAGCTTATCCTTTCATTAATGTCACTGCATCTAAGGGAAAAATTTGCAGTTATCTATATTTAAATATCTCTCACCATGATTTCATGAAGATTTTCATCGCTCATGTCATCCAGGGAAGATATTTAAATAGGGGTGTCATACCCCAAATTTGTCCTACCCATATATAAGTTTCATCTTTACATTCGCTCACTAATTATTATACAGAAAATCAAAAAAATATATGTGGCCGTTACTCAAGGTACCACAGTGATGAATCAAATTGAACTGGGATTCGCTTGAGGCTATCAGGGGAATTATGTGTATGTGTTGACTGGGGGTTTAGTGGATATAACCTAGTCATGGTCAAGCAGGGATTTGGTTTCATGATTAAGGTCATGGTGTAGGATTTATATGGTGTGCGTCTGAGGCCTTAATTAAGGCACATGCGCAGTTGTAATGCAGTTTTGTGTTGCTTATTCAATTCAAGATTTGGATTGTCAGTGCAAGTAAGATTTCAAAGGAGAATTGAAGATTGATTCATGTTCAACTTGTTTCTCACGAATTGATTCAAAAAGGAAACTCATAAGCTACACCAAATGCAATATTTAAGGGATGAACCTCATCGTAAGAAGATAAGCTTTGAGATTGTTCTAGAAAATTCAGAATTTCAATAGGTCCATACAAAAGTGTAGCAATTCTCCATACAAACAAAAAAAACATGATACAATAACTTTGTCAACATAAAATGGTACAAATGCGGAAGATGCCGAAATTTGTCAACATAAATGTGATTATGGAGTAGAGATGAAAATTCAATTTTAATCACTATTATTATAATCAAGAGCTGAAGAATTTGAAATAATTGTGAGCTCAAGATTAGTCCACCTCACATTCAATTTTCATCATTTAAGTCCAAACTATAATTCAATTCCACCGCAGCGCTTCAATGATCACAAGCCATGGTTGAATGGTTTTAAGTGAGTTTTAAAATATGGATTAAATTTAGTCAAGCTTTGAGTAATTAGTTCATAGGTTTCCAAGTCATAATTGATTGTCAATTACACAAAGGGTTTGTTTGATTCAAAATACATAATACAAGCTACACCAAATGCAATATTTAAGGGATGAACCTCATCGTAAGAAGATAAGCTTTGAGATTGTTCTACAAAATTCAGAATTTCAATAGGTCCATACAAAAGTGTAGCAATTCTCCATACAAACAAAAAAAACATGATACAATAACTTTGTCAACATAAAATGGTACAAATGCGGAAGATGCCGAAATTTGCGATGTGAAAAAGGGACCATTATCCAAAGTCTCAGAACCTGCAGCTTTATTCAACACAGACCACTACTTTTCAGCCAAAAGGTAGCCACAACTTGTAGTAGCACCAAAATGAATTCATAATAAGAGCATACGAATTTTATGCGGTCGAATCAAGCTTCCAATTCAGCCCATTTCATTAGCAGTAAGCACGGTATAGTTAGCAAGTGATGGCTCAAAGGGTGTTTGCACTTAATACTTCAAATTGAAGGAAGATTCTCCATGTACAACAATAATTTCAGCGCATCAACCAGTATCAGGATACGGTGATTCTCCAAAACCTGCTGCAACCCATGATTTTCAATTCACACATATCAGCTGACACCACAGCCCCAACCACGGCTACACTTCAAATCTCCGCAAATAATCCACTGAACCGTAACTTGTGTTCTCCTGCATAAAAAGAAAAATAACAGTAAGAAGGAAGGCCTCAAAGAGAATGTTATGAAACGCAATGGACCTGCATAAGGTTCGACGGATACGGCAAATTGTAAAGACAATTCATGAGCTGCAAAGTGAAAAGGCCCACAATACGGCAGCCTGCACCAATTCACAGTTTGAATTACAATACAAGGACACAAACTCAATTGTCAAAAAAGGAAACTATTAAGGTTAAGCCTACAAAGTCTGAACTGACGTTGTTTCCAATTTGCGGGTTCTGTCGATACCGAATACGACAAGTGTTGGATTGAGCTGATGAATTTGATGAAGTTAATTTATGCAAAAGAGAGAAAAATACTGCGGCTCAAGTTGAATCACCCAGGTCTCCTTTAGCATACCACAAATACAATACGAGGGAGGATTCAACGCCGGTTTGTCTTAAGCAATTGATTTGCTTGGGGCTTTGCTCGCCTGCAACCAGATCCTGGTAACTGAACCAATTCCTAAACAAGGAATTCATCACTTCATTCTTACAATAAGGTTGTAGAACATGTGCAGAAAAATGAAGAGAATTAGTTAGAACAACAACAATATACAGAAAACTAAGAACCATTCACAACAAAGAGATATGTGCTCTAACATCTAAACCAAAAGTCAAGAGAATTACAAAGACAGGGTATTGAAATTTCAGGCTGCAAGTATTTTACAAGACTTAGATCTATGAGTTATGAAAGCCTCTCTATACCAACTTAACCTTGCACTAAGGTTGTATTAAGCCCCATCATTCCCAAACCGCACCAGCATGTGTCCAATACACTTTCAATAGGTGGAGAATCTGCATAATGAGTGGGGATATAGATCAGCGGAGTCTTCACCAAGTGTTAAGAGTCCAAGAAGAATAAAGGAACATAAAATGCTTAGTTCTAGAGGTTTACTTTACCTCAAAAGTTGTTCTAGCTCACCAACTTCAGGTAACAAGAGAATGTTCAAATCATCCACAAGTCAGAGTTTAACCTTGTACCAATAAAAGCTCCTGCGGCAAGACCTTCAAATAACAAGAAAAATGATAAGTCAATGATGAAACTCCCAAACACAATAAACATGCTAGGATGATAGTTCTAAAACCAAGCCAGTTCACATCAAGGAAATTAAAAAAAAAGTTCTTTACGGCAGTGAAAATTTGAGTAAAAACTGAGTCATTACCCCATGGTCAGGCTTATATTTGTTGCTCAAGATAAAGCTCCTTGAGCTTAATACCAGCAAGTAATAAGTGTGCAACATGTTAATGTTTAGACTTCTAACAATATGAACAAAATCAAGAATTTCATAGCAAAATTCAGAAGTCTTGCATAAATGTTCAATCAAGTCGATAACACAGCAGCTGGTTCATAAAAACAAATTGAAAATACCACATAAGCACAATAAAAATCTCAAAGTTCACACAGTGAAAGCTCAGTAAAAATCACATTTACTAGCAGTGAAATCAGGTATGATAAGGTGCTGTGGAAAAGAAAAGTCTTTACCTCACTACAGACAAAATAGGAGATTGAGTAGGAATCTTTTCTGAGGACCCTTCATTCCACACAGCACACCACTCCTTCCACTTTTACCCTTCTCCATCTGATATAAAGAGAAAACGAAAATTGTTAGAGGGAGAAAAACCCTAATCTGAGAATGAGCCTCCAAACCCTAGTTACAGTGCCAGCCGCCCCAGCTCCCTCATCCATCTTCACCATTCTCCTCATAACAGAACAATGACAACCTCCATTAAACTTCCTCAGTTCACCTTCTACCATACTCAGATTCCCAGAATCTCCTGTTAGAACACAGATTGGTTATTAATAATATCTCTATGTTTTGATGATAACTATTAGGAAATTTTGTATTTAAGAATTATATACTCTAAAATTTGCTTGAGAGTTTTTACTGCAGATAGTAAAGATATTAATACTCTAGAAGCAAATCTAAATTGAATGCAAGAAATTAATTAGACTCTGAAGCGCCAGATGCACTCATTAGAAGATTCTGATTGCTGCTAACAGAAGATCCTGAGCGTAGCCTCCAGAAGGATCTAAGGCAAGAAGCTCCAGAAGAATCTGAAGCAAGCAGAAGCATCTGAAGCAAGTCAGAAGCATCTGAAGCAAAGAAGAATATTGTATGAAGAGTTTTTCAAAGCATAGTTTCTACAGAAGATTCTGAAAGTACTAAAGCTGCCAGTACTGAAGTTCTGTTCTAAATATGCTCTGATATTTAACACGCTGAAAGCACACATGCTGCAGAAGACTCTGATCCAGCAAGCTCTGATCATCATCAGAAGACTCTGACTCAATTAGACTCTGATGAACTTGCTGAAAACTGAAGAAGAAATATTCAAAGAATATATCCGTTGGAGAAAATCAAACGTCTCTTTCCTTATTTATGCTAGACACAAGAACACAGACAAAAAGGATTTTTCTGTGATTTCTTCTTCTAGGAAAGGTCACTTGATGTGAAGACAAAAAGGCTCAGACCTTTTGGGACACTCTTCTCAACGTGCAGCTCCCTTGGATCAGCTGCCTATAAAAGCAAGTCTCCACCAAATTCTTCAGTTAGACAATTTGCTGAAAAGAAATTGAAACATTCAAAGCTCTCATATTCTCATATTCATTCTTAGAATTATTTGTACTTAAACTTAAGAGAAATATCACTGTTGTGATAAAAGCTTTTTAGAAGCATTCTTACTCTTGTATTAGATTTACATTAATTGTAAAGGATCTCCTTAAGAGGATTCAGTTGGAATCAGTAACTCTTGAGAAGACTAAGAACAGTTGTTCTTAGGTGTTACTATTGTAATCTGTTTGATTAAATAGTGGATTAAGTCCTTGTTTGAGAAAGGCAAATCACTCTAGGAAGGGTGGACTGGAGTAGTTGAGTTCAACGAACCAGGATAAAAATACTTGTGTTTTAATTCTAAGTTTTAATCTTTCATACTTATTCAACCCCCCTTCTAAGTATTATCTCACCTTCAGTTGGCATCAGAGCTCCGGTTCTGTGTGTGCTACCACTTAACAGTGTCAGTAAAGATCCAGAGAGAAATACTTTGATATATATTTAGTTGTTACTATGGCTGATAATACAACATCCAACATTAACAATAAATATGAAGAAAGGGACATAATCAGCACCAAACCCCCTATGTTTGATGGGGAGAATTTTGATTACTGGAAAGACAGAATTGAAAGTTTTTTCCTTGGATATGATGCTGATTTATGGGATCTAGTCATAGATGGATATGTTCATCCCACATATGGGAATGGCAAGAAGATAGATAGAAAATCTATGACAGATGCTCAGAAGAAAGATTTTAGAAATCATCACAAGGCCAGAACAATATTATTGAATGCAATTTCTCATACTGAGTATGAAAAAATTACAAACAGGGAAACTGCTTTTGATATGTTTGAATCCTTAAAGATGACTCATGAGGGAAATTCTCAAGTCAAGGAAACAAAAGCTCTGGCTCTGATCCAGAAGTATGAGGCCTTCAAGATGGAAGACTCTGAATCTATTGAAGCTATGTTCTCCAGATTTCAGATCCTCACAGCTGGGCTAAAAGTTCTGGACAAGGGATACTCCACATCAGATCATGTAAAGAAAATCATCAGAAGTCTACCTACCAGATGGAGACCAATGCTGACTGCCTTGAAGATGGCTAAAGATCTGAATAAGATCTCTTTAGAAGAACTCATCAGCTCACTAAGGAGCCATGAAATTAAGCTTGAGGAAGATAAACCTCAGAAGAAAGAAAAAGGTAAATCTGTTGCTTTAAAATCTAATAAATCTGCTAAAGCTTTGCAGGTTATTGAAGAAAGATATGAAGAATCTTCTTCTGAAGAAGAAGATGAATTATTCATGCTGTCCAGAAGGATCAACAGACTCTGAAAGCACAAGGGAAAGAAGTTCAACAACTTCAGAAGATCTGATCATAAAAAGGAATCCTCTGGGCACAAAAGATCTGGCAAGAAAGAAGTTGTATACTATGAGTGCAAAGAACCTGGGCATTACAAGAATGATTGCCCCAAACTTCAAAAAGAAAAACCCAAGAAGAAGCTCAACAAAAAGAAGAAGGTTCTGATGGCAACATGGGATGACTCAGATGAATCTGAATCATCTTCTGAATCAGAAGAAGAATGTGCTAATGTTGCACTGATGGCCAGCACAGAAGATCAGGAGGAAGGAACCTCAGGATATGAATCAGATTCTGAATCTGATGATGACGCTGAAGAGGTAATGGCTAAACTTACCAAAGAAGAACTTATAAAAGTTTTATCAGAAGTTCTTAAAAGTTATAACAATATCAAACTCAAATACAAGAAGCTAAAAAGCAATCTTGAATCTGAGATTGATCTTCTGAAGACAGAACCCATTACTGGTTGTTTCCTGTCCCCGTGGAGTCCCGCTTCATTGGGTCTGTTCTTCCCGTGTGTCATATCCGGATTTTCCCCTGTGATGTTTTTCTACACAGGACGCCTATCTTTCATTTCATATCACTGCATATCATTTGCATTCGGTGGCTTCTTAGGACCAAAAATTCGTGCAATGTTTGTATTTAAGTCCCTCCTATCTCGT
This sequence comes from Lathyrus sativus, assembly GCA_963859935.3. Classification (NCBI taxonomy): domain Eukaryota; kingdom Viridiplantae; phylum Streptophyta; class Magnoliopsida; order Fabales; family Fabaceae; genus Lathyrus; species Lathyrus sativus. The sequence continues at coordinate 659,326,815 of OZ012741.1, read as the reverse complement.
CGAGACGAAGACTTCAATCTTCATATCTCCGGGTAGAAGAAACTTAAATAGGGGCATCTGTCGCACCCTGATTTTTTACCCTAAGATCCCCCCTGCTTCGTTTTTTTACGCGCTTACTTTTATGATTGTACATATGAATGTTGTGACTAACAAGTGTGCACAGGCGTGTCGAATACAAGTAGAAATGGAACTCATGAACCAATCCTTTCAGACATGGTCTTTTGGTCCTTATTCGAGTTGTTCCTAAGGTTTCAAGTGGAGTTGGGCCGCTTTCATGATTATCTCTTATGGTCACAAGTTCAAGCATGATAAGGTAAATCCATCTGGTTTCGAGACAAAGATATCAGGTTGTGAGAGCATAGCCCATATGCCCCTGAGGTCATTTCAAACAAAGACAATCAGAATTTAAATTGCAAAGGTCGAAGGAGCCTATGTCATCTTCAGCCACCTTGAGATTCACTCTTCGAATCATTCACTACTTAATTATTATGATTTTGTGGATCCAAATGACAAGTTCATTTAGAATGCGAGGAAATTACGAGAACATTAAAGCCACAATTGTGAGACGAGCCTAAGTATGGTGGAAGATTCCAATTCGTAACAGACATGCGGTTATGATTGTTTTGTAGGGCTCACGTCACTGAAATTTAAGGATAGGTGTGTTTCATGCCCGTTCTGTTTCAATTTTGAATCATTTCTATGGCTTGCCGGTAACTCTGAAGCATAGGCAAAGTTGAACTTCACCATGTAATTACAAAAGGAATCATGAGGGGATGATACATAATCTTCATCAATCACCTTTAAGACAATGTTGTTTTTACAATTTCCATTTAATGATTACAAGCTATTACCAAATTCAATACATATGAAAAGGGGAACGTTCGCATTTCCTAACTATTTGAGACATGTCTTTCCTCAGCAGAAGTTCACACTAAGACTTAAGACAAATTCTTCTAAGTAACCACTTAAGGCCGTGCAAGACTCCCGTAGCGAAGATATCCATTCTCGACCGCCTATTGACTAGATACCAAGAGGTCATACGGTTCAGCAGCTGTTATCTCTTCCCAAAACGGCAAGGCGAGTTGTTCGCAATACTTCATTCCAAGCAGCCTGTCCAGCAGTAGAAACTGAAAAGCCAACAGCACACGAAGGGTACACCCTTGATAATTGCCTAGCCTCCACAACCTGCATAACAAGAGAATGACACAGCAGTACCATCACAACAATATCCAAGCAGTGCCAAAGCTGAACGACTACTTGGACGATGAAGAAGACTTGTCATGAGGATAGAAGTGTATCCATATTCAGCTTTCACTCCGGATAAGCATCCTGAATAGAGTTATCAAAACGACTGAACAACGGACGTAAAACTTAAACCACCTGCAATAATGAGGAACATTCGGAATGTTTCAAACCACACTTAACAAATCGATTGAGCTTCATAAGGATTTGAGAAGTATACCTCGCGGGACGTTGGCGGTCGTTTCAAGAAGAAATCAATCCAAAAGCTCTATGGAGGAAGATCCGCAATCTTTTGGGTTTTAATTTGACAACATCTCTCATTCTGCAGCAGAGTATTATATGGATTAGAGATTTCAACCTCATTAGAACAAAACCTCACCGATGATTCCGAACAGGTTTTTCTTGGTCAAGCTCCATCACTATCATTGAAGACCAACTTCCAACAGTATGGGAAGTTGGAACAAAACCTCACCATTGAAGACCTAAGAAAGTTGGGAGCTTTGATTGAAGACCAAGAAGGATTCAAGAGAAAGTATGGGAAGTTACTAGCTTTGTTGAGTCGTGGGGTGAATGAGAATCTACTTTCTGCCTTGCTACAATTCTACGACCCGGTTTATCATTGTTTTACTTTCCCGGATTATCAGTTATTGCCTACCTTAGAAGAATACTCTTATTTGGTTGGCCTACCCATCTTGGAAGAGTCTCCTTTCCCTTTCTTAAAAGACGACCCTAAGGAGCAAGACATTGCTAAGATCCTCTACCTGAAAGTATCTGACATCAAGGAAAATATGGTTACTAAAAGTGGGACTTTCGGTCTAACTACAGATTTCCTAATCGAGAAAGCCCGATATTATGATGATCATACGAATAGGGTTCCGTTTGAAACAATCTTTACCCTACTTGTTTATGGAGTGTTTCTATTCCCAAGTTTTGAAGGTTTCGTCGACCTCAATGCCATCAAGATTTTCATGAAGAAAAAACAAGTTCCCACCTTATTGGCTAACACCTATCATTCTGTGCATCTCCGAAACCTTCATGGTGGAGGGATGATCACATGTTGTGTGCCCTTGTTGTACAAGTGGTTTATTTCACACTTGCCTAAGTATGTTTCTTTTTGGAACCTTAATAATGGACGCTGGTCAGAAAATATTATGGCTTTGACTCATTCAGACATTGATTGGTATAGCCGTGAGTATGATGGGATTTTGATCATTGATAATTGTGGAGATTTTGCTAACGTACCCTTGCTTGGCTTTGATGGAGGGATTAGTTATAGTCCTGTTTTAGCTCGTCGACAATTGGGATATCCGTTGAAGGGACCACCTAAGAGTGTTCAAGTGGAGAGCATTTTCTTCAAGGATAACAAAGAGCTTCAAGAGAAGATTGTGGATGCGTGGGGGCATTTGCACAAGAAAGGGAAGGATAGTCTTGGGAAACTTAATTGTGTGTCCTTGGAGTCGTACCTTTAGTGGGTCAGAGAGAGAGAGAGCAATCAAGTTGAAGATGCCTTATCTCCGTCAAGATCCTATACCTCCAAGAGAAGAACCCGTTTATGTCTTTATGTACGAAGCTGAGAAGTTAGGAGTCGCTTTGAGGAAGTCACAACATGAGTCAGAGTCATGGAAGAACAAGTACCAAGTGGTTGTTGCAGAGAATGCCGAACTCCAGAAACAGAAGGACGAACTTCAGAAGCAGCTACAGTCAAAGGATGAAGAGCTACTCCCTTGGAAGAAGAGGAAAGTTCTAGAGGATTTATTTTTCTCCGAACCATAATGTACTATTTGGAAGTTGATTGTAGACAACCTTATCCGTGAGAAGACCCAGTTGGAAGAGGAGCTCAAGCGGCGGAATTCAAAACTTCCTTAGTGCTTTCATTAGCTTTTATTTAGCTATTTATTTGGGACTTTTAAAAGAATAATTATTTGTAATCCGTTTCAAAATTAATGAAACGTTTTTTATTTTACCGCAATGTTTATAAATAGTTGGAATCCCATGAAGACCTACTCATCTTGCATTGCATTCTTTTTCTTTGTTCACTTCAAGAAACTCAATTTTGTTTCACAGGTATTGTAATTATGGATTTCAAAAGAGAAGTATTGAAGTATACTTTCAGAGTCCCAACATTGAAATCTTAAGAGAGCTGGCGAAACTCATCAAGAACCGTCACGCCTTTGCAACAGAATATGGAGAAGCCTTCCGCTTTCTCGAGCTCAAGATGAAAGAGGGACTGTTGGAGACCCTTGTTCAGTTCTACGATTTGTTGTACCATTGCTTCACCTTTCCAGATTACCAGCTAATGCCGACCCTGGAGGAGTATTCTGATTTTTTGAAGATACTCGTGACCACTCGACCCGTGTTTACCGGATTGGAGGACATGCCCAGTGACCAAGAGATCGCCAATGCTACCCGTCTCAGCCTAGCAGACGTTCAAGCCCATTTAACCACCAAGGAAGGAGTCCTTAGATTTCCATCCGGTTTCCTGATTGAGAAAGTTCGTTACCACGCTGAAAGGAAAGAGGTTCTGATCATGGAAGCTACCTTTGCCTTGTTAGTCTATGGGATTTTCTGGTTCCCAAAGATTGATGATTTCGTCGACATGGATGCAATTAAGTTGTTCATCCTCAAGAACCCAGCTCCTACTCTGTTAGCCGACACATACCATTCCATCCACTCGAGGAACGCTGAAGGAGGAGGACATATTATTTGTTGTACCGCCTTGCTGTATTCATGGTTTATTGCTCGCCTAGCTCGGCATCCATCTGTTTGAGAGCAGGTAGAGGAACCCCGTTGGTCTGAAATAGTCATGGCCTTTACTCACTCTGACATTGTGTGGTATGACCCTACATATGGAGGTTTTGAGATGATTCATAGCTGTGGAGGATTCCCCAATGTACCCCTTATTGGGAGAGAAGGATGCATCAGTTACAACCCCGTTTTGGCTCGCCGCCAATTAGGGCACCTAATGAATGAAGTACCCGACCCAACTTTGTTGGAGGGGATCTTTTTCAAGGAAGGAGAGGATCCAGACTTGAAGGCTGTCATAAAATATGCATGGAAGTACATCAATGTGGAAGGAAAGACCGCTTTAGGGTTCTCTAATGACGAAGCCTCTGAAGACTACCTACGTTGGGTGCGAGAGAGGGCTCTCGACCTCAAGATGTTGTTCCCTTTTCATGAACCTATGGTGTTGACCTTTCATGATCCTAATTGGTTTGATGTGAGTGAGGTAAATCAGTTGAAGGTCGCCTTGGACGAGGCACGAAAGCTGAAGTCCGCTTGGAGGAACAAGTGTTTCACCCTCAAATAGAAAAAGAGAAATCTTAGAGGCTGTCGGAGATAGAGTCTGCGAGAAAAAGGAAGGCGCGAAAGAATTTATTTTCCTCTCACACCTCTTCAAGAACTGTCACCCGGGATGATCTTCCCCCAGCTACTGTGGCTTGGAAAGAATGTGTAGATCGACTCATCAGCGAGAAGGCCGAATTGCGGGAGCGCGTCAATCAGCTGATAGAGGAGCTCCGTGTGCAAAAGGGACATAAGGAGTAGATCTCTACGTTTTCTTTTGCTTTTGTTTCAACGTAATAAACTCTAAAAAGAGTACTTTGCTTTGTAATGCTTCTCGAACATCAATATCAAAATAAGTTTTTATCCAACGTTATAATATCAACAAAAAAAAACAATTTGAGTTTCTTGAAGTTTCATCCTGCATTCTGCATAGCATCTAGCATTTTAGCATGTGCATGTGTCTCTTCTCTGCTGCGACCTCATTCGTCTTTCTGTCTTTGTCTCGCCAGCCGACGTCTCGACCATTTGACCAAGCTTGAAGTATTATTGAAGGATAATAAAGAGAACAAAGATATGGATCACATGAATGGTTTCAGAGTAAGGACTAATCTGGCATTTGACTGTTCCTCCGACAACTTTGTTCAACAAGTGAATGTTCCTGTGCAACCCCAGCCTATGCACGACAACCTGTTTATTGATCTTTAGAATACTCATACTGAGAAGAAAGTGGACGATCCTATAATTATAGTAATTGAGAAAGGATTTCGTGATCTCCAAGAACAAGTGAAGATGATGAAAGGAGCTAATGCATCTAGTCTTGATGCTCACGACCTATGTTTAGTTCCAGGCGTAATAATCCCTCCAAAGTTCAAGATGCCTGTCTTCGAAGTATACAAGGGTGTCAGTTGTCCAAAATACCATTTGATGATGTTTTGTTGAAAGATGACTGCTTATATTGACAACGACAAACTAATGATTCACTGCTTTCAAGAAAGTTTGTGTGGGGCGTCCTTAATATGGTATATGAAGTTACAAAGTAACCACATTCAGTCTTGGGAAGACTTAGCCATTGCTTTTGTGAAACAATACAATTACAATTTGGGTATAGCTCCAGATAATGACAATGGATCTTCCAGAGAGTTCATAGCTTTGATACCTCATCCTCAACATCAGTATGCAACGCCTGCTTAGCGCGAACAGTAACTACCTCCCAAGTGGAAGTTGGCCTCTCCAGATCGACCGCATAATTGAAGGTTTCAGAAACAATTTCGTAATCAGAAGACATCTTTGGATATTCCGAGAAAAGGAATTCGTCAGTTTGACCCCATCCCTATGAAGTATGCTGACCTTTTTCTAGCATTAATCCAGAAAGGTCATATCCAAACAAAAGCTCCACCTAAGGTACCTGAGAAAATTTTGTACTGGTACAAAGCTGACAAATTTTGCCCATACCATCAAGGCGCTCCAGGCCACGATATTGAGAACTGTTACGGTTTGAAGGCAGACGTTCAAAGGTTGTTTAAGTGCGGGACCTTATCCTTTAAGGATTCCCATCCTAATGTGCAAGACAATCCTGTACCTCAGCATGGTTCGTCCTCCGTGAACATGATCCAGGGTTATTTGGGAAACTCATATCAATATGGTGTCTGAAGGCTGCATACTAGACGATTTTGCAAAGGCCGAATAAAATCCTGGGAGGGGCTCATCAGAGTGTTTTTCCATTTGTTTTTGTGTTTTTCGTTTCTTTGATTAAAAGCATATATGGCATGTAAGAACTTGTTATTTTGAATAATTAATGCAGTAAAATGTTTGTCTTGAAGAAATCCATTCATTTTCACTCGTAAAATATTTTTTATAATTTATAATGTCAACTTTATCAATTTTCTTTTCACTTTGGTGAATAATTGGAAGGAGGATGACGAAGTAAAACACAGGATCATGTGGTATGCTTTTGAATAAAAAACCCTACTAGTGATGTAAGGCATTGTTTCAAACCTCCTAAACACCAGAAATAGTTAATCCCTCTTTTAAGCCTTGAGGAAGGATCTATTTTTTCCCCAAATCAAAACCCTCATTTTTAACCTGGGGGCAGGATATCATAAAAAATGAGCATCTTTCAAAGATTGGGTGGGCACAAATATATTTTAGCTTTTCATTCCTTTGTTTTACAAATCAAAAAAACTAAACCCAGATACAACCCTCAAAAGTCCTAATTGAAGTAAGGTTTAGTTCGAAAGCGTACTTGATGAGATATTGTTTCCTGACTCCTATGAGCCATGCTCAATTTTGTTGGCCTTATAAAACTAATTTATATCCTAACCAGTGATTTCGGTCACTAGCTATTGGGATGCCTTTTTTCAAAAAACAAACCTCAAGACAAACGTATGATGCATTGACAAATTCAGAATTAACATTTCTGATTTGCTAACCTTGTTTGATATCTTAGAAAGATTACACATGAGCATCAATAATAAGTTTATTCTATTGGAACTTGAAGACTCTACTAACCTGGGGCAAGTTTGTTTCCAAGTGGTTTGTTCTAATACAAATTTGACTTTCTGAAGAACCATTTTTTAAGACTCAGTCTTAATACCGTCAATCAGGGCCAGTTACGTCGAGATTCGGCGAATCTCTCTAAGAGTTTGAAAACACTGGGACGCCATGTTTTCTGTAAAATCCTCTTTGAAAACTCTTGTTTCTCGTGAACCAAGTGACTTGGGGCATTTGAGGATTGATATAACGACTACCATTACGCAACTCATCAATACCGAATTTCATCAAAACTCTCCGATGAATCTTTTCAATACAAAAATACCAGTGAACATTCGTAAATTTCACATTTCCAAAGAAGTATATATTATTCGAATCCTCAGTGGATCTTCTACAACACCAGTCTTCTCCAGCGAAGCAGATGTTTATTTCATCCCCACTGAAGCTCAACTCCGACAGCTGGCAACTTTGCTGGCAACAGGTTTCTCATTTAAAGAGGATATTTGTTTTATCCCCTGTAAAACTTCAGTTTGGTTTCCATCTACAACTCCAGCAGGAATCTCTCCAGGGAAGTGGATATTTATTTTATCCATGAAGTTTCTCCAATTAAGAAATGAATACGTTTCTAGTAGATCTCTTCCTGGTCTTCAACAGGACAACCTTTCAGACTTATCAAGATGTTACATCCCCAAGTGGATTAATCTCTATTCCCCAAGAGAAATTTTGAAGCCTTGAAGCAGGATTGTGATCCCATATTTGGCTCTCCACCTATCCCCAGTAATACTTTTATCTTCAAGGATTGGTCGGAGGTTGGCTTCGAGATGTTCATTTCATCTCCGCTTGTCTCTTTTCGCTTGTTTCGTCAGCATACGCATAACATATAGATAGATAGCATGACATGTGCATCTTACACCTTTGTTTTGTTTGTTCTGTCACTTTGGCTGTGTTTATCCTCGAGTGGCTGGGTGTGTCTCCTCCTTTCAAGTAGAGTTGTCAGCCTTAGGCAGAAAAAGAGCACAGTACTTCTATTTCCCCACGAAGTTCGATCCTCGTGGGAGACGATTGTTTTAGTTAGATACCATTTGAGCTCATGCCTCAATGGTCGAGTCTTGCTTGGCAGTTTCTCTTCGGTTATTTCCCGAAGTGAACTTCGGTCCTTGGAAATCACATTACGAACATCTCTAACTTTTGGAATATGGCTAGGGCGTGCATTTATTTTGCATTTCTGCTCCCAGGAAGAATTTATGAAAGATAATTATTGAAGACAGACCCTTCTCCGACAACATCCTCAATAATTTGTATCTGGACTGCAAATACACTCTTTATTTGAGCAACTCGTTTTGGTCGGGATCCCCTCCAAAACGACAAATAGCAGTCTCTTCAAGACAATCTATCCAGCCCCAGTGGATTTATCAAGATTATCAATTTATCAAAAAGGCATTCCTCCAGAAATCTATCAGAGAAATGCGTCGAAGACATTACAAATATTTTTCTTTAGTTGAGAATTTACATTACAATGATATATACTTCTACAACTATAACAAGGGTACTCCCCAAGAATCTATTCCCCAGTGAGTCCATCGTACAAGATTAATTCCATCAAGTGACATCTCCCCAGAGAAGTCGAGGAAATTCATTACAGTCAGTCTCCCTTTATTTGAAAAGACACCTTTTACAAATCAACCGGCTTACATCTCTTCTGAAGATCCCCGGTGAAGTTTTACAATCTCCAATACATTATGGCTCACAGCTAAGAAATTTTACAATCTACAAGGTTCTACAATGACATCTACAATCTACAAAATTTCAAATCCCCTGTGAAGATGCTCTCACGAGTTTTCATCGCTTTGGGTAGAAACCAAGACCCGTTCATGGCAAACACACCATGAGTCGTTGGGGAGGTTATTTCAAGAGACTGAGACCCGTTCATGGCAAATACACCATGATTCGTTGGGGAGGTTATTTCAAGAGGCTGAGACCCGTTCATGGCAAACACACCATGATTCGTTGGGGAGGTTATTTCAAGAAGCTGAGACCCGTTCATGGCAAACACACCATGATTCGTTGGGGAGGTTTTATTTCAAGAGATCGAGACTCGTTCACGGCAAACACATCATGAATCGGGGAAAGTTTTATTTACACTATTATCAACACCATTCAAAAGCAAAATTATGTTTCGATCAATAGATTTCGTTTTGGTTATCACTGTTGTTCGGACTGCTACCGGTTGACATCAGATTATCCTTCAATTTCAAGATTCTCACCGTTATACAGGTCACAATTCTGTCTGATGTTACGTGTTATACATTCCCTGAGGTTCCCCATTGCTGGTTGTTTCCTGTCCCCGTGGAGTCCCGCTTCGTTGGGTCTGTTCTTCCCGTGTGTCATATCCGGATTTTCCCCTGTGATGTTTTTCTACACAGGACGCCTGTCTTTCATTTCATATCACTGCATATCATTTGCATTCGGTGGCTTCTTAGGACCAAAAATTCGTGCAATGTTTGTATTTAAGTCCCTCCTATCTCGTCGAAACGAAGACTTCAATCTTCATATCTCTGGGTAGAAGAAACTTAAATAGGGGCATCTGTTGCACCCTGATTTTTTACCCTAAGATCCCCCCTGCTTCATTTTTTTACGCGCTTCCTTTTATGATTGTACGTATGAATGTTGTGACTAACAAGTGTGCGCAGGCGTGTCGAATACAAGTAGAAATGGCACTCATGACCCAATCCTTTCAGACATGGTATTTTGGTCCTTATTCGAGTTGTTCCTAAGGTTTCAAGTGGAGTTGGGCCGCTTTCATGATTATCTCTTATGGTCGCAAGTTCAAGCATGATAAGGTAAATCCATCTGGTTTTGAGACAAAGATATCAGCTTGCGAGAGCATAGCCCATATGCCCCTGAGGTCATTTCAAACGAAGACAATCTGAATTTAAATTGCAAAGGTCGAAGGAGCATATGTCATCTTCATCCACCTTGAGATTCACTCTTCGAATCATTCACTACTTAATTATTATGATTTTGTGGATCCAAATGACAAGTTCATTTAGAATGCGAGGAAATTACGGGAACATTAAAGCCACAATTATGAGACAAGCCTAAGTATGGTGGAAGATTCCAATTTGTAACAGACATGCAATTATGATTGTTTCATAGGGCTCACGTCACTGAAATTTAAGGATAGGCGTGTTTCATGCCCGTTCTGTTTCAATTTTGAATCATTTCTACGGCTTGCCGGTAACTCTGAAGCATAAGCAAAGTTGAACTTCACCATGTAATTACAAAAGGAATCATGAGGGGATGATACATAATCTTCATCAATCACCTTTAAGACAATGTTGTTTTTACAATTTCCATTTAATGATTACATGATATTACCAAATTCAATGCATCTGAAAAGGGGAACGTTCGCATTTCCTAACTATTTGAGACATGTCTTTCCTCAGCAGAAGTTCACACTAAGACTTAAGACAAATTCTTCTAAGTAACCACTTAAGGCCGTGCAAGAGTCTCGTAGCGAAGATATCCATTCTCGACCGCCTATTGACTAGATACCAAGAGGTCATACGGTCCAGCAGCTGTTATCTCTTCCCAAAACGGCAAGGCGAGTTATTCGCAATACTTCATTCCAAGCAGCCTGTCCAGCAGTAGAAACTGAAAAGCCAACAACACACGAAGGGTACACCCTTGATAATCGCCAAGCCTCTACAACCTGCAATAATGAGGAACATTCGGAATGTTTCAAACCACACTTAAAAAATCGATTGAGCTTCATAAGGATTTGAGAAGTATACCTCGCGGGACGTTGGCGGTCGTTTCAAGAAGAAATCAATCCAAAAGCTCTATGGAGGAAAATCCGCAATCTCTTAGGTTTTAATTTCACAACATCTCTCATTCTGCAGCAGAGTATTATATGGATTAGAGATTTCAACCTCATTAGAACAAAACCTCACCGACGATTCCGAACAGGTTTTTCTTGGTCAAGCTTCATCACTATCAATTGGTCATTGTTTCCAGTTGTCTGCCGTGAAAGCCACAATCTGGTATACCATTTCAACCTATCATACAAGACTTCTCCATGCCAGCACCAACTCAGAACCTGCCACAGGAAAGTAAAGGTCAGAATAAGAGATTGAAACTACCTCGGGTCATGATATGAGCAGGCAGTGAGGTTCAGGCAACTTGTCTGCTCAAACTGCATTTCAACAGAGGTATTTGAGGTTTAAGATACACTTCTAAACAGTCTCAATATAGAAAGAATTCTAGAACGTACTACCTTCCTTATGTATGTAAACGCCGACTCTAAGACAGGATCAGAACTTAAGAATTGCTGCAAACAAGAGGGAGATGTTAGTAAAACTCAACGCCACCCATAACTTAAGACCGAGAAATTGAATTACCGCCTAACATAACAACCAATCCCTGCCAAAATGGAGCTTATCGTAAGGGACTTAAAACTCACTAAGATGGACCAAGAACCATTGTTAACAGCCATGCCCGTGAAGGAACATTTGAAAATCGTTAATAGAACCCCTTTCCTCAGCGCACTCTTTACAAACCTGACAAATCAAAAGAGAAGCATACTCAGCAAATCAATTCAGAACAGAAATAACAGGGGACATCATCAAACCAATCCAACTTCTCCCGCCCTCACGCTCCTTATCACGAGATTAGGATGGAATACTGGTGTTGTATACTGCAGCGAACTGAAGCCACACACCGGCATATTTATAAGACAAGGCGAAGATGATAACTTGCCCACTCCACCAGGGTGACAATACCTACCAAAAGCTGATAGAATCCAATACGTAGGCGTGAGAAAACACATTTGGGGTATCCTGGCTCAACTACTCAGGGGTTTCAACAGAGCTTGGTTTATTACTGGATGGAAGTTTGTTATACTTTACCTCCTATGATTGAGAAGATTCCGAATTAATAACTTCAGGACATCGAGAACTCTTGAAGGGCACAAGCACATTCGAAGTTCAAGCCTCAAGCATCACGTTTGAACAAATTTGCAGCAGTTCCCATTATCCAGCCATCCAAACGCCCTCATCACCATAGACACATGAAATGAAATAAGGAAACGGTTATCAAGCTGCTACAGACGTGAAGCAAGCAAACAGATACATAGCATGATAGCTCCATACAAGATAAACAAGAGTAATATCAAAACAAGTTTGGCCATACACATTTGCTTATCGAAGGATCGGTTTCAGGGCAAGAAATCAGACTCACCATCAATTACCATCAACATCAGCAACAGTAAATTCGTAGCTTTGAGTTCACCAGTCAAGAACACATCAAGGAGTTTTCCAAAATTCAGGCCTGCTCCCAGACTGAAGCTTTGGACTCACCAGTCTGTTACGCCGTAATCACTCTTGGCCCAAATCAACTGCTATTCACCCCTGCCAAACGACAATTCAAAGTTAGTAACTAATTAAGGGATATACCTGTTTGAAAGACCCAATTCAAGACAACTATCAGATTTTTCATATCTCAAAGCAGCGTATCCAAATAAATTAAGAGGCTTTCAAATTGCAATTATCACAAAATCGCACAGAAGGGGATTCTCATCAACAACATTAACGTAATCAAACGAAAAAGGAAGGTTTCAAATGATTGTCTAAAACAGGAATAGAAGGTCTTAATACAACAATCAAGGCATTCAATCAGAGTTTTAAAGACAGAGAAGCCCAAGCTCGCCTATAAAAAGAGGAATTTGAGACGGAGAAGAACACTTTTTCCTGCTGACGAAATCCATAAACTCAGTGAAAATCCTAAACCCTAAGTAAGAAAAATCGTAAGAAGAGAGGGAGAACTCATCTTTCCACTGAGCTATCAAAGATTTTCGCTCTCGAAGCCAACGGCAAAATCGCCGGAAGAACCCGCTCGTGCTTCACCTTCCGCTCCATCGCCGTCTCCCACCTTCGGTAAAATTCTCTATACATGTTAAGATTTTTGAACGATTGATGCTTTAATTTGTGTTTCAGGTACAAGCATGGAGGAAACGATGAAGGATCGAGAGGGAGGTGAATCGAGAGAGAGGCCGGGCGAGTGAGCATTTTGGGGATCAGGGTTTCCACCGCCGTTTTGGTTTTTCTGTTCTTAATTGTTTTGTTGTTTTGTAATACTGTAACCTGTATGTATGCACGACCACGGCAGTACCGTGGTCCATCGTCACAATCACCACATATCACGCACAGATCACGATCCAACGGATCACATTGCGCAGCCCACGGTAAACCACACGTCCGCATAACACTAGATCCAGCGCCCCTTTTATTAACTTAATTAATCTTAAAATAATCTTTTTAAAAAAACTAATAATCTATTTTAATATAATTTTAACCCCCTTTTAGAATTTAATCAACTTTTAATCCTTTAAATTAACCTTGAGTTTTTTATTAGAATAACAACTTTTAGATCAACCTAATTTAATTAATCTTTAAGTCTTAATTGATTAATATTTTAATTTAACTAAAACCAACTTTTATGATTTATTCTATCAACTTTATTAATATTACTAATTTACTTTTTAATAATAAAACCTTTTATTTTATTAAACAAATAATTTATCTTATTACTTTTAAAAACCCCTTTTTTCTATATAACTTAATTTGTAAAACTTTTAATAATAAAACCTTTTATTAAAATTAACATAATTGATATAACTTTTTTATAAAATCAATCTCACCAAAAGACAATCTCTCAAAATCAATCACTTATTAAAATTAATCTCATTAAAATAATCAGTAATTTTCTCATAAAATCAAGTCAACCATTTTCTTAAAATAATCAAATCAATCCCGTCTAAAATCAACCAACATCGTAATCAATTCAATCTATTGTGCATGTATTCACTTCCATTCACGTATACACCATTCACATACACCTTAGTGCTTTCATGCGTTTGTGTATGTTTATTTATCGTCTTTATCTTCCGCAATTTATTTACTGTATTTATCTTTATTGCATCACTATATTGCATGCGTCCAAAGGAAGAACCTACACATGACTTAACACTTGTGTGTATTGCATCTCATCTTGCATCATAATTCCCCATTTGATCCTTGATCCTTCAAGTTGATCTTTTAAGATAGATCCTACCCATAGAAAGGACCTTTGTTTTATCTTTACAACTTAGATGACAAAACAATTCAACTCAATTCAAACCATTCAAATACATTAGAGAATAAGACGTTAATCATCTTAAGCGAGATAAAACTTCTACCCCATAATAATACAATCAATTTCTTACAAAGTTGTGGCGGTTAAAATCAAGTAATCTCCCTTAAAATGACAACCCATCTTTTTCTCCTAAAATCAATCAATCAACTACCCTAAACCCGTAGGAACTTTGACCACAGTCAAAGAACTCCTCAAACCCTTTAGGGGAACTACAGATACTCTGATTCCACTCCCGTAAGGATATGTAGGCATAAGATGCGATATCTTATCGAGTATACTTAGAAGTAAACCCCTAGGTCTTTCAACCATTAAGCAGATAAACCTAATAAAACAAACATAAAACAAGAGGTTCTTGTAGAGTACTACAGAAACTTAGGATGCTAGCACCTTCCCTAAGTTTAACCAACCCCCGAACCTATAACTCTCTAGCTTGCATTTGCATTGTATTGTGGGTATTTCGATCTTTTTCCCTTCCTTTGGACAAATCAAAGTTCGGTTGCAAATGAATAAGATTCAAGTTAATCGATAGCTTGGTATCCAAATTTCACCGCGACAAAGTGTCATTTTTACATTTTTTTTGTGTACACTATCTCTAGCACATATAATGTAAGTTCAGAGTATGCCTAAGAGGGGGGTGAGTTAGGCTTTTAGAAACTTTTTCCGGTTTTTTGGTATTCTTGAATTTTACTTCTTTAAGAATGTTGGTGATGAAAGCGGTAAAAGCAGAAAGACAAAGAACACGGAGAATTATAGTGGTTCCCCTCACAATCCGAGAGTACTCCACTCCCCTTTCAACATGAAAGAGAATGTCACTATCAATGTTAGATTTCTACACAAGACAATCCTAACAACCAAGAACAATCCTCTTGGATTTACAATATTTTAAGTCCTACCGAGAATAAATATCTCACACAAGGACCTCTTGTATCCACAATCCGGATCACAAGGAAAACCCTACAAACTTATCTTTTATAATTCTAAGAATAAGTTGTAGTCAATATGAATTTGAATATAAGTACAATTTGAAGTATATCAATATGAAATATTGATCTTCTTCTTGAAACAAAGATTACTCAGAAATTATACAAGTGTTCTTTTGTGTGAAAGCAAGTTGTAAAGATGTGAAAATGTATTTCAATGGCTTCTTTCAAAAATTCTGGTTTTGAACACTTTGTGAAAATTCAAAAGGTTGAAGAAAGAGTAATTTTGAAATTTGTTTCTTGAAGGTTGTTTTGAAATTGAAATTGAAATCAATTTATACTGATAAAAAAACCTTTCCAAAAAGGTGTGTTTTGGGGATATCAAAAATAGACAGTAAGAAATTTTAGAACAATGTGCTCTTTCATGAAAAGCTGCTATTTTTTGTTGTTGTTACAGTGTTAATCGGTTAACCATATAGGTTAATCGGTTAACACCTTTCCAACGTGTAAAATATTCAAATCTTTCATGTGTTAATCGGTTAACCTATATGGTTAATTTGTTAACACTATTAGAAATCCCAAAAATACAATTTTAACTTATGTTAATCGGTTAACACTGAAGGTTTTTCCAAAAACACTTAATTTTAAAATAACAAGAGTATTTTAAAAGAGTTTAAAAAAGGTTTTGTGTTAGTGGTGAAGTGAAGTGAGATTAAAGAACACTTGCATACATAATTCTAAGTAAGCAATGTTATACCGTGTCTTGAATCTTCAACACTACTTGAAATTTTGAAAGATGAAACTTTGATCCATAGTGATCAATGCGATCTTGCGATGTTCTTGATAATTTATTCTTGTTGATATGTTTGCACCTCTTGCTTTTTGTGGAGAGATTAAGATAGAGAAGCTTCTGATTTTATCTTCAGTGTATATACCCCCACGGGTATATAGTGTAAGCAGCTTCAATAAGCATATACCCCCACGGGTATATAGTGAAAGTATCTTGCTTGCCAAACTTGTATGAGTTGTCTTCATCAAAACATAGACGACTTTGAATCTTGATTCCACATATAAAACCAAAAATCTCCTCTCTCTAAAAGATTTCTATCATAATCTTTAAAAAACCCAGAGTAAAAGAATTAGATTGTGATTTTTAGAGATTGAAATCTTGTGAAGAAAAAGAAGAGTTTCTACTCTTAGAGGACTTGGAATTTCTAGCTCCTTTTAACAAGTTCAAAGACTTGGACAAGGGAATTTTGGTAGGGTCGTCAAGATCGATGCAGACGAAATCTTAGAGTTCTTTGTTTCTAAGAAGGTGGTTCGATTCAATATTGAATATGCATATGATAGGGTCGATGCAGACGAAATCTTAGAGTTCTTTGTTTCTAAGAAGGTGGTTCGATGCAGACGAAATATTTGTTTCTATGTTATACCACTCTTTAATCTATATCTGACATGTCAGAGGGTGCCCAGGGGATCACGTTTATGCTTCTCCTCAATAGGGAGACTAGTTCCTCCTCCTTAGAATCAGATAGAGTGGTGCCTAGTTCGGTGACCTAATGGTACAAGGGCCCAATAAGGACCTCATTTAGATATATGATTATTGGTTTCATCAAAATACATTTGTAAATTTTATATTACTGGAAGACTTAACAATATCTGATGGATTTCCATTCACACTAGAGTATAACAAGGATGACACACCGAACCAGTATAAATCTCGATGTACACTTTCTTTATCCCTTCTTTATTTTGATCTCTATATATATTATACATGATATTATGTTTTAATTTCTTTCTAATTTGCACGTGATTCGGGTTTTGTTGCTTATAGCGATATAATATTTAAGCTTAGGTTTATGTCATATATAGTATGCTAAGCATTTATTTCTAGTGATTATTTTGGAAAATTCTAGTTCAATTGTTTAATCCTTTTAAAGGGATTTTTAAACTTACATCTCATACATTTTAAGTTGTGATTTTGGAATTTTTTTCAAAAACTCTTTAATTGGGGAATGTACTGGTATATTTGTAAGGACTATACATGAAGTGGCTCAATATTCACCAAGATCAAGTGGGTAACACCAACCTCCCAAAGCAGGGTCCCAGTCACCTTTTGTTTCCAATGTCCACCCATTTATAATATCAAGCGGCAATCATCTGAAACAGATGTATTTGATTGAGTTTCTCACCCACGTGCCAAAACATGGGGAGCGACATGTCCATGTTCAAAAACATCCTGAGAGTCATTCAAAGATGAGGTCCACACCCTCTAGAATAATAAAGAAATAACCATTCATACCACACTCTTGAGAGATAAAAATGTTTTTTCTTGGAACCTAAGATCTAGGCCCAAGAGATTCCTTTTAATATCTTAACCCTAAACAAATTCATCAAAAAACATAAGTATACATAACTTCTCACTACCATTGTGGGAGCTTGATCTAATACCAAAACAATCCTAAAAAACCTCTAAAATCCCTTCACCACAAGGGTTTGTCCTATATTTTACTTTTAGCGAGTACAATCGGAACTCATTATGGGGCCTGGAAAAATTGATCTAAGCTACACTCACCACTTGTTTCTGTCACATTCACTAGAGGATGCAAAACTGAAGTTCCAAGATTGCAATTAACACCATCGCAAGACGTTTTTACTGGAAGAAGATAGTCCATTTATTCATTCAAAAAATACGCCACGAAAGTTTTGAAGGAAAACGCCATACATGCCTACACTAAGAAAACTATATATAAAGAGGTAAACTCCAAAATCACTTTCTACATCAAAGGCGCCATCGACGATGTAATATGATGACTGGGATATTAAGCAAGTATTGATTAAACCTAAAAGCTCAACAAATGTCTTATTCTGAAGCACCTTTCATGGGTTTTAGCTTACCCCAAATGACATATGATTCTAAGGTTCTCTAGATGTCTTACTAGGCGAGTAGGTATTGATGAAATGTCACATATGCTTTTGAAGGTGACAAAAACACAAGAGTTGGGGGTGAAATATGTTGTCTTTTTCTTTCTTTTAAAACTCTTAGGTCAAAATCTAAACACAAGTGTCACACCCTAATTTTTGAACCTAAGATCCCACCTCTTTGTGCGTCGTCTGGCATAGCGTCTTCAGGACGTAGGTTTTTGTGAGCGTGTTTATTGTAACTAACCAGCTTGTGCAGGAGCATTGATTTCAAATACTCACTCCCTAATTCGAGCACCTCAAGACGTGACCATTGGATTCTGATTCAAAAGATAGAGTTTTCTACTGATCATTTTTTTTCTCTAGTTTTCTCAGAGGAGGAATAGGGTTTTATGTCCATTGGTTTAGAGCATGGTCATTTGAGAACCTGTTGGAGTTTCATGACGAGTTGCGTTATAAGGGTTTCTCAAAGCATGTTTTTGGTATCAAGTTCAATCTTTAGCTGTGAGGATGACAAAGATCAAGATTGACTTAAAAGGACTTTGTTTTATCCGCAAAGAGGGATCATGATTCATTTTTTATCTTAAAGGAAAAAGATTTGTGATCATCTTGTTGATTAGTTTGTGAGCATCATACGTGGAAATGACAAAGTTTGGATAAAATTTCGAATCAAGGAGTCCCTAAAATGAAATTCAAGGATCATGCTCTTTACAAATATTCAAATTGATTCACTATACTTCTACAATTATTCAAATTCAAGATTGATTCGTTCAAACTACAATTTTAAAATTTGGCAAATACCATGAGCATCTAAAGTCCATTTCTCAAGCTTCACCCAAGTTAAAATCCATGAATTTTGGCAAGGAGTTATTCATGTGAAAGTTCATCATTTAAAAGATATCTTATGTGCGTACATGTCAATATCAACCTTTGAATTGTGATGTGCAAGCTAAGCTCAAAATATACAAGATGATACAATGTTTCAAAGACTCAAAGTTTACATTAACAAGGAAATGAGGCAATGATACAATTAAAGGCAATAGACATGGGCAAATAACTAGAGAGGCACTGCAACATCAAAATTTTTGATAAAATTTCTCAAGTACATAGAATTAGTTCTTATATCATGTTAAAACAAGCTCAGTGCATAGAAGCTTGGAAGCTTCATAGAGTTGCTATCTGGTGGTCGACATGTGATTCGCTTGATGTCACTATTCTCAATCTATTGGATGCACATACTATTGGCTTAGTCCCATACCGTGATCCATACCCATTTGGTGCGGATCCTAGCTGGCGTGGAATGCCTGGTGAAGATGAAGATGTTTATTCTGTTTGGATTGGCACGTGCGAACTTGAGAATTATATTAAGTTATTTCAATGCTCTTTTCTTCAGAAACTCATTGGATATGACTCGTAAGCTTCTGTTCTGCACCCAGGCATTCCTACAAATCCTAGCTTGCAAGCCTAAGATGTTCCCTGCCACCAAAATAGCCTAAGATGTTCCCTGCCACCAAAATATTGAGGACGGTGATTATTCGAAATAATGCACAAGAGGCAGTGAATAGAGATATAACTCTGAGTGTAAAGAACCTCTTTCCACACAGCTCAAAAAATAAATTATCGCAAGGTTACAGTTTTAGAAATAATTCATCAAATTTCAATCTAAACACAGAAGGTTTTACAATCAAAATTATAAGATTTGTCATTCACAAAGATCAAGATTTAAATCGAAAATGGAAGCCTACTTATATCATCAAACATAATCGAAATGAGCAGACCTAAGTACCAAATATAATTGTTCATAATTCCAAGTTCTAGTGATGACAACATACTAGTTGTACTATTACCAACTCAAAGGACAAGTTTCATTAAATTGTACGTGAAACGTACAAGTTGCCATCTTTTCGCTTCAAGGTTACAAGGCATAGTTCAAATTCTGCTAGCATCTGAATAAGAGTTAAGATGATAAAAGCAACTCCACTTTCGACCCAATTTCATGCATGCCTTGGATCATCTCTTGTTATAATAGGACCTAAAACATTGTTATCACTTATATCATTGAATTTGGAAACTGAAGATTTATTTGTTTCAAATATATGGCTTTCCCAATTCTGAAACAATATATTGTTGGGGTGAGTCTAAAAGGTTTTCAGAGGAGATTTTTCCTATGATTGAACATATAAGGGAGAAGGCTCAGAAGCTTGAGAGGCAGGAATTGATGGTGTCATCAAGGATTGCTGACACACTTGCTTACCCTTTGTGGTCTTTGCTGCCATCATTTTGCAACTACCCTTCAGATACGGCTAAAAGTTTCAAATTTCTAGAGAAGGAATTACAAATCTGATATTCATAGAATAATATACTCCAATTCGAAACTTCTGATTAGACAAAGCAAGAACATTAAAGATGCAAATGGTGATGACATTATTAAGAAAGATATGGCTAAAGAACATTTTGTTAAAAGTACCCGCAACAGGTTGCAACAGAAATTTGAAGGCACTGAAGATACCTGCAATGAACTTATTGAAATATCTCTAAAGTATCCCTGAAATATACAAAAGACGATGGCGGTCGTTTGCAGGGATCAATTAGTGATATTGCTTCTATAGCAGAAAAGAGAGCCACATAAAAATCATTTAAGAGAAAATTATCAGACCTTCTAAAATGCACTCAAAAGGACAACCAAGTAGACGATTCAGAAAGTTCTATGCAGAATAACATTACATCAAATGACGTGCCTCAATCAGTTCTCAGGGCACGACATCTTGATTTCGCAGTTTCATTGTTGCCTGAATTAGATGTGAAAGATATTTATTTACTATTTGAAGTATTAAAGCCAGTATTGCAGGAGGTTGAGGTCATACAGAAGAAGACATATTGAGTTCTTTCGATCATTTTTAGGAGCTCAAATGGTTCTGTTTCATTAGGGCTTGAGGATCTGCTTGAGCTCATGGTTAAAATTCGTCCTTGCCATTCCTCTGCCAAATACACCAAAGAGCTCCTTAGATGCAAACTTCCGTGGATTTCTCGCATACTTGATGACCTATTCATGAAGGCGTGAGAGATGATATTGTTAGAGAACAAGAGGAAAATACGTGCACATTCCTACACCATCAAAACACGATGAATTGGATTAAAAAAAGAGAATGTGTCAGCATACTGTCGCGGTGAGAATCGGATATCAAGCTATTAATTAACTTGAATCACAAATCTTAATTCACCACCGATCTTTAATTTATCCAAAGGAAGGGAAAAAGAGCGAATAACCCAAAATATGCAATGTAATACAAAGCAAAAGAGAATCTAAGGTTCGGATGTTGGTTATACTAAGGGAAGGTGCTAGCATCCTAAGTATCTGTAATACTCTATAGGAACCTCTTGTTTTAATGTGTTATTTGTTATTTTTTCTGCTAAAGGGTCAAAAGAAAAGGGATGCCTAAGGTGTTATTCCTAAGTATGCTCGCCAAGACATCGCATCTCGTGCCTACGTATCCTGACAGGAGTGGAATCAGAGCATTTGTAGTTCCCCTAAAGGGATGAGGAACTCTTGACTGTGGTCATGGTTCCAGGGGGGAGGTTTGTTGATTGATTCTAGGAGAAAAGACAAATCATCATCTTAAGGAGAATACTCGACTTAACCACCACAAACGTATGGAAGACGATCCTTGCTTCACGTTGAGTGAAGGGCTCTAACTCGGATCTATGATCGACGTGTATGCCACATACCTCTCTCAAACGGAAAAGGTTCTACATCTTTCTTGATTATGTTGGGGGTAGGAGAACTATATATCGACTACATAGATGAATCATTTCTAATTCTCTTGTGGAAAAATAAGGGATTTGATTTATAAGTTGTCTAAATGTTGAAAATCTATGGAATCTATCTTAATATTAAAGGGTGTATCCTAAGCTGATTAACCTGAAAGGAATCAGAGATCAAGCATGGGAAATGATGCAAATGACAATGCAGTGCGTATGACTTATAAAGTTATACACAATTTCTTCCCTTGGAGATAAACAGACAATCAGAAGGATTCAAAAGCCACAAATGAATATTAGATAAAAATAGGCATCATTGAGATGATCTATAATGAGCAAATAGCTAGCAAAACCTCAACATCAGAATTAAGATCATGAACAAATAAAAGCATATGTACAGTAGTCAAGGCATGTAGTCAATATTACAAGGCAAATCATCTCAAATCAAGTAACCATCACATAAGAGGTATACAAGCATTCACACTTTAAGAATCAACTTACAAATCAACAAAAGTAATAGTCCAAGTGTGGCAAGATTATTTACATGGCGAGGATATGAACATGGAAAGAGATTAATTAACTAAGCTCATAAAGTCGAAAAATCGAAAAATCTACTTAATGACTAAAAAATAATAATTAAATAGATTATAATCAAATAAGAATTTAATCGGCTAATTAGCCACTAAAAAAAAGCAATAGATGGTAAAACAAATAAAATAAAATAAATAGTAAAAATAAAAAATTTATAAAAATAAATTAAATGATTGACACACTAAAATTACTTATGTTAAAGTAAACAAGTATATAAGACAAAGTTGAAAACAAACATTTACATCGTTATAATTAACTACACCAAATTAAATAATAATAATTCTTATATTGAAAAGTATAACTTAGGACAATTAATTAAAAAAGTTATTAGAAACTTTATCTTAAAATCATAGCTATTTGTAATAACAACAACAAATTGAATTAGAGTCACACTATTTATCTCTTCCCTCAAAATACATATGAGGTTACAATTACAGCGCGACAAACTCGACAACCAAACGCAACATAGATCATAGAACAAACAACACAATAAAGCTCCAACAATGGCAGCAAAATAACCGCAAATGTCGAAGCGTTGTCGGAGTTGTGTTGCTAACATGCGGTTCGAAGAAAGCGTGACGAAGATGGTGCGGTCGTGATACAAAGTTGGTGCGGTTGTGTGAGTTGTTAAGCCGTAAAAGTACTATAAAAAGTACTGGTTTACTGGCGGAATGCATGTTGAACGAAGTTTTAAGTGGTGTTTGGTAGTTTGAAAAAGAAAATGGTGGATGAAGACATGAAGAGGGAGTCTGTAGAGTTGGTGGTTATCCGCTTTTTCTCTTACGATGGCTGCTGGGATGCTTATATATAGGCCTTAGGAAAATGAACGCTTTGATGAATGAGGAAAACATGCTCTGATTTTCTTTCCTCTTTCAATCCAATATGTTGTGACATTGCTTTTGATTTCTTCCACTTTCAGTTCAGCATGTTTGGGATATGTTTTAGGAAGAAATCATATCCTTGCTCCCTTGTTTTACAATGCCACCAATATATAATATTAGGATTTCAAGTGAATTAAAAACCTTCTAAAACTTAGGGAACACATATATTAAAAGAGTTAAAACAAAATGTTTGTATGTTTTTTTTAAAAAAGGAAATGCAATAGTTAAAAAACATTTAATTAAAATAAACTTTAAACTAAAATACCTAATTAAATATACATATAACTAAATTAAAAACTAATTTAACTGGAATAATTAAAAGATAATTAAATTAAAAGACTATTTTAAAAATAAAAAATAATTAAATTAAAAGATTATTTTAAAAATAAAAGATAATTAAATTAAAAGATTATTAAAAATGAAATATAATTAAATTAAAAAGACTATTTTTAAAATAAAAGATATTTAAATTAAAAGACTATATTAAAAATAAAAGATAATTAAATTAAAAGATTATTAAAAATGAAATATAATTAAATTAAAATACTATTTTTTAAAATAAAATATATTTAAATTAAAAGATTATTTTAAAAATAAAAGATAATAAAATTAAAATATTATTAAAAATGAAATATAATTAAATTAAAAGACTATTTTTTAAAATAAAATATATTTAAATTAAAAGATTATTAAATTAAAAGACTATTTTAAAAATTAAAGAGAAATGAAACAATTTAAAACAAATAAAAAGTCAGACATCAAAGTGCCTGAAAAAGAAAGCACCAAAATAAACAGCGTGATATGCTATGCTGACGATGCAAAACAAGATCTTATAGTCAAAATTAGGGTATGACAGATGTCCCTATTTAAGTTACTTCTATCCAGAGATATGGAGATTAAAATCTTTGTCTCGACGTGATAGAGGAGACTTAAATACAAACATGCACAACTTTTGGCCCTAAGATGCCACAAACTGCTTATGATATGATATGATATGTATTAGAGTTTGGCCTAACACAACCTTACAAAACCGGTTGGTAAGGTGAGGGGTGCCACTCTATATAAACTATTTCAATGCTCTATCTCCAACCAATGTGGGACTTTAGGATCTTCCTAATACACCCCCTCACGCCCAACACTCTTTTTTTGGGCTTGGTGCGTGGATTTAAATGGTGGGCTGCCCAAGGTCCGATCGATAGGCTCCGATACCATATTAGAGTTTGGCCTAACACAACCTTACAAAACCGGTGGGTAAGGTGAGGGGTTCCACTCTATATAAACTATTTCAATGCTCTATCTCCAACCAATGTGGGACTTTAGGATCTTCCTAATAATATGAAATGAATGAAAGACAAGGATCCTGTGGGAATGATGTCGCAGGGGATAACTGTATACAGAAAACACTGAAACACAACTAAAGGATGAAAGACCTAACGAGGAACAACTTAGCAAACAAGACTCCACGGGGGAAAGATCCGGCTCCACTGGGGATGAGACCTAACTCCACGGGGGAAGAGGCTACTAATTGAAAATCACAGGGTAGCTCAAGCACATGGTGTCCCCAAACAGAACAAAGGTGTGTATTGCATAATACCAAGGATATGGTAGCCTAAACAACAAGAAAGAAACTTGAAAATATGGATAACCTACTATCAACAGATGGTAGCCTAAGCGAAGGTATCCAATTGAAATAAAAGAACGTATATTACCTATTATCAAGTACATGATAGCCTAAGCAAAGGTAATAGACTTGAAAGGAAAGATCACCTACTACCAAACACGGTAGCCTAAGCAAAGGTATCTAACCAAAAAGATACGGTATATTACCTACTATCAAACATATGATAGCCTAAGAAAAGGTAATAAACTTGAAAGGAGAGATCACCTACTACCAAACACGGTAGCCTAAGCAAAGGTATCTGATAAAAAAGATACGGTATATTACCTACTATCAAAAATATGATAGCCTAAGCAAAGGTAATAACCAAAATAAGCTTCCATGATCAAAATATGATTAAGCTTCTTTTTTAACTAAATGGTTCATTTAGAAAGGATAAATAAACTTCTCACGCCTCAGGTCATAAGCCACAGTCTGGTCTCGGTTTCTTCTGTAATCAAGTATTCCACTTGAAAAAGGTAAAATAAACCTCCCCTCGCTTCAAGGTTGTATGCCATGAACGGGTCTCAGTTTCTTCTTTGATCAAGTATTCCACTTGAAAAGGATAAAATAAACCTCCCTTTGTTTCAAGATTGTATGCCATGAACGGGTCTCAGTTTCTTCTTTAAAAAGGGTAAAATAAACCTCCCATCGCTTCAAGATTGTGTGTCATGAACGGGTCTCAGTTTCTTCTTTAATTAAGTATTCCACTTGAAAAGGATACAGTAAACCTCCCTCGCCTCAAGGTTGTATGTTGTAAACGGGTTTAAGTTTCTTCTTTAATCAAGTATTCCACTTGAAAAGGGTAAAATAAACCTCTCTTCGCTTCAAGGTTGTATGCCATGAACGAGTCTCGGTTTCTTCTTTAATCAAGTATTTCACTTGAAAAGGGTAAAAATAAACCTCCCCACGCTTCAAGGTTATAAGTCGTGAACGGGTCTCAGTTTCTTCCTAGAAAGATGAATACTTATGGAAGAGTATCTTCACAGGGGATTGGAATTTTACTGGAGATTTATAACTTCAACGGGGATCCATAATTTACTGGAGATTTGGAAGTTGCACCGAGGATCTTCAAAAAGAAATGCAGGCCAGTTGATTTGCAAAATATGTCTTCTCAAATAAAGAGAAAGATCATATGAATCTTCATTAAACTTCTAGGAGAGATGCCATTTGATGGAAGCAATTTGAATAGTGGACTAACTGGGGAGAACATCACTGAGGAGCAGTATTGATGTAGTTTGAAGTTGCATTGAAGCAAATAAAGTCCTTGTATCAGGAATTTTCAAATAAAGAGAAACACTTGTCAATTCTTCACCAAACTTCTCTGATGGATTTTCGAAGAGATTCCATTTGATGGATGATAAGTTAATAATCTTGATAAACTCATTGGGGATAGACAAACTGTCTTGAGGAGACTGCCATTTGTCATCCAAATAAAAAATCTGATAACGAAACAAGTTGCTCAAATAAAGAGCTGCCACTTGTTGTCTAGGTATAAATTGCTAAGAAAATGTTGTAACACTGCTGGAGAAATACTTTGTCTTCGATGATGATCTTCAAACAAATTCTTCTTGGGGAATCAAAGTGCAAAATAAATGCATGCTCAATCCAGGTTCAAAAGCCTAGAGATATCCAAAATTATAATTGTCAGGGACCAAAGTTCAATTCAATAGGTAACTGAAGAGAAACGGTCAAGCAAGACTCTGCCCAATGAGGGATGAACTCAATTGGGGTTTATCTTATTCATAAATGGAAAAGCCAAAGCAACTGTCTTCCACGGGGGTCGAACTCAGTGGGGAATTTAGAAATGTTGTGCTCTTTCTGCCTAAGGATGACGACTCTACTTGGATGGAGAAGACAAACCCAGTCACTTGGGGATAAACACGGCCAAAGTGAACAAACAAACAAACACAAAAAATGTGAAATTCACAGATGCCGTGAGTATTGTTTGAATGAATGTCATGTTATGCTTATGCTGACAAAACAGACAAAGAGAAGTAAACTGGAGATGAGATAAACATCTCGACACGGATACTCGGCCAATCTTCGCAAGATATGAACATCATTGAGGATGAATGGAAAAACACATATGGGACTCACAATCGCACTCCAACACTTCAAACTTCTCTGGGGAAAAAGAGCACTCCACTTGAGGATAGACATCATGACTTCACTTAGGGGACTGTCAAGATGAACCCTACTACTCTGTTGGGGATGAGAAAGATCCATTGGGAATGGATCAAACTTATGATTAGAGAGACTTTATGGGGATACAATAAATATCCACTACAAACTGAAGTAGTCTGAAAGAAAGTTGTAACTAGAGATGTCAGAGATGAGGCCTCACAAGGGATAAAATAAATATCCACTTCAATGGGGAAGCTTGGATCAACATTGCAAGTTGAAGATGTCAGATTTGAGACTTCATGGGGATGAAATAAACATCCACTTTGCTGGGGAAGATTGAAGTTGTAAGAAATCCACTGAGGAGTGAGGTGACATCCACTTCACCGGGAAGATTAAAACTAAGGAAATTCACTGGGAGTTCTTAGGTCACTAGCTGGGGAATTCTTGCATCAATTCAACCATAACTGCTTGAAGTAGAGATTCATCAGGGAATTGTCATGACCACCTAAAGTAGAGACTTACTGAGGATATGGGTGAAGAATGTTGTGAAAACAAAGTAGTTCTGCATTGATGAACTGCATGGTGGTCTCCATTTCGAACAAGAGTTGTTATGAATGGATAAAATAATCTTCAATTCTCAAATGCCCCAGATCACATGGTTTATAAGTCATTTCAAGAGGATTTTACAGAAAACTTGGTATCCAAAATGTTCCATTATCTTCAAACTCTCTAAGAGATTTATCGAATTTCGACGTAGCTGCCCCAAATTGACTGCATTCTGTATAGCTAAAACTTCAAACTTTCCCCCCTAAGGGACGATTAATCTCTGAAAACAACAACTGGGAAATAAACTTTCCCTGGTCAGCAGAGTCTTCAAGCAACATGTCTCTGGATATGATCATTCTTGGAATGTTTCGCCATTTTTTTATTAGAGTTTCAAGTCTCAAAAGATTAAGCTCATCATTGTTGTTCGTATGCAAGCTTCTATGATGTCAAGCAATATTAGCGAGCAAAAAAATGTTAATTCTGAAATTGCTAATGCAACACATATTCCTGTCTTGAAGTTTTTATTTATTTATTGAAAAGATATCACAATAACTTGTGACCGAATCACTAGTTAGGATAGGAAATTAATTAATTTTACACAGCAAACACAACTTTTGAGCTTAGCTCATAGGAGTCAAGAAATGTTATATCATCGAGTACACTTTCAAAATAAACCTTGCTTCAATTAGGTCTTTTGAGGGTTGTATCGTGGCTTGGTTCACGGCCTAAGAAATAAAGGATATAAGGCTCAACGTTTATTTGTGCCCACTCATTCTTCGTGATGTTCTCAAATTCTACCTTTAGTTAACCTGACACGAGCACTCATCTCTCAAGAGGAGTTTTGATATGTTTGAGAAACCACTGAGGCTTTGGACATGGAAGTCACTCACCTTTTTGCTTTTGGTGTTTGATCACACGACTTTGTTATTTATTGAGGATTTTTCTTGGTGATCCTTTGTTTTTGCTTTTCATGTTTCCTTTTATTATTATTTTGTTTTTATTCCCTAACTTTTTCTCGGACGGGGTCTTTGGATTTGACTTTGAAGTCCAGTGGGATGCCTCAATTTTGCCTAAGTTTCCTTCATAGGTTTTGACTTAGCGGGCTTTTTCTTTTTTTCATTTTTTATTTATTTATGAACAAGTCGTGTGACTCTAAGTTATTTTGACCCTTTTGAAAGGATTGTGACTACCTCACTCTTTAGATATTCGAGGGATAATCATTGTGGTTTTTTGACTTCCAACCTCCTAATATGTAAGGAATAGATAAAATGGATTCTCGAATGTTCACTCCTCCTTTTTTAGAGTCTGGGTGCTCGATCAGTTTAATTGAAAACTACCATGCCCCAGGTAAAAATTGAGGGTTTTTTATATGTAAGGAAAAGAAAACTCCTACTTCAAGGCTCAAAGGGGTTAACAAGGGTCTATCTCCCTTATATCTCCAGTGTTTGAGGATTTGAAACAATGCCTTACATCATCAGTTGGGTTTTACTCAAAAGCATACGACAAGAGATCTTGCGTTTTTGATTTCGTCATCCTCCTCCCAATTCTCTATCAAAGCAAGAGATTGGGTAAAATTGGCGTTATAAAACATGGAAAAGCATTTTATGAGTGAGTACAAATGGATTTCTTCAAGACAAACTATTTATTGCATTAATCATTCAAAACAAACAAGTTCGCAAATCATGCTTTTATAATCAAAGAAATAATGACAAATACAAGCAAACAAAAAAAGAGCCTGATGATCTTGGGAATGAGTTCTCCTCCTGATTTCACCAACTTGAAAGGACTCTCTTGAGTCTTCATATCCATCAGCATAAATGTGTTCCATTTACAACTGGGCTTCCTCTTTTGAAGGTCAGCACCTCATCGTCGATCATCTCTTGGACTTTTTCTTGGAAAACCTTGCATTCTTCAATCGAATGCCCCATTACTTTCTAATGAAATTCACAACCGGTATCTGGATTGAACCAAAGAGGGCGAGATTTCATGGCTCTGGTCTTTCTGGGTGCCATTACCCAGTTTTGGGTAAAATAGGACCACAATTGATTGTAATTCATTGGGATTGGGTCAAACTTCTTTTGATCATGACTCTGATGTGTTCTCTGACAAAACTGTGATGGATAATTTAGAATAATCTGAGCGAAAGGAACAACATCAACAGAAAATTTCTTACCACCTTCCAGCATGGTAGCATCGTATCCATAAGGCACGTGAGAAGACTTTTTACTATTACAAGTAATCACCATTGGCTCTAGTATATTAAAATGCGAAATTATGTCATTCACCCTTTCTCTAGCGATATGAAGAAGTTTATGATCCAACATATCTTGGAGATCCCTCTACACGACAGAAGATCTACGAGGATTCTTTGAACAAACTTTGCAGAAAGCGTGATTATGCTCATAATGGGTAAGCCTACATAAATTGACGTGCATATCCACTAAAGATCCTCTTATTAAATTTACGTCAGAGATACAGTATTCTGCAAGACATCCTTCCACAATGTTTCCATACTTGGGTAATACACTCGTTGAGACATTGGGTCTAGAATCTTCAAAAGACAATATACCTCTTTGTACCAGCTTTCCTACTTCAGCTTTCAGAGCAAAGCAGTGTTCCATATCATGACCGGGTGCCCTTTGATGAAATGGAAAAAAGTAATCATACTTAAACCACCATGGAAGATTCTTTGTGATGGCCGGAGGACTCTTTCTTTGCACCAGATCCTTTTGTACTAAAGCAAGACATGATTCAGAATAAGCCATTGGGATCAGTTCAAACTGATCTACGTGTTGTTTAATTTTTTTAAGAGATCTTTCATTTTTCTCTCGCGAAATAGCATTAGCAGCTTGTTCCTTCTCCTTGGGTAAACCTTCCACATGCTTCTTAGAGTTGTTAGAAGCGCTAATGGGAGTCACAGGAATGTGCCTTGACATGATTTCAGAAATCACGGTCCTTTGAATCGGAGTCTGAGAAATATGAGGAAAAGGTTGATTTTGAGTAGCAACCAGAGTTTCAACCAAAGCATAGAGTCTTTCTACACCAGCCCTCGAAGTAGCCACCTCCTTACGAAGTTCATGGTTTTCTTGCTCACTGTTATCCATCTTCTTTGTTTGATTGGCCCGCGTACCATAGTAATGCAACAACTTGTCTACTGAAAGAAGGAGCAAGAGTAGGAACCTGGAATGCAGAGAATGTGATGCTAATGACGAATGCAAAGGCACCAATGCAGATGGGTTTCAAGTAACTCAAAGGTTATGTTTGCAAACACCACAAAATGGACAATACTTTTGATAACTGAAAATCTCATTTTATTGAAAATAGGGTATAATCTCATAATCCAATGGTAAAACCTATGATGTTTGTAAACAAAAGTTTTGAATCCCATGAAACTTTTATGAACATGATGTATCATCAAACACGGGTATACATAGATCCACATATACACATATACATTCAAACAAACAAAGACTTAGGTTTGAAAATCAATGAGCCTGGAGTAATGGTCTATCCATCCCAAATGGTGTAGACTAAGGGTTTAAAGTATACCTGCAGAACAAAGGTTCTAAAAGTTCTCAAAGTCATCAGTCCATCTTTCGGATATTACCAATTTCCCTAATACTTGGTAGTTAATAATAATCTCAAGAGAACCTCTTTTGAGTGTAGCATCGCGTATCAACTATTTTGGGACTACTCCCTCATAGTCATCGCACTACGCCCTAAGAAAGGCCAAGTTGAGTTAAAGGTAACTAAAGGTTCTCAACGTCACGGGCTCCTAGGTCGAAAATAGTAAGTGTTTTCACGAATACTCGTTCAACAGTACTATTCTCAAGAGGGTCTCAACTGAGCGGTGATCTCTCAAGTCAGCTTGGTCGGGAATCAACTCCATATAAGCCTCTTTGAATATATCACCTTCCTATCATAAGTGCACTCAAGTCCGGGTGTAGGACTTATCTCGCCACACAAAGGTAACAACTCAAAGCAGAAACATATATACACATATACAATAGTAACATAAATAAAAAAGTTAGGGGAACCCTCCAAGCATCCCCAGTGAAGTCGTCATTTCTGTCGCGGTGAGAATCGGATATCAAGCTATTAATTAACTTGAATCACAAATCTTAATTCACCACCGATCTTAATTTATTCAAGGGAAGGGAAAAAGAACGAATAACCTAAAATATGCAATGCAATACAAAGCAAAAGAGAATCTAAGGTTCGGGGGTTAGTTATACTAAGGGAAGGTGCTAGCATCCTAAGTATCTATAGTACTCTACAAGAACCTCTTGTTTTAATGTGTTATTTGTTATTTTGTCTGCTAAAGGGTCAAAAGAAAAGGGAGACCTAATGTGTTATTCCTAAGTATGCTCGCAAAGACTTCACATCTCGTCATTTAATGTAATGTTATTCTGCATAGAAATTTTTGAATCGTCTACTTGGTTGCTCTTTTGAGTGCATTTTAGAGGGTCTGACAATTTCCTCTTAAATGAGTTTTGTGTGACTTTCTTTTCTGCTATAGAAGCAATATCACTAATTGTTCCCTAAAAATGACTCCCATCGTCTTTTGTATATTTCAAGAATACTTTAGAGATCTTTTAATAAGTTCCTTGCAGGTATCTTCAGTGCCTTCAAATTTCTGTTGCAACCTATTGCGGGTACTTTTAACAAAATGTTCTTTGGCCATATCTTGCTTAATAATGTCATCACCATTTGAGTCTTTAATGTTCTTGCTTTGTCTAATCAGAAGTTACGAACTGGTGTATATTATTCTACGAATATTAGGTTCGTAATTATTTATCTAGAACTTTGAAACTTTTAGCCGTATCTGAAGGGTAGTTGAAAAACGAGGGAAACAAAGACCACAAAGGGTAAGCAAGTGTGTCAGCAATACTTGATGACACCATCAGTTCCTGCCTCTCAAGCTTTTGAGCCTTCTCCATTATTCGTCCAATCATAGGAAAAATCTCCTCTGTAAACCTTTTAGACTCGCCCCAACAATATATTGTTACAGAATTGGGAAAGCCATATATTTGAAACAAATAAATCTTCAGTTTCCAAATTCAATGATATAAGTAATAACAATGTTTCAGGTCCTATTATAACAAGAGCTTATCCAAGGCATGCATGAAATTGGGTCGAAAGTGGAGTCGCTTTTGTCATCTTAACTCTTATTCAGATGCTAGCAGAATTCAAACTATGCCTTGTAACCTTGAAGCAAAAAGATGGTAACTTGTACGTTTCAGGTACAATTTAATGAAACTTGTTCTTTGAGTTGGTAATAGTACAACTAGAATGTTGTCATCACTAGAACTTGGAATTAGGAACAATTATATTTGCTGTTTAGGTTTACTCATTTCGATTATATTTGATGATATAAGTAGGATTCCATTTTTGATTTAAATATTGATCTTTATGAATGACAAATCTCATAATTTCGATTGTAAAACCTTCTGTGTTTAGATTGAAATTTGATGAATTGTTGCTAAAACTGTAACCTTGCGTTAATTTATTTTTGAGCTGTGTGGAAAGAGGTTCTTTACACTCTAAGTTATATCTCTATTCACTGCCTCTTGTTGCATTATTTCAAACAATCATCGTCCTCAATATTTTGGAGGTAGGGAACATCTTAGGCTTGCAAGCTAGGATTTGTAGGAATGCCTGGGTGCAGAGCAAAAGCTTACAAGTCATATCCAATGAGCTTCCGAAGAAAAGAGCATTGAAATAACTTAATATAATTCTCAAGTTCACACGTTCCAATCCAAACATAATGGACATCTTCATCTTCACAATTGTACGACTTCCACGCCGGCTAGGATCCGCACCAAACGGGTAAGGATCATGGTATAGGACTAAGCCAATAGTATGTGCATCCAATAGATTGAGAATAGTGACATCAAGAGAATCACATGTCGACCACCAGATAGCAACTCCATGAAGCTTCCAAGCTTCTATGTACTGAGCTTGTTTTGACATGATATAAGAACTAATTTTATGTACTTGAGAAATTTTATAAAAACTTTTGACGTTGCAGTGCCTCTCTAGTTATTTGCCCATGTCTATTTCCTTTAATTGTATCATTGCCTCATTTCCTTGTTAATGTAAACTTTGAGTCTTTGGAACATTGTATCGTTTTATATATTTTAAGCTTAGCTTGCACCTTGCAATTCGAATGCTGATATTGACATGTACACACATAAGATATCTTTTAA
This sequence comes from Lathyrus sativus, assembly GCA_963859935.3. NCBI lineage: Eukaryota > Viridiplantae > Streptophyta > Magnoliopsida > Fabales > Fabaceae > Lathyrus > Lathyrus sativus. The sequence goes on along the minus strand of OZ012741.1, from coordinate 659,292,998 downwards.
ATGATGAATTTTCACATGAATAACTCCTTGCCGAAATTCATTGATTTTAACTTGGGTGAAGCTTGAGAAATGGACTTTAGATTCTCATGGTATTTGCCAAATTTGAAAATTGTAATTTGAATGAATCAATCTTGACTTTAAACAATTGTAGAAGTATAGTGAATCAGTTTGAATATTTGTAAAGAGCATGATCCTTGAATTTCATTTTAGGGACTCCTTGATTCGAAATTTTATCCAAACTTTGTCATTTCCACGTATGATGCTCACAAACTAATCAACAAGATGATCACAAATCTTTTTCCTTTAAGATAAAAAAACGAATCATGATCCCCCTTTGCGGATAAAACAAAGTCCTTTTGAGTCAATCCTGATCTTTGTCATCCTCACAGCTAAAGATTAAACTCGATACCAAAAACATGCTTTGAGAAACCCTTATAACGCAACTCATCATGAAACTCCAACAGGTTCTCAAATGACCATGCTCTAAACCAATGGACATAAAACCCTATTCCTCCTCTGAGAAAACTAGAGAAAAAAAATGATCAGTAGAAAACTCTATCTTTTGAATCAGAATCCAATGGTCACGTCTTGAGGTGCTCGAATTAGGGAGTGAGTATTTGAAATCAATGTTCTTGCACAAGCTGGTTAGTTACAATAAACACGCTCACAAAAACCTACATCCTGAAGACGCTATGCCAGACGATGCACAAAGAGGTGGGATCTTAGGTTCAAAAATTAGGGTGTGACACTTGTGTTTAGATTTTGACCTAAGAGTTTTAAAAGAAAGAAAAAGACAACATATTTCACCCCCAATTCTTGTGTAAAGCATATGTGACATTTCATTAATACCTACTCGCCTAGTAAGACATCCAGAGAACCTTAGAATCATATGTCATTTGGGGTAAGCTAAAACCCATGAAAGGTGCTTCAGAATAAGACATTTGTTGAGCTTTTAGGTTTAATCAATACTTGCTTAATATCCCAATCATCATATTGCATCGTCGATGGCGCCTTTGATGTAGAAAGTGATTTTGGAGTTTACCTCTTTATATATAGTTTTCTTAGTGTAGGCATGTATGGCGTTTTCCTTCAAAACTTTCCTGGCGTATTTTTTGAATGAATAAATGGACTATCTTCTTCCAGCAAAGGTAGCAGAAACAAGTGGTGAGTGTAGCTTAGATCAATTTTTCCAGGCCCCATAACGAGTTCCGATTGTACTCGCTAAAAGTAAAATATGGGACAAACCCTTGTGGTGAAGGGATGTTAGAGGTTTTTTAGGATTGTTTTGGTATTAGATCAAGCTCCCACAATGGTAGTGAGAAGTTATGTATACTTATGTTTTTTGATGAATTTGTTTAGGGTTAAGATATTAAAAGGAATCTCTTGGGCCTGGATCTTAGGTTCCAAGAAAAAACATTTTTATCTCTCAAGAGTGTGGTATGAATGGTTATTTATTTATTATTCTAGAGGGTGTGGCCCTCATCTTTGAATGACCCTCAGGATGTTATTGAACATGGACATGTCACTCCCCATGTTTTGGCACGTGGGTGAGAAACTCAATCAAATACATCTGTTTTAGATTATTGCCGCTTGATATGATAAATGGGTGGACATTGAAAACAAAAGGTGACTGGGATCCTGCTTTGGGAGTTTGGTGTTACCCACTTGATCTTGGTGAATATTGAGCCACTTCATGTATAGTCCTTACATATATACCAATACATTCCCCAATTAAAGAGTTTTTGAAAAAAATTCCAAAATCACAATTTAAAATCTATGAGATGTAAGTTTAAAAATACCTTTAAAAGGATTACACAATTGAACTAGAGTTTACCAGAATAATCACTAGAAATAAATGCTTAGCATACTATATATGACATAAACCTAAGCTTAAATATTATATCGCTATAAGCAACAAAACCTGAATCACGTGCAAATTAGAAAGCAATTAAAACATAATATTGTATAATCTATATAGAGATCAAAATAAAGAAGGGATAAAGAAAGTGTACATCGAGATTTATACTGGTTCGGTGTGTCGTCCTTGTTATACTCTAGTGTGAATGGAAATCCATCAAATATTGTTAAGTCTTCTAGTAATATAAAATTTACAAATGTATTTTGATGCAACCGATAACCATATATCTAAATGATGTCCATATTGGGCCCTTATACCATTAGGTCACCGAACTAGGCACTACTCTATCTGATTCTGAGGAGGAGGAACTAGTCTCCCTATTGAGGAGAAGCATAAACTTGATCACCTGGGCACCCTCTGACATGTCAGATATAGATTAAAGAGTGGTATAGCATCTCTTCACCATTGATTCCATAGAGAAGCCAATATCTTATAGGAAACATAAGGTAGGCGAGGAGAAGATAAGATCCATTGATGAAACAAAAGCTGAGAAGCGCCAACTTTATAACTGAAGTTAAGTATCCATATTTGATGGCCAACATAGTATTAGTACAAAAGTTATCAAACAAATTATGCATATTCAATATTGAATCGAACCACCTTCTTAGAAACAAAGAACTTTAAGATTTCGTCTGCATCGATCTTGATGACCCTACAAAAATTCCCTTGTCCAAGTCTTTGAACTTGTTAAAAGGAGCTAGAAATTCCAAGTCCTCTAAGAGAAGAAACTCTTCTTTTTCTTCACAAGATTTCAATCTCTAGAAATCAGAATCTAATTCTTTTACTCTGGGTTTTTTTAAAGATTATGATAGAAATCTTTTAGAGAGAGGAGATTTTTGGTTTTATATGTGCTAGAGATAGTGCACACAAAAAAAATGTAAAAATGACACTTTGATTCGAGTCAAGGGCAAAAATGGTTATTCAAATATAGAAGAGAATGATTTGAATCAAGATGAGAAAAATCATCTTTGAGCATGTTTGATTTGAGTCAAAGGAAGTTGTGGGTTGAATCACGTGATTCGAGTCAGACCAAAGCTTGATTCGAGTTACACTTCTAGAGAGCAAATCAAAATCTAAAAACTTGTGTTTAATTTGAGTCAAGGCAAAGTGCGACTTGAGTCACACTTTTAGAGAGCAATTCAAAATTGAGAAGTTCATGTTTGATTCGAGTCAACGAAGGGTGTGGTTCGAGTCATTCTTCCATAACAAAAAAATTTCAAATTTACTCATGATTCAAGTCATGGATCATGAGCAAATTCAACCATTAATAGCAAGCTATCTATTCCTTTGGTCAATTATTTTTTTTAGATGAGTTATTCTTAATCTTATAATTTTTTTAACAATAGAAAATTTTAAAGTTTTTAGTTAAAAAATATTGTTTTTTATTACATTATAAAAAATCAAAGCTACGAATATGAGTTCTCCCTCTCTTCTTAAGATTTTGCATTACTTAGGGTTTAGGATTTTCACTGAGTTTATGGATTTCGTCAGCAGGAAAAAGTGTTCTTCTCCGTCTCAAATTCCTCTTTTTATAGGCGAGCTTGGGCTTCTCTGTCTTTAAAACTCTGATTGAATGCCTTGATTGCTGTATTAAGACCTTCTATTCCTGTTTTAGACAATCATTTGAAACCTTCCTTTTTCGTTTTATTACGTTAATGTTGTTGATGAGAATCCCCTTCTGTGCGATTTTGTGATAATTGCAATTTGAAAGCCTCTTAATTGATTTGGGTACGCTACTTTGAGATATGAAAAATCTGCTAGCTGTCTTGAATTGGATCTTTCAAACAGGTATATCCCTTAATTAGTTACTAACTTTGAATTGTCGTTTGGCAGGGGTGAATAGCAGTTGATTTGGGCCAAGAGTGATTACGGCGTAACAGACTGGTGAGCCCAAAGCTTTAGTGCTGGGAGCAGGCCTGGATTTTGGAAAATTCCTTAATGTGTTCTTGACTGGTGAACTCAAAGCTACGAATTTACTGCTGCTGATGTTGATGGTAATTGATGGTGAGTCTGATTTCCTGCCCTAAAATCGATCCTTCGATAAGCAAATGCGTATGGCCAAACTTGTTTTGATATTACTCTTGTTTATCTTGTATGGAGCTATCATGCTATGTATCTGTTTGCTTGCTTCACGTCTGTAGCAGCTTGATAACCGTTTCCTTATTTCATTTCATGTGCCTATGGTGATGAGGGCGTTTGAATGGCTGGATAATGGGAACTGCTGCAAATTTGTTCAAACGTGATGCTTGAGGCTTGAACTTCGAATGTGCTTGTGCCCTTCAAGAGTTCTTGATATTCTGAAGTTATTAATTCGGAATCTTCTCAATCATAGGAGGTAAAGTATAATAAACTTCCATCCATTAATAAACCAAGCTCCGTTGAAACCCCTGAGTAGTTGTGCCAGGATACCCCAAATGTGTTTTCTCACGCCTACGTATTGGATTCTATCAGCTTTTGGCAGGTATTGTCACCCTGGTGGAGTGGGCAAGTTATCATCTTCGCCTTGTCTTATGAATATGCTGGTGCGTGGCTTCAGTACGCTGCAGTATACAACACCAACATTCCATCCTAATCTCATGATAAGGAGCGTGAGGTCGGGAGAAGTTGGATTGGTTTGATGATGTCCCCTGTTATTTCTGTTCTGAATTGATTTGCTGAGTATGCTTCTCTTTTGATTTGTCAGGTTTGTAAAGAGTGCGCTGAGGAAAGGGGTTCTATTAACAATTTTCAAATGTTCCTTCACGGGCATGGCTGTTAACAATGGTTCTTGGTCCATCTTAGTGAGTTTTAAGTCCCTTACGATAAGCTCCGTTTTGGCAGGGATTGGTTGTTATGTTAGGCGGTAGTTCAATTTCTCGGTCTTGAGTTATGGGTGGCGTTGAGTTTTACTAACATCTCCCTCTTGTTTGCAGCAGTTCTTAAGTTCTGATCCTGTCTTGGAGTCGGCGTTTACATACATAAGGAAGGTAGTACGTTCTTGAATTCTTTCTATATTGAGACTGTTTAGAAGTGTATCTTAAACCTCAAATACCTCTGTTGAAATGAAGTTTGAGCAGATAAGTTGCCTGAACCTTACTGCCTGCTCATATCATGACCTGAGGTAGTTTCAGTCTCTTATTCTGACCCTTACTTTCCTGTGGCAGGTTCTGAGTTGGTGCTGGCGTGGAGAAGTCTTGTATGATAGGTTGAAATGGTATACCGGATTGTGGCTTTCACGGTAGACAACTGGAAACAATGACCAATTGATAGTGATGAAGCTTGACCAAGAAAAACCTGTTCGGAATCATCGGTGAGGTTTTGTTCTAATGAGGTTGAAATCTCTAATCCATATAATACTCTGTTGCAGAATGAGAGATGTTGTGAAATTAAAACCCAAGAGATTGCGGATCTTCCTCTATAGAGCTTTTGGATTGATTTCTTCTTGAAACGACCGCCAACGTCCCGCGAGGTATACTTCTCAAATCCTTATGAAGCTCAATCGATTTGTTAAGTGTGGTTTGAAATATTCTGAATGTTCCTTATTATTGCAGGTGGTTTAAGTTTTACGTCCGCTGTTAAGTCGTTTTGATAACTCTATTCAGGATGCTTATCCAGAGTGAAAGCTGAATCTGGATACACTTCTATCCTCATGACAGGTCTTCTTCATCGTCCAAGTAGTCGTTCAGCTTTGGCACTGCTTGGATATTGTTGTGATGGTACTGCTGTGTCATTTTCTTGTTATGCAGGTTGTGGAGGCTAGGCAATTATCAAGGGTGTACCCTTCGTGTGCTGTTGGCTTTTCAGTTTCTACTGCGGGACAGGCTGCTTGGAATGAAGTATTGCGAACAACTCGCCTTGCCGTTTTGGGAAGAGATAACAGTTGCTGAACTGTATGACCTCTTGGTATCTAGTTAATAGGCGGTCGAGAATGGATATCTTCGCTACGAGAGTCTTGCACGGCCTTAAGTGGTTACTTAGAAGAATTTGTCTTAAGTCTTAGTGTGAACTTCTGCTAAGGAAAAACATGTCTTAAATAGTTAGGAAATGTGAACGTTCCCCTTTTCATATGCATTGAATTTGGTAATAGCTTGTAATCATTAAATGGAAATTGTAAAAACAACATTGTCTTAAAGGTGATTGATGAATATTACGTATCATCCCCTCATGATTCCTTTTGTAATTACATGGTGAAGTTCAACTTTGCCTATGCTTCAGAGTTACCGGCAAGCCGTAGAAATGATTCAAAATTGAAACAGAACGGGCATGAAACACGCCTATCCTTAAATTTCAGTGACGTGAGCCCTACGAAACAATCATAACTGCATGTCTGTTACGAATTGGAATCTTCCACCATACTTAGGCTCGTCTCACAATTGTGGCTTTAATGTTCCCGTAATTTCCTCGCATTCTAAATGAACTTGTCATTTGGATCCACAAAATCATAATAATTAAGTAGTGAATGATTCGAAGAGTGAATCTCAAGGTGGCTGAAGATGACATATGCTCCTTCGACCTTTGCAATTTAAATTCTGATTGTCTTCGTTTGAAATGACCTCAGGGGCATATGGGCTATGCTCTCGCAAGCTGATATCTTTGTCTCGAAACCAGATGGATTTACCTTATCATGCTTGAACTTGCGACCATAAGAGATAATCATGAAAGCGGCCCAACTCCACTTGAAACCTTAGGAACAACTCGAATAAGGACCAAAAGACCATGTCTGGAAGGATTGGGTCATGAATGCCATTTCTACTTGTATCCGACACGTCTGCGCACACTTGTTAGTCACAACATTCATACGTACAATCATAAAAGGAAGCGCGTAAAAAAAACGAAGCAGGGGGGGATCTTAGGGTCAAAAATTAGGGTGCGACACACTTTGATTCGAGTCAAGGGCAAAAATGATTATTCAAATATAGAAGAGAATGATTTGAATCAAGATGAGAAAAATCATCTTTGAGCAGGTTTGATTTGAGTCAAAGGAAGTTGTGGGTTGAATCACGTGATTCGAGTCAGACCAAAGCTTGATTCGAGTTACACTTCTAGAGAGCAAATCAAAATTTAAAAGCTTGTGTTTAATTTGAGTCAAGGCAAAGTGCGACTTGAGTCACACTTTTAGAGGGCAATTCAAAATTGAGAAGTTCATGTTTGATTCGAGTCAACGAAGGGTGTGGTTCGAGTCATTCTTCCATAACAAAAAAAATTCAAATTTACTCATGATTCAAGTCATGGATCATGAGCAAATTCAACCATTAATAACAAGCTATCTATTCCTTTGGTCAATTATTTTTTTTAGATGAGTTATTCTTAATCTTGGAACTTCATTTTTGCATCATCTAGTAAAGGTGACAAAAACAAGTGGTGAGTGACGGTGGGTGTAGCTTAGATCAATTTTTCCAGTCCCCACAATGAGTTTCGATTGTACTTGCTAAAAGTAAAATATGGGACAAACCTTTGTGGTTAAGGGATTTTAGAGGTTTTTTAGGATTGTTTTGGTATTAGATCAAGCTCCCACAATGGTAGTGAGAAGTTATGTATACTTATGTTTTTTGATGAATTTGTTTAGGGTTAAGATATTAAAAGGAATCTCTTGGGCCTGGACCATAGGTTCCAAGAAAAAACATTTTTATCTCTCAAGAGTGTGGTATGGATGGTTATTTCTTTATTATTCTAGAGGGTGTGACCCTCATCTTTGAATGACTCTCAGGATGTTATTGAACATGGACATGTCACTCCCCATGTTTTGGCACGTGGGTGAGAAACTCAATCAAAGACATTTGTTTCAGATGACTGCCGCTTGATATGATAAATGGGTGGACATTGGAAACAAAAGGTGACTGGGACCCTTCTTTGGGAGGTTGGGGTTACCCACTTGATCTTGGTGAATATTGAGCCACTTCATGTATAGTCCTTACAAATATACCAGTACATTCCCCAATTAAAGAGTTTTTGAAAAAATTCCAAAATCACAATTTAAAATGTATGAGATGTAAGTTTAAAAATCCCTTTAAAAGGATTACACAATTGGACTAGAGTTTTCCAGAATAATCACTAGAAATAAATGCTTGGCATACTATATATGACACAAACCTAAGCTTAAATATTATATCGCTATAAGCAACAAAACCCGAATCACGTGCAAATTAGAAAGCAATTAAAACATAATATCATGTATAATCTATATAGAGATCAAAATAAAGAAGGGATAAAGAAAGTGTACATCGAGATTTATACTGGTTCGGTGTGTCGTCCTTGTTTGCATATACTCTAGTGTGAATGGAAATTCATCAGATATTGTTAAGTCTTCCAGTAATATAAAATTTACAAATGTATTTTGATGCAATCGATAATCATATATCTAAATGAGGTCCATATTAGGCCCTTATACCATTAGGTCACCGAACTAGGCACCACTCTATCTGATTCTGAGGAGGAGGAACTAGTCTCCCTATTGAGGAGAAGCATAGACTTGATCACCTGGGCACCCTCTGACATGTCAGATATAGATTAAAGAGTGGTATAGCATCTCCTCACCATTGATTCCATAGAGAAGTCAATATCTTATAAGAAATATAAGGTAGGCGAGGAGAAGATAAGATCCATTGATGAAACAGAAGCTGAGAAGCGCCAACTTTATAACTGAAGTTAAGTATCCATATTTGATGGCCAACATAGTCTTAGTACAAAAGTTATCAAACAAATTATGCATATTCAATATTGAATTGAACCACCTCCTTAGAAACAAAGAACTCTAAGATTTCGTCTGCATCGATCTTGACGACCCTACCAAAATTCTGTTGTCCAAGTCTTTGAACTTGTTAAAAGGAGCTAGAAATTCCAAGTCCTCTAAGAGAAGAAACTCTTCTTTTTCTTCACAAGATTTCAATCTCTAGAAATCAGAATCTAATTCTTTTACTCTGGGTTTTTTTAAAGATTATGATAGAAATTTTTTAGAGAGAGGAGATTTTTGATTTTATATGTGCTAGAGATAGTGCACACACAAAAAAAAAATGTAAAAATGACACTTTGATTCGAGTCAAGGGCAAAAATGATTATTCAAATATAAAAGAGAATGATTTGAATCAAGATGAGAAAAATCATCTTTGAGCATGTTTGATTTGAGTCAAAGGAAGTTGTGGGTTGAATCACGTGATTCGAGTCAGACCAAAGCTTGATTCGAGTTACACTTCTAGAGAGCAAATCAAAATTTAAAAGCTTGTGTTTAATTTGAGTCAAGGCAAAGTGCGACTTGAGTCACACTTTTAGAGGGCAAATCAAAATTGAGAAGTTCATGTTTGATTCGAGTCAACGAAGGGTGTGGTTCGAGTCATTCTTCCATAACAAAAAAAATTCAAATTTACTCATGATTCAAGTCATGGATCATGAGCAAATTCAACCATTAATAACAAGCTATCTATTCCTTTGGTCAATTATTTTTTTTAGATGAGTTATTCTTAATCTTATAATTTTTTTAACAATAGAAAATTTTAAAGTTTTTAGTTAAAAAATATTGTTTTTTATTATATTATAAAAAATTAATTGAACAACTCTTTCCGCTAAAAAAATATAAATATTTAATTAATTAAAATATGATAATAAAAAATTTTGAAGAATTTTATATAGTCTTAAAAAAAATCATTTGATGTTTTATTAAACATATGATGATAAATATAAAAAACCAATTAAACTACTCTTCCCGATAAAAAATGTAAATATTTAATTAATCAAAATATGATAATAGAAAATATTTAAAAGACTTTGAAGAAATTTATATAATCTTAAAAGAAAAAGTTATTTGATGTTTTATTAAACAAACATATGATGAAAAATATAAAACAAAAGAATCTAATTTAAACTTGAATTTAATGAAATCTTCATATTTCCCAATGTCACCAATCATCACGCATTGTTTGTTGATATATATTGAACGAAAAATAATATAAAAATGAAATGCTCTATTATTACATTATTCAGGTTATAATTGAGATATAAATGTGGAGATCTTGTTGTGATAATGATGGCAATAATAATATGAGTAAGGCATGGTTTTGTTATCTGTTTTCATTTCTAAGTGTTTGTAGCTTATTGGAGGATGAAGGTTGCAGTAGATAAGGAACAAGGAAGGACTTGAGAGACAAATAAAGCAAAATAACAAAAAAAAATTGAAATTGTTGACAGTGGGATTCGAACCCACGCCCTTTCGGACCAGAACCTTAATCTGGCGCCTTAGACCAACTCGGCCATATCAACTTGTTGTTTATTTCTTCAAAACAACTTTATTCATACGTTTATTCATCCGAGAATGCTTTTCAGTAGTCATAGCAAATAGATACCTCTTACTTCTGCACCTCTGTTCCTACTTCCTTACACTGAACCCAAATAAAAATCAATTCTAACACTAACATTTTAAAATTACTCTACCATTTACTACAGATTGGATTCATGTCTAGATATATTAAATTTTACTCTTTTTATTGTCTTTACATATTCATGCGTAAAATAATATAATTATATTTTTTATTTTTTATTTTTCATGTACAAAAATAAATTGCTGGCTTATAATTGAAATGAAGGACTTGTCTAATACAAACTAAAATACATCATTCACATCAAATTAATATATACTAAACTAATAAATTAATTTAATCAACTATACAAATTAAAGTCTTGTTATATAATTCTATTCTATAATTAAATTAAATATTACTTGTCTGAGCCGACGAACTAAACTGAGGTGTTAAGCCGATACACCGGCGTACACACTTCAACTATTCTAAAACTCATTTAAAAATTAAGTTAAACTCAATTAAGAATGTACTGCTAACCATTTCAAAAGCTAAATATATCAGATTACAATGCAATGGTGATTAAATTGAGAAATTATTTTCAGAAATAAAAATTAATACATGTTCCATAGATTAATCTTTCAACTATTCTAAAATTCATTTAAAAATCAAGTTAAACTCAATTAAGAATGTATTGCTAACCATTTCAAAAGCTAAATATATCAGATTACAATGCAATGGTGATTAAATTGAGAAATTATTTTCAGAAATAAAGTGTCACTTTTACAATAAAAATCAGATAGAAGTTAAAGTGACATTTTTACATCATACAATCTCTTATAGTAATTCAGCCACACATTAACTGATCAACCAAGCTTAATTAACAGCAAAACCCTCGTCAACCTGTGCCATGTTACATTAATTGAAATGAAGGACTTGCCTAATACAAATTAATATATACTAAACCAATAAATTAATTTAATCAACTATACAAATTAAAATCTTGTTATATAATTCTATAATTAAATTAAATATTACTTGTCTGCGCCGACAAACTAAACTGAGTTGTTAAGCCGATACACCCGCGTACACACTATTTCTTTTTCTTTTCAAAATCTCCATCTATTCTAAAATTCATTTATTAAACTCAATTAAGAATGTACTGCTAACCATTTCAGAAGCTAAATATATCAGATTACAATGCAATGGTGATTAAACAGATTACAATGCAATGGTGATTAAATTGAGAAATTGTTTTCAGAAATAAAAGTTAATACATGTTCCATAGATTAATCTTTCATACAGAAACAAAGATAAAGTGTCACTTTTACAACAAAAATCGGATAGAAGTTAAAGTGACACTTTTACATCATACAATCTTTTATAGTAATTCAGTCACACATTAACGGATCAACCAAGCTTAATTTACAGCAAAACCCTCATCAACCAGTGCCATGTTACATTAATTGAAATAAAGGACTTGCCTAATACAAACTAATATAAATCATTCACATCAAATTAATATATACTAAACCAATAAATTAATTTAATCAACTATACAAATTAAAATCTTGTTATATAATTCTATAATTAAATTAAATATTATTTGTCTGAGCCGACGAAACTGTTAAGCCGATACACCCGCGTACACACTATTTCTTTTTCTTTTCAAAATCTTCATCTATTCTAAAATTCATTTATTAAACTCAATTAAGAATGTACTGCTAACCATGCTAACCATTTCAGAAGCTAAATATATCAGATTACAATGCAATGGTGATTAAATTGAAAAATTGTTTTCAGAAATAAAAATTAATACATGTTCCATAGATTAATCTTTCATCCAGGAACAAAGATAAAGTGTCACTTTTACAACAAAAATCGGATAGAAGTTAAAGTGACACTTTTACATCATACAATCTCTTATAATAATCCATCTTTTATAGTAATTCAGTCACACATTAACTGATCAACCAAGCTTAATTTACAGCAAAACCCTCATCAACCTGTGCCATGTTGCATTAACTTTTATTTTTATTTTCCACACTTCAAAAAAACAATGCACAACAGCATGGCCTTAATTGCAAACTGAAAATTGAATAGACAAAAAATATTAACAATCAAAACATGATTGTGCAAATTTTCATACTACTATCTTGCATAACCACCATCTTCTGCCTTTAAAAAGTTGCCAACTTGCTCTAGTGCCTGCAAGATACAGAAGAATATACTAGTTATGCATCAGATATAAAGAATTTAGATTGAACTTTCGCACCCAGGAACATTTCAGGTTGCCAAAGCTAACAAACTGAAATGGAGTTACATGAGCATGGATCAGAAACTGTTCAAGACCTCAATTGCAATGGCGGTTGGAGACAAATCAGACGGGTCTTTTCGTCCCAGTTTTGCTGCAATATCTGCACATAACAACAACACCACATTAAAAATTGCACGATATTGTAAATGCATTCAAGTGTCTTCCTGTTCTTCCTGCAGAATCTGATAGTTTTACAATTTTAATTTCAAAACAGAAAAGAAAATACTTTCTAATGAGACTCTGGCATTAGCATTGGCATAGAATTCACCCCTTTCTTCAAAAAGAGAAGACAGGCGCATCAGAGCCTGCATATGAATTACAAATAGTCAAATTATTGTGGCAAAATATTTTTTATGCAATTCGGTGACCAAAATTATAGATAATATGTTATACTTTGCCACGCGCACAAAAAATAAAAATTCTATGGATGCAAAACAATTTACCGCTGTGTATGCATCCCCTGCTTCTTCATGTAGAAGAGGGCGAGAATTAGTTCCCACGGCTGCAATTCTTTTTGCCAATGCATCCACCGGTACGTCCAACCAAACACTAACGCCCTTGTGCATATATTTCCTGGAAATCCATTCACATACAAATACATATAAAGAGGAGGAAAGATTTCATAATAAAAAGTAAGGCATGAACTTTCCTCATTACAATTAGTATGTTAATCCTTATACCAATTGATGGGTCTCAAAACAGCACCTCCACCAGTAGAAATGACAAATTTATGCATCAGGGACATCTTATGCAATGCCTCAGTCTGAAATGAAAAATAAGAAAACGAATGACGAAAGTGTGACAGAACCAGAGGAAAACCAGAACAATTTACAATATCTTAATGTCAGTATAATCATACAGAATCATAGTAATTGGGAGATATGATAGTTACTTCTCCGCACATGTCATCATCAGAAATTATGCTATCTACTTTTATTAACATTGTATTCCAGAATCTTATAACAGGCATTAACTGAAGGACCAGAGTTTCAACTTTGGTTAATATCAAACTAACTATTACATAAAGTGATTCAGCATGTTGCTTGCAACTAAATAATTGTAGAGATTAAAAATAACATGCCTTTTAGCAGGGAGTTCAAGGCATAGCCACTGTCCCTTATACATAAGGAAGTGCGTAGCAATGTGCTCGGGCATGAATTATGAAAGTTTGAAGTAGAAGAAAAATGAGGCCCAAATTTGAGAAACCTGGCTCTGTCAATAAGCTGTGTGACTTTGAGAATGAGTGAAAATAGAATATTAGTTAAGGGTATTTAAGGGGAGAATAAATAGGGAGTTGGAGGATAACGAGTTGGGTTTGGAAAATCACTACAGGTAGAGGCATGACTCTCAAGTTACGTGTGGGTGTGGGTGTTTCTCTGTAACTCTTTTCTTCTTGAGGACATGTTCCAAAAGAGTTCAATGGATAGAGACTCATTATTTTCTTTCTATCGCCACCATACCACTTCTAACACAACAAATATAGCATTGTCTGGCTTAAAGACAGAAATAATAATGACTAAATAGTTTTGACACATACAGGGGTCTAATGACAACGCCTGATGAGCTACAACCAGTATGTTGGTAACTGTGTCTTAATACCTTTTCCAGAGAAGAGGATTTGTTTTGCGGAGTAGGAATTGTTACTCTATTTAAATGTTGTTTCAAACAGAGTTGGGAATGTAGAGAGAATCCAAACCTAGAAGCCAGCATGACAAGCAAGCAAATGCCTCCACAATTCGACTGTCAATGTAAATTCTGTGTCTTATACCCAGCTGATATGATCATGTGAGATTCATGCTCCTCTGTCAAACCCATCAAGTTGGATAGGGTAGTCCATCAGTAACATGGGTGGACAAACAAGCTCCAATACTAGTTAAAGTAGAGAACAACTCACTCCTCCCAAAAGAAGGCTGATAAGAGGGGGGGCTTCCACCATTAATGTACGACCAACCAACATAGAGCTTGTACTCTTTCCACGCTCATTTGCTCTCTCTACAAACTAAATCAATTTAACAGCAAAAATCCTAACAGGTTGGGGAAATGTTCTTCTATTTCAACCAAAGATTCTAAATCATTGGACAGAAATTCCAGTGACTCAGTAAAAGGAAACACTGAAGCCAGTTATACAAACTACAGGAAAATATTTTGTTTATTTGGATTCTTTGTTTTGGTGTCTTATACTATCCTTCTTGCGACACTGCTAAGTACCATCATAGATTCATATTTCAGCACGCACGTTGAACTTCCATCTCCTTGGAGCAACTTATAATATATACAAGCAGAAAATAAGGGTACTGAGATGTAATTAAAGATAAGAAAATCTATAAATTCAGAAAAGTTAAGAAAAAATCAAAACGCTGAAGAATATGAAAACTTGAAACCGCCCTTTCCAACTGACCTCCCTATCACGAAAGAAAGATTCTCCATAGAGCTTGAAAATATCAGCTACAGAGTTTCCATCAACCTCTTCTTCAATCAATGTATCACTATAACATACACATGTGCAAAAAAACACATCATCAAAACTTATAATATCCATGAATTAGAGTAACTGTTCTGTAATAGACAGACGTAGATTCTATTAACAGATTCTACTAACATACTAACCAATCACAAAAAGAATAGCTAAGCGCTTGCGACATAATCTTCCCCACAGTCGTTTTCCCAGAGCCCATCATTCCTGCATGTCAATTAATAAGTATTTTGAATGCTAGATTAATCATACTTGTAATTCGTACCGCGTAATCACGAGACAACGAAACTGACCAACAACATATATACAGCGTCCATTTAAATACGGCTGGATCTGTTGCGATTTATTCTGCAAATTTATTGGTTCAAGTAAGAAAATGGTATATAAGATTAATATTTGTTGATCCTGCTGTTTACTAGAACGGAAGGATATAATATAACATCAACTAAAATGAATCGGCTTAAATTAATTAAAAATGATGAAAGCACATGCTATTACCTTCAGAATCAACTCTTCCTCAAGGGGAAACTTATGGCCTCCTGATTCCAATATCGAAGCTACAATAGTAATAAAAGAAATAAAATATAAGCATTCGAAATGGGGCAGCAGCAATGTTAGTCAGCAACAAATTAGACCTGGTGTGAGCATATACAAGGTACTACATCTACTCAAAACAACACACTTTTCATTGATATTAAGTACACTCAACTCAAATGTCCAGCTGGTGTGACTATTATGTGGAACTTTGATAAATGCTTTAATTTAAGCATTCAATCTATATAAGAGCGCGTCATATGACAAAGTTTGACATGAAAGCTTAAATTACTTAAGCTACTTGTGATTGAATATACAACAACAACAACCAAGCTTTATCCCACTAAGTGGAGTCGACTACATGGATCAACTTGCATCATATTGTTCTATCCAGGACCTTACTTATATCCAAATCGTTAATTTTGAAATCTTAATAACTTCTCTTATGATCATTCTAGGTCTTCCTCTCTCTCTAATCAAAGAGGAAGAAACTAACACTGTCAAAGTCGCCAAAACAATAAACTAGATGACACTCTCAAGTTTTTTCAAGTATGAACGACTACCTACATTTTTCTTTGTTTGTGGGAAGATAGATCATCAGTTAAATGATTATCAAAAAGTGGAGGATAAAGACACTACTACAGAAAGCACATATAATAACTCCCGCGTTCAATCAACCGTTGTAATATGTGATATTTAGGCGCATGCATTTTTAAAATTTTATTTAACCACCTATAATCATGATTGATTTAATATATGTGGTGAAAAGTGGCGTATGATCATGGGTTCAAATCCCAGCACCAACAATTTTGATTATTTACTTATTTTTTAAAAATGCTGACAGACCTTTGACCACGGGTATTTAAATCAACAGTGATTATAGGTGATAGACCTTTCACCACGGGCATTTAAATCAACCGTAGTTATATGTGGCGCGCCTTTTTTTTTAAAGATATATATAACACTCTTAGTTCATTCACTTTTTCCCTAAACATACTTAGACAGACTTCATCTTATGCCGCCAAACTTCTTCCATTTACGAAACATTATTCATCCACTAAGACAAACTTGAAAACACCATTTCTTCCACAAACGAAACTCAGAAACATTGCTTCCATTAACGTGTTACA
The DNA here is from genome assembly GCA_963859935.3 of Lathyrus sativus. NCBI lineage: Eukaryota > Viridiplantae > Streptophyta > Magnoliopsida > Fabales > Fabaceae > Lathyrus > Lathyrus sativus. The sequence continues at coordinate 659,276,362 of OZ012741.1, read as the reverse complement.
ATTTGTTCCAGTTTAACGATTCTACAGGTAAAATGTTAACGATTCTATCTACTTATTTATTTATTTATTGTTGTTCGTGTTGTTGTTCTTGTTAGTATTCTTATTTTTGTTCTTGTTGTTTTTATTGTTCTTGTTGTTGCTCTTGTTGTTCTTGTTGTTATTCTTATTTTTGTTCTTGTTTGTTGTTATTGTTGTTGATGTTGCTATTCTTGTTGTTCTTGTTATTCTTCTTGTTGTTCTTGTTATTCTTGTTGTTGTTGTTGTTGTTGTTGTTGTTATTGTTCTTGTTTTTGTTGTTATTGCTCTTGTTCTTGTTGTTTTTCTTACTTGTTGTTATTCTTATTGTTGTTATTGTTGTTGTTATTGTTGTTGTTTTTCTTGTTATTATTCTCGTTGTTCTTGTCGTTCTTGTTGTTGTTTTTGTTGTTCTAGTTGTTATTTTTATTGTTCTTGTTCTTGTTCTTATTACTCTTGTTAATCTTGTTGTTCTTGATGTTGTTGTGTTAAAATATTTAATATTGTATATTGTGATGAAAGTTATAAATGTAGTCAGGCAAAACATATGGCAAAATAAATAAAAAATGCTGATAGACCTTTAACAACTGGTATTTAAAACAATCGTGATTATAGATAGCACGCTTTTAGTTTTCTAAAACGATCACACGACCGTGATTGTAAGTAACGCATATACAACCACACGTTACGTAACAACGGTTGGTCTTGCGTGATAATATATCTTTTTTAACCGTTGTTGTATGTGTTTTTTTGTAGTAGTGAGAAGTGGCGAAGTTTGAAAAAATTGAGGAAAATGAGCTAACTTTTAGGAAATGGATGAGAACCTCCAAGAACAAAATTTTTTGGAGGTAATGTTTATGCATTAGTAATTGTTGATGACTTCTCTAGATATACATGGACTTTCTTCTTAGTGCAGAAAAGTGAAGCTTTCAAGGCATTCAAGAAATATGCAAAACAGATTCAGAATGAGAAGTCACTTTCAATTGTCTCCATTAGAAGTGACCATGGTGGAGAATTCCAGAATGCTCTATTTGAAGAATTCTGCAAGGAAAATGGAATCTCACACAATTTCTCTGCACCAAGAACTCCATAGCAAAATGGTGTCGTAGAAAGAAAGAATCGGTCATTGGTAGAACTTGCAAGAACAATGCTTAGTAATTCAAACCTTCCTAAATATTTTTGGGCAGATGCAGTAAGCACTGCGTGTTTTGTAAGTAATCGTGTGAACATCAGACCAATTCTCAAGAAAACCCCCTATGAACTGTTCAAAGGAAGAAAACCAAACATACCCTTATTCCACATATTCGGGTGTAAATGCTTTGTCTTGAACAATGACAAAGACAATCTCGGTAAGTTTGACGAGAAATCCGATGAAGGTATTTTTCTCGGCTATTCTCTCTCAAGTAAGGCTTTCAGAATTTTTAACAAAAGAACTTTAACTATTGAAGAATCTATGCATGTTTCTTTTGATGAATCTAACCCCTCCAAGGAAGATGATATTATTGTTAATAATGATGATGATGATGTAGTAGAAACCTCTCAAGAAAACACTCTCAAAGATATTGCAAGTGATCAACCAAAATAGCGGCAAGAGGATTCACAACAAAACGAAGTACACAATAATCTACCGAAAGAATGGAGAACTCATAGAGATCACCCGATCGATAAAGTCATTGGTGATATCAGTCAAGGTATTACAACAAGATTAAATCTCAAGGATACTTGTCTTAACATGGAATTTGTTTCGCAAATTGAACCAACCAAAATCGATGAAGCCTTAGGCGATGATCAATGGGTAATAGCTATGCAAGAAAAACTGAACCAGTTTGAAAGAAATCAAGTCTGGAATCTTGTCCTTAGGCCGAACAACAAGCATATCATTGGAACAAGATGGGTCTTTAAGAACAAACTCGATGAAAATGGTATTATAGTTCAGAACAAAGCAAGATTGGTCACCCAAGGATACAACCAAGAAGAAGGAATTTATTTTGACGAAACATTCGCTCCAGTTGTAAGATTGGAAGCAATTAGACTGTTATTAGCTTATGCATGTTCCATGAATTTTCAGCTTTTCCAAATGGACGTCAAAAGCGCATTCTTGAATGGATTCATAAATGAAGAAGTATATGTCAAACAACCTCCTGGTTTTGAAGATTACAAATATCCATCTCATGTCTTCAAATTAAAGAAAGATCTCTATGGATTGAAACAAGCACCAAGAGCATGGTACGATCGACTTAGCAATTTCTTATGTTACAAAGGCTTTGAAAAGGGAAAAGTAGACAAAACTTTGTTCATCAAGAAAATAAAAGAAGATACTCTCTTGGTACAAGTATATGTTGATGACATCATCTTCGGTTCAACCAACACCAAGTTATACAAAGAATTCTCATCCATGATGCAAGGAGAATTTGAAATGTCTATGATGGGAAAAATGAACTACTTTCTTGGACTTTAGATCAAGCAACTCGAGAATGGGATCTTTATCAATCAATCAAAATACTGCAAAGAATTGTTAAAAAAGTTTGATATGGACAATTGCAAGACTTTATCTACACCTATGGGATCTGGTACATATGTAGATCAAGATGAATCCGGTGTGTCGGTTGATATCACAAAATATAGAGGTATGATTGGTTCCTTACTATACTTGGCAGCAAGTCGCCCTGACATTATGTTTAGCGTCTTTCTTTGCGCTCGCTTTCAAGCAAATCCAAAGGATTCTCACCTGATGGCAGTCAAGCGGATCATGAAGCATCTCAAAGGAACAACAAATGTCGGCTTATGGTATCCTAAAGGTAGTATATGCAATTTAATTGGATATTCTGACGCGGATTATGCAGGCTGTAAAAGTGATAGAAAGAGCACAAGTGGAAAATGTCACATCTTGGGAAATGCACTAGTCTCATAGGCATGCAAGAAGCAAGCATGCGTAGTACATAGCAGCGGGAAGTTGCTGTGCGCAGATACTTTGGCTCAAGCAATAACTTCGTGACTACGGACTCGACCTGGGTAGCATTCCTCTTCGCTGTGACAACACAATTGCAATTAACATAACGAAGAATCTAGTCATGCATTTAAGGACCAAGCACATCGACATACGACATCATTTTCTGCGAGATCATGTACTTCAAGGAGATCTCGAGATAACATTTGTAGATACTCATAATCAGCTTGCCGATATATTCATGAAGCCTTTGGCAAAGGAATCTTTCTTCAAAATACGAAGGGAACTTGGAATTCTGGATGAAACTGACGTTGAAACATGAAAGAACTCCATCCATGGCATTTTTCTCAAAATTTCACTGCATGCAATTGATTTCACCTCTGTGTCAATCGATTTCTCACTGTAAGTTTTACAAATTTTATTAATTTTTGAAGCAAGCAATCGATTGCACCCCTGTGTCAATCGGTTGCACTGTGTAGTTTTTGTCAAAATTCGTTTCTGTTTTGTAGAGCAATCGACTGCACCACTGTGCTAATCGATTGCACCTACTGTAAAACTATTTTTCTCTTTCTATTTAATGATTCATGAATTCTTCAATCTTCCAACTACCCTATCATTACACTTTTGACCTGCCTATGACTAGCCATTACTACTTAATCCTAGTCTCAAAATCTTTGACCATTAATTGTCATATTCCCAAAGTCTTAATCATCAATACCTTCAACCACTCATATCCCACATTCAAGTCTATCTCCTCTCTCAACCATTATAAAACCCAACCTCTCATAACCTATTTTAATCATCTCTCCCAAAAACTAAAACTCCCCATAAAACTCTCTCATAAACCCTAACTCTCATTCCTTCATCATTTTCCCATGGCTTCACGCTCAAAGAAGAAGATTTCAGCACAAGACAAAGGCAAAGGTCCAGCCTCCTCATCTTCAAAAACTCCACTTGTTCTTCAACACTTGGATAATGAACAAAGCGAAAAGTTCACCAAATATTTTCAGAAGAAGGTTGTGTAGACACCCAAATACGGTATCCTCTCATCCTTCCCTAAAGAATGTTTTTTTTTCAAGAAACCCTAATTGCATGTGGATAGGAACCAGTGATTTCTTCATCTGGGCCATATTATCCGGACTTGGTAAGATTGTTCTATTGCAACCTACAAATGGAAGAAGGCAAGTTGGTAACATATGTTCAAGGAAAAAAAGAATCCCGCTCTTCTCAAAGACACTTGGTAGGATTCTCAATATTCCAACATCTGATGGAAGTCCTCCTGAAGAACACGAAGCAGCCTGGGAAGCATATGACAAAAGAAAGTTTTATTGGAGCCTTGGCCGAATTTCTGAAGCCGAATTCCATGCAAAACGTGTCAGATCCTTAGGCGGCATAGAACCCTCTCATAACTCATGGTCGGTAGGTATATTCAACATTGATGATCGATTATTTCATTATTTCATGGTTTACATAATGTTTCCAAGGGCTGGAAACCATTGCATCGTGACTGATCTAGAAATGCAGATTTTATATACTATTAAGAATGGCATTCACATAAGTTGGTCAAATTTAATCTTGACTCACATGCGCGGAATCAATGAAAAATCCAAGTTTCTGCCATATGCATGGTTCATCACAAAGATCTTGGAACATTATAAAGTAGACTTTGAAGGGTTAAAAAAGTGTCTCATGGACTCAAGTATCAACAAGATCTCAATAAAAAATGTGGACTCTCGGATGGGTGTCAAATACAACCCGGAAACCAAGACCATTGTTTACCTTGGTGAATGTGTGGCTGAAAATGATGAGCAAGACGATGAAGACGATGATGATGTTCCTATTCCTTCTAGAAATGGCCCGAGTAATCAACAATTAATGGATTACATGACTCAACAGTTTGAAAATCTCAACACTTCCATCAATGACCAATACAATGCTATTCAAGAGTCAACCAACACTCGGATCACCAACTTCCAAGAGGCCGTCAACCAACAATTCTCCTATTTGTACTCTCACTTATACATTCTGCCATATGATCCTTCAAACCCGGCTGTCCCTCCAACTCGTCCATCACCTCTCCAGACAACATTTCCAAACCAACCAAACTTTGACCCCAACATGGATATGTCATAAAAACTTTTTTACTATGTGTTTTATGTTGTCTTTTTAAGTCATTTCTGTTATTTGAAATTCGTACTATCTAGTTTCCTTGTACTTTTTCTGTTTCTAAATTTGCAATTTGAATTATGACTAAGTTTATATTTTATTTTCAAATTGTTATCTATATTTTACTGCCTTAATCCATCTTTCCCTTCTTTTTGATAATGTCAAAAGGGGGAGAAAGATGTTACTCTTTTCTTGCTTATTGTCTTTCCTTAAGGTACAAATATACAAATACAAGGCTATTTCGAACCTCAATACAAATTTAGAACTTCTCAACTTCACACATTAAGGGGGAGAAAAACTTGTCAACTTCACAAATTGAAGGGGAGAAAAAATTTGCCGGAAAGAACATTGCAACAAAAGAAGAGTGCTTTATCATCATCAAAAAGGGGGAGAATGTGGAATCAAGATTCTCAGAGATCAACATATGTTTTGATGAAGACAAACCACTTAAAGAAGGTAAAGATGATCAACCAACAAGCATCAGAACAAAGACACAACTTTAAGGATGTTTTCCTCATAAGGTATAATGAGAACGTCCATTAAGTATTTAAGTCCTAATTGCTCAAATCATTAAAAATCATTTACATTACTTTTCCACTAACACAGGCTTTTTAAAATGAGAATTTTTCTAAGTTTTTGTAAGTGCAATCGATTGCACTCTTAGAGCAATCGATTGCATGATCAATGTTTTAAACTCTTTTTAATACTGTTTCAGCAAGCAATTGATTGTTGCCTTGGTGCAATCGATTGCATGATTAAAAAATTTCTCTTTTTTTTTCTTCTATTTTGAAGTGCAATCGATTGGTCCAAAGGTGAAATCGATTGCTCTATTGAAAATTTTAATTTTCAAGTATTTTTTGTGAAGGTGCAATCGATTGGGCTCTTTGTGCAATCGATTGCTCACTGAACGTTTTTGAAAAATCTTTCTGAAAAATTGCATCTCTTCAATCGAATTTTTGTGGAATGTTTTCTTTGAAACATGACAACTGTTCATCAATTTTTTTGGAGATTTGCATGTTTTTGTCAAGAGGTGTTTGTGTAATATAAATACCTAAATCTTTCAAAATTCAAATATACATCTCTTTCAATTCTCTTTCAAAATCTTTATCACAATTTCATCTTTCCACATCTAAGAAAAATCACTTTTCACAAAGAATTTTCTGCATAAATTTCATATCCTTTGAAAATAAAATTCTTGAGCAATAAGTCTTAAAAACTTGTGGAAATTCCCATTGAAAGAGAAGATCAATCTCAACATTGATAAACAACTGTATACATTGTTACAAATCATTACAAAAATCAGATTGTATTTATTTCCCCTTGCTGTTCAGGATTGTTCAAAGCAAGTGTGTGCATTAGAGAGGATTGTTCTCATTGCACTTAGTGTTCACATCTTAAAGGTGTTTAAGAGCCTTTGATCTCCCTATAGGTTAGAAAGAAAAGTTGTACACTGATCCTAACTATAGTAAAATCTATTTCGAGTCGAAAGGGGAGTGGAGTACCCTCGGAGTGTGAGGGGAACCACTATAATTTCCTGTGTCTCTTTTACTTTTTGCCTTTACAAGCTTTCATATCATCACTCGACAAAAAAAAAAGGAAAGTAACATAATCCTCTTAAAACCAGAAAATTTCAAAAGAACCTAATTCACCCCCCCCCCCCCCCCCACTCTTAGGCACAATTCTTACTTACACTAAAGTCCATAGAAGTTAATAAGGCCACTAGTCGAATTGCCACAAGTAAAGAAGGAAATTAATGTGAAGTGGGTGTACAGAGTAAAGCTGAATTTAAGAGGAGAAATAACCAGACATAAAACAAGACTTGTAGCCATATGATTTCTTCAGAAAGAAGGAGTCAACTTTGATGAAGTTTTTGCACCAGTTTCTAGAATAGAAACAATCGGTTGGTTATTACTCCAGTGAATATATATAACTGGTATATGTGTCAGATGGATATGAAATGTGCTTTTATGAATGACCCCTCAGATGAAGAGGTTTATTAAGCACAACCAATTGGGTTTGTGAAGCAAGGCCAAGAAAGCAAAGTATACAGGCTGCATAAACCCATGTATGGACTCAAGCAAGCTCCAAGGGCTTGGAATAAGAAGATAGATGGTTTTCTAAGAGAGAAAGAATTTGTAAAGTGCACAACCGAGCATGGAGTATATGTCAGAAAAAGCAGGAGTGAACTACTTATACTATGTTTTTATGTCGATGACCTGTTAATAACAAGTAGTTGCAATAAGGAGATCAAAGACTTCAAAAGTGATCTAAGCAAGAAATTCAAAATGTCTGACTTGGGAAATATTTCATACTTCCTTGGTATAGAATTCTACAAGAGTAGTAGAGGTCTAATGATGTATCAAAGAAGATATACAAGTGAGATACTCAAAATATTTGATATGGAAGAGTGTAATGAAACCTCGACACCTGTTGAACCAAGAATGCAATTGTCGAAAGACTCATATGAAGATGACGGTGATTCAACTCTGTACAAAAGACTCGTTGGATAACTAAGATACATTTGTTACACAAGGCTTAATCTAACATACAATGTAGGTATGGTAAGTAGATTCGTACAGAGGCCAAAGATATCATACCTAGAATCCATAAAGAGGATATTAAGGTATCTCATGGGAAATCTCGACTATGACATCTTGTTTCATGCAGCAAATGAAATTAAAGAATGCAAACTAGTGTGTTACACTGACTCAAGTTGGTTTTGTGATGTCGAGGATAGAAAATCCACAGTTGGTTATGTGTTTATGCTAGGTGGTGCACCAGTTGCTTGGAGTTCAAGAAAGGAACCAGTAATAGTGATGTCTTCATGTGAGACTGAGTAGATAGTTACCTCTCTATGTGCATGCCAAGCAACATGGATGGTTAATTTGGTCAAATAAATTACAGGGAAGAATCATGGGGAATTGATCATGAAAATCGACAACATGTCTGCTCTCAATCTGGCAAAGAATCTAATAGCACATGGAAGAAGCAAATACATCAAAATGAGGTTCCATTATCTTCAAGAGCAAGTAGAAAATGGGAAGCTGAACTTGGAACACTATAGAACTGAGAATCAAATTGCATACGTCATGAAGAAGGTTAGGCAAGTTGAATTATTCAAGAGATTGAGAACTATGATGAATGTAGAAAACTTAGACACAATGAATTACTTGGTGTGTTAAATATATAATTATTTGTGTCTCGCATAATGTAAATTTTGATACATTCTAAGTAGTGTGCATTCGACGGAGTCGAATAGAGTCTGTATTAATTGTATTCGACAGAAAGTCAAATACAACTTGTTGAAGTTTATGTTTGTTAGTTACTTTGATAATTACTTAATGGGCAAGTAATCTTATTATAAATAAGGATGTACCCTAATATTTTAAGTGTGTTGAATAAGAGAAATTCAATGAGAATAAATGCAGAGAGAAACTCTATAGAATTTGATCCATCTTCTTCCTCATTCTCCCAAAACCATAATTTCTCCTTTCTTCCCAATTCACTTTCATAGATTTTTTTTCTTCTCAAATCATTATGCATAAGATTCACCTTGAAACCAAGAAGTGGTTAAATCACTCAAGTAAAGAGTGAGTAACGAGAGGAACAAACAATCAAAAAGATTGATTCTTGTTGAATCAAGATTCAAGATTGATTCAAATTATCTTCAAGAATGAGATTAAGTCCAACTAAATAAGACAATAACTAAATTAATTTAAAATTCTTCTTCATAATAATTTTTCTTCTCTTACAACTAATAAGATGTGTGATAGGTCTAGATTGTTTTTTATAAGAAAAGTACAATCAATGAATGAAAGATTATTATTACCTTTATTAGAAGAAAAAAACATGAACAAAAAAAATTAAAAAAGAAATAGTTAGAACAATGACAATGAGCACAACAAATACACAATTAAATTAAAAACGTTATTATGTCTATATTACCTTCCACTAAATTACCACACTTATTTTTCCTCTTATTTTTTATTAATTAACTAAATTTATTTAATAGTGGGATATGTAATAATAATAAATATAAAAATATAACAAAATAAAATTACTCTTAATTTATACACTAACTTTAAAGTAACATAACAACTTTAGAAAAGAAAAAAACATAAAAGTTATAAGAAAAAATTAACAAACAATACCAAAAAAAAATATAAAAACAGACCACATTAAAAATAATAATGAGGTTAACACTATTTTTTTATATTTTAGTTTCATGAACAATAAATTAATCTAAAATAAATAATTTAAAATGAAGAAAGTGAGGAGGAGGATGATGAATTTAAACAAAACATAAAATAAAAGTAAAAAAATTAGAAGAATTAAGAGAATATAGTAACTAAAATGGTAAAAATATAATGCATTAAAGTTGCTAAGTTTAAGATATCTATCTAGGTAGTCGAAATATCTATCTTCAGTGTTGGATGAGATGGTCGTGTAAGATCTCGATCAGAACACATAGACTGACCAGTGATAGACGTCAGAGGGACGGGTTGGTAACTCACCACAACGGTTAAAGAGGAAGCCCTAGGATCGTCTGAAGGTTACAAAATTATGATTTATCTGTTACAGCGTTCCTTCATGAATTATTTGAAAGTTACGACATGTATCATTGATGGACGGTTGTAATCGTTGCTTAACTAATGGTCATCAAACCATTACTTATGGCCATAATTAAGTGAGTCTCTAAGGATGCATGGAAGGAATAAAAATATGGCTAAATTACAATTTTGGTCCCCTTATTTTGTCTAATTCACGAAATTAGTCTCCCTATTTTAAATTTAAACTGTTTTGGTCCCTTTATTTTAAACTCAAAAAGTTTTAGTCCCCTTTTAATTATTTTTTCATCGAAAATCGACGAAATTTTTTCTTTTTAACTTATATTTTTATCTACAAAGTTCAATAATAAGTTTATATGCGATAATTTGTTATATTTTAGATGTAAATTGTCTTTTAAAAAAATGAAAACATCGTTAATTTTAACTTTAAAAAAATGAGAGCGGGACCAAAACTGTTTAAATTTAAAATAGAGGGACCAAAACTGTTTAAATTTAAAATAGGAGGACCAATTTTGTGAGTCAAGTAAAATAGGGGGACCAAAACTGTAATTAAGCCCAAAAATAACAATATAAGTATGATATCAAAGCAGAGAGAAAATGACAACAACTGGGTGAGAGCAATATGAGAACAATATGCGTGTAAGATTCAGGGATCCCAAAAATGGAACTGATCACCTCATCCTCTCCTATACCAATTACTAGACATACTAACCAGTCATTTGTGATCATCACATACACACTAACCAGTTATTTGAGACCTTCTCTGACTAGTACTAGCAAGGTTAACCTTTTAATGTTTTTAGCAAGAATATTTAGCGTCAACTGCCGAGCTCCAGTAAAACTCTCCCGACCACACAAATCCTATCTAAATAACCATTTTCTCATATGGAGTTCAGTATGACATCATATCCTCTATCAACTACAAGTTACAATGATACAACAGGATATAGTTTAAAAGCCATAAGGCACCGACAAAGGTAGCTTTGTTTTATCATAAATTTTGGTGGGAAACTATAGGAATCATCCGTAATTCCATTTGGAACCGGAGATCTAGGAATCGAATGGGAATGTGAGGATCAACAAAAAAATCTAGTGGTTGAAGACGGAAGGACTCTCGTTGTCGGCTCGAATTCTATGCGAATCTAAAATGACGTCGTCTTCACCGTCGTCAGTGTGGTGAACATCAAGGGGAATCTTGTCCAAGCTCTCCTTCATATCGACAATGGTTCTCCCTGTGATTTAAGACCCTAAATCAAATCAACATATGAGTTTAGGAAGATATTGAATCCATTGTTGTTGTTGAATATATGACTCAAGAAAAGCTACCCCCACTGCAGTTTGCGATGGATCTTGCCAACAAAAATGGTCGAATGTAATTCTTACGGTGTCGCCTATGGCAATTGGCAACTGTGATGAAGATGGGTACTAGCATTCATATAGAAATAGCACACACTGACCTCATCAGGAGCAATTTCAAAATAAGAGGATAATGTTGTGAAGGTTGTCACCATGATACAAAACAACCGTGCCAACTCAATGTCGAGTATGACGATAAGGTTTGCTATTGTAGCTCGGCGATTTAAGATGAGACGTAAATCACGGTGTTGACACCATGATACCGCCATGGAAATCTAATTATTTCTTGCACATTTCATATCCTATCAAATCTATGTTTCAAAATTCGTTTTAGAATAATATGGTTTACCAGATTGACTGTTATGAAATCATTGAAAGACAGTTCTTGAGACAAATTTCAGTTTCGTTAATTGTCAGCTAGTTATCCTATCCAACTGGTTTTGTTTATTTATCATTGCTAGCGTACATTGGAACAGTAACCCATGTTGTAGGTTGGGTTTTGTAGAAGAATAAAATATGAATTGGACAAGGTTCTAGGGTGTGAGCAGAGTCATGTTAGCATTTTGAGTCACAAATGTAACATTTAAGGTGTTAGTGTCATTATTTTAATTAGTCAAGACTTAAAGGGATCAAATTAATATAACACTAAATTTGTGGCTAAAAGCATAAATGTCATGAAAGGTCAAGTTATTGCGTGGATACTGTAAGTCAATATCTAATTTAATGAGGATTCAAATTAAAATATTGAAAATTAAAATAACCACAAGGTTATTTAAATGAGTTATGATCCCCATTTGTAAAGGACGAACAAAATAAGATTTATGAGGTTTTTTCTCTTCATTTCCATAAGAGGAGATTTAAGGAACCTTAAGAAATTTTACAAATCAGAAGATCATATACCCAGAACCTTCAACAATTTTAATGACAAATTCAGGTATACTTCTGATTTCATTCTCTAATTGAATTCTGGTATGAATTTAAGTCTGTATTTGAGTTCAATTTCTTCTTGATTTAACACTTGAATATTCACATTAGCGGCTCACTGTTTGTAAATTGTTTTGAAACTTAAATTCCATAGTTGAATTGAAATACAATCACCGTGAATCCTTATTTTTTTTATAATTGAAACTTAGATATTTTTCATAGTATAGTTTATATAATTTACAAAGCAACAGTAAACAAAAATTTTGTTTTTATTTAGCATAGTAATTGCTTTACATCATGGATTCACTGTGTCTAAAGCTATTGTTAATTGAAGGCGTTAATTTATTGATGGCATTTTTATAAACTATTATGCCTATATGTATTCAGATAAACAAATGTGAGATTTACAATGTCCTGTTAATATGTTATAATAGAATTAAACTAAGAATAATGTTGCATACTTACTGTATGTCACACACAATTTAGAGTCACACTTATTTAGAATCTATGTTTAATTTTATTTATTTATTAAAACAAGTTATGTTGATAAATAAATAAATAAATTTTGTTAAATTTGTTTTTATTATCATTATTAATATATGATATATTATTTGTTATTGTTTTGTTGTGTTTCGCATAAAAAATTGAATAAACTTTGGTTCAATTTTGTTCGAATTTAGCTAAAAAAATATTTTTATACAGTAATTTAACATTTTTTAAGTAAGTAGTTGAAATGAAAAAGTCGTCAAAGCGACTTCTTTTATAATAATTATTTATGAAAAATGTTAAATATTTTTATGGTTTATGTGTATGTTTGTCCATGGGAGTATCAATTGACCCAAAGGAGAATTGGTGGTTGGCCGGTTTTCATACGCGCCTGTGATGGTAAACATATGATAATTTTGAGATCCTACATGTAAATAATAAATCAATCAAAAGAGAGGTTTATTATTCTACATGTTTTTATTATCAATGTTTGGTCGTTACGATAAAAGTACCACTAACAGTCGATATTACTATTCAAAGACTTGATATTGGTGGTGCGCTGGGTATCTTGAGATGGGTTATGCCTTTATTTGAACAACATTGATGATTTGGTTTTTGTTTGTGTGAGTATATTTAAAATGTTTGTTTTTTGTTCTTTTTTCAGCTACAATTGCTTGAATATATGCAAATATGAATAAGGTTCAGGTCCTGAATATGACAGATTTTAAGGATTGGAATGAAAACATTGAAATTGTTCTTGGTTGCATGGATCTTGACCTTTCATTAAGAATGAGGCAACCTCCTTCTCCTATGGAATTTGGTACCTCTAAACAGAGGAAAGATTATGAGAAGTGAGATTGCTCCAATCGCATGAGTCATGGTTTGGTTTGTTCTGAGGTCAATTTAGCTTTAATACCTGGACACACTTGGTGGTTAGACTCTGGTGCAACTACTAACATCAGTATTTCAATGAGGGGTTTCCTGAACTACCGGAAGCCAAATGATGTTGAAAGATACATCTATGTTGGAGATGGCAAGTCGGTGGAGGTGGAATCTATATGGCACTTTAAATTATTAATGTGTGTCAGATTTTATTTGGATTTGAAAGACACTTTTGTGGTTCCGTCATTTAGACGGAATTTGATTTCAGTTTCTTATTTGGATAAATCAAGTTATTTTTGTTCATTTGTAAACAATATGTTCAAGCTGTCTTTCAATTCAAATATTGTTGGGACTGGTTCACTTGTGGGTCATGATAATCTATATTTGCTTGACACAATAGCTACTTATGGTGAATCCTTAAATGTGAAATCACGTGGTACTAAGCGTAAAATTGAGGATAACAATTCAGGAGCATTATGACACAAACGCCTAGGTCACATCTCTAAAAATAGAGTTGAGCGACTAGTGTCAGATGGAATTTTGGATTCCATTAACTTCACAAACTTTGATGTTTGTGTTGAATGCGTTAAAGGAAAACATACCAAAACAAAGAAATTTGGCGCATATAGAGCTACAAATGTCTTAGAATTGATACATACATACATCTGTGGACCGTTTTCGGCACCTTCTTGAAATGGTCAATAATATTTTATATCATTCATAGACGATTATTCTAGATATGCATACATATTTTTTATAGATGAAAAGTCTCAGTCATTGGATGTGTTCAAATCGTTTAAGGCTAAAGTTGAGAATCAACTTGACAAAATAATTAAGAAAGTCAAATTCGACCGTGGCGGTGAATGTTACGGTAGATATGATGGTTCAGGTGAACAACGTCAAGGCCTTTTTCCAAATACCTAGTGGAATGTGGAATCATCCCCAGTACACCTGTCGCTACTGTGAAAATCGAGGTCGGCAATGACAGAAGAGTCGCCACCGTGCGTTATTTATCCCAAGAGAGGGAAAGGAAACGCTCAGAGAAAACCTAACGAAAAGAGGGATAAGATCGGTCATCGCAACCAAATCTCGGGTTTGGGAGTCGGTTACGCAAGGGGAAGGTATTAGCACCCCTCACGTCCGTCGTACTCGACGGGATCCACGCTTGTTGTCTAGTCTAAAATGATAATTGAAACTATCTAACTACAGGCTTGAGGACAAAAGAAAAAGAAAGTGACTCGGCAAAGCAACGGCGCCTTGTGCCTACGTATCTCATCTGAAATGAGAAGTCAAAGTCAATGTAGTTCGGCTAACTATGGGTAAAAAAGGGGGAAGGTTGCTCGCCAAGACATCGCGTCTTGTGCCTACGTACTTTCATCTGGTACGAAAGATCAGAGCAAACGTAGTTCGGACTAACGAGGGAACACGGGTTTGTTCAACTGTTTTTTTTAGGCCCGAGTAGGGTTAATTAGTAGTTCTAGCAGTTGGTGTAAGCAGCTCGACCATTGGAGACTTAGGTGTTACCGTTTGCGATAAAACTAAAAGTTAAAGACACTCTTTTTATCTGAAAAGATTTTCCTGATTAAGATCTCGAAGGATGAAAAAGGTTTGAAGTATTTTTGTGTTTTTTAGAGAAGAAGTGTTTTGAATTGGAGTGTTTATAATGCATGTTGTACCAAAGTCTAAAACCTAGGATCGAATGCGTCGCATATCGCCCTAAGGACGTATACTAAACACTCTAGGCAATTGAGAGGTGGTCCCACAATCACCATTTCCCAAGTATAAGGCTCATGGCACAACATCCATTATCTTTATTAAGTGTCTTATGATTGTTTTGAGATGAGAAGAGAAAGGACACTAAAAGGGGGACTAAATCCAAGCCTAAAGTTGTCATGCAATGGTGATCCTAAGATTGAGATAAAGGAAATGCTACCTAATATTATCATACATGGTTAAGATCCTAATGTCTAACATAATCTCCCTTTAGAGATTAGAGGTCCTAAGGGAAAGGAGACAAAGAAACAACAGGAAACAAAATAAACATGCAAGGATACAAACATGGAATGCAAATAAAGGAGGAAATTGTGTGGGGTAAAGACCACCACAAGCTCATCTCAACCTCAAGCAACAATATTATAAATGAAAGAGATAAAAGGGGACAAGAAAAACATCAATAGAAACATACAAGATCATCAAAAGTGGGATGAAATGGCCTAAACCAAACAACATCAACCATTATGCCATAAAGCAAAACAACATGAAAAGAGAAAGTAAAAGAATCCTAACTCAAAGAGGGGCTAGAACAAGAGAAGAAAACAACAAGGTATTCCCCAAACATCATTCAACCAAGGCATCATCATGATTTGTGCAAAAGATGCAACAAAAGTGTCCTCATGGTTCACCATTCAATTCATGTTTCAAATACCTCCAAAGGAGGGAACTTAGACAAACCTACATGGTGTTCAAAAATCCTTGTATAGCAAGGGGAATTAAATAAAAGCTCTCAAAATAAAAAGCAAGTGAATCACAAGGAAATGCAAGCAATATCCCAAAGGAAAGCAAACTTGTTTCACAATGAAACCCTAATTGGCAACTCAAAAGTCAACAACCAAATGAACAAGCAAAATACAATGTAATGACCTAAAAATGAGCAAGCATCATCCTTAACATGTTAACAACATGAAACAATAGGCATTGAGAGCTAAAAGGATCTAAAAATGTCATATCCAAGTCAAACTAGGTCAAGATGTATGTATGAACTTCCCTTTGGGTAACTTGACTTGCAAGTTACTCTAAAAATAGGAAAATGATTCCAAAATTATCAAATAAAATGCAAGAAGCTCATAAATGTGTTGGCAACCAGGGGCCAAAAGATTGCAATCAAAATCACTTCACAACATCACCATAGAAATTGATTCACAAGGGTGCTCCATTGTGAAGGAGGATTGTTTAGGGTCAAATGAAAGGCATCAAAAGTAAACTCAAAAGTCAACCAATCAGGGGAAAAATGGTCCTAAAAAATTCTTCAACTCATCATTGATATGAGGATTGAATCTTATTCATTGGATCAAAAGGAAATGAGAGAAATAAAATCAAGAACAAAACATGTCAAGATTTAAGTTACATAAAACACTTCCAATGTTAAATCCCTTTTTTAATTGAAAAATAATTCATAAAATAAAATAAAAATTTCTAAAAATAAGAGGACATCTCAAAGATTCTAAAACATATTTTTTTGGGATTTTATCATACTTGGAAGTATTTTAAAATAAATTAAAGCTAAACAAAAATAAAATAAAAGACAAAAAGAAAATAAAAAGAAAATAAAAGGTTGGGGGTGCAAGAAGCAGCCTAGAAGCGCTGAAATGCAAAGGCCCAACAAGAGAGGGTGCCAATAGCACACCCAGCCCAACAGAAATGAAAAAAGAAATAAAAACATGGAGATTCAGTGTAGCGTGGTCAAACAAGGAACATGGTGGAAATCAACCAGGCGCGCTTGATCAAATGGTAATCAGATCAAGAGGCTCACATTGTGCCAACTCATTTAATGAATTTCTCAGCTTGGTTCAGTGTGTGTGGTCAAAGCAAGAACATGTTGGGTCTTAGTCTGGGACGTTGAAATGAAAAGTAAGCAGATCAAGAGATTGGGAACACGTCCACGTGGCCCAGGTGAGATTTAAAATATGGAGGGAGAACCAGACGCCGGAACCACTATTCCGGTCGTCTTCTCCAGCATGCTATCATCATCCCTTCACGGCCAAAAACCCAGAATCATCAAAACTCAACCAAAATCAACAAATAAATATTGAAAACTCATCTACTCTTCAAGAGGATCATGAATACATGGTTGATTTTCAAAGAAAGCGCTTAAATAAAACAAAACAAAGAAAAATAGAAAACATGCTCAAATGAAAAAGTTCACAAACGATCATCAAATCAATCCAGAATCCATCTATGATAAGCAAGGATTAAAAAGACATAAAAATGGCGTGTTAAAAGTGCTTGAACAGAGAGATATTTTGAAAGAAATAAACCTAGAAAATAAGCTTCCTCAGAGCTCAGTGTGTTATCAAAGCTTGTAATAAGTTGCCCATAATCGTTCTATGAGTCTCAAGGAGTGTTTTGGGATGTTTTGTTTTGATGGAAACTCAGTAAAACTGGAAAACAATTTTTGACTTTTTTTCTTGTTTTTTCTCAATCTGTTCCTGCTCTCATGTTCACAAAAACCACTTCTGAAGGCATGGGAAGAATCATGGGATTAAATATGTTGGATTCAGATTGAAATAGGGTCCAATTCTGTTCTCTTTAAGCCCAATTGGATTTTCACTTTTTCACTTGTGGTCATTTAAATAGTGCACGAAATTCACTTTGACTAGCTGTAAAAATGGCTCATTTGGCTTGCATCTGAAGTTGGTGGATCAAAGGGCTGAGAATGACTCCTTGGCTTGGTCTTATGGCATGTTTTTGATGTGTTGCTTAATCTTGAAGAAACCATGAAAATGACCACCAAAATGCACTCAAACCCCAAATCCAAATATGGAAATATGTTTCAAATGTGTTTAGCACTCAAAATATGCACAAAGTTGGTACAACATGTTTTCAAATGAATTAAATTTGATTTTTTTTCCTTTTTAAGCCTTTTTCATGGAAATTCAATTAGGGATTCTTCCATCCAAGTCAAACCTTTGATGCCTTGATGTTTGATTAAGCAAATGACCCCATTTGGAGAAAGTTTGATGTTGGAAAGATTTCCATTTGAAGTGTGCAAAGTGGTGAAAATGACCTATAATGAAAATGACCTGTAATCCTGCTTTCGCAAAATACCCCTGCCTTGCAAGCCTCATAACTTGAGTTCTACATATCAGATGAAGAACTTCTAGTACTATTTGGAAAGCTAATATCATGAGGAACAACTTTAATATTCATAAAAAGTTTAGGAGAAACATCCTTCTAGGTCAAAAATGGCTTGGGAGTTGGTTGACTTTTGTTGACCAAAATCACATTCATATGAGGACCTGTAACTTGTCTGCATCATAACTTGAGTTCTATAAATCCAATCAAGGACTTCTAGTAATCAAAAGAAAGCTAAGAACATGCTCTACAAGTTTCATGTTGGTCAAAAGTTGAGATGAGACTTGTATCTTGAGATAGGTGGTCTTGAAGTTAGGCACTAAATAAGGGATTTTACACTGAGAACCCTAATTCAGTCACTCCTCACACTCTTGATTCTTGATGAATTGATCTTGAAATGATATCCCATGTATCTTAACACAACATTCCATGACCTTAAAGACTTGGAATTGAGTCTTAATCTCCTTCAATTTCACAATTGACTCAGGGTTGACCAAATAAAAACCCTAATTGCACCATCTTCAACTGTAGCTCTTCACACTTGGTATAAACACTTGAATAAACTCCAAAATGACCCTCAAGGCCTCCAATGAGATTAAATGATCATCTCTTTTCATAACCCTGGGCTTGTGATCCTCACATGGTCTTCAAATGGCCTCCAAGACAAGAGGTGAACCTCATACACTTATCTGCTTATCCAAAGGGCTTTGACTTGTCTCTGATGATGATAACCCCCCTGTTGACTTGAATACAACCTCTTGATTAGGCTTAGAAACCTTGGCACATTCCTCTTGTTGCACACACATCTCTTGATCCCCTGTAAAAATGTAAAATGCTATGCAATGCAACATGCTAGAACAATGAAATGAAACATAAACCAAGTAAAGAAAAGGTTGGGTAAATTTTGGGGTACAACAGCTGCCCCTATTCAAGCGACTTGGACCTGACTGGGTGAAAAGCGAACGACTTTCACACAATCAAGGTAAAAGACGATTGAATACCAACGAACCCAGAAATTTGCCAACCGCAGAAATAAAACCTCTGACATCGCCGTCAGGCGCCTACATCAAGTAGAATATCTGACTTCGCCGTCAGTCATCAACCAAGTAAACATCTGACCCTGTCGTCTGTCATCAATCAAGTAAACATCTAACCTCGCCGTCAGTCATCAATCAAGTAAACATCTAACCTTGCCGTCAGTTATCAATCAAGTAAACATCTGACCTCGCCGTCATTCCTCAAAATAATTTGTAAAAGCACTTGACTTTGCGGTCAGAATTCCACATAAAATTGGTAAAACGCATGACCTCGCCGTCAGTCCTCAAAATCATCTGACTTCGCCGTCATTTCACAAAATAACCTGACTTCGCCGTCAGCTCTCAAAACTATCTAACTTTGCCATCAGCTCTCAAAACTATCTGACTTCGCCGTCAATTCTCAAAACTATCTGACTTCACCGTCAGTTCTCAAAATCATCTGACTTTACCGTCAGTCATCAAAAGCATCTGACTTCGCCGTCATTCCTCAAAATAATCTTCTGACTTCGCTGTCAATTTCTCAAAATCACCTGACCTCGCCGTCAGCTCTCAAAATAAACTGACTTCGCCGTCATTTCCCAAAATCATCTAACTTCACTGTCAGTTCTCAAAATAATCTAACTTCGTCGTCAGAATTCAAAACAATCTGACTTCGCCATCAGTTCTCAAAACAATCTGACTTCACCGTCAACTCTCAACACAATCTGACTTCGCCGTCAACTCTCAACATCATCTGACTTCGCCGTCAACTCTCAACATCGCCTGACTTCGCCGTCATTTCTCAAAATTATCTGACTTCGCCGTCAGCTCTCAAAATCATTGGTAAAAGCATCTGACATCACCGTCAGGCCTCGACATCAAGTCGGTAAAAGCATCTGACCTCACCGTCAGGGTGAAGAAATCCATCGGGGAAATATGAACTTGAATAAATAGACTTTGTTTGAGAGAATGATAAGATGAACACATCTGTCAATGATCTTGCTGGAGGCCTAGATACCACACAGGCTTGAGAAATATACTGATAATTGTTGGAGATGCACCTGAAAACAAAGAGGTAACAACCTGGCTTATGTTTCACATGCACATGTTTGAATATGGCATAATGCTCCATACGAAATGGAAATGTTACGCGTTTAGGAGGATGCTATGCATGATGCAAATGTAAAGGAACCACTTCAATAAAATAAATGCTGAAGAAAGGAAAACAACTCCGTTGGGGGTAGACTAGGCACGCCTAGTGCCAACGGACTCATGCTGGGGAATACAAGCCTTGGATGGCCTCCGAGATAACTTTCGGGTAAAGATGCTCTGCTAAGCACAAATCCACTCCGCTGGGAATCAAAATCAAACTCTGCTGAGGAAAGCGCCCTAGATGGCCTACCAGAATATAACTCTTCTGTGAAACAAATAACTCGGCTAGAGACAACAACTCCACTCTATTGGGGAAATCAGCCTTGAACGGCCTTCCAGAATATAACATTCCAGGGAACAGACAACTCTGTTGGGAACCAAGGCGGATTACTGAAGGATGGCTTTATTCTGTCAGAGATTCCGCTCTGCTGAAGATTTAATCCACTATCTGTTAGGGATTATAAATAAGATCTACTGGGGAATCATCCCAAGCTCCCTCTCTGGAGAATGAATAATCTCAGGGAAGAAAACCACTCCACTGACTTGGTTGGGGATTAGGTAAGGAAGGAATAAGCAACGACCTCTGCTTGGGGAAACTGAGAAATAAACTCAAGAATAACAACTTCCGCTTGAGGAATGAGTTAATAACCTAGACTTTTGAGGGGAAAGGAACCAATCGTTCAGACTCTGTGGGGAAAACGAAATTTTGCATTCATTCCACTGTGGCACATACAACCACCATAGAACGACTCAACTATGACTCGCGTGACTTCGACGCCTTTCCGATGCTTCGTCTTCTGAAGAGATTGATTTGGATGGATGACTCTCGAGTTTTCCCATAATCCACTATGCTTTGAAGATCTACGCGCGGACCGCAGTCGTTTGCTTTTCAAATCCCTAACTTTTGCCTGAATCGCCCTTGCGGGTTTTCGATTCACCAGGATACCCATTTTTGCCAAAGTCTCCTTTTCAGGTTTTCAACTTTGCGGGTTTACATTTTTTCTTTTTATCCCTAATTTTTGCCCAAACCTATCTTTTTATGGTTCGCCGGGATGCCCCATTCTTGCCTGGATTTTCTTTTTCTTTCCAGCGGGTCTATTTTTAAGCAAAGTATCTTTTGACTGCGTCCGTATTCACGGGGGACGTAAAATCTTCACCATCCATGGTTGAAAGTAGCAAGGCTCCTCCAGAGAAGACTTTCCTCACAACATACAGACCTTCATAATTGGGAGTCCATTTGCCCCTGTGATCGTTCTATGGTGGGAGAATCAGTTTCAACACCAAATCACCTGCCTGAAAGCTTCGAGGATGCATCTTCTTATCATAGGCTTTCTTTATCCTGCTTTGGTATAGATGTCCATACGCAAGAGACGCCAACCTCTTCTCATCCATCAAACTGAGTTGATTTAGCCTGTTCTTCACCCATTCTGCTTCTTCTAGCTTGACGTCATCCAGAACTCTCAAAGATGGGATCTCGACCTCTAATGGCAGGACAACTTCCATGCCATATACCAACGAGAAAGGAGTTGCCCCAGTTGAAGTATGCACTGAGGTACAATATCCATGTAGAGCAAAAGGCAACATCTCGTACCAATCCTTATAAGTCACAACCATCTTCTGCACTATCTTCTTTATGTTTTTGTTGGCCGCTTCCACAGCGTCATTCATCTTCAGACGATAAGGAGACGAATTATGATGCTCAATCTTAAAGTTCTGGCACAACTTCTTCATCATCTTGTTATTCAGATTGGAACCATTATCGGTAATAATCCTCTCAAGTATCCCATAGCGGCAGATGATGTCTCTTTTGATGAACCGGGCTACAACTTGCTTGGTGACATTAGCATAGGAGGCTGCTTCGACCCATTTGGTGAAATAGTCAATAGCCACTAAGATGAAACGATGCCCATTGGATGCAGTCGGCTTGATATTTCCAATCATTTCAATGCCCCACATGGAGAAAGGCCATGGAGATAACATGACATTCAAAGGATACGACGGCACATGAATCTTGTCGGCATAGATCTGACATTTGTGGCATTTCTTGGCATACTTGAAGCAATCGGACTCCATAGTTAACCAATAATACCCTGCTCTCAACAGCTTTTGAGACATGGCATGCCCACCTGCATGTGTTCCAAAGGCTCCTTCGTGGACCTCTTCCATAAGCAAATTCGCTTCTTTTTCGTCCACACATCTTAGCAGCACTAAGTCAAAGTTCCTTCGATAGAGTACACCATCTGGATTCAGGTAGAAGTTACCAGATAACCTCCTCAAGGTTTTCTTATCCCGGGCCGATGCCCCAGGCGGATACTCTTGATTCTTGAGAAAGTTTTGGATGTAGTAATACCATGGCTTGCCATCAGAAGCTTCTTCTATTGCGAAAACGAATGGAAGCCTATCGAGGTGCGAGATATCAATTCTTGGTGCATCGTTCCAGAAGTTCACTTTGTACATTGAAGATAGTGTAGCCAAGGCATCTGCCATCTGATTTTCTGCTCTCGGCACATGGTGAAACTCTACACGATCGAATAAAGGTAGCAATATTCTTGCATAATTCATATAAGGGATCAGATTTGGTTGGCGCGTCTCCCACTCTCCTTTGATCTGGTTGACCACTAGAGCTGAATCACCGTAGACATCAAGGTTCTTGATTCTCAAATCGATTGCTTCCTCGATACCCATGATACACGCTTCATATTCGGCCTCGTTGTTTGTACAGGGAAATGTCAACCTGGAAGTGAAGGGTATATGCGTCCCATGGGGGTTGTAATGATTCCCCCAATTCCACTGCCGTAGGAGTTAACAGCACCGTCAAAGATCAACTTCCACTGGGAACCCAACTCAGGACCTTCGTCCAGCAACGGCTCATTACAATCTTTCATCTTCAAGTACATAATGTCTTCGTCAGGAAAATCAAACTTCATTGGTTGATAGTCGTCAATTGGTTGCTCTGTGAGATACTCTGACAGAACACTCCCTTTAATAGCTTTCTGAGACACATACTGAATGTCGTATTCTGTCAGAACCATCTGCCATCTAGCAATCCTTCCTGACAGTGCTTGCTTTTTAAATACGTACTTAATCAGATTCATCTTTGAAATTAACATGGTTGTATGGTTTAGCATATACTGCCTTAGGCGTTTGGCGGCCCAAGCCAGTGCACAACAAGTTGTCTCCAAAATTGAGTATCTAGACTCACAGTCTGTGAACTTTTTACTCAAGTAATAAATTGCATGCTATTTTCTTCCAGTCTCGTCATTCTGACCGAGAACACAACCCATGGAATTCTCAAGAACCGTTAAGTACATTATCAACGGTCTTCCAGCCACCGGGGGCATTAGTATTGGAGGTTCCTGCATATACTCTTTTATTTTCTCAAACGCTTTCTGACAATTCTCATTCCAAACGACCGCCTGATCTTTCTTTAATAACTTAAATAATGGCTCACAAGTGGCTGTGTGGTGAGATATGAACCGAGCGATGTAGTTCAATCTACCTAAGAAACCACGAACTTGTTTCTCGGTCTTTAGTGCTGGCATTTCTTGAATTGCTTTGATCTTTACAGGATCAACCTCTATACCTTTCTCACTGAAAATGAACCCCAACAACTTTCCTGACCGCACGCCGAAAGTACACTTGTTTGGATTCAGCCGAAGTTTGAACTCCCTCAATCTCTCAAACAGCTTTAGAAGATTCACCAGATGCCCCTCCTCTGTTTGGGACTTCACAATCATATCATCGACATATACTTCAATCTCATGATGAATCATATCATGAAAGAGAGTCACCATAGCTCATTGATAAGTTGCCCCTGCGTTCTTCAAACCAAAAGGCATTACTTTATAGCAGAACGTCCCCCATGGCGTGATGAAAGTCGTCTTCTCCATATCTTCCGGTGCCATCTTAATCTGATTGTAACCCGAAAAATCGTCCATGAAGGAAAACACTGAGAATTGTGCGGTGTTATCAACAAGCACGTCAATATGAGGGAGCGGGAAATCATCCTTTGGGCTCGCTTTATTCAGGTCCCTATAATCAACACACATCCTGACTTTGCCGTCCTTCTTAGGCACGGGCACGATGTTTGCAACCCACTGAGGGTAATTGGTCACAACAAGGAATCCAACGTCCAATTGCTTCTGGACTTCTTCTTTGATCTTCACTGCCATATCAGGCCTAGTTCTTCTCAATTTCTGTTTAACAGGAAGACACTCTTCTCGAAGAGGAAAACGATGAACTACAATATCAGTGTCGAGTCCAGGAATATCTTCATATGACCAAGAAAAAACATCCTTATACTCTTGGAGTAACTCAACCAGTCTTCGCTTGACATCACTTTGCAGCGCGACCCCTATTTTGACTTCCTTCTTATCTTCCTCAGTTCCCAGGTTGATGACTTCAACTTCCTCCTGATGAGGCAAGGTGATCTTCTCCTCTTGTCTCAACAGTCTAGCAAGCTCTTTTGGTAAGTCTTCGTCTTCATCGATCTCTTCTTCTGCTTGAAAGATCGGATTGTCAAAGTCATACCGAGTCATAGACGAGTCTGAGTCGATGGTATCTGAAATGTGTAACCTGCAATGATGATGATTTTATGCTTAAATGATATGCAAACAAACAAACACAAACCACATTGCCATTTTATTGTTAGAAAACAAAAACAAGAAAAACAAGGATCACAAAATTTTGAATGAAAAAACGCCTTTTTGATTGATAATGATAAAAGATTGTTCGCACACATAACAGATAGGGCCCTACAAAATAAAGACCACTATTCTCCAAGAAGAGCATAGGGCAATACATTAATCAAAACAAAGCAATTACTCTTCATAGGTCACAGAGATAACTTCTCCCACGGTCCAATTCTTCAAACCCTGGCCAGGGATACATGGTTTGATCCACGCATCCATGTCGCAGTCGATGTCTCCTTCCTCTTCAGATACGACATTGATTCTTTCGAAAATTATCCCACCAGTGGTGAACTGAACAGGTCCTTTGTAACACGGAGCGCTTTGTGAAGAAGACGCGTATGGGCTGTATCCCAATCCAAACTTATCTTGTTTATTGGGGACGCTCACCACTTTCCCCCATCCTTGTGCTGATCCAGATTCCACTACGGCTTGGGCTTCCTTGATTTGGACAGTCTCAAAGGCCTGACACAATGTTTCATGAATTTCACCATCGACCTCCACATATTTGAATGAAGACAGATGGCTCGCCATGACGTCTTCCTCTCCACAAACAGTCACAATATTTCCATACATCATGTACTTCAATTTTTGGTGCAAGATTGATGTCACAGCTCCTGCTGAGTGTATCCAAGGCCGACCCAAAAGGCAGCTATATGCCGGCTGGATATCCATTATATAGAACATCATATCAAAAATCTCAGGACCAACCTAAATTGGTAAAGTCAACTCCCCAAAAATGGACCTCCTTGTCCTATCCAATGCTCTGACCACCAAGTCGCTC
The DNA here is from genome assembly GCA_963859935.3 of Lathyrus sativus. Classification (NCBI taxonomy): domain Eukaryota; kingdom Viridiplantae; phylum Streptophyta; class Magnoliopsida; order Fabales; family Fabaceae; genus Lathyrus; species Lathyrus sativus. The sequence goes on along the minus strand of OZ012741.1, from coordinate 659,250,527 downwards.
GGAGTGCATGTTATCCCTCGCGTGTCTAGCTTCATGAGGGCCTTCTTGGGTAGCACATTCAGTGACGACCCAGTATCTACGAGTACATGTGAAAGAACAACACCTCTACATTCCATAGAGATATGCAAAGCCAGATTATGATTCCTTCCTTTCAGTGTCAAATCACGATCAGTGAATCCCAACCTGTTACCTGCATTGACGTGGGCCACCACCTCTTCCAACTGATTCACGGATATCTCTTGAGGTACGTAATCATTATTCAAAACCTTGAGTAAAGCATTCCTGTGAGCTTCAGAACATAACAGCAATGACAAGATGGAAATCTTTGAAGGAGTCTGTTGTAAGTGATCCACAATTTTGTAGTCACTCTTATCAAACGCATGAATTCTTCTGCGTCTTTCAGCAAAGTTTCCTCTTCTCTAGTCTGAGAACTCTCTTCAACCACCACCTTCCCTTTACCTTTGCCGGTCCCTTCTGCATTTACTTCGGGAGGTGCAAACACTCTCCCACTTCAAGTCATTCCTCCAGTTCCTACCAAATTGTCAATCGAGTCCAAGGGCGAATTCTTTAATTCTTGCTTCTGCCCGTTGCAATAGACCTCGGCCCCATAGTTCCAAGGGATCGATTTAGAGCTCTCATAGGGTATAGGTCATGCCTTTGTGAATATAATAGTTGGCTTCGCTGGAGGCGCATAAATTGTAATCGTTTTGTATGGGATGGAGATGGTGGCCACCTTGTCCTTATCTTCAACGACTACCTCTTCAACATTCTTCTCACAGATTATATCAAATTGCAATAGACCGTCATCCATCATGCGTTGTACATGGTTCTTCAGATTCCGACATCCTTCGGGACAAATCATACATTCTTCACAATCTTTCCCATAGCCCGGGAACACCCCACCTTCTAACAACTTGCTCTTCACGAAGCCTAACGGCGTCTTCAGATCCTCCATATTGGACGCCAAGTTCAGGCCTTCCTCACTGACAATAGCATTCACACCACCACCCCTACCATGATTAGGCATGGGATTTTGATCCATGTTTGACGCATCCTGATTGAAGTTGATAGCCTTATTATCAATAAGGTCTTGTACCTTGTGTTTGAAGGCTTTGCAGTTGTCGATGTGGTGGTCGGGGGTGCCAGAGTGGAAGTCACACCTAGCGTTGGCGTCATACCCAGGAGGTGGTGGGCCAGTTAGAGCTGCCATTGTCCTTTTCTGGACCAACTGCAGTTGAATTAAGTGTTGTAATAACTGAGTGTAGGGCATCGGTGGTGTGTCAAAGTGCCTGTTCATCATTCTCCCATGGTCTTGAAACTGTCGTTGGGCGTAGTTCTGTTGCTGCTGCTGTTGCGGTTGTTGTTGTTGGCGTGGTTGTTTTTGTTGAGGTTGTACCGTCGGAATGGCAATACTAGCTACTTGTGGTGGTCGTTGATAATACGGTTGTTGTTGATGTTGATTCAGATTTCTATTTCGATTGTTAAAGCTGGACACTGCATTTGTCTTGTTATCTCTCTTCTTCGCACTAAAAATCTTTCTTCCACCTCCAGATGAGGTCCCTTCCCCTGCTTGTATCTTTCCCATCTTAATATCGTTTTCGACCCTCTCGTCGATAATAATCAAATCCTAAAAACTCCCAGACATGCTACCCACTAACTTCTCATAGTAAATTCCTGGTAATGTGGCCACAAATAGATCAATTAGTTCTCTCTCCACCATGGAAGGTTGAACTCTAGCGGCAAGCTCTCGCCATCTCTGTGCGTATTCCTTAAAACATTCGTTACTCCTCTGTGATAAATTCTGAAGCTGCACTCGGTTAGGCGCCAAGTCATTGTTGTATTGGTAGTGCTTAACGAAAGCCTCTGCCAAATCCCTCCAGCTTCTGACATTAACTGTCTCTAAGCCCATATACCATTCGAGGGATGGTCCCGACAGACTATCTTGAAAGAAGTGCATCAGCAACTTCTCATCATCGGAGTACGCAGACATCTTTCGGAAATAGGAGCGAAGATGCACCCTTTGACATGTTGTTCCTTTATATTTATCGAAATCTGGAACTTTGAATTTCGGGGGAATCCTTAGTCCCGGAATTAATCCTAGGTTCGACATATCCAGACCCATAGCATTTTGGTTTTCAAGGCTTCTCATCTTTTTCCTCTATTGCCTTGAACCTTTTATCAGCGTCAGATTGCAATCCTGCCCCAAGATCTCCCAGGGAGAAGATGTCCTCTTGATCATCTTGTTCCCACTGGGGACCGTTGTTACCTTGTACAGCGCCCATTAGAACTGGGATAGGAATTCCAGTCTGGTTTCCTCCGCCCGGAGGGATAACCGTTGTTGGGATAGCATCTGCCCTTGGCGTACTGTTTTTCGCTGGAGGAGGTACAACAGTGGTTCCACCATGTAGAACCCCACTACCATCAACTCTTGACACCGGAGGTTATACCAATGTCCTCAACTGTTCTTGGTCGTTGGCTACGCCCTGCATCATGTCCATGAATTGCACCATCCTTTCACGAAATTCCTGAAGCTCGAGCTGAACTTGCTCCATAATTGTTTGTTGATTCCCCCTCGTAGAGTACCTGTGGAATGTCGGGTCTGCTATCCTGTAAACTGCTGTAAGAAAACCACATAGAGATAAGATTAATGGTCCCAAGAACACCTGCTATGGAAAATGATAAATGATAAAAAAAAATGCAGAATGCAGACATGTAAATATGTTTCAGGGAAATTTCCCCCTCGATTCTAGTTCCCAGAAGAAGAAGCGGCCATGAAAAACCCCATAGACAAGTGAACAACTCCTCGTATAATAACAAGCCAACCAACAATGTGCATACATCAGCTGAGTACAAAATAGAGATGACCTCAATCAACAAGCCTGATGATGGTCGATACATAAGAAAAACAACAAGATACAAAGAAAGATAATCAAGCTGAGTGCCGAGACTGGAAATCCTCTAGCAGCTTCCGCGTCTCAGGATGATCTGGTCTGGCGAGTAGACCCTGTATGAGTTGCTCTCTCCGGCTAATGGTGCGCTATAGACTATCAACATGGTCATCCCAGGCTCCTTTCCCAAAGCATGCTTCAAGTATGCTTCTCTTGGTGTCTGCTCTCAACCTACAATCCTTCAGGTCTGCGATAGCTTGGCTCAATCTATGCTCACTGTGATATCTGAGAGATTCTTCCACTGAGATCTTCTCGTCTTTTGCTTTGAGTTGACTCTTCAACTTGGCGGTTTGTTGTTTCAGCTTATCCTCACGCTCTTTGTTGTTAGTGAGCGTGGCGTTCCATACTGATTCAAATTTAGAGATCTCTAAGTAAGCCTTATCCAGATCCTTCTTTTTGGTAGCAAGCACACTATGGATAGTGTTCAAATCTCGGCCTATGCATTCTCTGTCGCTAGTCTCCTTTGTCAAATCTGTACCTAGTTTGTTGATAAGCTCAGTCTGTCTCTTGAAAGAATTGACAACATCAATCTTCTCGCTTCGGAGTTGAATGATTTCTTTCTCCAATTCTTCATTTGCTTTTCTCAGCTCTTCCTTCTCCACCAACACCTGATTGTATTTCTGAATTTCTACGGTAGTGGGTTCTTCTATCATGAGCGGATACAGAGGCACAACTGAAGGAAATGGCATCAATAACTTCGCAGCTCTATCATGAATCCAAGTAAGGTACGGGTCGTAAGCTCGACTGTTACTCTTCCCCAATAAAGACTTCCCCTTCCTATGGATGTTATTCCATGCATGTTTAAGTCTTCCTAAAGTCTTACCCTCCAATAAACCAGTGAGATACAGAGATTCCTGTATCTCCTCTTCCCCAGGAGGCTCCCTCAGTGCATACCCAAATTGTCTGACCAATAAAGAAGGGTTATAGTTGATGCAACCTTTCCTTCCGACTAAAGGGACGTTAGGAAATCCACCGCAACTATAAATAATATTCGTACCAAGCATGTCTCGGTCTAACCAAATAAGGTTCTCTACAAATAGACCCATTAACCTCTCCGACCATTCTGAAGTACTAGCAGTGACAACAAACGGACCCGTCTTGGGCATATGACTGACAAACCAAGCATACAACAGAGGAACAACAAGCTACATTCTTTCCTCTTTGTTTCTCATTCTTATAGTGAACAGAATGATAAACATCGCCAAGAAGAGTAGGCACTGGATTTTCTGAAGCCAGGATATGGAACGCATCTACATCCACGAAGTCTGGAAGGTTAAGAAACAAGATATACAAAGATCCAGAATGGCGCTAAACACAATCCAACAATCATCCTTAGCGCATTGCTGAGCTTTCTCAATCAAGCAAGGCAAAGGAAAACCATATATCCCAAGTCTCTAGGGTAGGAGCCAGGACATAGTCAGGAAAGACGAAGCATCTCAACTGGGCATCATAGAACTATAGGAGAGCATAGACACTAGTGATCTCATGTGCAGAGGGCTTACGGACATATCTTAATAACCTCCCATAAGACTTCCTGAAATCTTCCATTACTGCTTTTTCACCCAAGGCAATCAAACTCAACAAAGTACTAACGTTTGGAGCTGGAAACTTGTAGGCCATTGTACTCTTCAAGGGCTCCGTATCAAGATTACTAGAATAGGGAGTGAAATATGCACTTGCGACACAAATACATGTTAATGAAATGCAGATGAAAATGCAAATGCAAATGCAAACAAGGGATCAAGATTGATGTGTTGTTGGTCGAGAAAAACCAGAGCTTCGCCTTAACAAGAACAAAGTACCGACAGTAGGACCCACTAATATCAGGAATATAAATTCACACTTGCAAACCGGGTATTCTGGAAGCCAAGGTTTCTTACACAACCCAATCCCTCTCACAGGTATGGACCTATCCACTGACAAGGTTCGGCATCCTATGCGTTCATCAGCGTCACAGACTTTCTAGAAATGATGATACGTTCACCATTTCTGGTTTGGCATCATCATCTCCTGAAGAGGCCTCACTTAGCTGACTAACAAATGATCGGTTCCCAGAGTCAACAATTCTCAAATCCAAAATCCCAACCGATCCTAAGGATCTGAAAGAAAATCATCAAAGAGAATCTCGTCCGAGTGTGAATTTCATGGGGAACTGTATCTGCTAAGCAAACAGGCCCCCCAATAATCTCCACTACTAAAGCTAGGTTCATACTCAAGCCTGGGTCTGGCTAATCACTCATCGGAACTTCCCTCCCACAGCACAGCAATAATGATATATGATGCGGAAAATAAAATGCGGAAAGCAAATAAAGATAAAGCACATATGTACACACCCAAAAAGATAAACAAACAAGTGCTAGGATTGACTCGCATAAGGGATATTATTGTCCCCAATAGAGTCGCCAGCTGTTGCTATTGTGAAAATCGAGGCCGGCAATGATAGAAGAGTCGCCACCGTGCATTATTTATCCCAAGAGAGGGAAAGGAAACGCTCAGAGAAAACCTAACGAAAAGAGGGATAAGATCGGTCATCGCAACCAAATCTCGGGTTCGGGAGTCGGTTACGTAAGGGGAAGGTATTATCACCCCTCACGTCTTTCGTACTCGACGGGATTCATGCTTGTTTTCTAGTCTAAACGGATGATTGAAACTATCTAACTACAGGCTTGAGGACAAAAGAAAAAGAAAATGACTCGACAAAGCAACGGCGCTTTGTGCCTACGTATCTCATCTGAAATGAGAAGTCAGAGTCAATGTAGTTCGACTAACTACGGGTGAAAAGGGGGGAAGGTTGCTCGCCAATACATCGCGTCTTGTGTCTACGTACTTTCATCTGGTACGAAAGATCAGAGCAAACGTAGTTCGGGCTAACGAGGGACCACAGGTTTGTTCAACTGTTTTTTTTTAGGCCCGAGTAGGGTTAACAAGTAGTTCTAGCAGTTGGTGTAAGCAGCTCGACCATTGGAGACTTAGGCGTTACCGTTTGCGGTAGAACTAAAAGTTAAAGACACTCTTTTTATCTGAAAAGATTTTCCTGATTAAGATCTCGAAGGATGAAAAAGGTTTGAAGTATTTTTGTGTTTTTTAGAGAAGAAGTGTTTTGAATTGGAGTGTTTATAATGCATGTTGTACCAAAGTCTAAAACCTAGGATCGAATGCGTCACATATCTCCCTAAGGGCGTATACTAAACACTCTAGGCAATTGAGAGGTGGCCCCACAATCACCATTTCCCAACTATAAGGCTCATGGCACAACATCCATTATCTTTATTAAGTATCTTATGATTGTTTTGAGATGAGAAGAGAAAGGACACTAAAAGGGGGACTAAATCCAAGCCTAAAGTTGTCATGCAATGGTGATCCTAAGATTAAGATAAAGGAAATTCTACCTAATGTTATCATACATGGTTAAGATCCTAATGTCTAACACAATCTCCCTTGAGAGATTAGAGGTCCTAAGGGAAAGGAGGCAAATAAACAACAGGAAACAAAATAAACATGCAAGGATACAAACATGGAATGCAAATGAGGGCGGAAATTGTGTGGGGTAAAGACCACCACAAGCACATCTCAACCTCAAGCAACAATATGATAAATGAAAGAGATAAAAGGGGACAAGAAAAGCATCAATAGAAACATACAAGCGCATCAAAAGTGGGATGAAATGGCCTAAACCAAACAACATCAACCACTATGCCATAAAGCAAAACAACATGAAAAGAGAAAGTAAAAGAACCCTAACTCAAAGAGGGGCTAGAACAAGAGAAGAAAACATCAAGGTATTCCCCAAACACATTCAACCAAGGCATCATCATGATTTGTGCAAAAGATGCAACAAAAGTGTCCTCATGGTTCACCATTCAATTCATGTTTCAAATACCTCCAAAGGAGGGAACTTAGACAAACCTACATGGTGTTCCAAAATCCTTGGACAGCAAGGGGAATGAAATAAAAGTTCTCAAGAGAAAAAGCAAGTGAATCACAAGGAAATGCAAGCAAAATCCCAAAGGAAAGCAAACTTGTTTCACAATGAAACCCTAATTGGCAACTCAAAAGTCAACAACCAAATGAACAAGAAAAATACAATGTAATGACCTAAAAATGAGCAAGCATCATCCTTAACATGTTAACAACATGAAACAATAGGCATTGAGAGCTCAAAGGATCCAAAAATGTCATATCCAAGTCAAACTAGGTCAAGATGTATGTATGAACTTCCCTTTGGGTAACTTGACTTGCAAGTTACTCTAAAAATAGGAAAATGATTCAAAAATTATCAAATAAAATTCAAGAAGCTCATAAATGTGTTGCCAACCAGGGGCCAAAAGATTGCAATCAAAATCACTTCACAACATCACCATAGAAATTGATTCACAAGGGTGCTCCATTGTGAAGGAGGATTGTTTAGGGTCAAATGAAAGGCATCAAAAGTAAACTCAAAAGTCAACCAATCAGGGGAAAAATGGTCTTAAAAAATTCTTCAACTCATCATTGATATGAGGATTGAATCTTATTCATTGTATCAAAAGGAAATGAGAAAAATAAAATCAAGAACAAAACATGTCAAGATTTAAGTTACATAAAAAACTTCCAATGTTAAATCCCTTTTTTAATTGAAAAATAATTCATAAAATAAAATAAAATTTTCTAAAGATAAGAGGACATCTCAAAGATTTTAAAACATATTTTTTTGGGATTTTATCTTACTTGGAAGTATTTTAAAATAAATTAAAGCTAAACAGAAATAAAATAAAAGACAAAAAGAAAATAAAAAGAAAATAAAAGGCTGGGTGTGCAAGAAGCAGCCTAGAAGCGCTGAAATGCAAAGGCCCAATAAGAGGGGGGTGCCAATAGCACACCCAGCCCAACAGAAATGAAAAAAGAAATAAAAACATGGAGATTCAGTGTAGCGTGGTCAAATAAGGAACATGGTGGAAATCAATCAGGCGCGCTTGATCAAATGGTAATCAGATCAAGAGGCTCACATTGTGCCAACTCATTTAATGAATTTCCCAGCTTGGTTCAGTGTGTATGGTCAAAGCAAGAACATGGTGGGTCTTAATCTGGGACGTTGAAACAAAAAGTAAGCAGATCAAGAGGTTGGGAACGCGTCCACGTGGCTCAGGTGAGATTTAAAATATGGAGGGAGAACCAGACGCTGGAACCACTGTTCCGGTCGTATTCTCCGGCGCGCCATCATCATCCCTTCACGGTCAAAAACCCAGAATCATCAAAACTCAACCAAAATCAACAAATAAATAGTGAAAACTCATATACTCTTCAAAAGGATCATGAATACATGGTTGGTTTTCAAAGAAAGCGCTTAAATAAAACAAAACGAAGAAAAATATAAAACGTGCTCAAATGAAAAAGTTCACAAATGGTCACCAAATCAATCCAGAATCCATCTATGATAAGCAAGGATTAAAAAGACATAAAATGGCGTGTTAAAAGTGCTTGAATAGAGAGATATTTTGAAAGAAAGAAACCTAGAAAATAAGCTTCCTGAGAGCTCAGTGTGTTATCAAAGCTTGTAATAAGTTGCCCAGAATTGTTCTATGAGTCTCAAAGAGTGTTTTGGGATGTTTTGTTTTGATCGAAACTCAGTAAAACTGGAAAATGATTTTTGACTTTTTTCTTATTTTTTCTCAATCTGTTCTTCCTCTCATGTTCACAAAAACCACTTCTGAAGGCATGGGAAGAATCCTGGGATTAAATATGTTGGATTCAGATTGAAATAGGGCCCAATTCTGTTCTCTTTAAGCCCAATTGGATTTTCACTTTTTCACTTGTGGTCATTTGAATAGTGCACGAAATTCACTTTAATTAGCTGTAAAAATGACTCATTTGGCTTGCATCTGAAGTTGGTGGATCAAAGGGCTGAGAATGACTCATTAATTTGGTCTTATGGCATGTTTTTGATGTGTTGCTTAATCTTGAAGAAACCATGAAAATGGCCACCAAAATGCACTCAAACCCCAAACCCAAAGATGGAATTGTGTTTCAAATGTGTTTGGCACTCAAAACATGCACAAAGTTGGTACAAAATATTTTCAAAAGAATTAAATTTGATTTTTTCCTTTTTAAGCCTTTTTCAGGGAAATTCAATTAGGGATTCTTCCATCCAAGCCAAACCTTTGATGCCTTGATGTTTGATTGAGCAAATGACCCCATTTGGAGCAAGTTTGATGTTGGAAAGATTTCCATTTGAAGTATGCAAAGTGGTGAAAATGACCTATAATGAAAATGACTTGTAATCATGCTTTCCCAAACTACCCCTGCCTAAAAGCCTCATAACTTGAGTACTACAAATCAGATGAAGGACTTCTAGTACTCTTTGGAAATATAAGATCATGAGGAACAACTTTCATGTTCATCAAAAGTTGAGGAGAAACATCCTTCTAGGTCAAAAATGGCTTGGAAGTTGGTTGACGTTTGTTGACCAAAATCACATTCATCTAAGGACCTGTAACTTGTCTGCATCATAACTTGAGTTCTATAAATCCAATAAAGGACTTCTAGTACTCAAAAGAAATCTAAGAACATGCTCTACAAGTTTGTGTTGGTCAAAAGTTGATATGAGACTTTTATCTTGAGATAGGTGGTCTTGAAGTTAGGCACTGAATAGGGGATTTTACATTGAGAACCCTAATTCAGTCACTCCTCACACTCTTGATTCTTGATGAATTGATCTTAAAATGATATCCCATGTATCTTAACAAAACATTCCATGACCTTAAAGACTTGGAATTGAGTCTTAATCTCCTTCAATTTCACAGTTGACTCAGGGTTGACCAGATGAAAACCCTAATTGCACCATCTTCAACTGTAGTTATTCACACTTGGTATAAACACTTGAATGAACTCCACAATGACCCTCAAGGCCTCCAATGAGTTTAAATGATCATCTCTCTTCATAACCCTGGGCTTGTGATCCTCAGATGGTCTTCAAATGGCCTCCAAGACAAGAGGTGGACCTCATACACTTATATGCTTATCCAAAGGGCTTTAACTTGTCTCTGATGATGATAACCCCCCTGTTGACTTGAATACAACATCTTGATTAGGCTTAGGACCCTTGGCACATTCCTCTTGTTGCACACACATCTCTTGATCCCCTGTAAAAATGCAAAATGATATGCAATGCAATATGCTAGAACAATGAAATGAAACATAAACCAAGTAAAGAAAAGGTTGGGCAAATTTTGGGGTACAACAACACTATGCCAGGATCTCCTAGTATGAACGGTATTGCTGAAATACAAAATGAGACTCTTAAAGATATGGTAAGGAGTATGATTTGTCATTCTACCTTGCCAGAGTCACTTTGGGGAGAGACACTAAAGACTGCAGCTTATATTCTAAATAAAGTACCAATAAAAGAAGCTATCAAAACACCTTATGAGCTTCGAACGTGGCGAAAGCCTAGTCTCAAACATTTTCACGTGTGGGGATGTCAAGCTGAGGCAAGGTCTTATAGGCCAAATGAAAATAAATTGGACTCCCCCGAACAGTGAGCAACTACTTTATTGGTTATTCTGAAAGATGTAGGGGCTACAAATTTTATGATCTCAAATTAAATTCAATTTTTGAGACGGGAACAACCATATTCTTTGAGGATATTGATTTTGGGGAGAAAAGTAAGGTTAGAGACTTTGTCTTAGAGAAAGAATTGGTAACAATTCCAGAACCAATTCATATAATTACTTTTGATCAAGCAAGTACGGAACTTGCACAAGACATTGTTGCAATTCCTCAAACTCAAGATGATTTGGTAATTCATGAAGAAAAAACTCAAAATCCTCAAGAACAAGTGTTATAAGAACCAATACCTTTGCTGAGATCCACTAGAGAAAGGAGAAATGCTATTCAGAATGATTACATAGTCTTTCTCCAAGATCATGAGGAAAATAATGGTATGCTAGAAGATGATCTAATCAACTTCCGTCAAGCCATGCAGGATTCCAACTCGGAAAAGTGGATTAAAGCAATGAAGGAGGAGTATAAGTCCATGCAAGACAATAAAGTTTGGGAACTTGTCCCATTACCAGAAGGTGTGAAGCCCATTGGTTGTAAATGGATTTTTAAGACCAAATGAGATTCTAATGGTAATATGGAGAGATATAAGGCTCGTCTTGTGGCTAAGAGCTATACTCAAAAGGAAGGGATTGACTTTAAAGATACTTTCTCTCCGGTTTCATCAAAAGTATCTTTTAGGATAATCGTGGATCTTGTTGCACATTATGATTTGGAACCCCATCAAATGGATGTCAAGATAACTTTCCTCAATGGTAAAATTGATGAAACAGTCTATATGATGCAACCAGAAAACTTTATGTCAGGAGACTCAAAGAATATGGTTTAAAAATTGACAAAATCCATTTATGAACTAAAGCAGGCATCTCGTCAGTGGTATCACAAGTTTAACGAAGTAATTCTCTCATTTAGTTTTTAGGTGAATGCTGTTGAAGATTGTGTGTATCAAAAATTCAGTGGGAGCAGGTACATTTTCTTGGTCTTGTATGTAGATGAAATACTTCTTGCCACAAATCATATAGGAATGATGCACAAAACTAATAAATTTCTATCAAGAAATTTTGAAATGAAAGATCTTGGTGATGCCTCATTTGTATTAGGAATTCAGATACATCGAGATTGATCTCGCGATATTCTAGAATTATCACAAAGGAGCTATATCAAAAAGGTACTTAAAAGGTTTTGCATGTAGTAATGTAAATCAGGAGATACTCCAATTGCTAAGGGAGACAAATTCAGTCTCAGTCAGTTCCCAAAAGGAAACTTAGAAATTCAAGAAATGCAAAAGATTCCTTATGCTTTAGCAGTAGGGAGTCTGATGTATGCCCAAGTGTGCACGTGTCCGGATATTGCGTTCATAGTTGGGATGTTAGGAAGATATTTGATCAATATAGTAATGGATCATTGGAAAGCAACCAAAAATGTTATGAGGTATTTAAAGAGAACAAAAGACTATATGCTCACATATAGGAGGTCAGACTAGTTAGACTTCATCAGATACTCTGACTCAGATTTTGCTGGATGCCAAGATAATAAAAGATCCACTTCGAGTTATATTTATATGTTGGTCGGTGGTGTAATTTCTTGGCGCAGTGCTCAGCAAACTCTTACGGCTTCATCCGCCATGGCAGCAGAGTTTATAGCATGTTATGAGGCATCCAACCATGGGATTTGGCTGAGGAATCTTGTCACTAGGCTGCAAATTGTGGAAGGAATTGAAAGGAGACTTAAGTTATACTGTGACAACAAATTAGTTGTCATGTATTCCAACAATAATAAGAGCTTAACTAAGTCAAAACATATTGACATCAAGTTCCTAGTTGTTAAGGAAAGGGTACAAAGTGGACAAATTTCCATATAACATATGGGGACAAACTCCATGATAGAAGATCCTCTTACAAAAGGTCTTCCGCCCAAGGTCTTCATGAGCACACTTCTCGCATGGGTGTTTTATCGTTAGAGGAGTCTTTAATTTAGTGGGAGTTAGTCGATTATAAATTTTATATTCTGTGTTTCGTATTATTTATGCATATTATTATTTTGGATATTTTCCAATTAATAAGGTTTGATATTCAAGACTTAAAGGGGTCTAATTAATATAATATTAAGTTGATGGCTAAAAGCATAAATTTCATGAATGGTCAAGTTATTGTGTAGATACCATAAGTCAATATCTAATTTGATGAGGGGCCAAATTAGAATATTGAAAACTAAGAAATAACCCTAGGGTTATTTAAATGGGTTATGGTCCCCATTTGTAGAGAACGAACAAAATAAGATTTATGATATTTTCTCTCTTCATCCCCATCAGAGGAGATTCAAGGAACCCTAAGGAACTCTACGAATCAGAAGATCACATACCTGGAACCTTCAACGATTTCAATGGCAAATTCAAGCATGCTTCCGCCTTCACTCTCATAATTATATTTGGATATGGGTTTAAGGGATACAAGTTGATGCTATATCGACTTATAGGAACCATTTTAGAGTTTTGTTCCTGATTTCTATATTGGTAGAAATCATAAGGTTTTGAGCGGATCTAACAAGTCATACTGTCAACATCCGATCATTGCAGATACTTAACTGAATCGCACAACTACTGCACTAGAAAGCAAGTGACTACGATGAGTGTTTGTCATTGAGGGAATCTATAGGGAGACAAATGTCTCAGACTCAAATGATATCTCTCAGAATAGAAGAAATTCAACTATGGAGACAAGATCCTTCATTAAAAGTAAACAACAATGTAAAGTTGGCGATGACAAATTTCGCCATAAGATTGCCAGAACCTTGAAGGAAAAATGAATTCAACACACTCCACGATTAAAAGATAAGTGATTCCCATGCATTCCTTTGGTTTATCACAAGTCTATTCTTGAATTGGATTATGCATAAGTTAAACTATGAAAGTCCTAGAGTATTAGGTAATGTAAATGACACCTGCCCCGCGCAAGTTAGCTTGTACCTATGATGATTATCGTATTAATAATGTTTGAAGATATTGTGTTAATATGAGGTGTCATGTGTGCTCTAATTTAATGTTGTGTCGCAAATATGAAAACTACATTGCATTTGGCTGTATTATGAAATTATTATCAACACTACCACAAAAAAACACATCTAACGTCGACCACGAAATGCATTTAACCTCGGCTACACATACGAGGTAATGAAAGGTGACATGAAAAGCAATCACTTGTCACCTCGATGATTCTAAAACCGAGGTTAGAAATTAAAAGATCGTGGGTTCGATCCCCAACATCATTATTTTTATTATTTTTAGAACTAGATGGCGCACCCAATATTAACACTCAGTGTTTTGTAGAATCAAGGTAATGTCTCAATGTTATTACCTAGGTTTTATGTAAACACCGAGGGGATAAGTCTTTTTTAATGTCATTGACACCTGTATTGCATAACCTTTTAAATAACCATATTCCTGAATATAGAATCATATTTTGCAGATTCCTGAAACATAAACATTGTACATTTGCCAAGTTTTCAATTTGAAACACTATACCATAAATATTAATTGATTAAACCAAATGTAAACCCAAAATGACACACACTTTATAATTTTACATCAAAACTAAAACAAAGGATTATGAAACAAAAGCAATAACCAAAATGAAAAGTTGTGTAGGTTGTCCAATAGGATTTGTCACTGGTCCTTAAGCACTTATAGTTTGAACAACTTTTGAAACTAATTAGGTCAATCAACAACAAACTTAAATATATAGTAAAATAATTAAAAAGGATTAAAATGATTAATTATAAATTTCAAAGGGATATAAAACATTTACTTACTAGTTTTCTTATATCCCCTCTACATAATCACGACGAATTTCATGCACATCATCTAAATCATTTTCTTCAGATGCTTGACGTACATGTGTTTTTAAACAAGGAGTCTCATAGTTAAAATTTAGATTTTCATCAATACTATTGAGAAGATATTTACCTTGAAGAACAATTGATCATCTAGTGTTAGAAGGATCACCGACATAAAAAACCTGTTTTACTTGGGTTGCCATGATGAAAGATTTGTTCTTATAAGTTTCCTTACAAACACCAACCCGTGTGAATCCCAATTCATTGGTTTCTACACATGTGTTAATGTCAATCCACTTACGCTTAAATAAAGGCACTTTAAAAGAAACATAGTCAATCTCCAAAATCTCCTCAATGACCGCAAAGTACTCCTTAGATGCTAGTACAAGATTGTTATCTTTGGAACTAGAAAAATACATGGATTCAGCCTCAACCATAACCCCACTATTTTGCATGGTGCTACGATCATCCTTTGATTTTGTATAGAATGAATATTTAGAAATTTCGTATGCATTCTAAGTAATTACATTAAACTTAGGTCTATGTGACAACCATTTACAAATATCTGATGCACTACTCTCTTTAGAAATACTTTCATTAAACTAATTTATGAAAGTTTTGTTATGCTTTGTCAATAGCCATTTTTCATTCATCCAAGGGATTTTTTCCTTAAGACTTTTGTGAGCGGTCAGGTAAGGTTGAACTTCAGTAAGGTTAATCAATATATGAAAATATGCTTGAAGAACCACTTCTCGGGAAAATGTCTTAACATTTAAACCTTGAATACCTCTACCATTATAAAATCCATCATGACGAGACTCAGGAATTCCTATAAAGAAAGCTTCTGACAAATAGTTTGTACAAAACTCAATAACTTCTTCTGTGAAGTACCTTTCTATGATTGAAGCTTACAGACGATGATGATTCTTTATATACCCTTTAAAAATCTACATGTAACGCTCTACCAGATACATCCACCGTAAATAAACTGGACCGCAAATTCTAATATCCCTTACTAGATGAACAACTAAGTGAACCATTATTTCAAAGAATGATGGAGAGAAAAACATCTCTAATTAGCACAAGCTAACCGCATCTTCATGTTCCAAGTCATATAAATTTCTAGGATCAATAACTTTACTATATATAGCATTGAAGAATAAGCACGATCTGGTTATAATTACCCTTATATTTCTTGGTAAAATATCACATATAGCCACTGGTAGAAGTTGTTGCATCAAGACATGACAATTATGAGATTTCAAGCCAGATAATTTGTAATTGTTCTCTAACATAAGTTTATTCACATTTGATGATTACCATTGAGGAACTTTGATACGCTGCAAACAATCGCAAAAACTTTTTTTCTTTTTTAGAAAGAGTGTGACATGTCGGGGGCAGATAGGTTCTATTTTCAACTTCTTTTAGGGCTAACATTTGCCGTATACCTATCACAACCATATCTTTGCAGCATTTCTCAGTATATCTTGTCTTGCCTTTAATGATGAGAAGTGTTCCAATCAGACTATCACATATATTTTTCTCCACATGCATCACATCAAGACAATGCATCACATCAAGACAAGACCAGTATGGAAGATCAAAGAATATCGACCTCTTTTTCCAAATATTTTTCTCCATAGCCTTTTTTGTTTCTTTTCAAAGAAAACCTCAATGTTTTTTTGTTTTCTATAAACTTCCTTCCCATTTAAGGGTTTTAGAGCGATATCAAACTCATGTTATCCATTAAAAGCCTTATGCAATCTAACAATATGGATGATTAGGTCTTAAAATTTTTTGATGCCCAAGATAAACTTTATCTTGTCCATTTAGTAATTGGTGGTGACATGTATCAACTTCACATATAGGATACGCTTAATGTCCCTTGACGTTGTATCCAGACAGATTACCGCATGCAGGAAAGTCATTGATTATGCAAAAAAATATGGCACACAACTTAAAGTTATCACCTGTATACACATCATCAACATCAACACCTTCCTTCCACAAAAGTCTTAAATATTCAATCAATGGCATTAAATAAACATCAATTTCATTCCATGGTTATTTTGGACCCGAAATCATCATCGATAGCATCATATACTTGCGCTTCATGTACATCCATGGAGATAGGTTGTACAGTATGAGAATAAAATTCCATGAAGTATAGTTATTTCTCAAATTATCAAAAGGGTTCATTCCGTTGGTGGCAAGTCCAAGCCTAAGGTTACTCAGTTCAAGGGCAAAATCTGGATACAAAGAATCAATTTTCTTCAATTGCAATGAATCAGCTGCATAATAAATTTTTCTATCACACGCTCTTTATCTGCATGCCATCTAGTATTTTTTGCGTCACTAACATTATCTAACAATCTCTTAAACCTTGGAATTATAGGTAGGTACCACATCACCTTGGAAGGAACACCCTTTCTAGTTACACCATCATTATCATCAACACCATTGTCCATCTGCTTGTAGCGTGACTCCCTGCACCTCGGGAACTCCTTCAAGTTTTCAAAATCTTTCCTATATAATATGCAATCAT
Source organism: Lathyrus sativus (assembly GCA_963859935.3). Taxonomy (NCBI): domain Eukaryota; kingdom Viridiplantae; phylum Streptophyta; class Magnoliopsida; order Fabales; family Fabaceae; genus Lathyrus; species Lathyrus sativus. Next base: position 659,233,667 of record OZ012741.1, on the reverse strand, counting down.
TACGACATGCATGTATTTTGACATAGTCCAAACTCGTTGGACACAATATCTTATTGGCCTCATAAGTACGGTCCGACAGTGTGTTACCTTCGGAAAGCATTTCTTTCAACAATTCAAGCAATTTAGTGAAACTTTTATCCGTCCACCCATCTTTTGTCTTAAGGTTAAATAGTCTTAACACATCTGACAATCTTGTAAAATATTTACATCCCGGATACAACGAATCTTCCTTGTCTCTTTGCAAAGTATCTATCACATTTGCATTCTTGAAAGCATCAACTCCAATATCACGAATGATGTCTTCTAGAGTATCATAACTTCACCATCTTCAACTGTATGTGACAAATGTCTCTTTTTTGTTGCTTCACCATGCCATACCTGTTGCACCCTAAAATTTGACCAAATTGTTTTACCTGATTTGTGTTTTCATAGCTTTATCATTTGCATAGTAGATCATATACATAGTTCATTCATTTGCATAGCATAGCATGGGCCAGCCATCCAACAAGGGATCAAGTGCTATTTTCATCTCAAGAAGCATATCCAAAAGGTTTTTATTCAAGTTCAAGAGCATTCAAGTCACCAAGAAAGAAGGTGAAGCTCTGAGAAGTTAATAGATCAAGCAGTGGATTTATAGCCTGTCTGGGGAGTATTTGAAGATCATCATAGAGGTTGTGAGCTGTGGACTGAGGCATGGAATGTGGGTAGACATCATGGAAGACCTAGAGGTTTATTTTGAAAGTAAGACAAGTTATTGGTGTGGTTACAAGAGCTACAGTTGAAGACAGTCAACTAGGGTTTCATCTGGGTCAACCCTAGTTCTAATGCTTGATTGAAGGGCATCAAGGCCTACTTAAAGGATGTGGGATTCATATTTTGACATGTGGATATGGATGTGGTGTTGTTCCAAGGAGAAATCAAAAGAAATCAAGAAGAAGAGAAGTTTCTAAATTAGGGTTTCTGAGTAAAATCCCCTGGTTTAGGTCAAACTTCCAAGCAAAATAATTCAAAATGCAAGTCCCAAATGGATCCTTGGCCAACGTGAAACTTGTAGAGCATCTCAAGACCTTTAATTTGAGTGGTGGAAGGCATCAAGAAGGTTTATAGAACTCAAGTTATGGTTCTTGCAAGTTACAGGTCATCTGAGGACACTAAAATTTATCTGTGAAAGTTACTTGACTTCTAAGCAACTTTTTCCCCACAAGGAGTTTTCAAATGGATTTTTGGCCAACATGAAAGTTGTTCCTCATGATCTTAGATTTCTAGAAAGGTATGGTATGCCTTATTCTGATTTGTGGAACTCTACTTATGATCTTGACAAGCCAGGGGTATTTTGGGAAAGTAAGATTATAGGTCATTTCAAGCATATGCCTAAAACTCCTACTTGCAAGCTTCAAATGAAAAAATGTCCAACATCAAACTTGCTCAAAAGGATGCTTTGAGTCTAGGAAAGAGGTCATGATGGCTTGGAAATGCATGAAACTCAAAATGATAAAATTGACCAAATATGGAAGGTAAAAGTCCATTTTCAAGTGACCAAATTTGGGATTTTTTGATCCAAAGCCAAAATACATCATGTGATATACCAAATTGAAGGGAAAACATGTTTTGAGATCATTGACACCATTGGATTTTGAATTTGAGGTCAAGAACTTGGACTTATCATTGGTTACTTATATAAGAAGCTACATTTGCCAAACCAAGCTAGGAGTGAATTACAATGCAAGGAACCATCCAAGCACATTCTAATTCTCATTTGGAGAGAAATTCAAGCCTTGTTCATGTGTTGTGATAGGCCAAACTCCAAATGGTTTTTTTGAAACTCATTAAAGGATTTACCATGACATGAGATTATCATTTTCTCATAGGATCATTCCAGCACTCTCTAGAAGTTTCTAACATCACCTATATAACCATTAGAGTTGATCAAGATCAAGGTTGGGATTCATTTGGTGCCAAAACTCAGAAATTGAAATTCATCTTCTTCCATTGCAAGTCAATTTCGTTTTCTCAAAATTCTTCACCATTCTTTCAAATTTTTGATTCAATTCAATTCAATAATCATCACTGAGTGTATTGCAATCAAAATCAGAGTGAATCATTGGCTGGATCGTGTTCTTGAAGTTTCATTTCTTCACCTGCAACTGAAATTTTGTTTCATTGATGCAATCTGTTTGAGCAAGAATTAGTGCATACAGAAGCAAGATATCAAGGCATTGAGTGATTCTGGAGCTTTGCAAGCAGTGGATCGAAGCATTTCATCATTTGTTTTCATCAATTTCACAGGTTAGTAACTTTCTCACCATGGCTTGAATTAGATAGAATCAGCATGAATCTTTAGGTTAGAAGCATAGTATGTGGCTAGGTGTTGCTTTCTGGAAGGTTTGGCTCGATTTAGTGACAATTTTTAGGTTGACAAGAATTATGTTTGGACCTAGAACTCGGTGGATATGGAGTTATAGCCTTAGGTTTATAGTTAGAATTGATCAGTATGGAACAAGGGAGAGATTGAGACACTTAATTTGATGATTGGTGATGATTGATTTTCTGATTAATTTTGGAGATGAAATCGTGTTGGCTGTTAGAGATGATATCAATTGAATTCAAGGCCATAGATGGAATCAGGGTGAAGAATAGAGCATGTTAGGGTTTTATTTTATGATTTTTGATCAAGAATTGGTGATGTTCGATTGGCTGCATTCTGAGTATTCTTGGAGGTCCATCAATGGAGTTTTGGCTCCAATTTGATTCAAATGGGGAAGACAACAGCTCAGCCATTAGATGTGCGCTGACTTTTGACCAAAGCATGGATCGTGTGGATGAGATTTATTCTCGGTTTGTGAAGGAATTAAGGTGAGCATGAAACTCAGTCGTTTCATTTAGTTGATGTTGGTGGGCTTAAGTGGATTTTGCTATGCACACCCCTATCTGGGAGGCCCACTAGGAATGAACGCGTTTTGACTGCTATTTACACCGTGTTATTTTCTTTTCTTTCTTTGATTTTCATTTTCTTTTTCTGACATATTTTAGCCCAAGGCGCTTTGATACGCGCACCCCCCGGTTGGGCCCAGCTAGTTCAAATGTTATATTTTCTTGCTATCTGCACCAGCTTTGTGTTATTGTTAATTCATTTTTGTTCATTTTATTTTACAATTTTGAAAAATCATAAAAAATTGAAAAAGAAATATTTTGACATGGGAGTTTTTGCAACACTTTAATAATGGTTTCAAGAAAATTGTGAATAAATAAAAATATTAGTTTAGGTATTTTTTATATTTTTTGTGAATATTTTACATATAGTTGTTTTTATTGAATTTAGTTGGTACATAATTTTGTAGATTTTGTTTAGCTAGCTCCCTTTACATTTTAGTGTTGTTCTTTTTAGAATAATTAGATATAAACTTGAGCTCCCCCCTGGATTTATTCCATGATTTTATAATTAGGTTTTGATTAGTTTTGATTAGATGATATTAGGATGGTTAGATTAGGGTTTATACACAACATAGGTGCACTTGAACATTTTATTTTTGGGTTTTTAGATTGAATTAGAGTATGGGACCTATGGGGTATATAGGGTAGATATAGTATTTCCCTTAGAATTAATATTAGACTTGTAAATATTATCTTACTATTTTTAGTATATTTTACAATTGTGTGATTGTTTGGCTTGCCCATTTTTGGGGTTTATTTTGTTGTATGGGCTTTTTGGGCATTTGCTTGGGGTGTGGGCTTGGTTTGAAGGGCATGATGGTGGAGCCTAATGAAGACAAAGTTGAAGATCAAAATCAAAGCTTGATGAAGATTGCTTGGCTTGCTTGGAGCTGTTTGAAGACCATAGGACATAGGGTATAGGTGGAGCCTTAGAATAGAAATTTTCTACATAAACATGGATGGTTTCTTTTGCCTCCATTCTTCTCTGTGATTAAAAGTCTCTCCTTAATACTCACATCCCTCCTTTGGAAGGATTAGTGACTGCATCTAGGAGATAGAACTTTGAGAGAAACAGTATGTGTTATGTTGACTTTCTGTAAGCCACCTTTGGTGATCAACAGACTGTTTAACATTCCAAATCCTCTTGTCATCATTTCTCTGTTGGAGAGCTTGCTTTGAAGAAGCCCTTGAAGATTTAGGATAAAGTTCATTGCCTTGAAGACTGGTAGAAGAAGGAGCTTGTGCTGTCAGATTTTGCTATTTAGAGTTGTTGATGTATTATTTGAGTTTCTTGACTGTATTGTTTGTTAATTACCCTGTTAGGTTTAAAGTGAATTTTGTTCACTTTTGCCTGTTGTTTTCTAGGTTCGAGGTTGAGTGGGACTCCCTTGCCTCGCTTGTACTGCTGCATTCATGCATTTTACTGCTTTACTATATATATGCTGTTGTTTTTCCGTTTATCCCCTTAGGATCTCTGTTTCTCTCTGCGCAAGAGAGAAATATGACAGACATTAGGCTTTCACCCATGCATGACAACATTAGGGTAGATTTTGATTCCCTTTTCAACCATAGGTTTTAGAGTTCTGTCTCTTCTTTCTCAAAATAATCAAAAATACAATAAAAGGTTAAACATCAATAAAAGACAGTTCTTGCATAAAAGACTGTAAACCCATCAAAGAGTCATTTTTGTCCGCTCGGACCCATAATCAGGAGAAAAACCTTTTTCAGAAGGATAAAAAATAGTCAAACAAAATTGTGTCTTCCGTGGCCCGAACTACGTTTGCTCTGATCTTTCATGCTATATGAAAGTACGTAGGCATAGGATGTGATATCCTAGCGAGCAACCTTCCCCTCCTTTCCCGTAGGTAGGCGAACTACGTTGACTCTGATTTCTCGTTCCAGACGGGAATACGTAGGCATAAAGTGCGATACTTTGCCGAGTCATTTTATTTTCTTTTAACCCTAGACCTGTAGAATAGATAAAATAACAATCCGTACTAGAAAACAAGCGTGGATCCCGTCGAGTACGACGAACGTGAGGGGTGCTAATACCTTCCCCTTGCGTAACTGACTCCCGAATCTAGGATTTGGTTGCGATGACCATTCCTTTCCCGTCTTTGCGGTAGGTTTACTTCGAGCGTTTCCTTTCCCTCCATTGGGATAAATAACGCACGGTGGCGACTCTTCTGTTCAGCCGGCGCCGATTTTCGCAGTAGCGACAGCTGGCGACTCTGCTGGGGACTCCAACGGTTCCCTACGCGAGTCAATCCTAGCGCTTGTTTTCCCGTCGTGGATTTTGTATGGATTTACGTTTCTGTATTTTACATTCAGCATTATATTATTGTTATTATTGCTGTGGGTATGAGGGGGTTCTATGATTGAGAGATAAGTCGGACCTGGGCTTGAGTGCACCTAGAATTAGAGTGGAAATTAGTGGGCGCGTGCATGCTTTGCAGACACTAGTGTCTCATGAAATCCACGCTCGGTCGAGGTTCTTCTGGTTGACTTCTTTTTCAACCCTTTGGGTTGAGAGGGTTGTTGGTTAGTTGGATTGTCGACTCCGGGGACCGATCATTTAGAAGTTGGCTAAGTGAGGCCTCTTCAGGACACGATGATGCCACACCTTCTGGGTATCGTATCATCCGTCTTGAAAGTCTGTGACGCCGACGACCGTATAGGATGCCGTATCTTGTGTCAGTTATTAGGACACCTACCTGTGAGAGGGGTTGGGACATGCAGGTAACTTGACCTCCAGATTACCGGTTTCTTGATTGAGATTCAGTGGTATTTGAGGACAGTGTTATTAGGTCTGTCAGAGACCAGGTTGGAGCATTGTGGATGGTCTTGAGCAGTTTGTGGGTCTATTTGAGGCCAGTGTTGTGGATTGAATTTCTCAGCCAGGGGCACGTGATCCCTTGTTGCATTGCTTGCATATTGCATTGTTTGCATCATCATGCGCATATCATTAACGGGTGTCTGTGCTGCAGGTGCATTTTCATACTTCCCGATTCTAGCGCTCTGAACTTCCATATGTTATTATGAGTACTTTGAGGAAGACCGTCGCGTACAAGTTGCCTACTCCCGATGTTTCTTCTCTACTTGGTTTGATGTCTCTAGCTGATGGTGAGGTAAAGAGAAGCTTCAGGAAGAGTTATGGGAAACTACTCAGGCTGGTTTATAAACCATCCATGCATGAGCGTAACAGATTGTACGCACTGATGCAGTTCTATGATCCCCCGCTGAGGTGTTTTACTTTCCCTGACTTCATTCTGGCTTCGACCATGGAGGAATATGCTGAGATCTTGGAGTTGACTATTCAGAACAAGGTGCCCTTCATTCATATGGGTGCTGAGCCCAAACGAGAGGATTTGGCTGTTGCTTTGCACTTAGACCCCTCAGAACTGTTGTTAACCTCGTGGAATGGAGTTTCTGGTTTTTCTCTCAAGTTCTTAGTTGGGAAAGAACAAGAGTACGCCAAGAGTGGTTGTTGGGTTATGTTTAATGATATCCTTGCTTTGTGTATCTATGGCATTATAATGTTCCCTAATATGCCTGACTTCGTTGATTTGGATGCATTCTATATCTTTGCTTCAAGCAATCCTGTGCCCACCCTGATTGGAGATTTCTATCACTCACTGCATTATAAGAATGAGAATAGGAGGGGCAAGAACGTCTCTTGTTGTGTGCCTTTGCTGTATATGTGGTTTGAGAGTCATCTGCCCAAGAAGGGTATCTTTGCTGAGTCTGCAGATACGGTGGATTGGTCTGAGCATCTGATGGGACTTTCTTCAGAAGATGTTGTCTGGTTTGACAGAGCTTTATTGGGATCTGAGATTATCTACAGATGCGCCAGATATCCTAATGTTCCTCTGATTGGGAGGAAAGGGTGCATTAATTACAATCCATCATTATTGATCAGGCAATTCGGTTATGCCCTGAAAAGCCCGCCAAGGGAGAAAGAAATACAGGAATCTCTGTATTTCACTGGTGAACTGAGTGGGGAATTATTGACCAAGCTTCAGCACGCTTGGAATTATATCTGCAGAAGAGGGAAACCATCGCTAGGCAAGAATGATTGTCAAGCCTATATGCCATACAAGGTGTGGATTCAGGAGAGGGTAAGACAGGTACAGATGCCTTTTCCAGCAGTATCACGTCCTGTTCCCATTCCAGTGGAGGAACCAACTACTGTAGCTGTTGAGGTCTATGAGCGGGTTGTGAAAGAAAAAGAGGACTTGATAAAGATCAATGAAGAGTTAGAGAAGGAACTGGCTCAGATGCGGAGTGAGAAGAACGAAGTTGTGCATTCCTTCCAACAGCAGACTGAGTTGGTAAACAGGCTAGGGGCTGAATTGACCGAAGAGAAAAAGAAGCGTGAACGCCTGGGAAAAGAATTCAGAAGCTCTCATGATATGTTAGAGTCCAAGAAGAAGTCACTCGATGCCGCCTACCGGGAAATCTCTTCTTGCAAAAAAACGTGGAATGCTACGCTAACCAACAACAAAAAGAGGGAAGACAAATTGAAGCAGCAAATTTCTGAACTTGAAGATCAGTTGAAGGCTAGTAAGAAAAAGTATGAAGAGGAGGTGATGGCAAGATATAGTCTTCAGAACTCATTGAACAAAGCCATCGAGTGCAAGAAGGAGGCTGTGTCTCAGAAACGGAAGCTAGAGGATCGCTTCGGAGAAGGGGCACGGGAGGAATCTGCTGGTGATTTACGACGTGTTCTCAAGCGAAGAGATCTACTTGTTGAGGGTTTGCTTACCCGACCAAATCATCCCGAGACTAAGAGGTTATTAGAGGAGTACCAGGCGTATGGTTGCACTTGACTATTTCATGTATTGATGTGTATGCTTTATTTGCATTGTGCTGGCCATCACCAGGATTGTTGGTTGAGGTCATGCCTTCTTATTATACGCTCATTGATATTGTATTCCTGACTTGATGGGTTTCTCTGTAATGTATGAGGTGTTTTCTATGATTGGGCTCCGAACTTCGTATTGCTGTCACTGTCACCACACTGACACATTAGCACTAGAATTGGGGAGTGATATTCCCTAATGCACAGACACATGTCGCATTTGCATACACATTCATATTGCATTACAGGTGATTATTGAACTGTATCTCATTTCCTGCATCGTTCAGGTCTTTTCAGGATTGAAAGTCAACGCCCGCACCGATACTCTACTCGTACCAACTGCAAAAGAGTTATAGACCAGATGCAGAGCGAAATGCAGGACATGCGTGAGAAGCTGGCGCTGTTCATGCAGACAATGGAGACCATTGTGAAGGGACAGGAAAACTTGCAAGCTTTGGTGCAGCCATTGCTAGCGAGAAATGCTGTGCATGGAAACGAAGACCACAATTCTGTACGTATTGACACCATTCACGGGGATGGTACTCCTACACCGGTAGCTCCACCTGTGACGAACATACCGGCTGTGAATGTGAACAATGGCGCTGGCTCCGGGAACGGTAATGCAGGAATCGGTAACGAGACTGTCATTAACAACGTGAACATACCAGCTGTGAATGTGAACAATGGCGCTGGCGCCGGGAACGGTAATGTAGGAATCGGTAACAAGACTGTCATTAACAACGTTGGATTCGGAGATGCCAATCTGGGCGGTGATAATATTGGAGGTAATGGCTTCGGTAACAATGGATTTGGCTATAACGACCAGGGGTTTGATTACGCTAACCAGGATGGGAAGTTTGGCTTCAACGCTCCAGGTTTCGGACAGGATGGATTTGGTAATGCCAATCATGGCTATGGTGGACTTGGTAACGGAAATGGTGTTGGAATGATGTCTTTTGGACCTGCCGGGGCCGCTCATGGGTATGGTAACAGGGGAAGGGGCCCTGTGATGAATCAGACGAGATTTGGGCGTAACAATGGGTATGATGGATACGGAAATGGGAACGGTAATTGGATGGAAGACCAACAAGAAGATGCTTTCTCTGGTGGAGGTTTTGAAGGTCCTGTAGACAACACTCAACGAATCAAGATGCTCGAGGAGCAGATGAAAGGTGTTGTGAATCAAAGTGTTGTTGGTTTAGATATGACCACAATGGGTCTGGTGCCTGGCCTGAGGGTACCGCTAAAGTTTAAAGCTCCCACATTTGACAAATATAAGGGAGATACCTGTCCAAAGGTGCATGTGCGGTCATACTATAGAAGGATGTCGGCTTATTCGAACGATGGCAGAATGCTGATGCATTTCTTTCAAGACAACTTGTCTGGTCCTTCCCTTGAATGGTACATGGGATTAGAGCCTACTCAGGTAAAGACTTGGAAGCAGCTGGCTGAAGCGTTTGTGGCTCATTATAAGTACAATAGTGACCTGGCACCGAACAGAGTCCAGTTACAGGGGTTGTCGCAGAAGAAAGATGAGAGCTTCAAAGAATATGCGCAAAGGTGGCGCGACATGGCTGCAAGAGTTCATCCTCCGTTGGTTGAGAAGGAGATGAATGATATGTTCATAGGAACGTTCACCAGTATGTTTTATGATAAGCTGTTTCCCGCTTCTTTGGGCAGTTTCTCGGATCTAATCTTGATGGGAGAGAAGGTTGAGAGTAATATCAAAATGGGGAGATTCCAAGCTGAGGAATCTACTTCAGCTGGCAGTAACAGAAGAGATTTCGGTGGTCGCCGTCAAGGTGACACAAGTGCAGTATTCGGGGGCCGAGGCCGAGGCCGGGGCAGAGAACGGAATCAGTACAATCATTCGCAACAGGTGGCAAGTGTCACAATTCCATTTCATCAACAACCAATACCACTACAGCAGATACCACCACAGCAGCAGCAGCAACAACAACAGCAGCAGAGGCCAAATCAGGGACAGAGGAGATTTCCTAACGCAAGGTCGAAAATAGTTTTTGATGTACCTCCTTATACGTATGCAGAGTTACTCCAAACATTACTGGGCTTGAATTTGGTGGAAAAGAGGACTATGGCGCCAATGACGGGTACTCCTCCGTTTGGTTTTGATACGAACAAGCACTGTGAGTTCCACTCCGGGGCTCCTGGCCATGACATAGAGACTTGCCACGCATTCAAGCATGTGGTGCAAGATCTGTTGGATAGCAAAGCCATAAATTTTGGACAAGCAGGTCCGAACATAGTACAACAGCCCATGCCCAACCATGGGGCAAATGCTATTTTGACTGAGGAGGGTTTGAACTTGATCATGAATGTTGATGAACTAAAAACATCGTTGTGTGAGATAAAGAGCAGGTTATTGAAAGGAGGTGTGTATCCGGGCTGCGATGAGTTTTGTCTAGAGTGTTGGACCCAAGCTGGGGGCTATGCTGAATTGAAGAAGGGTATTCAGACCTTGATAGATGAGGGCACGTTGCAGTTTGATAGAACGGTAGTTGAGAAACCTGCAGAAGTATTAGCCGATGAGCAAAGTGATGTCGCTACGGTGACAATCCCCCGAAAAACGATAACTATAACGGCGCCAGCCAGAAGACCGCTGATCACTATCACCAAGGCAGGGCCAACACCTTATGAGAGCACTAAGGCGATACCTTGGACTTATGGACTGGAAGCGTATTGTGATGGGGTAAAAATCGATATCAGTAGACAGCCAGCTGAGGTTGTAGACAATGTCGTCGGGACCGGAGGGATGACAAGAAGTGGGAGAATTTTTATATTGCCTGAGGCAGAGGCTGAACGGTTGGCAAAAGGTAAAGGAAAAATGAATGAGGATGTCCCTGTGCAGAGGAATGAAAAAGAAACGTCACTGAAAGATGTAGAAGAGTTTATGCGCCTTATCCGTAAGAGTGACTATAAGATTGTTGAGCACCTTCAACAAACGCCGTCGAAGATATCCATACTGTCACTGTTATTGTGTTCCGAAGCCCATAGGAATGCATTTTCGAAACTGAATTTTACATTATGGACATCCAGCCAGCATATAGCTGTCTTCTTGGGCGACCATGGATCCATGGTGTCGGGGCAGTCACATCTACCCTGCACCAAAAGCTAAAGTACATGGTGGGGGACAGTGTGGTTACAGTTTGTGGGGAGGAAGATATATTGGTCAGCCATCTGTCGTCATTCAAGTACGTGGAAGTCGACGGCGAGATTCATGAGACACCCTGTCAAGCCTTTGAAGGGTTGCACATCAAAGACAAAGTTCCAGAGACGAGTAAAGCATCAGAGGTGGCAGTATCATCATACAAGGAGGCTCAGGCTCTAGTGAAGACTGGTGAGACCAAGGGCTGGGGCAAAGTCCTGGATATTCCCTTGAAAATGGACAGATTTGGGCTAGGGTATCAACCTTCATCATCAACGCCTACTGCTGGGGCACCCCGTTTCAAAGGACCAATAACAATCACGGCTAGTGGAGTGTATCACGAGGCCATCAACGCTGTTTCAGACTCCAAAGAAGGAGACAGCGACTGCGACATTGACGCCTGGATTCAGCCGAGCGTGCCAAGACAAGGGTTGTGCAACTGGTCTATTCAGGAGACTGTTCCTGTGACTACCAAACAGTAATACTTTGTTTTCTTAATTGTTGAACAATCCGTTGTCCTACCCGGGGCATCGTGGTTTTGCTTAGGGTCGTTCTGTTATGTACATTGCACTATTTAATCGTTAAATAAAAAGGCGTTTTTCATGCACAAATATTGTGATCCCTGTTTTTCCTGTTTTTATTTTTTTTTACAATAAAATGGCAACGTGGTTATTCGCTTTGTATGCATTTTGAAGCATTTAACCATTCCTTTTGCAGGATAACATTTTCAAATGACATCATTGAACCGCCTATGACTCACTTCGACTTTGAGCACCCGGTATTTCAGGCCGAAGAAGAGATTGTTGAAGATGGCGAGGTTCCAGAAGAATTAACCTGGTTGGTAAAACAAGAAGAATGAATCATTCTGCCTCATGAGGAGGACATTGAGATCGTTAATCTGGGGTCGGAAGGGGTTGAAAGGAACATCCGTATAGGGGCCGCGCTGCAAAGCGACGTCAAGCGAAGATTAGTTGAAATGCTCAGAGTACAATGATATTTTTGCTTGGTCGTATGAGGACATGCCTGGGCTGGATACAGATATGGTTGTGCACCGTCTGCCGCTAAAAGAAGAATACCCGCCCGTTAAGCAGAAGCTTCGCAGAACTAGACCTGATATGGCAGTGAAAATTAAGGAGGAGGTTCAAAAGCAGTGGGATGCTGGTTTCCTAGCTGTTACAAAATATCCCTCATGGGTCGCTAATATTGTGCCAGTGCCAAAAAAGGACGGTAAAGTGAGAATGTGCGTAGACTACCGTGACCTGAATAGGGCGAGCCCGAAAGATGACTTTCCACTTCCGCACATCGATGTGCTGGTTGACAATACCGCTCAATTCTCCGTATTCTCCTTCATGGATGGCTTCTCGGGCTACAACTAGATTAAAATGGCGCCAGAAGACATGGAGAAGACTACCTTCATTACGCCTTGGGGAACTTTTTGTTACAAAGTGATGCCCTTCGGATTAAAGAATGCTGGGGCAACGTATCAGCGTGCAATGACGACTCTCTTTCATGACATGATGCATAAAGAAATCGAGGTTTATGTCGATGATATGATTGCTAAATCCCAGACGGAGGAGGAACATTTGGTGAATCTGCTGAAATTATTCAAAAGGCTTAGGAAGTTCAGGCTGAGACTGAACCCTAACAAGTGCACCTTCGGGGTGAGGTCGGGTAAACTGCTGGGGTTTATCGTGAGCGAAAAAGGAATAGAGGTTGATCCTGCAAAAATAAAAGCCATACAAGAGATGCCGACGCCTAAAATAGAAAAAGGGGTGCGCAGGTTTTTAGGGAGGTTGAACTACATCGCTCGGTTCATATCTCACCTAACAGCAACGTGCGAGCCGTTATTCAAGCTGTTGAAAAAGGACCAGGCTGTAACATGGAATGAAAATTGTCAAAAGGCGTTCGATAAAATAAAACAGTATTTGCAGGAGCCTCCTATTTTGATACCTCTAGTGGCAGGGAGACCCTTGATTATGTATTTGACGGTTCTTGAGGGGAGTATGGGTTGTGTTCTCGGTCAACATGACGAGACAGGGCGAAAAGAGCATGCAATTTATTATCTGAGTAAGAAGTTTACTGAATGTGAGTCTCGATATTCAATGCTCGAAAAAACTTGTTGTGCGCTAGCCTGGGCCGCCAAGCATTTGAGGCAGTACATGTTGAATCATACAACCATGCTCATCTCAAAGATGGATCCTATCAAATACGTATTTGAAAAGCATGCACTATCTGGGAGAATTGCCCGTTGGCAGATGGTTTTGACCGAATATGACATCCAGTATGTCTTACAGAAGGCTATAAAGGGGAGGGTGTTATCAGAGTATCTTGCTGAGCAGCCTATTGAGGACTACCAATCGATGAGGTTTGATTTTCCTGACGAGGATATTATGTACCTAAAGATGAAAGATTGTGAAGAACCGTTGCCGGACAAAGGACCAGAATTGGGTTCCAAATGGCAGATGATCTTTGACGGAGCTGTAAACTCCTACGGTAGCGGAATAGGGGCAATCATCACTACTCCACATGGGTCGCACATCCCATTTACTGCTCGATTGACCTTTCCGGTTACCAATAATGAAGCCGAATACGAAGCTTGCATCATGGGGCTAGAAGAAGCCATTGATTTGCGAATCAAAAATCTGGATGTATACGAAGACTCAGCTCTGGTGGTGAATCAAATAAAAGGAGAATGGGAGACACGTCAGCCCAACTTGATACCGTACATGAATTACGCGAGGAGATTGTTGCCCTTCTTTGACAAGGTTGAGTTGCATCATGTACCACGAGCAGAAAATCAAATGGCTGACGCCCTGGCTACGTTGTCTTCCATGTATAAAGTCAACTTCTGGAATGAGGCTCCCAGAATTGTTATCTCTCGGCTTGACAGACCCGCCTTCGTATTTGCAATTGACGAAGCGTTTGATGGTAAACCCTGGTATTTTGACATCCATAATTTCCTGAAGAACAAAGAGTATCCGGCTGGGGCATCCAGTCATGATCAGAAAACCCTCAGGAGATTGGCTGGTAATTTCTATCTGAATCCGGACGGTGTCCTGTACAAGAGAAACCACGACTTGGTGCTGCTACGTTGTGTAGACGAGAAAGAGGCGAAGTTGCTTATGGAGGAAATACATGAGGGTACCTTCGGTACACATGCTGGTGGGCATGCTATGGCGAGGAAGCTGTTGCGGGCCGGTTATTATTGGTTAACTATGGAAACTGATTGTTTCAAGTTTGCGAAGAGGTGTCATAAGTGCCAGATCTATGCGGATAAGATCCATGTGCCTCCGAGTCCTCTGAACGTGATGTCGTCACCGTGGCCATTCTCGATGTAGGGAATCGATATGATTGGAAAGATCGAGCCGACGACATCTAACGGACACCGTTTCATTTTGGTAGCAATTGATTATTTTACCAAGTGGGTGGAAGCGGCATCATATGCAAATGTGACCAAGCAGGTGGTAGCCAGGTTTATCAGACGAGATATCATTTGCAGATATGGAATCCCCGAGCGGATTATTACCGACAATGGTTCGAACTTAAATAACAAGATGATGAAGGAGTTGTGTCAGAGTTTTAAGATTGAGCATCACAACTCTTCTCCTTATCGACCCAAGATGAATGGCGCTGTTGAAGCGGCCAATAAGAACATAAAGAAGATTGTTCAGAAGATGGTGGTGACCTATAAAGACTGGCATGAGATGCTACCTTTTGCTTTACACGGTTATCGTACGACGGTACGCACATCAACCGGGGCAACCCCGTTCTCGTTGGTATACGGAATGGAAGCAGTGTTACCACTGGAAGTTGAGATTCCTTCCCTGAGGGTATTACGAGATGTCCAACTGGACGAGGCAGAATGGGTGAAAGACAGGTTGAACCAGCTGAGTTTAATGGATGAGAAGAGGTTAGCTTCTCTAGCATACGGTCGTTTGTACCAAAGCCGGATGAAGAAAGCGTATGATAAGAAGATACATCCTCGGAGCTTTCAGACAGGCGACCTTGTGTTGAAAAGGATTCTCCCGCCACAGGCAGATCACAGGGGCAAGTGGACCCCCAACTACAAAGGGCCATACATTGTCAGAAAAGTCTTTTCAGGAGGAGCTTTATTGTTGTCCACCATGGACGGTGAAGACTTTACGTCGCCTGTGAATTCGGACGCAGTTAAAAAATACTTTGCTTGAAATTGACCCGCTGGACAGAAAAAAGAGAGTCCAGGCAAAAATGGGGCATCCTGGCGAACCAAAAACAGAATGAAAGGTTCGGGCAAAAATTAGGGATAAAATTGAAAAAATGTACACCCGCGAAGTTGAAAACCTACACTGGGCGGCTTCGGCAAAAAAGGGTATCCCGGTGAACTGAAAACCCGTAAAGGGCGGTTCACGCAAAAGTTAGGGATTTGAAAGGCAAATGATTGCGGTCCGAATTTGATACTACCTTGCACATTGGTGCGGGAGAATATACCTTGGAGTTCGATTATCAGATACAATCTCTTCAGAAGATTGAATACCGGGAAAGCGCCAGAGTCAGGCGAGTCATAGGAGGATCAGCTCATGATGTTCGTCTACATCACGTTGCCGACATATGTGCAAATTTGATTTGTCATTGTATATATGCTTCCTGTGCATACTTGTATATTTGTTGTGCGTAGCTTCCTCTTTTCAGGAGTTACATCCAGTGTACAAAACTCTGCCCATTCAGGGGCCCAATCAATAAAACATGTTATTCAGTATTTGATGCTTGTTCTTTACCGTTTTGTATGTGAAAAGCGCCAATGTTAAATAAAACTAGCAAGTGCATAACATTGCTGGCCCTTGCCAATAATTGCTAAAACTTTGAATTGGCTGAAAATGATGTCACTAACCTTAACCTGAATAGATTTGGTTGTATAGACTTGTCTTGTCTTGTTTGTGGTGTTGCAGGGTTCTTGACCATACGAAGTGGACGATCGGAAGACTGCAGTCCTAACCAGAAGCTCGTAACGAAAAAACTTGATCATTATGTGAAGTGAACCCCCAGGCAGGTCGCGCTTCATTTCCTGAAGCTGAGATAACAATGTTCCTTACTGAAGAAGGATCAAATTCCCCAGATAGTCGCAGCTTATCCGAAGGGCATTCTCCAGCAGGGTCGTTTACCCTCAGCAGAGTTTGGTGATTCCAAGATTGTAGGCTGTATTCAGACAGTGTGGTGTCCCCCAAAAGGATTCCCTGACCCGAGCAGAGTTGTTTAGCCTCAGAAGACTAATATTTCCGAACTTGTGAGCTGTACCCAGACAGTCTACTCTTCCCAGTAGAGATTCCCTTCCCAGTATGGTCATTTATTCTCCCCAACGGAGTCAGTTGATATTCCCCAAGAGAGTCGTTTCGTCCCCAGCGGAGTTCTCTCTTTTCAGCAAGTGTCTTCTTTCCTCCCAGTGGAACTCGAAGGTTAAATTCTCCCCAACAGAGTTGGTTGTGTGTCCTGGCATTTAGTTTGCCGAGATGCTTGGTGGTACCCGTTCACTCCCCAGCAGGGTAATATTTGTCCTCGACGGCCAAGGTTGATGAAGCGAGCTTGTTAGAGCTATTCCAGCAGTTCGAGCCTGCATTTGCATCGACATATAGTGTCATATTTGCATCCACCAAACAAAAAAACGCGTAGCATTTCCATATTGTATGGAGCATTACGCCATTATCAAACATACGTATTTTGAAACATAGATCAGGTTGGTCGACTTTTTGCTTTCAGGTGTGGTTCCCAATAGGAGTATGGAGCTCTAAAAGCTCAGATATTACCAGACAATCGAGGTCTCGCCGGGAGACGTATGATGACACAGTTCAGTTTATTATTTTCCCCACAGAGTTGCCAATTGAGGCAGTATTGTATCCGGCCAGCAGAATGTTTTCTTCAAGATCTGTTGCTGCTGCAGCATTTCAGGTTCTCATAAAATCAAAGTTCAGAAGTAGCCACTTGTTATCAAGACGAGTGTTTGACAGTTATTTTCGGAATATCCCCAGCGGAGTTAGTTACTGCAGCGAATAGGCAAAGAAGCTATGTCCGAGAAGATTTTTCCTGTGATTTTAGACAGATGTGTATTCCCGTATTAGATAGGCGGATGAAGATTTTTCCTATGATGTAGGCAGAATTGTATTCCCGTATTAGATAGGCGGATGAAGTTTTCCTGTGATGTTAGACAGATGTGTATTCCCGTATTGGATAGGCGGATGAAGTTTTCCTGTGAGTTAGACAGATGTGTATTCCCGTATTAGATAGGCAGATGAAGAATAATTTTCCTGTGTGATGGGCAGAAGAATAATTTTCCTGTGTGATGGGCAGAAGAATAATTTTCCTGTGTGATGGGCAGAAGAATAGTTTTCCTGTGTGATGGGCAGAAGAATAATTTTCCTGTGTGATGGGCAGAAGAATAATTTTCCTGTGTGATGGGCAGAAGAATAATTTTCCTGTGTGATGGGCAGAAGAATAATTTTCCTGTGTGATGGGCAGAAGAATAATTTTCCTGTGTGATGGGCAGAAGAATAATTTTCCTGTGTGATGGGCAGAAGAATAATTTTCCTGTGTGATGGGCAGAAGAATAATTTTCATGTGTGATGGGTAGAAGAATAATTTTCCTGTGTGATGGGCAGAAGAATAATTTTCCTGTGTGATGGGCAGAAGTGTAATTTTCCTGTGTGATGGGCAGAAGAATAATTTTCCTGTGTGATGGGCAGAAGTGTAATTTTCCTGTGTGATGGGCAGAAGTGTAATTTTCCTGTGTGATGGGCAGAAGTGTATTTTCCTGTGTGATGGGCAGAAGAAAATTTCCTATTTGATGGGCAGAAGAAAATTTTTCTGTGATGTAAACAGAATAGTGTTCCCGTATTGGATAGGCGGACGAAGTGTTACTAAGTCAATGCATGTTTCCCGTGAGAGATAGGCAGATGAACTCTTCAGTATCTAGACGAAGGATTTCCCTGTAAGGAACATAGTATGTGTCCCATGACAAGACAGAATTGCGTTCTTATATTCGACAAAAATACTTCTCCCAGTGAAGTCAATTCCGGTATCGACAAGATAACGTTGAAATCGGATTTGTAGATAGTGTTCCCCAAATAGTGGTGCAGTTTATTTCGCAATTTATTTTTGCAGTTGGCAAATTTCCGGGTTTATTGGTATTCAACCGTCTCGTACCACGATTGTCTGAAGGCTCCGGGCGTTTCACCCAGTCGGGTCCAAGCCGTTTGAATAGGGGCAGCTGTTGCACCCTAAAATTTGACCAAATTGTTTTACCTGATTTGTGTTTTCATAGCTTTATCATTTGCATAGTAGATCATATACATAGTTCATTCATTTGCATAGCATAGCATGGGCCAGCCATCCAACAAGGGATCAAGTGCTATTTTCATCTCAAGAAGCATATCCAAAAGGTTTTTATTCAAGTTCAAGAGCATTCAAGTCACCAAGAAAGAAGGTGAAGCTCTGAGAAGTTAATAGATCAAGCAGTGGATTTATAGCCTGTCTGGGGAGTATTTGAAGATCATCATAGAGGTTGTGAGCTGTGGACTGAGGCATGGAATGTGGGTAGAAATCATGGAAGACCTAGAGGGTTATTTTGAAAGTAAGAAAAGTTATTGGTGTGGTTACAAGAGCTACAGTTGAAGACAGTCAACTAGGGTTTCATCTGGGTCAACCCTAGGTCAACCCTAGGTCTAATGCTTGATTGAAGGGCATCAAGGCCTATTTAAAGGATGTGGGATTCATATTTTGACATGTGGATATGGATGTGGTGTTGTGCCAAGGAGAAATCAAAAGAAATCAAGAAGAAGAGAAGTTTCTAAATTAGGGTTTCTGAGTAAAATCCCTTGGTTTAGGTCAAACTTCCAAGCCAAATAATTCAAAATGCAAGTCCCAAATGGATCCTTGGCCAACATGAAACTTGTAGAGCATCTCAAGACCTTTAATTTGAGTGGTGGAAGGCATCAAGTAGGTTTATAGAACTCAAGTTATGGTTCTTGCAAGTTACAGGTCATCTGAGGACACTGAAATTTATCTGTGAAAGTTACTTGACTTCCAAGCAACTTTTGCCCCACAAGGAGTTTTCAAATGGATTTTTGGCCAACATGAAAGTTGTTCCTCATGATCTTAGCTTTCTAGAAAGGTATGGTATGCCTTATTCTGATTTGTGGAACTCTACTTATGATCTTGACAAGCCAGGGGTATTTTGGGAAAGTAAGATTATAGGTCATTTCAAGCATATGCCTAAAACTCCTACTTGCAAGCTTCAAATGAAAAAATGTTCAACATCAAACTTGCTCAAAAGGATGCTTTGATTCTAGTAAGGAGGTCATGATGGCTTGGAAATGCATGAAACTCAAAATGATAAAATTGACCAAATATGGAAGGTAAAAGTCCATTTTCAAGTGACCAAATTTGGGATTTTTTGATCCAAAGCCAAAATACATCATGTGATATACCAAATTGAAGGGAAAACATGTTTTGAGATCATTGACACCATTGGATTTTGAATTTGAGGTCAAGAACTTGGACTTATCATTGGTTACTTATATAAGAAGCTACATTTGTCAAACCAAGCTAGGAGTGAATTACAATGCAAGGAACCATCCAAGCACATTCTAATTCTCATTTGGAGAGAAATTCAAGCCTTGTTCATGTGTTGTGATAGGCCAAACTCCAACTGGTTTTTTTGAAACTCATTAAAGGATTTACCATGACATGAGATTATCATTTTCTCATAGGATCATTCCAGCACTCTCTAGAAGTTTCTAACATCACCTATATAACCATTAGAGTTGATCAAGATCAAGGTTGGGATTCATTTGGTGCCAAAACTCAGAAATTGAAATTCATCTTCTTCCATTGCAAGTCAATTTCGTTTTCTCAAAATTCTTCACCATTCTTTCAAATTTTTGATTCAATTCAATTCAATAATCATCACTGAGTGTATTGCAATCAAAATCAGAGTGAATCATTGGCTGGATCGTGTTCTTGAAGTTTCATTTCTTCACCTGCAACTGAAATTCTGTTTCATTGATGCAAGCTGTTTAAGCAAGAATTAGTGCATACAGAAGCAAGATATCAAGGCATTGAGTGATTCTAGAGCTTTGCAAGCAGTGGATCGAAGCATTTCATCATCTGTTTTCATCAATTTCACAGGTTAGTAACTGTCTCACCATGGCTTGAATTAGATAGAATCAGCATGAATCTTTAGGTTAGAAGCATAGTATGTGGCTAGGTGTTGCTTTCTGGAAGGTTTGGCTCGATTTAGTGACAATTTTTAGGTTGACAAGAATTATGTTTGGACCTAGAACTCGGTGGATATGGAGTTATAGCCTTAGGTTTATAGTTAGAATTGATCAGTATGGAACAAGGGAGAGATTGAGACACTTAATTTGATGATTGGTGATGATTGATTTTCTGATTAATTTTGGAGATGAAATCGTGTTGGCTGTTAGAGATGATATCAATTGAATTCAAGGCCATAGATGGAATCAGGGTGAAGAATAGAGCATGTTAGGGTTTTATTTTATGATTTTTGATCAAGAATTGGTGATGTTCGATTGGCTGCATTCTGAGTATTCTTGGAGGTCCATCAATGGAGTTTTGGCTCCAATTTGATTCAAATAGGGAAGACAACAGCTCAGCCATTAGATGTGCGCTGACTTTTGACCAAAGCATGGATCGTGTGGATGAGATTTATTCTCGGTTTGTGAAGGAATTAAGCTGAGCATGAAACTCAGTCGTTTCATTTAGTTGATGTTGGTGGGCTTAAGTGGATTTTGCTATGCACACCCCTATCTGGGAGGTCCACTAGGAATGAACGCGTTTTGACTGCTATTTACACCGTGTTATTTTCTTTTCTTTCTTTGATTTTCATTTTCTTTTTCTGACATATTTGGGCCCAAGGCGCTTTGATACGCGCACCCCCCGGTTGGGCCCAGCTAGTTCAAATGTTATATTTTCTTGCTATCTGCACCAGCTTTGTATTATTGTTAATTCATTTTTGTTCATTTTATTTTACAATTTTGAAAAATCATAAAAAATTGAAAAAGAAATATTTTGACATGGGAGTTTTTGCAACACTTTAATAATGGTTTCAAGAAAATTGTGAATAAATAAAAATATTAGTTTAGGTATTTTTTATATTTTTTGTGAATATTTTACATATAGTTGTTTTTATTGAATTTAGTTGGTACATAATTTTGTAGATTTTGTTTAGCTAGCTCCCTTTACATTTTAGTGTTGTTCTTTTTAGAATAATTAGATATAAACTTGAGCTCCCCCCTGGATTTATTCCATGATTTTATAATTAGGTTTTGATTAGTTTTGATTAGATGATATTAGGATGGTTAGATTAGGGTTTATACACAACATAGGTGCACTTGAACATTTTATTTTTGGGTTTTTAGATTGAATTAGAGTATGGGACCTATGGGGTATATAGGGTAGATATAGTATTTCCCTTAGAATTAATATTAGACTTGTAAATATTATCTTACTATTTTTAGTATATTTTACAATTGTGTGATTGTTTGGCTTGCCCATTTTTGGGGTTTATTTTGTTGTATGGGCTTTTTGGGCATTTGCTTGGGGTGTGGGCTTGGTTTGAAGGGCATGATGGTGGAGCCTAATGAAGACAAAGTTGAAGATCAAAATCAAAGCTTGATGAAGATTGCTTGGCTTGCTTGGAGCTGTTTGAAGACCATAGGACATAGGGTATAGGTGGAGCCTTAGAATAGAAATTTTCTACATAAACATGGATGGTTTCTTTTGCCTCCATTCTTCTCTGTGATTAAAAGTCTCTCCTTAATACTCACATCCCTCCTTTGGAAGGATTAGTGACTGCATCTAGGAGATAGAACTTTGAGAGAAACAGTATGTGTTATGTTGACTTTCTGTAGGCCACCTTTGGTGATCAACAGACTGTTTAACATTCCAAATCCTCTTGTCATCATTTCTCTGTTGGAGAGCTTGCTTTGAAGAAGCCCTTGAAGATTGAGGATAAAGTTCATTGCCTTGAAGACTGGTAGAAGAAGGAGCTTGTGCTGTCAGATTTTGCTGTTTAGAGCTGTTGATGTATTATTTGAGTATCTTGACTGTATTGTTTGTTAATTACCCTATTAGGTTTAAAGTGAATTTTGTTCACTTTTGCCTATTGTTTTCTAGGTTCGAGGTTGAGTGGGACTCCCTTGCCTCGCTTGTACTGCTGCATTCATGCATTTTACTGCTTTATTGTATATATGCTGTTGTTTTTCCGTTTATCCCCTTAGGATCTCTGTTTCTCTCTGCGCAAGAGAGAAATATGACAGACATTAGGCTTTCACCCATGCATGACAACATTAGGGTAGATTTTGATTCCCTTTTCAACCATAGGTTTTAGAGTTCTGTCTCTTCTTTCTCAAAACAATCAAAAATACAATAAAAGGTTAAACATCAATAAAAGACAGTTCTTGCGTAAAAGACTGTAAACCCATCAAAGAGTCATTTTTGTCCGCTCGGACCCATAATCAGGAGAAAAACCTTTTTCAGAAGGATAAAAAACAGTCAAACAAAATTGTGTCTTCCGTGGCCCGAACTACGTTTGCTCTGATCTTTCATGCTGTATGAAAGTACGTAGGCATAGGATGCGATATCCTAGTGAGCAACCTTCCCCTCCTTTCCCGTAGGTAGGCGAACTACGTTGACTCTGATTTCTCATTCCAGACGGGAATACGTAGGCATAAAGTGCGATACTTTGCCGAGTCATTTTATTTTCTTTTAACCCTAGACCTGTAGAATAGATAAAATAACAATCCGTACTAGAAAACAAGCGTGGATCCCGTCGAGTACGACGGACGTGAGGGGTGCTAATACCTTCCCCTTGCGTAACTGACTCCCGAATCCAGGATTTGGTTGCGATGACCATTCCTTTCCCGTCTTTGCGGTAGGTTTACTTCGAGCGTTTCCTTTCCCTCCGTTTGGATAAATAACGCACGGTGGTGACTCTTCTGTTCAGCCGGCGCCGATTTTCGCAGTAGCGAACAATACCCATTTCGTGTAATTTGGAATAATTACATCATAACCACAATGATTGAATATAACATTCCTATGATGTTTTTTTCGTATTAAAGTAGTTTTTCCAAGGACACCAAAAAATCTCATTATCGTCAAGAAGGTTTTTTTTCTGCAAAATCAATAAATATTTTCAACTCATTCTCATACTCTTTACTTAATCTATTGGATTTCATCCAACTGTGATCTATAATCACATAAAGCTTTTGAAAAAAATATTAAAAATAGTACACAACCAACAAAGATAAAGCTTCTCAACAACAACGTCAATAACAATAATGGAGAATAACAAGAGCAACAATAATAGGCCAAAGCAACAACAAGAACAACAACAACAACAATAATAACATACAAGAGAATAATGGTGAGAGAGTTTTTTCGTTCGCTAGGGCTCCTTGGATAATAAGTGTTCTTTCGTTGGCTGAAGAAGAAGTGTTCTTTTGCAAGGGCTCGAGAAGTGAATGAGGTAAACACTGAGGGAATAAAAAATATAAAGAGTATTTATCGCAGTTATACTGAAAATCGAGGTAACATATTCGACGTAAAATCTATAAAAAACAAAGGTGACTTTTTGGCTCCAAAAAGAATAAAAAATTAGAGAGTATTTATCTCAGTTTTAATGAAAACTGAGGTAACATATCCGACATAAAATCTATAAAAATTAAAGGCGCCTTTTTGGTTCCATATAAAACATAAAACTGCAGGAGCTGGGAATCAAATCTCAAACCCTGAGCATATATTTATGTCAGTTTTTCATAAAACCAAGGTAACATATTAATTTTTTTTTATAAATAAAACAAGGCGCTCCCGTTACATATACCCTCGGTTTTATATTGTTTGTAGTGAAAGTTTATCATAAAAAACATTATTTGTTGTAGTGCAAAATATTGTGATATTTCTGTTACATAGGGCGCCTAAGAACTAAGATCACAATAATTTTTCCAAATAATTTAGCGGTTGATCCAAGTCATCAACCAATTGATGCGTGTTCTGCCTAGGTCATATTTTCTTTTGAATATCATAAGGCTTCATCCCTGTCATGAATGACTCAATGAAGATGGTTGGTATAGTGTCGACAGTAGTGATAGCAAGCTACATTAGGATTCATAATGGAGTTTGGAGGCACGAATTATGAAGCCTCTAGCATAATCGGTTGCGGTCGGGCAACGTTAATAAAACCTATGACCTAATTGAAGTTCAAGATACTCGAAGCCTTTGGCATAATTGTTGGGGCAGGGAAACGTTAATAAAACCTATGACCTAACTAAAGTTCAAACTACTTGAAGCCTCTGGCGTAATCGGCTGCAGCCGGGCAACGTTACTAAAACCTCTGGCCTAACAGAAGACCAAGATACTTGAAGCTTTTAGCATAATTGACTGCACCCGGACAATGTTAATAAAACCTCTAGCCTAACTGAAGTCCAAGCTACTTGAAGCCTGTGGCATAATCGGCTATGGCCAAACAACGTTCATTAAAATATCTGGCATAACTGAAGTTCAAGTTAATTAAAACCTCTGGAGAAATCGGCTATGGTCGGGTTATGCAAATAAAAGCCTCTAATATACTTTTGACGTCAACTCCCATGGAGCTACGAACGTCGTTCATGTTCAATAAAGAACCTTTGACCAAATAAAAAAGATCAATACAAAGTTCTTATGGTGTAAATCCATATATACATCAACACAATATATACCTTAGTAAGCTAAGGCTTGTCTGGGGCTAGATAGACAACTATTCCTAACCATTAATATTTGATTATGAATTAAACACAATAAAAATGCCTTAAGAACATGAATAAGCGATAAAAAAGCCTCATCATGGCTTAAACATTATACGGAAAATGGAAGAATAAGCTATCAAAAGCATTACATCCTTGAAGGATGATTAACGACAGAACAAAACCTCAAAAGTTCAAGATCTCACTAGGGCTCTCCGACTTTTTTATGTCTTGAACCTACCGGGTTCTACAACAATAAAGGGTCGAGATCCCATTAGGGCTATCTGACTTCTCTAGGTCTAGAATCTACCAAGTTTTACAACGACCACGGGTTAAGAACCTACTGGGGCTCTCCTACTTCTCATGTCAAAAATCTTCGGGTTCCAAGATGGCCATAAATAGAGAGCCCACTAAGATTCTACGGCTTTTCCATTGAAGCTGTAACTTTTTTCAACTTCAGTAAAGTCGTAAATCTTCAAGATAAAATTCTCCAGGAATGGATCCACCATCAAGATCACAAATTTATGAGAGCTTACTTGGTTAAAATGCTTTTATGTCAAGTTTAAGAGACCCGAGATAGAACTCAAAACACTTCATTCTTACAGGCTTTGTACTTTTACATGCCTCATGCTTTAGGGGCTTATGTACATCCCAGAAACTCCAAATAGTCGAGTTATCTATCTTCGGTGTTGGATGAAATGGTCGTGTAAGATATCGGTCAGAACACATAGACCGACTTGTGATAGATACCGGAGGGCTAGGTTGGTAATCCGCCGTAACAGTTAAAGAGGAAGCCCAAGGGTCGTTCGGAGGTTACAAAATTATGATTTGTCTGTTACATTGTTCCTTCATAAATCATTTGAGCATTATGACCTGCATCAATGACGGATGGTTGTTATCGTTGTTTCACTAATGGCCATCAAACCATTACTTATGGTCATAATTAGGTGAGTGTCTTGGGATGCTGGAAGGAAGAAGAATAATAGTATAAGTGATATCAAAGCAGGGAGAAAAGGACAACAATTGGGTGAGAGCAATATGAGAACAATATGCGTGTAAGACTCAGGGATTCCAAAAATGGAGTTGCTCACCTCATCCTCCCTTATATCAATCAAAGACACACTAATATGTCATTTGTGACCATCACAGACACACTAACCAGTCATTTGAGACCTTCTCTGACTAATATTAGGGAAGTTAACGTTTTAATGTGTTTAGCAAAATCAATATATATATATATATATATATATATATATATATATATATATATATATATATATATATATATATATATATATATATATATATATATATATATATATATATATATATATATATATATATATATATATATATATATATATATATATATATATATATATATATATATATAATTTAACTATTATTTTATTATAAAAGTAATGGAGGTAATTATTTTAATTTTTAATTAATAATTGTTGTTGGATTTTAATGAAAAACATTTATAGTATTACAATTTAGTATGATAATATTTTATTAATTAAAAAATATAAATAGTGGAACAAATAATAACAAATAATTAACAAAGCAAGAAATAAATAATAATAAATAATTAAAAAAGCAAGTTAGAGGGGTAAATAATTAAAAATAAATATATAAATACTAAATTACAAATATATAAGATTATTTTAAGAGATAAATGAAACAGTAATAATGAAAAATAAAGCTGCTTCATTGGTCCCACAAAGCCTCTCAAGTCCTTCCTTACTCCTTATCTGCTGCAACCTCCACCCTCCAATAAGGTAGTAACACTTAGAACTGAAATAGATAACAAAAATGTGGGTGTCAACCATGTCTTACTCATCCTCTCTCTACAAACCATATTATTATTGCCATAATCACAACCTCCATAAATTCACAACAAGAGCTTCCTCTGCTGCACCTGGTGTTGACCTCAACACTCTTGATTCTGCAATTGCAAAGGTCTTAACACCAAATTTCTATCTCAATTAAAACCTCCATAATCTAATACTAATACACTTATTACATTTTTCTTGATTTTATCAAATTCAATTTTAATTTGTTTTATATTTATGATCATGTGAAACTGAATTAAGATATTTGTTTGCAGAAAGATAGCAATGCTGTTAAAGAGGCACTTGATCAACTCAATGAAATTGGCTGGGCCAAGAAATGGAGTTCTCAACCATATGTTTCACGTCGAACGGTAACTCTCCATTACATATGTTGAAGTTCTGGATAGATTCCAATAGACATAGCAATAAAGAAATTCATGTGTCCAGTGTCTTATATGTGTCATGTCAGATGATGTCAAAATTTTTAAAATTATTATCAATGTTGTCTGTCTTTTATAGTCTAATGCTTCCAAATTTTGTGCACCAGACATCAATTCGAGAGCTGACAACTTTAGGGATTAAAAATGCGGAGAACCTTGCAATTCCTAGTGTTAGAAATGATGTAAGTTTTCAGAATTGTTTTTTATTTTTTACTTGTAGTATCGAATGAAATTATACATAACATATGGGTTTCTTGAGAATTAAGTTTGTTCCAAGTCCAACATATAACGTAGACCTCTTTGTGTTGCAGGCAGCTTTTCTCTTTACTGTGGTTGGAACAACTGGATTCTTAGGTATTCTGGCTGGACAGCTTCCCGGGGTATGTATCTCCTCCACTCTTCTTTTTTTCTCCGTATGGCTGTTCGATGATCTTGTGTGTGATGACTTCTTTTTAGAAGCAAAATGAAGTCTAGGAGTGTTATTCGTAAATGTGATTTATAATATTCATGGTTTCAAATTGTGGTTGCAGTCGAGCAAAATGTACAGGCCACTATAATCAAGGGCATTGCAGCTGTTAAAATATTGTGACTATTGTGCTTTGAGCTTATTTTATGTTTGAGATCTTTATAATCCATCGCGAATTTTTGTGAAGACTTTGAAGCCTGTATCAAGGCGCATCCGTTTCATTGGGACATCACATTGCATATTTTTCATGATTTTCAAAAGCATTTCAAATGCAATGTGAAATTGAAGACATATCGCGCGATGCTGTCTCAAACTTGAAGTTATAACTTCCTATTTTCCATCTATTCTCTCTTTTACCATCACTGATTAATGGTTGCTGATTGATGCAGGATTGGGGATTCTTCGTACCATACTTGATTGGCAGTATTTCCTTAGTGGTTTTGGGCATAGGTAGCACAGCCCCTGGGTAAGAATTAGGCTTATCAAGTAGCAGTGAATGCTTTCTTCAGTGTGGATTCAGTGTTTGCCATAACAACAATGCTCTAATTAATATGTTAGTGTAGGCTTCTCCAAGCTGCTATTAGCAGCTTTTCGGCTGTTTTTCCTGATTATCAAGAAAGGATTGCTAGACATGAAGCAGCACACTTTCTGAGTAATGCCCTTTTTGCATTCTTTGGCTGATTTACATATATACACAAAGTATGATATATAATGTCTTTTCAATTTCATCGTGCACTCTATAACTCGGACTTTTTTGTTCTTTTGTTCATTTGTTCATTCTAGTTGCTTATCTGCTTGGCTTACCCATTTTTGGATATTCTCTGGATATTGGGAAAGAGCATGTCAATCTCATTGATGAGAGGCTTGAAAAGCTTCTGTATAGTGGCCAGCTTGATACTAAGGAGCTAGATAGGTATTTACCAGAAAGCTTTAGTCGAGAAAACGTGTCACCTATGATATCAAGATGAATATGCTTTGGAAAAACAGATTCTTATTGCTTTTTTGATCAGATTGGCTGTTGTATCAATGGCTGGACTAGCAGCAGAAGGTTTAACATATGACAAAGTGGTTGGTCAATCAGCTGATCTTTTCACACTCCAGGTTTGAAAACCTCTATTTCCAAAATATGTTATAATATTAAACTACTCGCTTTTATTAGATCAAATAACAATAATTTAAAAAACATATAACTTCCTACAGAGGTTTATCAACAGAACCAAGCCACAACTCAGCAAAGATCAGCAACAAAATCTCACCAGATGGGCTGTATGTTCTTCAAACCCTAAGATATATAAACAAATAGCATTGCAGATATATTTAAAAAGCTCATATTCATGCATTTTTACCCACAAAAAACTCAAATTTTGCAGGTTTTGTTTGCTGCTTCTCTCTTGAAAAACAACAAGGGAATCCACGAGGCATTAATGGCATCGATGGCAAAGAAGGCGAGCGTACTGGAGTGCATTCAAACAATCGAAAGCGCATCATAGTTCAACATTAAACTCTTATAAGCTGTTAAATACAAATTACAGTCTCTTGTATAAACAAAGTTTACAAACTTTTCTTTAATTTTTCATATAAAACTTCATATCATTCAAGTTCTTGTTATATATTTTGAATTTCCAAGCAAAACGTGTAACTTTGATTAGGCATTTTGTATTTGATTCTTGTAATATTATTAAACTGGTGATTGAACAACACAGAATCATATGATTCAATATAAAATTAGTGTATCATTCAATTTATCATAGCAACAACATTACATCTTCTATTTATCCCAGAGTACTCTAAATGTACAATATACACTTTGTATACTATATGATTATTGTGCAGCGTATATCACATTTCATCATAGAATAAACCGTCGATGATTTGATCAATTAGCGAATCAATGAAAGCATTGTAGCTAACGGTAAAGATTCGATCCACTTTGGAACGCGCACTTGAAAACCAAGCAAACAAAGCCGCGAAAGTAACCGCGGCTAAACAAACTCCACCGGCCTCCGTTATCCCTGCAATATCCATTTTCCTGAACACCGAGTTTCCCGTCACCAGCTCCACCGTAACCGTCGCCGCAAACACCATCTGCACCGCCACGTGAAAAAAGAAATTAATAATTATTATTTTTTGTAAACTATAATAGTAACGGTGAATGTTACTTAGTGTTAGTGTTAGGGTTTAGTTACCATTGCGAGACGACCGGAGATGATTTCGAAATCTTGACTTTTCTTAGAACTCTCGATGTATTCCGAAAGCGTGGCGAAGAATGATGACACGTCATCGGTAACTTGCGTACCTTGTTTACGAGTTTTGATTACGGCGGCGATTGGATCGGAGCCGTACGATCTGAGGGTGCATAGGCGCGGTTGCAGGAGGATGTTGGTGTTTGCGCCTTCTGATTCGGTTGGTTTGGGTTTAGGGATGGAAATCCGAACCGGACCGGGTTTTTCGGGGAGAGGGCGTAAGGATGGTTTTGATGGGCGGAGGTTGCAGTGAGTGACGCGCGTGGTCGATGCCATGAAAGAATGAGATAGTTTGTTAGTAGAGAGGGAGAAGAGGAAGTTGAATGTTAAGGTGATAAGTGAAGTGAGTAATAATAAGTCGTAATGAAAACGTGTAAGTGAATGCGGGGAAGAAGTTGGATACACGTAACACACACGACTATCAGACAAAATTTTGAGGTCCCCTTTCTTCTTCTCCTATGTTTAATTTGCCGCTCTTATTGACTCTCTTATTGGTATGCCCTATGGTCAGTCAATTTGGAGAGGAGGGTGATTTATGGTTAGTTTGGAGAGGAACAGGGTGGGAATAGGAAGAGGGTATAGACTAATAAGGTTCTAGTCTAATCTACAATAGATTAGATATTTTTCAAAACTAAATTTTTTTATAAATTTATTTAGTTAGAAAGATTAGATCAAGGACCATAAAAAAAAAATTAATTAAATCTATTGTATCAGTCTATTTAAATAAATATGAATAAATTTATTATTACAACTATATTTTATTTTATATTTTGAATTAAAATATAAAAATAAAATTTAGTTATATTGCAACAAAAGAAACTCAATATCAAAATAGAAGAATATTAGTTAAATAGAAAATTTAAACTTTTAATATTTTTTAATATAAAATTATATATTTTATAAAAAAATTGAAATTAATTTTATCAATATAATAAATAATATTTTAATATTTCTTCTCTCCTACATAAAAAATATTCTAATTCAAGTAAACGAAAAATTATGAGATTTTAATCGGAAGATATTATTTTTCTCTCTTTTCCTCTTTAAAATTGAACTAAAAACTATTATTTTAAATATTTCATATCCTTCGATTTCTTTCAAATCTCTAACCAAATTGACCCTTAAAGTTATTAGTAATAATTCATATTTTATTATATTATTTTCTTAAGCCCATAAGTTTGTTAGAGGGCATTTCAGTATTTTATCTTATTCTAGTAACCCTAGTTTTAGCCTATAAATAGGGTGACAATCATTGTAACTCTTAATCCTGTTTCTTTTGCCGTCATTCTCTTTAATAGAATATTTCCCTATTTTCATTATTCTATCTTTGCACCAACAATTGGTATCAGAGCTCCGGTTCAGATTCATTGGGAAACACGAGTGAACGTGAGGTCTTGTGTGTTTGATTTTGATTCTTAGATTCGTGTTGAATCTTGAACAAAATCTGATCAGAATTTTATTCTGTGGGTTGGGAAACACTGTGTGAGAAATCTGAGTGTATTGTGCAAAGTAGAAGATGAACGGAAACGGCAACATGAACACCAAACTTCCAGTATTTGATGGTAAAAACTGGAATCGTTGGATGATCCAAATGCGTGTACTATTTGGTGCTCAAGATGTTCTAGATCTTGTCACTGATGGTTATGTTCCAGTAGCAGCAGATGCAACCGATGAACAGAAAAACGCGCAGAAGGAAGTAAGGAAGAAGGATCAGAAAGCATTGTTCTTCATTCATCAATGTGTGGATGTAAACGTATTTGAGAAGATTGCAGACTCTACAACAGCAAAGGCTGCATGGGACACTCTGGTGAGATGTTATGGTGGTGACGCATCAGTGAAGAAGGTGAAGCTTCAGTCCTTGAGAAAGCAATATGAGAATCTCAACATGAAGAATAATGAGAAAGTTTCTGAATACATCTCCAGAGTGATTCTGATCACTAATGAGATGAAGGCGTGTGGAGAAACTCTTTCTGAAGAAACAATCATGGAGAAGGTATTGAGATCCCTTACTCCTCAATTTGATTACATTGTGGTAGCAATAGAACATTCCAAAGATCTGAGCACCATGAGAATTGAAGAGCTGCAGAGCAGTCTAGAAGCGCAAGAGTTGCGTTTGACTGAGAGAACTTCTGAAAGGGAAGTAGAGCAGCAGGCTCTGAAAGCAACTTCTGATAGGAGGTATCAGAAGCAGTCAGAAGCCAAGAGAAGATCTGATGGTGGTCAGAAGTCAGAAAGCTCAACCTCTGATAGACAAAAGAATGCTCAGAAGGGAAAAGAGAAGTATGACAAGAAGAAGATCCAATGTTACTGTTGTAAGAAGTTTGGTCACTTTGCTAGAGATTGTTGGTCAAACAAGGAGAAGAAATCAGAAGAAGCAAATATAGCCAGAAGTTCTGATGACGAATCTGTGCTATTGATGGCCTCTGAATCTGATGATCTGACAGACTGGTGGTATATGGACACTGGTTGTTCAAATCATCTTACTGGAAACAAGAAATGGCTGGTTGACTTTGACTCTGAAAAGAGAACAAAGATCAGATGTGCTGATGACAAATATCTTAATGCAGAAGGTATGGGAAATGTCAGAGTGACTCTGAACAATGGAAAAATAGCATTGATTCAGAATGTGTGGTATGTACCTGGCATCAGAAGCAATCTGATGAGTGTGGGACAATTAATTGAGAAAGGTTTCTCAGTTACCATGAAGGATAATCTTCTGAAGCTGTATGACTGCAATCAGAAGTTGATTATGGAGTCAGAACAGGGAAGGAATAGAACATTCAAGGTGAATGTCAGAACTGCAGACTCAGAATGTCTTAGTGCAACATGTGCTGAGAAGGAGAGTGAGCTGTGGCACAGAAGATTTGGTCATTTGAATTTCAGAAGCTTACAACATCTGAATTCAAAGAAATTGGTACATGGAATTCCTGCAATTAAGAAGCCTGAAAAGTCATGCAAAGTTTGCATGGAAGGAAAACAACCAAGATTGCCATTTGCATCAGAAGTTGCTCCAAGAGCAAAACATG
The DNA here is from genome assembly GCA_963859935.3 of Lathyrus sativus. Classification (NCBI taxonomy): domain Eukaryota; kingdom Viridiplantae; phylum Streptophyta; class Magnoliopsida; order Fabales; family Fabaceae; genus Lathyrus; species Lathyrus sativus. The sequence goes on along the minus strand of OZ012741.1, from coordinate 659,200,933 downwards.
CCTTGGGAGTTGTACACTCTGATGTGTGTGGTCCATTTCCAGTAGCATCAATTGGAGGGAACAAATACTTTGTGTTGTTTGTTGATGAATTCACAAGAATGACATGGGTATCCCTTATTAAGTTCAAACACGAGGTGTTTGATGAATTCAAGAAGTTCAGAATGAAGGCTGAGAATCAGAGTGGTCAGAAGTTGAAGATTCTTAGAACTGATGGTGGAGGTGAGTATAACTCCAAAGAGTTCCAGAAGTTCTGTGAGGAGAATGGAATTGAGCATGAGGTTACTGCTCCTTATACCCCTCAACACAATGGTCTTGCTGAAAGAAGAAACCGTACTTTGCTTGATATGGTGAGAAGCATGCTAAAGGAGAAGAAGCTTCCTCAGAAGCTCTGGGGAGAAGCTGTTGCCACTGCAACGTATGTACTCAACAGATGTCCTACGAAGAAGTTGAAGGAAATAGTTCTTATGCAGAAGTGGACTGGAGACAAGCAAAGTGTTAGTCATCTGAAGGTATTTGGTTCTGTTTGCTATAAACATGTTCCAGAAGCCAGAAGACAGAAGCTGGATGATAGAAGCAAAGTGATGATTCTGATAGGGTACCACAGTACAGGTGCATACAAGCTCTATTGTCCAGAAACCAATAAAATTGAATTCAGCAGAGATGTGATTGTGAAGGAATCAGAAGTTTGGAATTGGGATAAGTCTCAATCTGATTCTGATGTTAGAACCTCTGAAGAAAGGCCAGAGTTAAGAATTTCTGAAGTTGAAGTAAACCCTGATATTGACTCTGACTCTGATACTGATTCAAACTCTGAAGAAGACTCAGAAGATGAAGGTGACCCAGATGACCCAGACTCTGATGATTCAGACTCTGATGGCAATCCAGATCTTGGTGGCAATTCAGACTCTGGAAATATGCCAGACTCTGAAGATGGTCAAAGCTCTGGAGGTCAATCATCTGAAGCTAGAAACTCTGAAGCTCAAGACTCTGAACAAGTTCAGAGACCACAAAGAATCAGAAGCGTTCCCAGAAGATTTGCAGAATTTGACATGCTGCAAGACACTGAAGTAGACTCTGAAGGAGAAGTTATTCAGTGTGCCATGTTAGTAGACTCTGAACCTATAAGTACAGAGGAGGCTCTTAAGCAGAAGCTCTGGCTGAAGGCCATGAAAGAAGAACTTGATGCTATAGAGAGAAACAAGACTTGGAAGCTGACAGAACTTCCAAAAGACAAGAAAGCCATCAGCGTCAGATGGGTTTTCAAGCAGAAGTTAAAGCCAGATGGCTCAATTGGCAAACATAAAGCAAGGTTGGTAGCCAAAGGATTTCTACAGAAACCTGGGCTGGATTATTCTGAAGTGTTTGCACCTGTAGCAAGACATGAAACAATCAGAATGGTGATTGCAATAGCCGCTAACAGGAATTGGCCTCTGATGCATTTAGATGTAAAATCTGCATTTCTGAATGGTCCATTAGAAGAAGAAGTTTACGTGTCACAACCTCCTGGATTTGTGAAAAAGAATCAGGAAGGGATGGTGTACAGATTATACAAAGCTCTATATGGATTGAAACAAGCGCCCAGAGCTTGGAATCAGAAGATTGATTCATTTTTCAAGAAGCAAGGCTTTCAGAAATGTGAGATGGAGTACGGTGTCTATGTTCAGCATACTTCTGAAGGCAATATGACTCTGGTATGTTTATATGTTGATGATATACTATTGACTGGAAGTTCTGAACAGGAGATAGCCAAGTTCAAGAAAGTTCTGATGAATGAATTTGAAATGACTGATCTAGGCAAAATGACATACTTTCTAGGGATGGAGTTCAAATATTCTGAGAAAGGTATCATTTTGCATCAGCTCAAGTATGAATTAGAACTTCTGAAGAGATTTGATCTGAAGAATTGTAAGATGGCTGTCACACCTTCTGATACAAATCAGAAACTGGATTCAGACTCTGAAGGAAAGGATGTGGATGCTACAACCTTCAAACAGTTGGTTGGTTCTCTGAGGTATCTGTGCAATACCAGACCTGATATTTGCTACTCAGTTGGGATGGTTAGTAGGTTCATGAGTAAACCTAAGTGGTCCCATTACCAAGCTGCTGTCAGGATTCTGAGGTATATCAAAGGAACTCTGAAGTATGGAGTGTTATTTCCCTCTGGAGGAAATAATGAGTCAGAACTTCTGAGTTATTCAGACTCTGATTGGTGTGGAGACAGAGTTGACAGAAGAAGTACATCTGGGTACTTGTTCAAATTTCTGGGAGGTCCCATTTCTTGGTGTTCCAAGAAGCAACCTGTTGTGGCGTTGTCAACCTGTGAAGCTGAATACATTGCAGGTGCTGTTACTGCATGCCAAGCTGTGTGGATTCTGAATCTGTTGCAGGATCTGAAGATTAAGGTAGACAAACCTCTGAAGTTGATGATTGACAACAAGTCTGCAATCAACCTTGCCAGAAACCCAGTGCTGCATGGGAGAAGCAAGCATATTGAGACCAAGTATCATTTTCTGAGACATCAAGTTCAGAGTGGAGTGTTAGAAGTTGTACACTGCAGCACTCAGAAGCAGTTGGCAGATGTTCTGACGAAAGCTATCAAGACTGATCAATTTCTCAGATTAAGGGATGGAATTGGTGTTACAAGTTTTGATGGAATATGAATTAAGGGATGGTATTAGTAATAATTCATATTTTATTATATTATTTTCTTAAGCCCATAAGTTTGTTAGAGGGCATTTCAGTATTTTATCTTATTCTAGTAACCCTAGTTTTAGCCTATAAATAGGGTGACAATCATTGTAACTCTTAATCCTGTTTCTTTTGCCGTCATTCTCTTTAATAGAATATTTCCCTATTTTCATTATTCTATCTTTGCACCAACAAAAGTTATTAGACTTAAATGCACTTTTGATCCCCTATTTTATTGGTCTTTAATTTTTAGTGCTTTATTTTAAAAATCAACTTTATTTTTAATTTAATTTTTAATCTTAAAAGGAAAAGTTTCAAAATCTTGGTCCAAGAAGTTCTAAACCCATGATCTTGAAATTACTAAAGAGATCCTTAACTATTACATTAACCAATTCATTCATATTTAATTTTGCACAAAATATATATATTATTAGATAATGGGAAGGAGGACTAAATCCAAAAATAAAATAATTTTGCAATTTGAAATTCTTCTTCTTTCTCTTCTCTCATTCGTATTCTTCTTCTTCCTTTGCACCTTCATTCATGGCTACGTATTCAGTTGAAAACTTTACTTTATTTTAAATTCTCAATTGATAACTTTACTCTGTTTCATTTAATTTAGTTGTTGTTTCTAATGATGGTAGGTGAGTTTGCAAGCTTCATCACCTAAATGATTTTTGTTGTGGGAAATTATTTTTAGAAAAAGAAAAAATAAGGAATAATTTTGGGTTTGAAAAAATTCAGGATTTGTATAATGGTTAAGGATGAAGATATGAACACAAATCCAAAATTTTAGAATAAATATTCTTTTTGTCCCTATAAATTGGCGCGTTTTTGGTTTTAGGCCCTGTAACCTTTTTTTTTAGTTCCTAATTCTGGATTTGAATTCATATCTTTATGTCCAACCTTCATACAAACCCATAATTTTTCAGATCGATGAGAACATATGTGTTTGTTTATGACATATTCATGTATGTTTATTTAGTGCTACACCATTTCAAACAATAATTATTTTTGGTAGTTTGATTATGTAACTTTATTATTTACTCTTTATCTCGCAATCTTCACAATCATCTTCCATTAAAGCTTCATCTTCATGTTTGTTTTTGAAGTAAACTTTGGATTCTTAATTTCTCAAAGTACCAATGTGATTTTAATGTATGCATTGTGGTGAAGTATTTTCCAAAACAAATACACTCATGCATGTATGTACACCTATGACAGTAATAAGAGATGAAATGCAAGGTCAAGTTGGTTTAAGAAGAGTTGGAGTTAGAGCATGTCATTATCATTATCATGCTCCTGATTCATGAACATCAATTAGTGTAAACAAGGGTTGCAAGTGTAAATACAGAAGTATTTAAGTAATATATATCATTGTTACAATGTAACAATTAAATGGAATGAGTGGCTTAGTGGAAAGACAATCTCTTGTAATTGTCAATGTCAACCGATAAGGACTCAGACAAAAAAAAAAAGATTTAGGGATTGAATTAAAAAATTATATTTAATAACTATCATATGCGTTTTATAATAAATTCAAAGATTTGGTCCCTAATTTTGGGTTTGAATTCATATGCATTTTATAATAAATATAAATATTATTATAAAAAATCAAATAAATTTAAAAAAATGCTATGATAAAAATCCAATACTTTAAAAAAATAATATTGATCAAAGTCAAAATAATTATAATTATTTTTTTTTAATAATATATAATTATATTTTTGAGATGTCATTTTTAATTATTATAATTGTTTTCTTTTAAAGTTTGACCCATTTTAAAATTAGAACTGGACCTCCAGTTTGATTGGGCCGACCCTAGTTCTCAGCATCAAACACTGTCATAGTTAGATCGAACACTATCAATCATACTACATGTTTTTACTGCATAATAAATTATCTTGCTCTATCAAAACAACAATGCAAGAAGAAATAAGAAATGAAGAGGAGAGGTCTTGCTCACCGTTTACTTGGAAATTGGGTAAATAAAATAAGTTTCTATTAATACTTAAGAGCATCTTTAATGGGAGCAACTAAATTGGATGAACTAAGTTATTTTACGTGAGTCCAAATTGACATGGAGAATTTAAGCAATCCAAAATTGAATTAAGAAGTTTTTACTTCAATGGTGATTGTTTATAAGGAATTCAAACTTGGTATTAAATGGTTAATAAAAATTTATTATTTATGTTAAATAATTAATAAAAATCTATTATTTATGTTAAATAATGAGTTAGAGTACGTTGCTTGTGTAGAGCACGTAAACTAGTTTTAGAGCATCCCATATGTCATGTCAGCTCTACTATAATGCAAATTCCTTATTACTAACATAAACTATACAAAATTTTGGTTTAACAACTATGCGTTAAAGTTGCTCTAAGAGATTAAACTTGAAAATATCCCAGAACATATTTGTGTGAATTATAACTTATGAACATCATGTTATTGTTGAAATTGAAACACGATGTTTGAAAGATAATAAACTAAAACTTGACTAACTTGGAATGTAAAAAAGGTTTTGAAAATAAAAGCAATTGAAATTGAGATGTCAACTGAAAGTGAAATGACAGAAATCGAAATGTAACTCAGAATGCAAAAATTCTTGAATATAAAATGCTTGAAGTTTATAAATATGGAACACATACGTACATTTCTCACTCCTTTCTCAATCACACAGATACTTTGAGTATGTAGAAATTTGAGTACAATTGCAGATCCCTACAACAAAAGCAAGTGTCCCCTTATATACTAATATAAAATAACTACTTACAACGATCAATTAAACACATCACGACACATTGTACTTCCATGCAATTTTTGTCTTCGACGACTCTCCACGTGTCTTCGATTAACTACCCGATCTAATCTAATTCCCGCTCTTTCAATCAGGCAAAATAACCAACTAGAACACTTGAAAATTTTGCTAAGTCCAAAACTCTATATACCCCTCGACTTTCAACTACACACTTAGACCAACATTATCATACATGACTTTTGACATGCCCAAATCAAATCACTTCATGGTTCTATTTTATCATATTCGATTTCAACTTCCACCATGGCATACTTACTTGTCTTACTTATCATTTATATTTAGGTCGAAAATCCAAGGTAACAAATTACCCCCCAAAATGTCATGTTTCAATTTGAATTAAAAAAAAAGAAACATTTTTTTAGCGTATTTTCGACACTGCTTCCATTTCTCCGCTGATGTCCTTACCATCATTACTGCTTTATTACACGTTGTTATTTCCATGAGATCTATTCAGAATCTCATCATCGCTCATATTTTCTAGGAGGTAATGAATGTGCACGTCTGCCTTAACTGCTCCACTCACATCAATGCTCCCACTTTGTGACACACGAAATCGCTTTAACATCTCCACGCAAATGTCATGTGTCTGACCTTAGGCATGCAACAAAAATCTATAAATACCAAACTTCATCTCTCTTTTCATCTTTTTCATTTTAGCCATTTTCGTAACCTTCTTGCGCAAAGAAAAAATCTTCAATTTCTTCAAAAATCCCTTTCTAGCAATGACATTCACTAAGACATCATCTTCAAGGTTTGATATTGGGAAGAATCCAATGGCTTTCACGATTCCAGTAGAGGAAGATGAACAAGTTAAAGACTTTGTTCTTGAACCCCCATTGTCAGAAGAGAAAATCTTCAACTGAGTGAAACAGGTACTCATTCCCTTCTCTCAATCTGATAAACTCTTCGCCATCTTGGGACCATTTCCGACTTCAAAGTCAAATACTGGGAAAGTTAAGCACGTTTTTCCCAGGTTATTTAGTCATTATGCCCTCAACGTTTGAAAAACACTCCCTCGACTTGTCCTTCATGGATAAACTTGTATGCGTGTTTCGATCTGTACCACCTACTCAAAGCAAAGAGTACCTGGCCTGGATCGACAAGTTTCATCCCCAAAGGAAAAAACAATGGAAAGATTTAGGCATCTATGACATGATCGAAATCTCTAGAACTAGCCCTAAGTATAACTCAGCCATGTTGCTAGCATCGATATTCTTCTGGGAAGGATCGACCAACACTTTTCAACTCCCTTGTGGCATGTTAACACCGACCTTGTTTGATGTAGATGCCATTACATGTTTAAACCCCTTAGGCGAGAATTTTACTGCAAACTTGGAAACCACCAATGAATTCACGATCAAACAATTTAGTTTCAAAAAATTCATCCTTGACAATCATGACAAGAAGAACACTGAAGTCTCCGACCAGAAGCACATAGCTTTTTTAACCCTTTGGTTCTCTTACTACATTTTCTGCTCTAGCTCTTTGCAAGTAGCTAAGAAATTCATACCCTTAGCCATCCAACTCCACGAAGGTCGAAAGTGTTACAGGATGGCGCAGATCTAGAAAGGGGGGTTGAATAGATCACTTGTTAAAAACAGAGTCGGCGCTACCAATATTTGGTTTTAAAATAATTTTAGGTGGAAGCGGTCGAGGAACTATATTCGTCTAAAACAAACTTTTACGAAAAAACCGGATATGCGCAAAGCCTATGGAATCCGATAAAAACGAGATTTAAGAATCACTAATTTGAACACACGTCAACCAGAATTTATTCACTATAAGGTTTGACTATTTCCAATACTTGAAAAATATAGTCAAATTGAAAAGACAACACAATTATTTGTTGTTCACGCAATTGGTCAAACACTTGGTGTGCAAGGCACCACAAGTGAATTCCAATATGAGAGTGAAGTGCTTAAGTGTTCAATTACAATCAAGGATTGTAATAGGCTTCAAAAATGGTTCAACACTACTCACATCAGAATTTTGATTAACACAATTGTTTGCACTCAAACTCATAAATTAAGCAATTGAAAAGTAAACAGAGAACACTAATGTATTGAGGTAGTTCCCTCGTCGTCCTCGCTCGGGGTACGTCTGCCCTCAATTCTAAAAATAGAGTTGAGACTTGTATATAGATATAACCTGTTGGTAAATGTTTACAAGAGAAGCAAATAGAAATCAAATGATCAAATACAATTGTTGATGCAGAGCCTATTCCTTCTCTTCCCTTAATTCAAGCTGAATCAAGTCCTTCGGATGCGATGAATAAACCTCCGACTACAGCACACCCTTTGAACAATCCCATGGTCTTCAAATCTTGCCCGGCTGATTTCAATCACCAACGCTTCGAACCCGAATCTTCCTCTCACAATCCTCTGATAATCGCTACTAAATCGACAGAACAACCCATTCTTCGATTACCTTCGCTCGGCTGAATCCGTGATGGACCGATTCATGTAAAAACTTCGAAGATCCAAGATTCTTGGAGGACAAAACCCTAACAGTTTTATTCAAGAAAAACCTACTGATTTCTCAACCCAAATCCGATTACACCAATTCTATGTTTGGACGTTATCACCTCTAGCAAGCAGAATGCACAACAAAAATGATTATGTGTAGTTGTTGAGAAAATGCAAGGAAGAGGATGAAGATGATGAGAACAATCAATATCTATTTTCACTTTTCTTGTTCTTCTTGAAGAAAGAGCAAAACGCACTATATATGCAAGTCAAAAACAATTAACCAACATAACAACCACAAAGACAATTTCACATAACAGATTTTTAACTGAAAACGCGCGAGCGGTCGACCTATGCAGAAAGGAGGGTCGACCTGAGCTTACCCGAATTTTAGATTATGCAAAAAATAGAACTTTGCATCGACCGGAGCAGGTCATGCGTCGACACAAAGCATACAGAATTAGACAAATAGAAATGGACATAATATGAGTCGACCGGAGGATCAACGCGAGCACTCCTGAGAGTAGACCATTTAAAATGCTTTCTATATAAGTCAACCGGAACAAGTTTAAGTCGACTTAAAGATCTAAAATATGCAAAAATGCATACTTTCATGTATCATGCAACTTTTGAGGTACTCTATTACATAGTAACCTAAACAAGATCGACCAAACCTATATGAAGCATATATTTAACAATTTCTATATGTATCAACAATGTTTCTGACCGATGTTTGACTCACGAGGGATAAGGTATGCATATGTGACACAATGATACCGTTCAAAGTATATTTTTCTACCAATCTAAGTTTTAATATCATTAAAACAAGTGTAGCTACCTATGAAGATTTCTCTCACATACTCCCCCTTTTTGGTGATGGCAAAACGGTAGAAACTTGGCGTGCGATGCATTGTATCATCCTCCCCCTTACTTGATGCCTTTGTCTGTACACAATATCTGTATGATTAACAAGTCTTACAAGTGATGTTTCTGCTTGATGTTCTTATCCCCCTTTGACAACATCAAAAAAGAAAGAAGATAGATGTCAATGTATTGCATATAATAAGAGAGATAAGCAAGTTCCAGCTATTTGCAACAGGTTACACATTAACACACATTAACATATAATGTAGTTAATAAAAGCATATAAATGGATAAATAGAGCAACACTTAAAAGAACAATAATAATCACTAATTTTATAATCCACAATAAGCATGTCTCCAAAAGCAAGTAAGTACATGAGACATTCTACAATAGATGTTAATGAACACATGATGAAATAAGATGCAAAATGAAATATTCAAGACATCCTCAGGGTCTCCTCCCCCTAAAGTGATGGCCTCGTCCTCGAAAGGGATATTCCGGAAGTGGAGGTAGTTGCACATCAGCCCTTTCCGTGTACTCCAATACCGCTCGATTGAGTGTGTTGAAGCTGGTGGTAAGGGCTCGATGTTGACCTGCTACAGTTTCAACTATCCCATCTATCCTCTCCATTACAACTGATGAAAAGGCATTAAAGTTTTCCGTATGAACTTGAAATTGGTTTTGCAGTTGCGAGAACCTCTCATCCTGGGCAGTCATGAAGGTATGTTGCTCAAGCTGCATGGTCCTCATCATATCGAGGAGTTCATCGGTATTTTGTTGGGGACGCGGAGGAGATGGAGGCACATAACTCCATTCAGGGGTGTCTTGATGATCCCAATTTTGTTATAGCATGTAATTGGCACCTAACTATGTCCAACCAGTGTTTTTCCAGGCACCCCACCCTTGGTCATCATCATGCGCCAAGTGGGGTGATTGGTTTAGCCACCCACTATTATATCGATCATCAATATCCATAGGATGTCCACCTACTTCTTCTTCTTCTTCTTCTTCTTCTTCTGCTTTTGCTTCCTCTATTTGTTCATGACTGTCATCTGATTCTTCCAACCGAGAGGTAGTAGCCTTGATAATGAATCGATAACGACTTTCTCCTGGTTCCCATATATAGCCCATCATAGTAAATGTCTTTTGACAGAACTCTTGATCAGAGGTCAAGGATGTATAAGGGATACCTTGACAGAGTTGTTCCTCTACCGGAATCCTTTAGCGAATAGATTCGACTGGCAATGTAATGAGGCCAACTGATCTTGATCTTTTTCTTAAGTATGTAAACCAAGTGTACCTCGGCTTGATCCACTCGTGAGTAGCTGCCTTTCTTTGGACGCAGAATGTGCAACACAATCCATTGCAGTATTTTATCAATCGGTTTCAGTTTGCCCGTTGTGACCGTTTTTAGAAAGAGGTCGTTTGCTACAATGTCGTCACCATATGGTTTCTTTAGCATGGAGTTTAAGGCTTCTTTGAAATCGTAGCCTACCACAGTACGAGCATTCGTGGCCTTAATAATTGGCTCAGCGGATATAGGTGACATGTCAAACAAGTTTTTCCATACCAAGTCATTTACACAAACCTTGGTATTTCCTAGCTTTGTAGTAAACTCAAACCCTTGAAATTTACCCCGAATACCTGTGTAGAAGATCCTCACTAGGTCTTCACTGTATTTGATGTCACACTCCATAAAATTGTTGAAATCTTGAGCATCCAAAAGATCAATTACCTTTGGAATATGCATTCTCTCAGCAACCTTTCTATAGTAAGCATGTTGCTTAACTATAGATCATTTGCTAAAGTTCTTCTCATAAATTTCTGAAAATTCAGGAGGTAATAGAGAGACAGCAGTTACCGGTAAATTTCCTCTTGATGGAACGACTTGAGTAGATGGTGCTCTAGTGGTTCTCTTTCCAGTGGTTTTTCTTGTAGACATTTTAATTTCTTGTGTGGAGATGAAGAATTTGTAGATGCATAATTTTACTCTTGGAGATGGAGAGAAGAAAGTAATTTTACCCTTTTTATGGAGAAACTAGGTTTTGAATAGAGCTTTGGGAAGAGGAGAGGAAGAGAGATAACCTTGAATAGGTGCAATTCTCAATGCAAATGCTAATGATTATGAGATTGAATAGACAACATGATCTTAAATGCATTAAAGATGACAAAATATGAATAGTTCATCAACAATTTATCAGAATTTTCGCGCGATGCGTCGAATGAAAGAGGTCACGCGTCGACGTACACTGTGTTAAAACATATACTTAGAAATTTTTAGGGTATGCGTCGACCATAGGGTTGACCTGGGCATACCTGCTTTACAGACATGAAAAATTCTAGTTTTGTGAGTCGACCGGAACACTATGTAGGTCAACTCATACAGGCAAAAATTGCAAAAATCATCAATTTTTGTTCAACAAGCATTCAAAGAGACATAAATAAACAGCCTATCAATATTTCAAACATACAAGGGGATGAAATAAGCATAATCATGGAATAAACGACAATAATAACACACAATTTGATACATTACTTTATATGAACAAGAGAAGTGTGAGAGTTTCTAAATAAGGAAAGATAGTACCTCAACTCCAATTGTTAGCTAATGCCCTCACATATGGCTCTAAACTTCTTCATTTGTTAGATAAAAGATGAACAAAGCACATAGAGAGATAGATATAAAGCATGCAAAAGTTATTTCCTAAACACGATTCGAGATGTTGAGAACATCGAGTTCCCTACGGATGTGAAAGAAAGGCTCTGTAGCGAGTGGTTTTGTAAAGATATCTGCAAGTTGATTTTTAGTATCAACATGCTCAAACACCACGTCGCCATTCTCCACATGATCCCTAAGGAAGTGGTGGCGTGTTTCGATATGCTTGGTGCGTGAATGTAGGACGAGATTCTTGGTTAGGTTAATAGCACTAATGTTATCACAAAAAATCGGAGCATGATCAAGTTTTAGGTTGAAGTCGAGCAATTGTTGCTTAAGTCATAAGACTTGAGCGCAATAACTACTGGCCGCAACGTATTCTGCTTCGGCTGTTGACAAAGCAACAGAAACCTGCTTTTTGCTATGCCAACTCACCAAAGAATTTGAAAATAGATGAACGTGTCATTCATGCTTTTCCTATCTGATTTGCAACCAGCAAAATCAGAATTAGAGAAGCCAACCAAGGAGCAATCATTTCCCTTAGAATACCAAAGCCCATACTTTGGAGTACCAGTGAGGTATCTAAGTATGTGCTTTACTGCTTTTAAGTGAGATTCTTTAGGAGATGATTGATACCTTGCACACATACAGACACTAAACATAATGTCGGGTCTAGAAGCAGTGAGATAGAGGAGAGATCCAATCATAACTCGATACTTTTTCACCTCTACATCCTTACCATTTTCGTCTCGGCTAAGATTCACACACGTAGGCATTGGAGTGTCAATAGCCTTAGAGTTTGCCATGTTAAAACACTTGAGAAACTTAATGAAGTATTTTGTCTGACTCGCAAAAGTACCTTCCTGCAGTTGTTTGGTTTTCAATCCAAGGAAATAGTTGAGCTCCCCCATCATGCTCATCTTGAATTCTCCCTGCATTAATGTAGAAAACTCCCTTACCAGATTCATGTTAGTTTATCCAAAAATGATATCATCAACATATATTTGTACCAAAATCAAGAGTTTCCCTTGATGTTTAATGAAGAGAGTTGTGTCAACCTTTCTTCTTGAGTACCCTTGATTAAGAAGAAACTTGCTTAGACGGTCATACCAAGCCCTAGGGGCTTGCTTGAGTTCATATAAAGCACGTTTCAATTTGTACACATGATCAGGATACTCATGGGATTCAAACTTGGGAGGTTGGGAAACATAAACCTCTTCATTTATATAACCATTAAGAAACACATTTTTTACATCCATTTGGAATATTTTAAAATCTTCCGCACAAGCGAAGGCAAACAGAAGGCGTATAGCCTCGAGTCGGGCAACCGACACATAAGTTTCCTCATAGTCGATTCCTTCCTCTTGGTTATACCAATGCGCAACCAAACACACCTTATTTTGAGTTATTACTCCGTTTTCGTCCAGTTTATTCCTAAACACCCATCGGGTGCCAATTACTCGATGGTCTCGCGGAGGAGGGACAAGGTCCTAAACCTCATTTCTTTTAAATTGATTGAGTTCATCTTGCATTGATAGGAACCACTGTTCATCAAGTAATACCTCTTTTGGGTTTTTAGGTTCTACTTGAGAAATGAAAGTGAAGTTATAACAGAAATTACTTAGCTTTGATCGAGTTGTCACTCCCTTTGAGATATCACCGAGAATATTGCCAATGGGATGGTCTTTAGAAGAATTCCATGCTGGAGGGAGATCATCGGTGTTGGATGGATGAACTTCCTCAATCCCCTCATGGTGGTGATCTTTTTCCTCCTCAACTTTGACTGGGTCAGGTTGATCAATTCTTGTCTCAACACCCTTGAGTATGTCTTTGGAAGATACACCTGCACCATGAAATGAACTACCTTTTCTGACACTTTTTGGATAAGACTCATCAAATGTGACATGAACAGACTCTTCAACTGTAAGTAATCTCTTATTGTATATTCTATAGGCTTTACTTGATTGAGAGTATCCGAGAAAGATACCTTCATCTTCCTTGGAGTCAAATTTGCCTAGACTCTCTTTTCCATTTTTCAACATGAAACACTTACAACTGAAGACATGAAGGTGAGACACATTTGGCTTCCGCCCCTTTAAAAGTTCATACAGAGTCTTGTTGAGAATAGGGCGGATGAACACCCTATTTAAAACATAACAAGCCGTACTAATGGTGTCAGCCCAAAAATATTTAGGAATCCCACTTTCATTGATCATAGTTCTTCCTAACTCTTCCAAAATTCAATTTTTACGTTCCATGACCCCGTTTTATTGAGGGGTACGCAGAGCGGAGAAGTTATGATCAATTCCGTATCTACCACAATATTCCTCAAAAAGATAATTTTCGAACTCACCCCCATGATCACTTCTAATTGATATGATGTTTGTGTTTAACTTATTTTGAGAAAGTTTAGCAAATTTTTCAAAGGCGGAGAATGTATCGCTCTTACTAGCCAAGAAGATAGTCCAGCAAAACCTAGAAAAATCGTCGACTATAAAAAAACCATAGTAGTCGATGATTTTAGACTTTTAATTCTAGATGGCCCAAAGAGGTCCATATGAAGAAGTTCAAAAGGTCTCATAGTTGAAACAATGTTTTTAGATTTAAACGAGATCCTTGTTTGCTTCCCCATTTGGCATGCATCACATAAACTTGATTTTGGGTAAGCCAATAACTAGGTCTTTTGAAACTATCTTGTTTAGCAAGTCAAAATTGACATGTGCTAAACGTTTATGCCACAACGATGAGTCCTCACTCATTGTCATGAGACATTTGTCGCTACTCAATGATACTTCACTCAAGTCTAGCATATAGACATTATTAACCCTATAGTAATTCAACACATTGTTGCACCCTAAAAATTTGCCCAACCTTATTCACTTGGTTTATGTTTCAATTGCATTAGCATTTGCATATAGGGCCATGTACATAGGTTACTCATCTGCATAGCATAAGCATAGCAAGTCATCTAACAGGGGACCAATCATTATTCTCATATATAGAGGCCTATCAAGAGGTTATTATCCTGATTCAACCTCATTCAAGTCATCAGAAAAGAATTTGGAAGCTATCAAGTTAATGGATCAAGCAGTTCATCTATCTCCTAACTGAGGGTGTCTGAGGATCAACAAAGAAATGGTGAGTTGTGGGCTGAGCATGGGGAGTATCTATACATCTTGGAGGACTTAGAAAGTCATTTGGAGAAGGAGACAAGTCATTGGTGAAGTCACAAGAATTACAGTTGAAGACAGTCAACTAGGGTTTCATCTGGGTCAACCCTGGGTCAACTCTAGGTCAATTGGCTGATTGAAAGGCATTAAGGGCTATTGGAGAGGTGTGGGGTTCATCATTTGACATGAAGAATAAGGATATGTTGTTATGCTAAGAAGAATTCAAGAGAAATCAAGGAGAAGAGGAGTTTCTAAATTAGGGTTTCTGTGTAAAATTCCCTAGTTTAGGACAAACTTCCAAGCAAGATAAGTCAAAATGCAAGCTTCAAATGGATCCTTGGCCAACATGAAACTTGTAGAGGATCTCAAAACCTTTAATTTGAGTGGTGGAAGACATCAAGGAGATTTATAGAACTAAAGTTATGGTCCTTGCAAGTTACAGGTCATCTGAGGTATCTGAAGTTTTGTCTGTGAAAGTGACTTGACTTCCAAGCCATTTTTACCCCTCAAGGAGATTTCAAATGAATTTCTGGTCAACATAAGAATTTTTACTCATTGTCTTAGATTTCTATAATGGTATGGTATGCCTTCATATGATTTATGGAACTCTACTTATGGTCTTGGCAAGCAAAGGGTATTTTGGTCATCTGGTGATTACAGGTCATTCTTAGCCTATACCTAAAACTCATACAAGGGAGCTTCAAATGAAAAACTTCCCAACATCAAAGTTGCTCAAAATGCCATTTTAAGTCAAGAAAAGAAGTCATGAAAGTTTGGAAATGCATGTAACAAGACTTGATAAAAGTTGGTGAAAAATGACTTAAAAAAGGCATATAACTTGAAAAAGTTCAAGTTGGAAAATGGTTTGAGAGATCTACAAGTCCAATATGGGTCATCCAATATACCAAATTGATTCCCAACATCATTTTAAAGACATTGGTTCAGCCACTTTTTTGAGTTAGGGTTTAAAAATTGGACTTGCTTTGTATTTTTGTTACTTGCATAATAAGGCAAGTATAGAAAACTTGGCACAAGATGAATTTTCAAGGCAAGGAGCTTACATACACTTCCCATATCTCATGTAAGGAGATTTTGACATAAGTTTGGAAAGGTGCAAGCATGAGATAAGATATATTCAAAGTATCATGGCTTGAGAAGTTCATGAAATTTCCACAACTTTCTAGAATCCTCCAAGATTATTCTAGAAACCTCTAAGTTTGTTAATCATCATCTATATATTGGATTGAGATCATTAAGAGTAAAGGTTGGTGATAGTTGATGTTGAATCCATTTGCAAATCATATTGAATTTTTTCCATCATTTTTCCATTTTTCCCCACACTTTCACATGTTTGAATTTCCATTTTTTTCAATCCTTTTTATCTCCATTTTTTGATCCTTTCTCATTACCAATTAATTCAATATACTACATAGGATTTTTCCATCAATTTTTGAGAAGATTTTAGTGCAATTCCATGGTTGTATCAACATGAAAAAGTGAGCTCCAAGTGCAAAAGTGATTTTCATTTCCTCACCAATTCAAGCATTTTCTTTTATCCTAATACCTCTACCAAGAATTATTGAAGGTTTCTACACTTTTTTCCAAAGAAATTCGTGCTCCATTAAAGCTTCATAATTCATTTTTCCAAGGTATAAAGAATTCGACATAACTCATGATTTATGAGTCTTTCTTGCATTATTGTTGTTGCATCACATTGCTCTCATCTCCTACATGGATTCTAGTACAAAAAAGATGGTTTTTATGACAATTTTTGGTTCTTGAGTTTTTCTTGAGGTGCCACATTTTGGGAGTTAGAGAGAGTTTCAAGAAAATCTAAGACCATATTTGGATTCCTTGAATTTTTTCCTTCAAGTTTGACTAAAATTTTGTGCGAAACGGATAATTATTGATGGAGTTATGGTGCTTCAAAGTGGCCAAAAATCCATGTGAATAGTGCTGCGGGTTACTATTCATGTGCTGAAAAAATATTCAATTTGGAGAAGAAACATGTTGTCCGTTAGATCTTGGTTGACTAGTTGACAAGTCCTCGCATCCAACGCCTCCCACGCGTCCACGTCACCGTCCACATCGCCCTCATTTATCCAGTCAGCGCCCACTCAGTGCTATCCCCCTCCACACGCGTGTGTTCGATCCCTGGCTTGCACGATTTTGATTTTATTTCATTTATATTACTTGTTTCTCACATTTATATGTTTTCATGTACTTTCTTTTATATTTTCTGTTTTATATGCTGACTTCAAATAATCATAAAAAATAGGAAAATTAGTCTTTTTGATCCCCATTTTTTTGTGCTGAATCTTTAAGATGTCTAGGATTTAATGAAACTGGAATTATAATTTTACCATTTTTTGACATTTTCGTTGGATTTTTTACATTTGGGTCGTCATAAAAAGGCCAATGCTGGTGCTATCATTTTGTTGAATTTCTTTAACCTATCAAAACACAATTTAAATGTCAATCCTTTTGCAGGGATCTCATACACACGTTGAGGTATTGTGATATATTTTTGTGGGAATTTTATTGTACCATTTTAATTGGTTTTGGATGCTTTCTTTAACATGCTCCACTTTAATCTTTCCTTTGGTATACATGAGATATCTTGCAATGTTTTCATCTTGTTTGACCATTTATCTTTGGATATTTTTGTGGTATCTCTCACCCCTGGTTTGTGGCTTGATGTAGGGCATTGGAGATTTTTATTTGAATTTTTTAGCACCTTTTGCTATTTTTCTCATATTTTGTATTCGAACTTGTAATTTGGACTTCCGAACGGACTTTATTTTTGTTAAGGCTCCAACGGCCGAGTTGTGTTTGCATGGTGAATGCCGTGGTTTATATTTCTTATTATAGATAGGCTAGAGGTATTTGAAGGCCCCTTAGGTGGCTGTTATTTGTATGTGTAGCTTGCCCGATTATCGACTTGTTTGCATGATAGCACGTTGCGATTCCAAATAGTGGATTACGCGTTTCATTCAGAGTTTTCACTCGATTCTTTGCATATGATCACTTGATATTTTCTTATTCCATCCATGAATGGGCTTGAGGTTGAGATGAACCTTCCTCCCTCCTTTGCATTGCATTTCCCATTGTTATATTCATGTTCACTTGTATGCGATTATTACTTGTATTTCCGTTTCTTCCTTTCGTTTCCTTTCCCGTAGGACTTCCATTTTTCCTTGTTCAAGGGAGGATGTGATAGACATTAGGAGTTAACCCATGCATGATAACATTAGGTTAGATTTTATTCCCTTTTAACCCTAGGATTTGTAGAGTGTCATCTCTTCTTCCTTCAAAACAACAGAAAAACATTAATAAAGGTTATAACAGAGATTAATTCATTTCTTCAGTCAAAAGATTTGAACAAACATCAACCTTTTGCAATAAGAAAACCCTTGTTTAAGGTTGAGATTTTTCATAAAAAACAACAGACAGACTTGTGTCGTACGTGACCCGAACTACGTTTGCTCTGATCTTTCATGCTGTATGAAAGTATGTAGGCATAGGATACGATATCCTAGCGAGCAACCTTCCCCTCCTTTCCCGTAGGTAGGCGAACTACGTTGACTCTGATTTCTCGTTCTAGGCGGGAATACGTAGGCATAAAGTGCGATACTTTGCCGAGTCATTTTTATTTTTATTTTATTTTATTTTTAACCCTTGACCTATAGTTTAGATAGAATAACAATCCATACCCGAAAACAAGCGTGGATTCCGTCGAGTACGACGGACGTGAGGGGTGCTAATACCTTCCCCTTGCGTAACCGACTCCCGAATCCAGGTTTTGGTTGCGACGACCATACCTTTCCCGTGTTGTGCGAGGTTTACTCTGAACGTTTCCTTTCCCTCCCGTGGGATAAATAACGCACGGTGGCGACTCTTCTGTTCAGCCGGCGCCGATTTTCGCAGTAGCGACAGCTGGCGACTCTGCTAGGGATACAACGTCCCCTGGCTGCTAAGGACTGCGATAGTTCTTATGCATTTGGGATCCAACGTCCCTTAAGAGAGTCAATCCTAACGCTTGTTTTCCCGTCGAGGATTTTGTATGGATTTATATTTCTGACCTTTATTTTCAGCTTTGTATATATGGATTATTATTGCTGTATCTTGGGGTGTGACGGGTGTTCTGATATTGAGTGAGAAGCCGGACCTGGGCTTGAGTGCACCTAGAATTAGAGTAGAGATTAGTTGGCGCCCGCTTGCTTTGCTTGCTTTGGTGTCCCGCGAAATCTACACTCAGACGAGGTTCCTCTGGTTGGCCTCCTGCCCCTTCCTTTGGTTGGCGTGGGTTGCTGGTTAGTTGAATTGTCGACTCTGGGGACCGATCATTTGGAAGTTGGCTAAGTGAGGCCTCTTCAGGATTTGATGATGCCACTCCTTCTGGGAATCGTATCATCAACCCTGAAAGTCTGTGACGCCGACGACCGCATAGGATGCCATACCTTTGTCAGTTACTAGGACATCCACCTGTGAGAGGGTTTGGGGTTATGCAGGTAACTAGACCTTCAGATATCGGTTATTTCTTGATCAGAGATCCTGGGTATTTATGGAGGGTTATGAGGTCTGTCAGAGACCAGTTGGAGATGTGATTTGAGGTCTGCCAGAGACCAGTTGGAGTTATGGTTTGAGATCTGTCAGATACCATTATTGGAGCTTGATTTTAGGTCTATCTGAGACCAGGGTTTGAGGACTTCTAGAGAATCTATCTGAGACTTCTTGATATGGTCCAGGCTATTCAGCTACGGCAGTTGGCCCCCGTTGCATGTTACTTGCATTGAATTCTGTTTGCATACTCATCATCATTGCATCCCACTAACGTGTGTCTGTGCTGCAGGTGCATTTGCGTTTCCCTAGTTCTAGTGTCCGGATTCCTGAGTGATTGGTCATGGCCAGCTTAAGAAGGACATTTGCTTACAAATTGCCTACTCCTGATGTTTTTCCCCTGCTTGGGTTGATCTCTCTGGCTGATGAGGAGGTTCGTAGGAGCTTCAGAATGAGCTATGGAAGACTATTGAGATTGGTGCGCAAACCCACGGAGACAGAGCTAGATAGGCTGTACGCTTTGATGCAATTCTATGATCCCGCATTAAGATGTTTTACGTTCGCTGATTTCATTATAGGGCCTACCATTGAGGAGTATGTGGAGTTTACTGAGTTACCCGTGCAGAACCAGGTTCCATTCATTCATTCGGGCATTAAGCCCAAGCCGGAAGACTTGGCAAAAGCCTTGCATGTGGATGCTTCTGAACTGTTGACTACTGTTTCCCGTGGAGTTCCAGGCTTCTCACTCCAGTTCTTGATCGGTAAAGCTCAAGAGTACGCTAAGAGCGGATGTTGGATTGCCTTCAATGTTGTGCTGGCTCTGTGCATTTATGGCATAATATTGTTTCCTAATGTACCGGATTTTGTGGACTTCGATGCCTTCTACTTGTTTGCCGCTGGTAATCCTGTACCGACCATGCTCGAAGATTTCTACCACTCACTGCATTACAAGAATGAGAAGGGAAGAGGAAAGAATGTTCATTTCTGTGTACCATTGCTGGATATGTGGTTTAAAAGCCACCATCCCCTGAAGGGATCTTTTGTGAAGAGTGCAACCACAGCTAGCTGGTCAGAGCGCCTGATGAGGCTATCTTCTGAAGACGTTGAGTGGTTTAATCGAGACCTGCTAGGATCTGAGCTTATATTCAGTTGTTCTGGGTACCCTAATGTTCTGTTGATAGGGAGGAAAGGGTGTATCAACTACAACCCTTCTCTGTTCGTCCGTCAGTTCGGATATGCGTTGAAGAACCCACCAAAGGAGGAGGAAGTACAGGAATCTCTGTACTTCACCGGAGACGTGAAGAGGGAGTTACTAGCCAAGCTGCAGCATGCCTGGACGCGTATTAACCGCAGAGGGAAGCCGTTGTTAGGAAAGAATGACTGTCAGGCCTATGCACCATACAGAGTTTGGGTCCAGGAGAGAGCAAGTCAGTTGCGGATGCCATTCCCAGATGTACCAATCCTTGTTCCTATTCCGGTAGCAGATCCAACTACTGTTTCCATGGAAGCCTACGAGCAAGTTGTGAAGGAAAAAGAAGCCTTGATGAAGATCAATGAAGGGTTAGAGCAAGAGTTAGCCCAGGTACGCAGTGAGAAAAACAAGGTCGTGTATGCTTTCCAACAGCAGATTGAGCTAATGAACAGATTAGGGGATGAGTTGACTGAGGAGAGGAAGAAGCGCGAACGTCTGGGGCAAGAGTTCAGAAGCTCCTATGACATGCTTGAATCCAAGAAGAAAGCGCTTGACATCGCTCACCGAGAGATCTCTTCTTGCAATAAGACTTGGAATGCTACGCTCACCAACAATAAGAAGAGGGAAGATAAGTTGAAGCAGCAAATTTCCGACCT
Source organism: Lathyrus sativus (assembly GCA_963859935.3). Taxonomy (NCBI): domain Eukaryota; kingdom Viridiplantae; phylum Streptophyta; class Magnoliopsida; order Fabales; family Fabaceae; genus Lathyrus; species Lathyrus sativus. The sequence goes on along the minus strand of OZ012741.1, from coordinate 659,179,863 downwards.
CGAAGAGCAGTTGAAGTCCAGCATCAAGAAGTGTGAAGAAGAAGTGATGACCCGGTACAGTCTCCAGAACGCACTGAACAAGGCCATCAAAGGCAGAGATGAAGCCGTGTCTCAGAAGCGTAAACTAGAGGATCGCTTCGGAGACGGGGCATGGGAAGAAACTGCTGAAGACGTGCGCCGTGTTCTTAAGAAGAGAAACCAACTTGTTGAAGGGCTGCTTGATCGACCAAGTCATCCGGAGACCAAGAAATTGCTAGAAGAGTACCAGACTTCTGGGAGGATTTGATCACTTCATGTAGTAGCTTGTATGCTTTATTTGCATAGTGCTGACCATCACCAGGATTGTTGGTTGAGGTCATGCCTTCTTATTGTACTCAGTGATATTGTATTCTTGGCCTATTAGTTTTCTCAGCAATATATGAGGCTTTCTATGATTCAGCTCCGATCTTTGTATTGCTAGCACTGTCACTGCACCGGCACCTCCACACTAGAATCGGGGAATGAATTTCCCTAATGCACAGACACACACATTGCATTGCATTCATATTCATATTGCATTACAGGTAATTATTAAACTGTAGCTCATCTCCTGTATCTCTCAGGTCCCCCAAGATTATCGACCGAAGAATTTCCTGGCATTCAACTAGGAGCAGCAACAAGGAAGTCATAAGTCAGGATCCGACTGAGATGCAAGAGGTGCACGACAACATAATGAGGCTCATACAGGTAATGAAAGCCATGACCGGAGCCAGAAACAGTTGCAGAACATGGTGCAGCCTCTGATTGCACGGGCTAATGATAGGGCTGCCGACTTTGCTCAGCTAGAGAATCAAGGTTTTCTCCCAGGCCGCATACGCCAACTTGTGGGGGTAGCCATCAAACAGGTTCAAGCAGAATTAACGGATGTTCGAGGCCAGCTGGGGCAGTTCACGAAAGATATGCAAGAGTTGCGCTCGAGTCAAGAGACGCTAGAAGAAGAGAACTGCCGACTGAAGGCACAGATAGGGTTGATGGCTGAAGTATTAAGGAACGTACTCAGGAGAGAAGGAGGGCAAATGTCGGAAGACGTGGCTGGCTTATCTGTTCCTCAGGGGTCTGAAGAACCATTACCCACGCAGGATAGGCTTAAGAGACCCTCTCCACGGTTCGAAGCTCAGGAGTCTCCTCGTCAGCAGTCGCAATTGATTTTGCAGGATAACTCAAGGAGGTGTGGTAAGAGAATGAGGTTTTCTAACAGAGTATTTGATGAGATCCCTGTGGATTATGATCAGCTGGTGCAACTCTTGTTCCAACTTCAACTGGTTGAGCCCCGCATTTTGGTTCCACTGACAGGGCAGCCGCCACCAGACTATGACCTGAACGCCCATTGTGCCTTCCACTCCGGAGCACCGGGGCATAGCATTGCAAACTGCAAAGCTTTTAAGCATAAGATTCAAGATTTGCTGGATGAGAAAATAATTGAGTTTGTACCAGGGGGCATAAAAGTTGCAGGGACTGATATTCCCATTTCTCCGCCAGAGGTTGCAGATGAATCGAGGTATATCCCAGAGCCACTGGAAGCTAAGTCTCCATGTCCACAACAGTTGCCAATGCCAGGGTTGAACTTAAGGATGGTAACGCGTGGGCCTAAGGAAACGTCCGAGCAAAGCCAACAGCCTACAAGATGCCAGTATACGACTCAGCAAAGAATTCGGGAAAAAAAGCCAAGGAGGGTGTTTGAGAAGCCTCCCTCAACGTACGCAAATTTGTTACAGACACTACTAAGATTGAACTTGGTGGAGAAAAGAACTCTGGCGCCAATAACCGGCACTCTGCCGGATGGCTATGATGCGAGCAGGCACTGTGAATTCCACTCCGGGGCTCCCGGACATGATATTGAAGGTTGCCACGCGTTCAAGCATAACGTCCAAGATTTAATCGACAGCAGGGTCATTAACTTCTCCGATAGGGTCCCCAAGGTGGTGCAAAGCCATAGACAAGCAAAAGCCGGGGTGATGAAAAGGTTTCCCAGATTTGATCGGGCCGGTGAAAGAAGATCGAGACAGCAGTAGAATACCCATGATGATAGCTTCTGAGAATGGTTGACTCGCCAATAAGTCAAAGTGTAGGAAGTCCAGTTCTGAGACACCGACATTTTTCATGTTATCTTGTTCATGTCCGCGCATTCGTAGTTTCTTTTCTGTGTAATTGCAAATTTCGCTCTTAAAACTTGTTGTTTTTCAATTGATATTAATAAACGAAATGAATATGCATGTTTTGAATTAATCCAGTCGTGTTCACTCTTTGTTTTGCTTTAATGCTTAATGCTTGTTTTAGCAGGAATCTGGGGAGGATGACGAAAACAGATGACGAATAATATTCCGATCGTATGCTTTTGGATAAAAAACTTGTTGATGAAATACAGGCATTGTTTCAATCCATAAACACTGGAGATATAAGGAAGGTAATCCCTTGATAACCCCTTTCGAGCCAGTAGTAGGAGGTTCTTTTCGAAAATGAAAAAACCCCAAATCTTAACCCGGGGCAGGGTAGGGGTCAGTTAGTTTGACCAAGCGTTCGAATCGTGGAAAGAGTGTCCGGTTGAGGATAAATCACACTTGTATAAGTCGTGCCTAAAGAACCGCAATGGTTAAACCTTGCCGACAAAGAGTGAAACAGTCACATTACTCCACAAGAAGTCAGACAAACCAGTGTCACACGACTTGTTCAAAAAAAAAAGAGCACGAAAAGTGAAAAGAATCAAGAGCCCGCTAAGTCAAAACTTGAAAACAAATGACTTAGGCAAAAACAGGGGCATCCCGCTGGACTGGAAAATCAAAAGAATCTCAAAAGATACTCAGTCCAGGCAAAAGTTAGGGAACGAAAAAAAACGAAAGACGAAAAGGATTGTCAAAGAAAAGAACAAATCCTCGAAAAGGACAAAAGTCGTGTGATTCTAGGCACCCAAAGACGAAAAGCAAATGACCGTCACTCAAAAAAGAAAAACGCGTGGTATCCTGAACCATCACTCCTATCATTCCACCTCTAATAGGTGAACGCTGAAGTCAGATTAGCTGAACATAGGATTGGAGAACATCACGAAGAATGGGTGGGTTGAAATAAATTTTGAGCCTATATCTTTCCTTGTTAACCGTGAACCTGACCACGTTACAACCCGCAAAAGTCCTAATTGAAACAGGTTTTGTCCGAGGGCATACGTCAGTAAAGATCTCGTCGATTCTGACTCCTAAAAGGGTTCCTCTTACCAGCTTTCATATTGACATTTTGATAATTGATTCATTACATGTCACAAAATTTTTTAGTGAACAGACTTGGATTTTGAAACTGTCATATGCATTGCGTTTAATATATCTTTTATGCAGAACAACTTGTGTTACCTGCGAGTAAGCGCATGCCGACAGGAAAGATTCCTACAGTGGAAGGTATGATCAGGATAAAATGCAGAATGCCCAAATATTTCGTGAACTGGGGCAAGCTATACTGATTAATTCAGGTAGAGTCGGTCATCCTAGAATCAGTAAATCCGGGGCAGTCAGGTCAAGATTTGGCAAATCTCTCATAGCTATGGGCAGTGCTCCACGACACAGTCGATCAAAGACAAAAGATTGTTGCGAGACCGGGACATGTCACCCTAGAAGCACGAAAGTTATGTTCTTGAAACACCCCTTCGAGGTCCGAAATGTAGAAGCCGTCCATGTCTGGTCGTCAGGATACAAAGACTGTAGGGTCCATTCCAGAACTGTTGCAGATTCAGGGGCAAGCTGGGCATGTTAGTATCCCCTAAGCGGAGTTCTCTCCTTTCAGCAAGTGTTCTTTCCTCCCAGTAGAACTCGAAGATTAAGACTCTCCCCAGCAGAGTTGGTTGTGGGTCCTGGCATTTATTTTGTCAGGGATACTGTGTAATATCAGTTCACTCTCTAGCAGAAATCCAATCGTACTGTGCACATCTGCTATTCCCCAGCAGAGTTATATTCCCCAGCAGGATGCTACTTCAACAAGGTGTTTTGTTCAAGTTCCTAATTTCCCAGCTGAGTCGACTTCACTCTTACAGCATTTATTTTGCTGGAATAATTCTGTAGCACCTGGCTATCCCCAGCGGAGTTGGCATTATCTTCAGCATTTATTTTGCTGAAGCGGTTCCTGTATCCCAGCAGGTGGGGAGAGCACTTGCTCAAATGAACTACCAAACACTCAAGATCTCGGCATGAGATATTCAATGATAATGTCAGTTTCGGCAGTATTCCCCACAGAGTTACCAGGATACGTCTCTTTTTATTCCCAAGCAGAGTTATTTGTCATCAAAAGGTTTCATGAACCAGAATTTCAGAAGTGGCCTCCGGGCATCAGAACAGGCATCCGGTAGTTTGGTTTCCAGATATCCCCAGTAGAGTCCGCCTCAAAGTCGCTGTCACGTCAGTGCTAAGAAGTTTGTGGGTCGGGACCAATGAAGAAGTGAGTCCTGACGTGGACAAGTTGTATTTCCCCAGCGGGTCGAAGATGCCTGAGTCCTGACGTGGACAAATCAAGACGAAACATGGGTCCTGATGTGGAACGAAGTTGTTTCCTTACGTGGAAAGATTGAGTCCTTACGTGGACATATCAAGCCAGAGTCCTTACATGGACAGATTAATAACGTATTCATTACGTGGAAAAAGATCATATTCCTTACGTGGAAAGATTGGAGTCCTTACGTGGACAGATTAAGATTGTGTTCCTAACGTGGAAAGATGGAGATTCCTTACGTGGAAAGATTTGAGTCCTCACGCGGACATATCAAGATTGATTCCTTACGTGGAAAGATTAGAGTCCTTACGCGGACATATCAAGAGGAGATTCCTAACGTGGAAAGAAGGTAGATTCCTTACGTGGAAAGTTTAGTCCTGACGTGGACAGATTCAGATCAAGATCATTCCTTACGTGGAAAGATTGGAGTCCTTACGTGGACAGATTAAGATGGTGTTCCTGACGTGGAAAGGTGGGTCCTAACATGGACGATGTTCTCCTTACGTGGAAAGACAATGTTTCCTTACGTGGAAAGAAGATGGTTTCCTTACGTGGAAAGACGAATTTATTCCTTACGTGGAAAGAAGTTGGTATTCCTTACGTGGAAAGATTGAGTCCTTACGCGGACATATCGAGATGGATTCCTTACGGGGAGACAAGTGCATTCCTAACGTGGAAGAGTTTAGTCCTGACGCGGACAGATCCAGACAAAGTCTTATTCCTTACGTGGAAAAATGGTGATTCCTTACGTGGAAAAGAGATTGATTCCTTACGTGGAAAGTTTAGTCCTGACGCGGACAGATGGAAAAGAAGTTGATTCCTGACGTGGAAAGAGAAGGTGTTTCCTTACGTGGAAAAGTTTAGTCCTGGCGTGGACATATCAAAGTTTGATTCCTAACGTGGAAAGATTAGAGTCCTTACGTGGACATATCAAGAGCGTTCCTTACGTGGAAGAAAAATGGTTTCCTTACGTGGAAAGACGAGTTTATTCCTTACGTGGAAAGATTGAGTCCTCACGCGGACATATCAAGATTGATTCCTGACGTGGAAAGAAAGAGATTATTCCTGACGTGGAAGAGTTTAGTCCTGACGCGGACAGATCAAAGAAGTTATTCCTAACGTGGAAGAAGAAGATAGATTCCTTACGTGGAAAGTTTAGTCCTGACGTGGACGGAAAGAAGAAACGGTATTCCTTACGTGGAAAGAAGAAGCATTCCTAACGTGGAAAGAAAGATTGATATAGTATTCCTCACGTGGAAAGATTGGGGTTCCTTACATGGAAAATTTGTGATTCCTAACGTGGAAAAAGAAAGAGTCCTTATGTGGACAAAGCAAAAGAAGACGTATTCCTTACGTGGAAGAGTTTGACAAAGCAGAGAAAAGTCACCCCTGACGGGGAAAAGCGATGTATTCCTTACGTGGAAAGGTGAGTCCTAACATGGACAGTATTATTCCTAACGTGGAACGATTATTCCTTACGTGGAAAGGTGAGTCCTAACGTGGACGGTGTTATTCCTAACGTGGAACGGTTATTCCTTACGTGGAAAGGTGAGTCCTAACGTGGACGGTGGTATTCCTAACGTGGAAGAGTTTATTCCTAACGTGGACGATTTATCTCTGACGAGAAGGCAGACGAGCCGTCCCCAGCAAAGTTGTTGAAGTTTTTTCCGAGTTGACAGCAGATAGAGTCCTGACGTGGACAAGCAAAGGACGAAGTTTCCGATGATTCAATCTTTTTCAGGATGATGAGAAGAATCCCCAGCACGGTCGCACGAGATCAGTGGGTTGCTGTAACAGTTAAATTCAGCTGATGAATGTCGTTCCCCAAGCAGTGGCGCAGTTTATTTCTGCGGTTGGCAAATTTCTGGGTTCCTAGTATTCAACCGTCTCGTACCGCGAATGTCTAAAGGCTCCGGGCTCTTCACCCAATCGGGTCCAAGCCGCTTGAATAGGGGCAGCTGTTGCACCCTAAAAATTTGCCCAACCTTATTCACTTGGTTTATGTTTCAATTGCATTAGCATTTGCATATAGGGCCATGTACATAGGTTACTCATCTGCATAGCATAAGCATAGCAAGTCAGCTAACAGGGGACCAATCATTATTCTCATCTCTAGAGGCCCATCAAGAGGTTATTATCCTGATTCAACCTCATTCAAGTCATCAGAAAAGAATTTGGAAGCTATCAAGTCAATGGATCAAGCAGTTCATCTATCTCCTAACTGAGGGTGTCTGAGGATCAACAAAGAAATGGTGAGCTGTGGGCTGAGCATGGGGAGTATCTAGACATCTTGTAGGACTTATAAAGTCATTTGGAGAAGGAGACAAGTCATTGGTGAAGTCACAAGAATTACAGTTGAAGACAATCAACTAGGGTTTCATCTAGGTCAACCCTGGGTCAACTCTAGGTCAATTGACTGATTGAAAGGCATTAAGGGCTATTGGAGAGATGTGGGGTTCATCATTTGACATTAAGAATAAGGATATGTTGTTATGCTAATAAGAATTCAAGAGAAATCAAGGAGAAGAGGAGTTTCTAAATTAGGGTTTCTGTGTAAAATTTCCTAGTTTAGGACAAACTTCCAAGCAAGATAAGTCAAAATGCAAGCTTCAAATGGATCCTTGGCCAACATGAAACTTTTAGAGGATCTCAAAACCTTTAATTTGAGTGGTGGAAGACATCAAGGAGATTTATATAACTCAAGTTATGGTCCTTGCAAGTTACAGGTCATCTGAGGTATCTGAAGTTTTGTCTGTGAAAGTGACTTGACTTCCAAGCAATTTTTACCCCTCAAGGAGATTTCAAATGAATTTCTTGTCAACATAAGAATTGTTCCTCATTGTCTTAGCTTTCTATAATGGTATGGTATGCCTTCATATTATTTGTGGAACTCTACTTATGGTCTTGGCAAGCAAAGGGTATTTTGGTCATCTGGTGATTACAGGTCATTCTTAGCCTATACCTAAAACTCATACAAGGGAGCTTCAAATGAAAAACTTCCCAACATAAAAGTTGCTCAAAATGCCATTTTAAATCAAGAAAAGAAGTCATGAAAGTTTGGAAATGCATGGAACAAGACTTGATAAAAGTTGGTGAAAAATGACTTAAAAAAGGCATATAACTTGAAAAAGTTCAAGTTGGAAAATGGTTTGAGAGATCTACAAGTCCAATATGGGTCATCCAATATACCAAATTGATTCCCAACATCATTTTAAAGACATTGGTTCAGCCACTTTTTTGATTTAGGGTTTAAAAATTGGACTTGCTTTGTATTTTTGTTACTTGCATAATAAGGCAAGTATAGAAAACTTGGCACAAGATGAATTTTCAAGGCAAGGAGCTTACATACACTTCCCATATCTCATGTAAGGAGATTTTGACATAAGTTTGGAAAGGTGCAAGCATGAGATAAGAGATATTCAAAGTATCATGGCATGAGAAGTTCATGAAATTTCCACAACTTTCTAGAATCCTCCAAGATTATTCTAGAAACCTCTAAGTTTGTTAATCATCATCTATATATTGGATTGAGATCATTAAGAGTAAAGGTTGGTGATAGTTGATGTTGAATCCATTTGCAAATCATATTGAATTTTTTCCATCATTTTTCCATTTTTTCCCACACTTTCACATGTTTGAATTTCCATTTTTTTCAATCCTTTTTCTCTCCATTTTTTGATCCTTTCTCATTACCAATTAATTCAATATACTACATAGGATTTTTCCATCAATTTTTGAGAAGATTTTAGTGCAATTCCATGGTTGTATCAACATGAAAAAGTGAGCTCCAAGTGCAAAAGTGATTTTCATTTCCTCACCAATTCAAGCATTTTCTTTTATCCTAATACCTCTACCAAGAATTATTGAAGGTTTCTACACTTTTTTCCAAAGAAATTCGTGCTCCATTAAAGCTTCATAATTCATTTTTCCAAGGTATAAAGAATTCGACATAACTCATGATTTATGAGTCTTTCTTGCATTATTGTTGTTGCATCACATTGCTCTCATCTCCTACATGGATTCTAGTACAAAAAAGATGGTTTTTATGACAATTTTTGGTTCTTGAGTTTTTCTTGAGGTGCCACATTTTGGGAGTTAGAGAGAGTTTCAAGAAAATCTAAGACCATATTTGGATTCCTTGAATTTTTTCCTTCAAGTTTGACTAAAATTTTGTGCGAAACGGATAATTATTGATGGAGTTATGGTGCTTCAAAATGGCCAAAAATCCATGTGAATAGTGCTGCGGGTTACTATTCATGTGCTGAAAAAATATTCAATTTGGAGAAGAAACATGTTGTCCGTTAGATCTTGGTTGACTAGTTGACAAGTCCTCGCATCCAACGCCTCCCACGCGTCCACGTCACCGTCCACATCGCCCTCATTTATCCAGTCAGCACCCACTCAGCGCTATCCCCCTCCCCACGCGTGTGTTCGATCCCTGGCTTGCACGATTTTGATTTTATTTCATTTATATTACTTGTTTCTCACATTTATATGCTTTCATGTACTTTCTTTTATATTTTCTGTTTTATATGCTGACTTCAAATAATCATAAAAAATAGGAAAATTAGTCTTTTTGATCCCCATTTTTTTGTGCTGAATCTTTAAGATGTCTAGGATTTAATGAAACTGGAATTATAATTTTACCATTTTTTGACATTTTCTTTGGAGTTTTTACATTTGAGTCGTCATAAAAAGGTCAATGCTGGTGCTATCATTTTGTTGAATTTCTTTAACCTATCAAAACACAATTTAAATGTCAATCCTTTTGCAGGGATCTCATACACACGTTGAGATATTGTGATATATTTTTATGGGAATTTTATTGTACCATTTTAATTGGTTTTGGATGCTTTCTTTAACATGCTCCACTTTAATCTTTCCTTTGGTATACATGAGATATCTTGCAATGTTTTCATCTTGTTTGACCATTTATCTTTGGATATTTTTGTGGTATCTCTCACCCCTGGTTTGTGGCTTGATGTAGGGCATTGGAGATTTTTATTTGAATTTTTTAGCACCTTTTGCTATTTTTCTCATATTTTGTATTCGAACTTGTAATTTGGACTTCCGAACGGACTTTATTTTTGTTAAGGCTCCAACGGCCGATTTGTGTTTGCGTGGTGAATGTCGTGGTTTATATTTCTTATTATAGATAGGCTAGAGGTATTTGAAGACCCCTTAGGTGGCTGTTATTTGTATGTGTAGCTTGCCCGATTATCGACTTGTTTGCATGATAGCACGTTGCGATTCCAAATAGTGGATTACGCGTTTCATTCGGAGTTTTCACTCGATTCTTTGCATATGATCACTTGATATTTTCTTATTCCATCCATGAATGGGCTTGAGGTTGAGATGAACCTTCCTCCCTCCTTTGCATTTCATTTCCCATTGCTATATTCATGTTCACTTGTATGCGGTTATTACTTGTATTTCCGTTTCTTCCTTTCGTTTCCTTTCCCGTAGGACTTCCATTCTTCCTTGTTCAAGGGAGGATGTGATAGACATTAGGAGTTAACCCATGCATGATAACATTAGGGTAGATTTTATTCCCTTTTAACCCTAGGATTTGTAGAGTGTCATCTCTTCTTCCTTCAAAACAACAGAAAAACATTAATAAAGGTTATAACAGAGATTAATTCATTTCTTCCGTCAAAAGATTTGAACAGACATCAACCTTTTGCAATAAGAAAACCCTTGTTTAAGGTGAGATTTTTCATAAAAAACAACAGACAGACTTGTGTCGTACGTGGCCTGAACTACGTTTGCTCTGATCTTTTATGCTGTATGAAAGTACGTAGGCATAGGATACGATATCCTAGCGAGCAACCTTCCCCTCCTTTCCCGTAGGTAGGCGAACTACGTTGACTCTGATTTCTCGTTCCAGGCGGGAATACGTAGGCATAAAGTGCGATACTTTGCCGAGTCATTTTTATTTTTATTTTATTTTCTTTTTAACCCTTGACCTATAGTTTAGATAGAATAACAATCCATACCCGAAAACAAGCGTGGATCCCGTCGAGTACGACGGACGTGAGGGGTGCTAATACCTTCCCCTTGCGTAACCGACTCCCGAATCCAGGTTTTGGTTGCGACGACCATACCTTTCCCGTGTTGTGTGAGGTTTACTCTGAGCGTTTCCTTTCCCTCCCGTGGGATAAATAACGCACGGTGGCGACTCTTCTGTTCAGCCGGCGCCGATTTTCGCAGTAGCGACACACATCCTTCTTTTTATCATTATGCTCAATTAAGCAACAATCTTTTGAAAAGGATACTTTGTATCCCTTGTCGCATAATTGACTAATGCTAATGAGATTGTGTTTAAGGCCCTCGACTAGCAATACATCAGAGATAATAGTAGATGAGGGATTACCCACACTTCTTTTTCCAAGTATTTCTCCCTTGTTGTTGTCTCCATAGGTAACAAATCCCTTCTTCTTTGGCACAAAGTCAATGAAGAGAGATATGTCTCCTGTCATATGTCTTGAGCATCCACTATCGAGAACCCATCTTCTCTCGGTAGTCTCAAGACTTTGTACCTATAAAAACAATCAACGAAAATAGGTACCCAATTTTTTATTGGGTCCTTGGTTGTGAGTGAAATCTTGGTTGCATTTAGGCAACCATTGATAAACCCCTTTAGGAACTAAAAATCTCCTAAAGCGACATTTAGCAATGGTGTGACCTTTCTTGCAACAATACAAGCAAGTAAAGTTAACTCTTGTATCACTTTTGCTATCTTGATTTCTAACCACATATGTATATTTTTGATAAGGATTAACCATACTTTTTTTTTAAAATATGCTCTATCAATAGCGAATATGATTTTGGGTTCTAGAGCCTTGTTAAGTTTGACCTTGAGATTTCTAACCTCATTTTGCCAAATGTAACAAGTATCACACCCGAAGTTAACGACTCTTTTTCTTACTTCCTCACAATCCACCTTTGTTCCTTCCACTATGGAAGCCTTTAGAGCCTCTGATTTCCTTTTGGAAACGAGAATCTTTTGCTCTAAGTGAGCAAAAATTTGTTTGTTTGAGACCATCTATTTAAAGGCTTCCTTGGCTTCATGGTGTAAGATATCAAAGGCAGTTTGTAATTCGGAATGAGACAATCTAGTAGAGTTTTCGTATTTTGCATGTCGCACCTTTTTGTTTTTCTTCTTTTGATGAGCAGAGAGACAAAGGTTGACAGATTCTTCTTCGTCACTAGAACTATCATCCTCGAATGACTCGCTATCACTTTCCCATGTGATGTAAGCTCTTCTAGGCTTAACTTGCTTCTTGTGTGACCGATTACTCTCTTTTCCTTTGTCCTTTTTCATCAAAGGACAATCCGGCTTGTAATGTCTGGCTTTTCTGCAATTGAAGCACGACCTTCTAACTCTACTTCCTTTGTTGTCCTCATTTTTAGAAGGTCTTGATTGTTTTTTGAAATTGACTAGATTCTTTTCGGAATGTTGGATACCATTTTTCTTTACATAGTGATTGTACCGCTTCACAAACAGCCCCATATCCTCATTCTTTTCGTCATCTTCGTCATCACTCGAATTGCAATCACTCAGCTCTTTTGCATAGGACTTTGAATAAGAAGCCTTTAGAGCTATAGACTTCTTTTCCACATTTTTTGTTTTCTCCTTCTTTTCCCTTTTCTCAAATTGCTCGAGACTAAGAAGTACTTGCTCGTGTTCTTGAAGCTTCCCAAAGAGTGTTGTAAGGTCCAAGGTCATAATATTATTTGCTTCCTTTATGCCGGTGACTTTTGGTTGCCATTCCCTGGTAAGACATCTTAAGACTTTGTTAGTAGCAACATCATTGGAAACTGGTCTACCAAGTGAATTTAGTCTATTGATTAGGTGAGAAAATCTCTTTTGCATGTCAGCAATGCTTTCCCCTTGCTCCATGTGAAAGAGATCAAACTCTTGTGTCAAAGTATTGATTCTAGCTAGTTTGACCTCATTTGTTCCCTCATGGGAAACTTGTAATGAGTCCCACATAGCCTTAGAAGTCAAACAATGGGAAACTCCATAGTATTCATCAATTCCTAAGGAGGAGATCAGAATATTTTTAGCCTTCCAATCGTAATTGTACTTTTTCTCGTCTTCATCATTCCATTGTGCTTCAGGGTTAGGCACAATCATGTTATTTTCATCGGTCATGGTTATTTCCATAGGACCGTTCAAAATAACATTCCATACCTTCCTGTCAATGGAATTTATATGCACACACATACAATCTTTCCAATAACTATAATTTTTACCATTGAAAACAGGTGCTCTGTTATAAGCCCCTTTTGGTTCGTTAGCCATTTTCTAAGAAGTTATATGTGAAGCACAGAATGAACCAGACTCTGATACCACTTGTTAGACGATGGCGCAAATCTAGAAGGGGGGGTTGAATAGACCACTTGTTAAAAACAGAGTCGGCGCTACCAACATTTAGTTTTAAAATGTTTTTAGGCAGAAGCGGCTGAGGAACTATATTCGTCTAAAATAAACCTTTACCAAAAAAACCAGATATGTGCAAAGCCTATGGAATCCGATAAAAATAAGATTTAAGAATCACTAATTTGAACACACATCAACCAGAATTTATTCACTATAAGGTTTGACTATTTCCAATACTTGAAAAATATAGTCAAATTGAAAAGACAACACAATTGTTTGTTGTTCACACAATAGGTCAAACACTTGGTGTGCAAGGCACCACAAGTGAATTCCAATATGAGAGTGAAGTGCTCAAGTGTTCAATTACAATCAAGGATTGTAATAGACTTCAAAAATGGTACAACACTACTCACATCAGAATTTTGATTGACATAATTGTTTGCACTCAAACTCAAAAATTAAGCAATTGAAAAGTAAAGAGAGAACACCAATTTATTGAGGCAGTTCCCCTGTCGCCCTCGCTCGGGGCACGTTTGCCCTTAATTCTAAAAATAGAATTGAGACCTGTATATAGATATAACCTGTTGGTAAATGTTTACAAGAGAATCAAATAGAAATCAAACGATCAAACACAATTGTTGATGCAGAGCCTATTCCTTTTCTTCCCTTGATTCAAGCTAAATCAAGTCCTGCAAACGCGATGAATAAACCTCCGACTACGACACACCCTTTGAACAACCCCACAGTCTTCAAATCTTGCCCGACTGATTTCAATCACCAACAATTCGAACCCAAATCTTCCTCTCACAATCCTCTGGTTACCGCTACTAAACCGACAGAACAACCTGTTCTTCGATTACCTTCGCTCGGCTAAATCTATGATGAACCAATTCGTGCAAAAACCCCGAAGATCCAAGATTCTTGGAGGACAAAACCCTAACGGTTTTATTCACGAAAAACCTATTGATTTGTCAACCCAAACCTGATTACACCAATCCTATGTTTGGACGTTATCACCTCTAACAAGCAGAATGCACAACAAAAATGATTATGTGTAGTTGTTGAGAAAATGCAAGGAAGAGGATGAAGATGATGAGAACAATCAATATCTATTTTCACTTTTCTTGTTCTTCTTGAAGAAAGAGAAAAACTCACTATATATGCAAGTCAAAAACAATTAACCAATATAACAACCACAAAGACAGTTTCACATAACATATTTTAACTGAAAATGCACGAGCTGTCAACCTATGCAGAAAGGAGGGTCGACCTGAGGTTACCCGAATTTCAGATTGTGCAAAAAACAGAACTTTGCATCGACCGAAGCAGGTCATGCATCGACGCAAAACATGCATAATTAGACAAGTAGAAATGGACACAACATGAGTCGACCGGAGGATCGACGCGAGCAGTCCTGAAAGTAGACCATTCAAAACGCTTTATGTATGAGTCGAACGGAACAAGTTTGAGTCGACTCAAAGACCTAAAATATGAAAAAATGCATATTTTCATCTATCATGCAACTTTTGAGGTACTCTATCACAGAGTAAGCTAGACAAGCCTGGCCAAACTTATATGAAGCATATATTTAACAATTTCTATATGTATCAATAATGTGTCTGACCGATGTTTGACTCACGAGGGATAAGGTATGCATATGTGACACAATGATACCGTCCAAAGTATATTTTTCTACCAATCTAAGTTTTGACATCATTAAAACAAGTGTAGCTACCTATGAGGATTGCGCTCACAGAAAGAAACATCTCCCTGAAACCAACAAATCCTTCCTAGTTTCAGGTTCTTTATGGCTTTTGCATATTTGGTTGAATGTCACATTTGAGCCAAATCTCCACATAACTACCTTTCCATCCTTGATAGCACAAAATGACTGCAGAGCCATTGAAGGCACAAGACCCGCTTTGACTACTCCTCGGGAAACTCCTTCACGAAAAATAATTATGAAATGCCATAACCTATTCCTTGAATCGACCACTTTTGCTTCGACAATGGCTTCTTTTTTGGATCGATGCGTTGGTCCATCTTGGTTCATGAACATATTCCTGGGAGTTTCTCCTTCATCAGCAGTGTCTCTACGCGAAAAATGACGCAGAGTCGCCACCGAATTTTATTTATCCCAAGGAGGGAAAGGGAAATAATAATAAGACCTTTAGGGAAATAGCACGGTCATCGCAACCAAGTTTTAGGGTTCGGGAGTTGGTTATGCAAGGGGAAGGTATTATCACCCCTTCACATCCATCGTACTCGATGGGAACCTTCTAGGTTGTTTAACTTGAATGGGTGTTTTAATCTAAAAGTTTGCTTTCTTAAATGAAAGAGGGGTTGGTTTTCTTTATTAGAGTGCTCGCCAAGGATTATGGCCATTGTGCCTACGTATATTCACTTGTAAAAAGTGAAGAATCAGAGCATTCGTAGTTCACGGGACTACACTGAACTATGGGGAGTTTGGGTGGATGATGCTTAACAAGCACGATCTAACAGTTAGGTGTATTGCAGCTCGCTCGTGGAGTCTTATGCGTTACCTGTTTGCGGTAGAACGGACGTAACATGTCCTTTTTGGGTGATGAGGAATGAAGGACTAAAGGTGGAAAAGAAAGAAGAGTGTTCGCTAGGACCATCGCAATCATATACCTACGTATTCTCAACAGGTGTGAGAAATCAGAGCAGCTGTAGTTCGGCCACTTGAGAAATGATTGTGTGTTGGTTGATTTTATACCTTGAAAAAAGGGATTGATGCCCTAAGGAGAAAAGAAGTTTGATGAGTTGATGTTATTTTTAGGTTTTTGAGAAGAAATTGCTTTTTGATTAGGATCATACTAAAGACTTTGGATAGAGACGAATGTTTCGAATAACCAAGTCGAGCGCCTTGTATCCAAAACATTCGGAACGAGTGTAGAAGGGATTCCATTCTCATTCCTTCTTCACCACTTTAAAGCTCATGGCGTATAACCCCAATCATATCTTTACTGTTTTTTTCTTTGGATTTTTTATGATAAAAATATCAGTTGATGTTGGATCAAAGGTTTTATTGCTTGTAAAAAGGTTTGAAGTGATGCGAATAAGGTCGATGGCGATGCACAAGGCGATCGACTTACAACGGTGAAAATGGCTCGATAAAATCGAGAGTTTATTTTTAAAAATAGTTTTTGGAACTAAAAGTCAAAAATGATCGTAATAATATCCACATACAGGGTCGTATAGCCACATCGGGTTAATCGCCTTGAAAGTCGGAAAAAACGGGAGAAGTAGTAAAAAGGTGGAAAAAAACAGGGGTCTGACACGGCCCGTGTCAGGAAGTGCCCATAGCATAGATTTTGGAGGTAAAACAGGGAGCTGACACGGCCGCCTATGTCAGCTGACACGGCCCGTGTCATGCGCAAAATGGAAGTGAAAACAGCAGGTTGACACAACCGCCCGTGTCAGCCCTGCTGAGTTAAAAAAACTATAGGTCGTGTCAGCCCTGCTGAGTGAAAAAAACTAAAAAAAATTCTTTCCCTTTTCCTCTTCTTTTTCTTTTAGAATAATTTTTGGTCACTCTTGAAACCTTACCACAATATGTGCAACACAAATATCACTTAAAAGAGAAAATAAAAATAATTTGAAATATGTAAAGAGAGAAGAGTTTGAAAGAAAAGATACCCAAGAGCTACTATTCTCCTTCTAACCACCAATGGCTTTTGTTTGATGTGCTCTATGATTCACTTCCTTCTTCTGGTTTTCTATCACTCTCTTGTTCTCTTAATGGTTTTTTTCTTTCTTCTTTCTCAATCTCTCTTTTTTTTCCATGTTTTTTCTATGATTCTCTTGTGTTTCTATGTGTCTCTCTTGATCTCTCTTAATGTTTTTTCCTAGGTTTTCTGGTTTTCTCTCTCCTCTTATTCTCAATTTGTGGCTCCCTCTTTCTCTCCAATTGGACCCCCCCCCCCCATTTTCTACTGTTATTGCTTCTCTTTTATAGCCAAAACATTAGGGTTTGCACATGTTTTCAAACTTTAGAGTTTCTACACTTAGAAATGTCCAATGCTACTTTCTTAGTGCACCATTTTCTTCTCCATTTCTAGAAATCCTACTTTTTCTACTGCACTTTTGCTGTTGTACCAAAGTATTAGAGTTTGCACATGCTTCAAGTTTCAGAATTTCTATACTTGAAAATGCTTATTACCATTTTCTTGGTGCAACCCTATTTCTTTCAATTTCTAGATTACTGCTTTTTCTGTTTTTGCTGCTGCACTTTCCTAGTGCTGTTTTTTTTCCTACATTGCTCTCCTTTATTTACTTGTTCTTGGGTTGTCCTTATGGTCCATGCTTCTACTTTTGACAGCATTTTGAAATTCGTATATTTGATATGTAGATGCATTATCATGAGTCCATACCTTTGGTTTTGTGACATGAATTGTTTGGTTATGAGGAAATTTGTCACTTCTTGCATGAGACTGTTTTAGATCACATTAAAATTGCCCATGACTAAGCATGCATAGTCTTGATCTTGAAATGTTCCAATGTTAAGTTGAATCTTAATTATTTTCCTTTGATGTTTGTAAGCATAATGAGGAACATGTGGAATTGATGGGGCATGAAGGGTACCATAACATGAAGTTGATTAGAAACTTGAATTAAGATTAGAAATAGCTTAATTTTCTAAGCATTATTTAGAGTTAGAAACTTTGTAACAAATGTGACATTCTTGCAATGTCATGAAATTTCCCTTTGTAATATTCTTAAATCTAATCTTGAATTCATGAATCTTGAATTTGGAATGATGTATCTCCATTATGCCATTGAATTTGAAAGGGATGAAGTCTTGAATTATGAACTTGTGATCTTTTGAATTCCACTTGAACATAGAATTTGAAACAAAGTTGGATGAAGAAATATTGAATTAGGCCTTGCACTTCATGTTCGTTAGGAATATTGATCTTGAATATCCTAATATTTTTCAAGTAACTTCCCCTTGAAGGAATCTACATGGGTAGACTTTCTAACTTGACCTAAACCTTAGATGATGAACCTTTTTCTTCCATGTAGCCTATGATAGGCAATTTATCTTATTTGGAATGGAATACAAAGAACCGACCCAATCCTTACCTTGTGAACCCACATGCTCAATATGCAATAGAACGATGTATGATACAACGAGCGCAGGGTATGAAAGGCTAAAGGTGAAAATGAGGGTGTGACAAGCAGCCATGTCAAATTCTGTCTGGGAAGCCTTTTTGACTCCTACACTTTTATCTATAAGAATGGAAACTGGGACTCCTGGCTACGACTTTGTCGGCTGTCAAGCCAACTTAGTAGCCAGTCAACTTGGCTTTAGCCAGTTGCTTCCTCTTCCACTTTATACTTGGGAAGACGAAATTTGTTGGTCAGAAGGGAGATTCAGTATCACAAACTACAAAGCCTGCACAACATTTGCATGCGGCCAATTTCCCGAACTCCCTACCTTCAAATTTCAACAATCATTTTTCATGACAATTGAATACCACAACTGAGGGACACAATATTTCGATGGCCACTTTTCAGAAGAAAATTTTTGAAAGAGATTATTTGAAGCACAAGCTAACACTAATGCCGAAGGACCCTTTGACACTGGTGAAACGAAGAAAATAGAAGAACCCAAGAAAAAGGTGACTCTTTCTTCTTTAACTTTTCCATTACTAAAACAATTCTAATAGTTTACCTTTCAGAATCGAAAGCGTGACCCTAACTCTCCTACCAAACCTAAGAAGAAGAAGAAGAAGCCCACAACCACTTCGACTCAAGTATACCATTGGTTTCAAAATTTTAGATGATCCTTCAATAAAGAATCCCTCTAACTCGATTCAACTGTCTCCAGGCTGCTCCAAATCCAATGGAGATTGCAGCTAATTATGAAAGCTCAGAAGATAATGAGGAAACTCTCATCTTCTTAAGGTTAAAACCTAAAGCTTCTCCTAAGCCCATCATCAGCCATAGAAAGAAAGGAACTCCTTAGAAATTAAAACCTATAAAAGACACCACTACTTCGACCGCTGGTCCTTCCAACAAGAATAAAGGAAGAGGAGCAGAGGCAAAAAAGGAAGAAGAAAAGAAGGAAAAGAACCAAGAGAAAACTCAAGATCTTCCTTCATCTGAAAATAAAAAGCCAAATGAACCTCAAAATGAAACGTTTGAAGAACTAGAGAAAGTTGACCATAAGGTACCTCTCGATCTGATCATTTGCTTGAGCATAGTAAGGCATCAAAGTTAATAATTTAATCCCCATTTCAAAGGTAAATTTCTGCACCCTTTAACCAGTGAATATTGACCCTTGATCCGTCATGATGATCTTAGAAATCCCAAACCTATAAATAATATGCTTCTGGATAAACCCTATTATAGCATCTTGGTCAGGATTAACTAAAGGAATTGTTTCGGTACACTTTATAAAATAATCAATGTCGTCTAGAATATATTTCTGACTCTTAGAGGATGCTGGTCAAATTTCTCCAATCAGATCTAAAGCTCGTCCTCTAAATGGCCACAACTTCACAACTGTATACAACTCGCTTGCAAGAGCATGATGAATGCTCGATGAACCTAGAACTCTTAACAACCCTTAGTAAAGTCGATAAAATTTTTAAGGATTATAGGCCAATAGAAACCTTGGCGGCATAACAACCATCTCATCTTATGCCCTACTTGATGAGCACTACATGCCCCACTATGGACATTTGACATAACCAAATATGCCTCACCTCCACCAAGACATTTGAGTAACACCTCTTCAGGTGTTTTCTTGAATAATTCATTCCCTATAATCACATGGCTTAAATATTTGTTTCTATTTTCCGATCAGTTGACCTAGTAAAATTCTCTAAGTAACCGATTATTGGCTTCCTCCAATCAGTATCTGCCAGATTTTCAATAGCAAAAATATTAAATTTTTATGGGTCCACTGACCCTAACTTAGTCGTTACTAAATCTGATGGGGACAAACTTACCAATTTCACCTTTCCTCGAACTTCAATTAACTCTTCTAGTTTCTCCCTAGACACTTTGTACCCTAAAGCAATCTGTGCCAATTTGTCTGCCTCTTGATTCTATAGTCGAGGAACAGGCTGAATGTCCACATAGTCAAAACACTAATCAATTGATTCACTATAACAAAATACATAATTAAGTTTTCCTTAATACATATGTTCTCCTTTGTTATTTGCTTCACCACCAAGTCGGAGTCTCCTCTTATTTCGACTAGTTTTCCCCCCAACTCTAACAAGATGTCAAGACTGACTATTAAAGCCTCGTACTCGCCCTTATTATTTGAGCAAGATTTGTTAATTCAATATTTAAACTTGGTCAGAATCTTATTTGGAGAAACAATCAAAATTCTAACACCAATCCATTCTTATGACTGGAAGTTCTGGCTCCAAGTAGTTTAAAGGTGTCTCGACTATCGAATGATCCATGATAAAGTCGGAGACCACCTGATCTTTCATGGCCTTTAAAGGCACATATGTTAGGGAATACTCTGTTAAGGCAAGAGCCCATTTTCCAATTCGAAAATGTAAAATTGGTTTAGACAACATATGCTTGATAATATCAAGACGAGAAGATACATAAACATCAATTAGCTTTATGTAATGTTTTAATTTGATACAGGAAAAGTAAAAAGGCACATATTTTCTATAAGACTATACCTAGTTTCTGCGTCATTTAAGACTCGACTGAGGTAATATATGGCTCTTTCGACTCCACTATCATCCTCATGTGCTAACATACTCCCTATAGTCAAGTATGAAGCAGAAATGAACAACCTCATGCACCTATTTCTAAATGGAGGGGACAAAATTGGAGAATTCACTAAATACTCCTTTATTTTGTCCAACACCCTCTAATGCTCTGGCTGCCACACAAACTCTTTCTTCTTCAGGCGGAGTAACGGAGAGAATGCTCAAATCTTACCACTAAGGTTTGAAATGAACCTTAGAAAATTAATCTTCCCTAAAAGAGATTGAATATCTTTTTTGGTCAAAGGAGGCTTAGTTTCCATGTCAGCCTTTGTTTTATTTTGATTGATCTTTATTCCCTTTTTATGGACCATGAAACCAAGAAAGTCCCTGCCTCCATACAAAAATCACACTTAAGAGGGTTCATTTTTAGTTCGTATTTCCTCATTTTTGAATGAGTTCTGAAGGTGGTAAAGATGAACTTTTCTCGAATCAAACTTAATGACTATATCATTAATATATATGTTTGCATAAATGTTTTGATATAGTCATGAAACATAGAATTTATCACCCTTTGGTAGGTTTCTCCAACATTTTTCAAGTCAAATGGCATCACTACCCATTTGTAGGTGCCTAAAGCTCTTAGGCATCGAAATGCCATCTTCGGCACATCTTCGTCTGCAACGAAAATTTGGTTATATCCAAAGTAACCAACAAGCATACTAAGATATTCAAAACCTACTGCTCAGTCGACTAACATTTTAGCGACGGGCATTGGGTATTCATCTTTCAAAGCCACGACATTCATATCCCAGAAGTCAATGCAAACCCTTAACATTCCATTTTTCTTAATTACTGGAACGATACTCATAAGCCACGCGACATACCTTGACTTTCTTATGAACTTTCTCCTTAGGAGTCTTTCGATCTCCTCCTATATTTTGAACATGATCTCTGGAACAAACCGTCTAGGCGTCTATTTAACCGGTTTCTTTCCAGGCTTTATTAGCAGTCTTAATTCCACCAATTACCTGCTCAAACCTGGAATTTTGTCATGTCATACCCTAAAATTTGCCCTTCCCTTTTCACTTTTTCATTTGACTTTTGATTCATCTGCATCCTCTTAGTTATATATATCATTCATTCACAATTGCACCTATTTTCCTTTTAAAACATCATTAATTCAAAGATTTACTATTTATGATGTAGAGGATTGGATTATGAATAATGCATGGGCAAGGGCTTAATAATACAATTGCTAATCTAGTATATGGTTCACTGTGCTACAACCTTATTGCTCAGACACCACAAATTTGAGATTCATTTGGGAGATACATTAATCCTTGATACAATCTTGGGACATGATTTGATCGCATCATGGACTGAATGGTCTTGGAAGTCCTTTTTTTGGGTGATCATGTTCATGGAAAGACTTAGTGATTGTTATTTGATTATTGGTTGATTCATGGCATGCATTCTAGGCAAAGTTCAAAATCAAGAGTTTGAATGTTCAAAACTCAAGTATCAAGATTAGGAGGGAAACTATGAGGCATGAGTTACATCAAGACATCATTCATCCAAAAAGAGTCATTCTCTAGTCTATGGTTCACTGTACTTTCAAATCCAAATCATGGAAGTGCATACAAAAAAGGAAAAGAACAAACTTTTGACCTACAACTGACTTTGGTCAACTATTGACTTTTTAATCAACTGACCTAATCTTAATCCTAAAAGCCCTAGTGCTACAAGATATGCTAAGTTCCATCATTTCTTCGTGATTCTTGATGCAATCTATTCCCAACCAACTACCAATATTGTAGCACATAACCATAATGCATCATTAAAATGATTACACCAAGACAACCATCAAAACCAAACAAGCAAGTCTAGAGTGATCATCACACCACATTACGTTTTAACAGTATGAAAAGTCATTGTCCTAACAACTACACATGAACCACATTTAACACCATTCAAAGCATCAATAATTTAGCAAGCATGGCATAATGAGATATTAGCTGAAGGCATACATAGCTAGTTCAATGGGCTCTTTTACATCAAATTTATAGTAAAACGGGTTTTCCAAAACTAACTCAACAAGTTACTACTTGTTCATTGTGATTTGTGATAACCAAAGAAAGCTAACCACTTAAAACTAACTAATATTAATCAAATAACAAACATTATATTTTTTAATACAGAAAGCTTAAAAAAATTTTAAAGTACTTTTTATTTAGATTTATTTGATTGACTCATTATGAATAATTTTTGTATTATTTATAATGCGATTCTCTAAAATTTTATTTAAATATTGAAATGAAACTTAATTTTATTGATTTATTATTTATTAGTTTATTTAAACATGTGACTAATTGCTTGTTTTAGCGTATTTGTAAGAAATAAGCTTTTAAATGTTAAAAAAAAAAGAACTAAGCTTTTAAATAGGCTAAAAAAAATTAAACTTTTAAAAAGGTCAAACTTAGACATTAAACTGATCTTATGATAGATCACAAGTCAGATATATGTCTTGAAGTTTTATACCATACCACACTTGGGTCTTGCGAAAGGTTTTTTTTGTTCTTTAAGAGAAGAAATTGGGAATGGTTTTTTGAACCAGTCAGGTCCACAATTTTGACTAGTAAAAGGTGTCATGGTCGAGACAAATGTTTTACTGTTATAAAACATGTCAAAATAGATCTCAAAAACTTCCTTTAATGTAGCTTTGCAATCATCTGGAGTAATATGGGCAAGCTTAAGGCCTTTGATGATCCCCTCTAAACTAGGTGAAATATTGACTTTGAAAGAACGTTCAAATATGGCATTAAGCCACAACTCTAGGAGCCAAATGGGGCCAGATACCAATAAGCTCTCAAAATTTTCCCGTTCCATGAGGTCACGAGAAGCAAACCTCAAATATTCATAAAGCCCATACAAACTCAGTTTAGTGAGGTAGACGTCCCTCCCTTCATGAAGCTAAAGAGCCAGAGTTACAATTTTTTTGCCACTTGTAGGGAGCTAGAGCAAAAGACATATCGAGAAAGTCAATAGGTGAGGAAAGTTATATGTTCCTGGACACCTACATTCGTAGTTGAAGCATAATGTTCTTCAATATATGTGTTATAGCTAGGGTGAGTAAAGACGAATTTGGGTTTGGTTTTGGTGATCTTAGAGTGTTCAAAGAGTTCTCCAGTTGGTCGAAGACCAATAATTACTGCTATGTCAAAAAGTGTTAGGGTTAACATTTCACATGGTAAGTGAAATGTATTGGTTGTGGACTACCAAAAGCATATGGCAGAAAAAAACATGTGAGAGTTGTAGCTAGGGCCAAACCTTGAGAGTTGTATCAAGTTAAAAATGCCCTGATATTTACATACCTGTCCTTTTTTTTGTTGGACCCTATCCAGCCATCAGATGTATGAAAGGTTGTTAGATGAGGGAGATGACCAAAAACACGTTTCTTTATGAAGCTGAAATAAAAAAGGCTTATTTTTAAACATTAAGGGTTCACATGTGGGATAACTTGGGAAGAAATATTCCAAGAGCCGGGGTTTCCTAATGTGCCTAGGTAAATGACCCATGAAAGCGCAAGTATTACCTAAAATGGAGTAAGGGATTAATACTTGATAATACCAAAATTTTCTTTTCTCCTCTTTCATATAAGGCTCTGGGATATATGTGTGATTGTCTTCAAGCATAGGCTTTAGGATGTCAGCAACAAAAGTGATACTTGGAGCGCGCCCGATATTAGGACAAGAAACTATTGTTGAGTCCTGAAAGCTTTTATAAAAAAAGTGTTTAAGAGACAGAAATGGAAGTTACAAAAATTTCAAGGGAATGCCTAGGGTTTTTGGATAAGAAAATGTTGGAAGAGAGAAAGATATGTTGAAGAGGCGTATAACTTGCCACCAAGAGGAAAAACTTTTCAGTTCCCTCTAAAAAGAAATTTTTTACAAGTGTCGATTATATCATGGATACGTGGAATTTATTTTTCGAGAAAAATGAAATTAAAATATTTCTTTTAAATGTCGTTTAATTTCATGGTCCATGATTGTCCTAGGAACTCAGAAGTAATTATGACAATCTGCGCGCACTTCTGTGATATGACAGTTTGGTTGAAAGTAGTCACAATGGCTAAAAACATTTAATTAATGTGACATGTTTAGGCTATTCTTAACATTGTCGAACAATTACAAAAAAACGCCACCTTTCTTTCATTTGATACATATGACCGAAAGTGGAATTTTCGGAGGGCATTTGTTAGCTTGGAAATTCTATCTGGTGAAAAGTTAACAAAGAATGGTGATAACTACGTTGAAAAATGCTTAGTGTCAAGAGTTTCAACCGAAAGCTTCGAAATATTAACCATGTTAACTAAGTTGTTCGACTAACCTGTCAGTTGATTTAAGGTCAAGAATGATTTCGAGGAGTCTTAGGAACAGATCCACAAGATTATGATTAATATCTCTTCAAAACATGTTCTAAATCTCAAAAAGGGTCACGTAGCAACTCTTCGACTAGACCTACCAAATGAGACATATAATATTTTTAAGTCCAAATACTATATAAGGTGAAAATATCTTCACATTATGTGGATTAATCAATGGATATTGACAGAGACAATTATGAGGTTGAAAGTAGTTATCAACACAAGTATCAACATAATGTTTCGTTTTCAGTAGATTTATCTTTGAAGACGTGTGGAAGTAAGTTAGAACAGTGAAGCCTAAGTAGTGGGATACGTGTCAGATCCTTAAGATTTAACCATTGTTGACAGTTATCATTATAGTAATATATAATGTAGGCTCATGCATATAGTCGAGGTCACAACTTTTCACTCATTCTCTATAGAACTAAGGTATTCAAGTCACAGGGAGAAACAATTTGTGAGAAATATGAGAGTTTGTGTCCAATCATTAAACTTTATTTTAAGTATTTTGTATTTGAATCATTTACTTTAATGTCATCTTTTCTGTTTACTATTTATTATCTTCATCCAAAGCATATTGGTTGCCTTCAGTTTATCATTATTCAAGCATTTAAATCAAAGTCACACACATTTTTTGACGTTCTTCTTTTGCACAAATTGTCCTTGTGATTTTTTCAGGTTAGTCTCTTAAATGACTGTTAAGTGTTAGATTGTTCATATTTTTGATAGTATTTTGTGGCTCTTTCCAATTATTTCTTTGGTATTTTAGTAGTAAATCTATATGTTTTAATGTAAATACACAAGTTTTCGATTATGCATGTAAATATCTTGAATCGTGATCATTTTGATACTTTTTGATAGGTTTTCGTGCCTGATGTGATTCTAGGAGCCTTTGGATGTTGGAAGAAGGTTTAAAAAATCAATTTCGCAACATTTTGACGGAAACTCGCGCTTAGCCCGCTTTTCAATGCGTGTTCAGCGCCATTTTGGAGCAGTGGCAGTAGCTTTGGGATTCAGACTGCGTCTAGTGCATTCTGAACGCGCTTGGCACGCTTTGTGCTAAGCATACTTTGTGCTGAGCACGCTCTGAGCTAAGCATGCTCTGAGTTGAGCACACTTCACGCTAAGCGCGATCCTGATGGTGCTTAGTGCGGTCCCACTTATAGACACTTTTTGGAACTTGTATAAATAGCACTTTTATAGATATTTTGAGATATTATTCACTTTCTGAATTGTATAAGATATTTTTAGAGAGAGAAACACAAACCCTAAGAGAGAGAAGTTCAAATCCAAGAAAATCGGAGCTTGATCTTCGAGTAAGTGCTTCGATCTCTTGTTGGGGTTGGATGTAATCTACTGGTACCTTATGTATTTCTTCTAATCTTTGTATTATGAACTAGTTTTGATTCAATATTGATGTTGTATTTGATTTTATGTTTATGGGTTTAAGTGGGTATTAAGAAATCTCTTTCAAATCCTAGATCTAAGATATTCATCTATCGATGAGCAAACTATAGACATAGATTTGTGATTTAATATTCACTAGTATCAAGATTTTATATTATTATGTTGATTGTTAGCATGAGACATCATCTAGTGATTAATACGGTAAAGCCCACGATAACGCTTTAGACATAAACGGTATTATGAGGATGCATGATAATAGATATTGTTGTGAATCAGATGTCTTGAAACAAAATATAAACAGTTTCTTTATGATCAGGAAACAAACAAGGGTTAGG
Source organism: Lathyrus sativus (assembly GCA_963859935.3). Classification (NCBI taxonomy): domain Eukaryota; kingdom Viridiplantae; phylum Streptophyta; class Magnoliopsida; order Fabales; family Fabaceae; genus Lathyrus; species Lathyrus sativus. The sequence goes on along the minus strand of OZ012741.1, from coordinate 659,153,100 downwards.
GTTTACAAACAAAACAAGGTAAAACAACAAGGAACAACAAGGATTAGTTATAAAATGCAATTCTTTCCTTACTCTTAGAACAAGATTATAAGTATACAAGAATAACAAAATAACCTATCTCTCTTGAAATTAGGATTTTATCTTCCTATGTTTCCTTATACCAAGATGAGAGACTAGCATTCTATTTATAAGAAAATTAGCACACTAACTTAATGGACTTTTTAACAGTTACCCATTATAAGCTAACTTAGGGTACACGTTAACTTAGACAATTGGGCTTACAAGCAAAGTCCAATTCAACATTATAACAAACCTAGCAATATTGACTAATGCGTGTTAGAAAAATTTCGACTTCAACATGCATTACTTTGACAACAGCATGCGAACAAACTTCGACCTCATGCTTAATTCCTGTCAAACTAGAAGCTACCCTTAAACCATACTAGAGTTCAACCCAATATCTCACAAAGATGAGGAACTATGCTCTCATACTTAAATTAGTTGAATAAATGTAAAAAGGGTTAAGCATATGTACATATTCTGATCATGGCATTTAATATGAAGAAATCATTTATCTAATATGGGTGCCATCTTTGTTTACCTGTTCATCTTTGATTTGAACCTCTATAGACATATACTCTTCATATATGGATCTAGGATGATTACCTGTTAGGTTCTCAACTCTAGACATAGATTTAGGCTTAGCATTTGCATGAGTATCAGTTCTTAATGCTCTGTGTTTTTTAGTTGTGTGAGACATCACCAATGAAACAATACAGTTGTTCTCTCGATGTCGCGTTAGACATAATGATTGATTTGTGTTTAATTGGTCAGAAGAATGCATGTGTTATCGATTGATGAAATTCCAATCCCAACAAGGCTCAGTTTATTTTAAAGTCTTTATTTTATATTTTCAGTCTTTATATTTTCTGCCTCTATTTATGGTACCTTCGGCCTTTTAACCATAATTATCACCACAAGCTTAGAAATGTAGAGATTTTTGGATGGAATTTGATCCCTCGCACCGATCCCTGTGGATACGATAAAACCCAAAATTCTTCCAAACTTACTTCTGCTTGCCGCTTTACCGATTCAATAAAATGGCGTTGTTTCCAGGGATTAGTGTTTAGATATTTAATTGCATCGCAACAGTTTCTATATTTTTGAGCTTTGTATAGGTTTTTATATTGTATATATATATTTATTTCCTTTCATGTTTGCTTAAGTGTTGGTTAGGGATAACTGTTGGTGAAGGAACATCGACAAAGCCAAAAAGCAAAAACAACTAGCCACACCAAAGGAAGCAGCGAGAGGGAGCATATCTTTGTTATAGATTTTCAGAGTAGTATAGTTATTAAAGAGTGAGAGTGGATGGAAAATTTGAGAAAATTTTCCATCTTTTAAAAACCATGTTTTGCTGATGCCACTTAGCGCGACCAGACCGCGCTTAGCGCACTCTGCTTTACATGCAAAAATATTTCATCTATTTATCCACTCTCACCCTGGTCTTTTGACCCATTTTGAACTTATTTTGTTTTATATTTAGTAGTAATTTAATTTAAAGTTATTAAGTTGTTAAAAACTTGTTTTACGTTTGTCCAAAAAGCTTATTTTTAATTTTCTTGAAGAGACATGCGATGATTGTTCAAGTTTGAGTGTGTCAACAAGAAAATGTCATGTTAATGATATAAGTTTGAAAAGAAAGTTGCCTTATCAAGGTATATGTTTGGTGCTTTCTATAACATATCATGAAAATGAACTTTAGGCTTTGTACAAATAACATGTCATTCATTCTCTTGCAATTCTTGTTCATTTGTGAATCACTTTAGTTCATAGCCAACTTTCTTGTATAACTCGTTTGGATTATTTTTAATCTAGTATTTGTGTTGATTTGTATGATAGCACTAAAATGATCAAGGCTTTTTGTTTGATTTTGAGCATAACCACCTAATCAAAAGTAACTAACCTTGTGGGTGAGCGAGCATTTGTTAACCCCTTTGAGCCTTAGTGTCAGGATCCATCTCGGTGTTGGATTATGAACTTGTGCAGGAGTAAGTAGTTCATCATGGATTCTGATTTTGTTTTTAAAGCCCTTGAACTATTACCCATATATTGTGGTTGGAAATTTTCCTTGCATTAGAAAGTTTAGGAGTTTCAAAGTCACGATGTTTAGTTGTATTCAAGTTGGGGAGAAAATGATTGGTGGCTTAAAGGTTGGTTGCTAAGAGCTTGAAAAAATAAAGTGGTTGAAAAAGAAAGAAAAATGTGAAGAAAAAAAATAGTAAGATCAAGGTTTTAGAAAATGACCAAAGAGAAAAGGGTGAATAATTCTTGATTGCTTGAAAATTTGAGAAGTGATTACTCTCATAGGATTAGACAGTTTTGTTTCAAAGGCCTTAAGATATGACCCTTCTTTGCTAAACCAAGCCTTATTACAACCCTTAAAAGTCCTTTGTGGTTTATGCTTTTATACTTTCAATATGAGTTTTTAGATGAATGTATAATTTGGTCGATGTTTACATGACTGTTGAATGTGAGTTCAATCCCTCATGTTTGTTCTTCATCTTTTGATGAAGGTGTGTGTTAGGTGTGATTCGCTTTTGAAAATTTGTTGCTTTAGAATCTTTGACATGTGTTTTATGCTTAGACTTTGTTTCATATTCGTTGTGTCATTGTAGTCTAGTGGTAAGCATTACTTTGTTTGTAATTTTGATAATTAGACCATACTGTAGCGGGGGAATTTGTGAGTGTAAGCTATTGATTAACTTAACTGAAAAATGCAAGAGTCACCACCACACTTTTTATTTATCCTAAAAGGAAACGAAAAAGAGCGAACAAAACCTAAGAGTTCTAAAATAAGAACAAATAAAGAAAGGGTAAGAGGGTTGGTCACGCAATGGGAAGGTGTTAGCACCCAAAACGTCTATAGTACTCTATAGGAGCCCTTTGAAATATCTACGCTTTTTGGTTTGAAAAAGGTTTGCTTGAAAAGAGATTGGGGAAATGAGAAGATAATTATTTTTTAAGATTTTTGTGTTTGAAGATACTTATCGCCTCATGTCTACGTATCCACAAAGTACAATATAGGATCAAAACTTCGTAGTTCATGGTACAAATAATAAAAATGGTTTGTTTTGATTGATTTTTAACTGTAAAGACAAGTCGTCATTTTAAAGAGAAAGCTACAACTAGTCTCCCACAAGTATAAGACAACATTTGTATCACCTAAAGATGGAGGATTTTGCTTCGATTAAAATCAACAAGTCTATCACTCAACATCTAAGTGGAAAATATTAACATCTTAAATACTATGGGGAATAGGAGAATTATATCTCAACTATAAAAATGACTCATGTCTAAACTTTATGAAAAGTTTTAAAATAAAAAAGTGCACAAAGACACAAAAAGTTTGAATGAGGTAAAGTGTTTTTTATATTTTTTTGAAATTATTCAAAGTATGATTAACATTGATTGACTTTTATTAAAGAAAACCAAAGTTTTAAAATCACTTGACAAAAGTCAAGGTTTTATTGTGAAAGCGATTTTAAATTTGAAAACAAGAAGATTTTTGAAAAAGGGAGAAGATTTTGAAATTTTAAGAAGGGAAGGAGATGAAGTGACTACTCTAGAAACCAAAACAAAAGTTAGAGATAAGAAGGATCTAACCAAATTGTAGCACACTCCATAACAAGCCAAATAAGAATTTCATCCATCTTGAAGCATAAGCAAATAAACAAGCCAAATAAAGGTAAAGATATATAATACTCCAAGTATAGGGAAAGAGACCTAATTCTAAGTCCAAGGGTCCAAGAATAGTCCAAGAGGTCCAAGGTCTAAGAATAGCCCAAGAGCATAACCACAAAGTTAAGAGCGCCAAGTTTTTTTAGAGGTTTAATCCTTTATTAGTGTTTTAAACAAGATATGGTCCAAATGAAAAAAATAAAAAGAGCGAAAGCATAAACAATAATATGATATGAGATGATAAAAATGGAGCATAAAAATAAAAGAGAGAAAGGGAGAGAGAAGGAAACATAAACAAAATTAGCATAATAATATTATTAGTGAGTTAGTGATTAGTTGTTAGAACAAATTATCAATGATGGTTAACTCATGAACTTAAGCCAAAGTTAATGAAGACTCATTAGAGGATTGATAAAATAAAAGCCTTCTAACAACAAGTTTCATAAGTGATGGACCTAAGACAAATGATCAACCATACTTGGAATTTCAAACATAATTTTGAGGCACAAATGATCACTTTCCAATTACGGGATAATTTAGCGCTATGTTAAGCAATCATAATCAAATTTATGTAGAAACCACGACTACCTGAGGTCGTTCAATAACAATGTTAGTGCTAATGCATGTTAGAGAAGTGATATGTAGATCACTCTCCGAAATCAATACTGCATGAAAAGAAAAGTGGTAACGATATCATCTTTATTAAGAACTTGAAATAAGTTCAAACGATATCGAAGATTTTCATCGATCAAAAGAAAAAAGAGAAGAGGAGAGGGAATGCCAAATTGAATTACAATTTCAAGATCATTCCATCTTTAAGTTCATCCACTCATCTTGGTGGATTAAAGTACTAAACATATCATTAACTCAAAGCACCTAAAATGAATTGAACAGTTCACTTTAAAGATAGATTTAAATTAGTGAATGTTTATCCAACTTCATCTATACCCTAAGTCTAATGAATTTAAATAGGAAAATGACCGTTAAAAGTGTATTCCAAAGAAAAAACCAAAGGGAAATGGAAGAAGTAGAAAGAACCAAAGCAGTCCCAAAACAAAGCCAAAAAGCCAAAATGCTCATTGTGTAATCGATTACCCTAAGAGAGGTAATTGATTACACCTGTTAAAAAACAGAAATTCAGCTTTTAAAATGTGCAAAACTTGATCAATCATTTCTTCAAACACCTCATGATCAAGTATGCATTTGAGCACGAAAATTCAAGTAAAATAATAGCAAACAACACCAATGGAACACAATTTGCAAGATCTAAAGATCAAGCAATAAGAATCAATAATAGATCACATTGTGAAGGATGTTTCAAGAACAACAATGGTGGATCAAGAGATTACCACATCAAATCTGAAAATCTTCAAATAAACTCCAAAATACCACACTCCAAGGTCTGATCTACTGAAATTAATGATGAAAAAGTGAATGGATGAAGGTTTAGCTCAAAGATTAGTAAGTTCTAATGATGAACTTACTAACTTTCAAAGGAAGAAAGAGCTTTGGTGAATTTAGTAATTGGAGAAAATTGAAAGTCAAGAAGGAATTTGACAAGGTGATTTTGGATATCAAAAGCTTGTGAAATGAGAGAAATGAGACCTCTATTTATAGGAGTTAGGCTTGGAATTTAAATTTGGAGGGAAATTAATGATCAAGTGGTGATTAGTGAAGGTGTATGGTGGGAATTAATTATGATGAGGTAGGGGAATTAAAATAAAGTGATCTAGAATATTCTCATGATGAAACATTGGAATTTGGTGCCAAAAATGCTGTAGATTTGAATTTGGCCAATTTTCAGAAAATGCGCACAAGGTAATCAAATACCCCAATACTGGTAATCGATTACCACAGTCAAAAAATGTGAAAAATTGCTTTTTTGATGTGTTATCTTGACTTTGGCTCGATTCTTTTTTATTGTCAAAGAAGGCATAGAAATAAACACATGAACCTTGAAGTCTCTTGAATAAAAGTCAATAGAATCTTGGGAGACTCTTGATAAAATGACTTTGGATTGTTTGCAGATCAACTTTTACTTTTTTTAGATGAAATTCACTCGAGTTAAGGGACTGGTATTTGATATCTTTGATCCAAATTCTTCATGAAAAAGTTAGTAAAGGAAAAACAAACATTTTTTTGGATTTTTAATAATAGTTAGTAAACATAAACATAAACAATATTAAACAAAGAAGAAAATAAGGGTGCTTAGTGATCTCTCAAGAACAAACCTGTAGAGGAACACAAGAGAACCAAAGCTCGCGATCTTATTTGTGGAACGAAATGCAAATGATATGTGGGACCTTAGGGGTAAAAATTAGGGTATTACAGCTGCCCCTATTTAAGTTTCTTCTATGTGGAGATATGAAGATTGACATCTTTGTCTTGACCAAATAGAAGAGACACAAATATAACAAGTAAACTCAATTTTTGGCCCTAAGAGGCCCAAAATGATATGATTATTCTAAAGGTTTACATGCACAAGACCTTTGTGGGGAGAAAATGCCACATGAGACAAACAAACGGATTGGGAGCAAAAGAAGAAAAGAGACTTCGTAGGGGAAAATAAAGGAGCAAGATTCCATTCTGATAAAGAAAAGGAATCAACTTAACCGGGGAAGAGATACCAACTGCCGATTATTGGGAAAAGGATACTCAAACCGAAGAGAATAGGTAAAATACTTTTTACTGGTCACTGAGTAGAAAATAAGGGCAATAAACACAAAAGAATCATCTTCTACAGGTTACTAGGTAGAAAAACAAAGAGATGTATTACTTATTACCAGTTATTGGGTAAAAAGCAATCAATCTGACGAGAGATAATCAGCTACCTGTTACTGGGTAGGAAAAGAAAAAATGCCAACTACTGATTACTGAGTAGTTTAGCGAGGGTAATAAGCCCGAAGGAAAAGGTTACCAACTATCGGTTACTGGATAGGATAAACAATATATTAACTACCTGTTATTTGGTAGGAAAAGGAATATTACCACAAGGAAAGATTACCGACTACCGATTACTGGGTAAAAAATAACGGTAATTAACAAAAAGAGAGACAAATGTTACCTACTAACAGTTACTGGATAGAAAAATAAAGGTAACAAGCTCGGGAGGAAGGATTACCTGTTACCGGTCACTGGGTAAAAACAAAGGATAACCAGCCAAAAAGGGTGAGAAATATTACCTGCTACATGTCACTAGGTAGAAAAATAAAGGCAATATACTCAAAAGATGAAGAAACATTACCGGCTACCCGTCACTAGGTAGAAAAATAAAGGCAATGAACTCACAAGGAAAGATTACTGACTACCTGTCACTGGGTAGAAAATATGACGGTAACTGACCAAAAAGGATGAAGAATATTACCTACTACCTGTCACTGGGTAGAAAATAAAGGAAATATACTCAAAAGGTGAAGAAATATTATCGGCTACCCGTCACTAGGTAGAAAAATAAAGACAATGAAGTCACATTGAAAGATTACCAACTACTTGTCATTGGGTAGGGTAAACAAAACTCAACTACCTGTCATTGGGTAGGAGAAAGAAATAAAGGTCGACTACCTGTCACTGGGTAGGACAAACAGAATTCAACTTCCTGTCACTGGGTAGAAGAAAAAAATAAAGGTCGGCTACCTGTCACTAGGTAGAAGAAAGAAATAAAGGCCGACCACCTGTCACTGGGTAGGAGAAACATAATCGACTACCTGTCACTGGGTAGAAGAAAGAAATAAAGGTCGAATACCTGTCATTGGGTAGGACAAACATAATTCAACTACCTGTCACTGGGCAAATCAAACCATACAACAGACTTCTCAAATAAAGAGACAAGCATCTGTTGGGGATAAAATATCAATAACTCTATCGGGGGTCTTCAAAAGAGACGTGGGCAGGTTAAATTATACAAATAACTTCTCAAATAAAGAGACAACCATCTGTTGGGGATTTCACAACAAACTTCTCGCTGGGACCTTTCCACATGGATGCCATTTGATGGAAAAGCTGGTCGAATAAGGATCCATCATTTCACAATAAACTTCTCTGTTAAAGATGAACTAGAGAACTACCATTTATTGCGGAAATACCAATAAAATCCTGAAGATTACACAAGTTCCTCAAATAAAAAGTCTTCCACTTGTTACTAGGTGAGGTTTACCTTGTTGGGAACACACAAGCTGCTCAAATAAAGAGGCTGCCACATGAAGTCGCACAAGCAATTACCAAGAGAGTGTTATTAAAACACCGCTGGAGAAATTCAAATCTTCATCTTCTGATGGGGATTAATAATAGATTTCTGTCGAGGAAAATAAATCCTCAAAAGGGATAAATAAATACCTTCTCATCATCCAGGTTTCATAGCCCAAAGAAAATCAAAATAATTGCTGCAAGAGACCAAAGTTCAATCCAGGAACAAACTGGAGAGAAACGGTGAAACAAGACTCGACCCAATGAGGAAATAAGTCAACTAGGGATCAATTCCATCCAGATAAAATCTAGGGAGGAAAGCTAAAACAAACATCTTCCACGAGGCATAAACTCGGTGAGGAATTAGAAAGCATAGGCACTTTCTGTTTAGGGTCGACATTCTAATGGAAAGAGGACACACGCACTCTGCGGGGATAACAACACCGAAGAACAAGGGAGCACCAACACAAATGCAAGATGCACAATGCAACAAAAACATGCTATGCTCAACAAAATGAATGTGCATGTAATGCATATGAGTATGAGTATGCTGACAAAACAGACAAAGAGGTTAAATAGAGAGTGAAAAAAACATTACAACACCACTGAAATACTCGGCTAATCTCAACAAGTTAGAGACATCACTAGAGATCCTGCTAGAGATTTAACTGAAGAAATCTTGCAAGAGATAAGCAAAATCCATCAAAGGCAAATAAATCCTACTACAAGGCTCAAATCTCACTAAGGAGAGGAAGATACTTCTTGGGGAGAAACCCAAAGATAGATCTTCAATAACATCAACTCTGCTTTGAGGATGAAAGATAAACTATTGGGGGAACATCAAAATCAATCTTCCTGACCCATCCTAGGGATAAGAATAAAAATCAATAGAAATTTGCTTCAAAGGGATGAAGAGATCTGATGCGAAATGATGGATCCGTTAGGGATTGTAATCATGCAAACAGCTACACAAACTCCATTTAGGGGAATAATACAACTCTTCTAGGGATACAAGAAAGAACTCTGAGAACTATCCATCTCAGCGAGAAACATCCTGGAGTTGTCGGTGAATAAGAATTTAGCATCATAGCAAAAAGTTAAACTATGGGGGATTTTAAATCAATACTTAACGCAAGTGAGAGAAAACCCGACAAGTGACTATTGTATCAACACTTCTTAGAAGAAAGCAACATTGCTCTTTGTTTGGGAAATATCCAAAGTAGATATGCATAACCTCAACTGGGAATCAATAATGACAAATCTCTGCATGGGCATTAACATCAAGGAGAGGTGGCCCTCAAACTGCTCAACTACCTGACCATAATATGACTGGATGAAAGAAACATACTCGACTAGATAAAATTTGAATCAAGACTTAGCTATGGAAAACCGAATAACACCTGTCTGGTTATCCATGGGAACAAAACTCTGTTAAGGTAATACCAACAAACTTTATTGGAGAAACATCAACACAACTCTATTGGAGAGCTGTCAATAAATTCTACCAATGGAGCAAGAGCGAACCTTGTTGAGGTAAACATCAACAAACTCTAATGGTGGAGATTATCAACAAGAACAAACTCTGCTGAGAAAAACACTAAGCTTTGTGCTTCAATATTTTACCATTCTTAGAATTACTTTTGACATTCCTTTTTATATTCATAAATCAAAGAAAAATGTTTTTATAATTTTCAAAATTTTAAATCAATTATTCATATTTGTTTCAAAAATCATCATCAAAAATAAAATGAAACTCTGCAAATAGAAACAAAATAAGAATTGCAAATGGAGGGACAAAGACCCAAATTTTATCGATAGAATGGTAGTCTGAAAGAAGGCGTAACTCCACGGATCATTACAAAGTTTGAAAAATGGTAAATACAATGGAAAGGGCTACATTGAAATACAATGACCACTATTCTCCCTAACAACTTTGAAATCCAAATGTGCTTGAGACTTCAGCTAAGGATGATTGAAGTAAAGTCCTTGATAGGAAATGTTGCTTCAAACGATCAAGATTAGCCAGATGCAGTTACTTGCCATAATCCCTAACTTTTGCCTAGATTGCCCTTTCGGTTTTTCAATCTACCGGGACAATTGTTTCTGTTTTTGTCTCTAATTTTTTCCTGGACCGCCCTTTCAGGTTTTCAACCCACCGAGATGCTCATTTTTTTCCTAAGTCGCCCTTCCGAGTTTTCAACTTAGCGAGCTGTTCTTTTATTTTTTAGGCAAAGTATTTCTTGACTGCATCAGCATTCACAAGACGAGTGAAATCTTTACCATCCATAGTTGTAAGAATTAATTCACTGCTAGAGAAGGCTCTTTTAACAACATATGTGCCTTCGTAATTAGGAGTCCACTTGCCCCTAGAATCATTGGTAAAAGTTGAGATCTTTTTGAGCACGGGGTCGCCTTCTCTTAACACACGAGGTCAAACCTTTTTTTCAAATGCTTTCTTTATTCTCTGTTGATACAATTGGCCATGATACAAGGCTGTCATTCTTTTCTCTTCAATCAGATTCAACTAGTCATATCTACTCTGACACCACTCAACCTCAGACAATTCAGTTTCCATCAAAACTCTCATAGAAGGGATTTCAACCTCTACCGGGTTGCCCCTGTTGAAATGCAGACAGATGTACGATACCCATGAATAGCAAAAAGGAGCATATCAAACCAATCCTTATATGTAACAACCATCTTCAAAATGATCTTCTTAATGTTCTTATTAGCATATTCAACAACCTCATTCATCTTAGGTCTGTAAGGAGAAGAATTATGAGGCTCGATCTTAAACTCATCGAATAATTCCTTCATCATCTTGTAATTATATTCGAACCATTATCAGTGATAATGTTGCTTGGAACACCATACTGACAAATTATTTGGTTCTTGATAAACCAGACCGCTACTTGCTTGGTCACATTGGCATATGATATCGCTTTAACCCACTTGGTAAAATAGTCAATAGCCACCAATATAAAATAGTGTTTGTTTGACGCTTTATGCTCAATCATTCCAATCATATCAATGCCTCACATGGAGAAAGGCCATGGGGAAGAGATAACATTGAGAGGAGTTGGAGGCACATGATTTTGTCAGCATAAATCTGGCGTTTATGGAACTTCTTCACCTATTTGCAACAGTCAGATTCCATTGTCAGCCAATAGTAACCTGCCCTTAACATCTTCTTAACCATTGCATGTCCATTGGCATGGGTACCAAAGGATCCTTCATGAATTTCTTTCATCAACATGTCTGCTTCACGCTTGTCTACACATCTTAGCAAGACCATGTCATAATTTCTCTTATACAACACATTATCATTCAAGAAGAAACTACCAGCCAATCTTCTCAAAGTTTTCTTATCCTTCTTGGATGCCCAAAGTAGGTATTCTTGATTCTGAAGAAAACATTTAATATCATAATACCAAGGTTTATCATCAACAACCTCTTCAACTGTAAACACATAAGCTGGTCTATCAAGATGCATAACATCAATTTTTGGCACATAATTCCAATGATTTACCATAATCATGGAGGATAAAGTCGCTAAAGCATATTCCATTTGATTCTCTGCTCTAGGTATATGGTGAAACTCAACCTTATTGAAGAAAGTTGACAACCTTCTTGCATAATCACGCTAAGGAATTAAATCAGGTTGACGTGTCTCCCACTCCCCTTTAATCTAATTAATCACCAAGGCTGAATCTCCATAGACATCAAGAATCTTGATTCTTAAATCAATAGCTTCTTCCAAGCCCATAATAAACACTTCATATTCAGCCGCATTTTTTGTGCAAATGAACACCAACCTTGCAGTGAAAGGAATATGAGAACCATGAGGAGTAACAATAATTGCTCTGATACCATTGCCATACTCATTAACAGTTCCATCAAAAATCAAGCCCCATCGAGATCTAGGTTCAGGCCATTCTTCAAGTAATGGTTCTTCACAATCTTTAACATTTAGATACATCACATCTTCATCAGGAAAGTCAAACCTGATAGGCTAATAATCATCAATTGGCTGGTGTGCCAAATGATCAGCCAAAACACTTCCTTTTATCACTTTTTGAGTTCTGTACTCAATATCATATTCTGAAAACAACATTTGCCAACGAACAATCCTCACAGTTAAATCAGGCTTTTCAAAGATATACTTGATTGGATCCATTTTAGATATCAACCAAATTATACGATTCAACATATACTGGCGGAGACGTTTGGCAGCCCAAGCTAAAGCATAACATGTCTTTTCAAGCACTGAGTACTGAGACTCGCAATCGGTGAACTTCTTGCTCAAATAATAAATGGAAAATTTTTTTTGACCAGATTCATCTTGTTAACCCAGAACACAACGCATAGACTCTTCTAGGACGGTCAAATACATGATCAAAGGTCTTCCTTCCACGAGAGGAGACAAAATAGGAGTTTCAAGCACATACTCATTAATTATTTCAAAAGCTTTATGACAATCCTCTATCCATACACAACTCTAATCTTTGTGGAGAAGCTTTAAGATCGGTGCACATGCGGAAGTCATATTGGATATAAATCGGGAGATATAATTCAAACGTCCCAAGAATCCTCTTGCTTATTTTTCTGTTTTTGGTGTAGTAATTTCTTGAATAGATTTAACTTTACCAAGATCGACTTTAATGCCTTTCTGACTGATAATAAAGCCCAAAAACTTTCCAGAACGGACAGTAAAAGTGCATTTATTAGAATTCAGACAGAACTTAAACTTTCTAAAACATTGAAACAACTTCAATAAGTATTCAATATGATTTTCTTCAGTCTTCAACTTACAAATCATATCATCCACATAAACCTCAATTTCTTTATGCATCATATCATGGAACAAAGTGGTCATAGCTCTCTGGTATATTGCACCAGCACTTTTTAAACCGAAGGGCATCACTCTATAACAGAATGTTCCCCAGGGTGTAATGAATGTTGCTTTTTCCATATCCTCGGGAGCCGTCTTTATTTTAATATAAGTGGAAATTCCATCCATAAAGGAAAAGATATTGAACTTAGCAATATTATTGACCAGCATATCAATGTGTGACAGTGAAAAATCATCTTTCGGACTTGCTTTATTCAAATCTCTATACTCAATGCACATTCGAACTTTTCCGTCTTTCATTGGAACAAGCACAATATTGGCCACCCATTGAGGATACTCAGCAGTCACAAGAAAACCAACATCAATATGCTTTTGAACCTCCTCTTTAATCTTCACAACTAAGTCGGGATGAGTTCTTCTCAATTTCTGCTTCACAGGTGGACATTCAGGCTTCAATGGCAAATGGTGCTCCACAATATCAGTATCAAGACAAAGCATGTCTTAATAGGACCAAGAAAACACGTCAACATATTCTCTAAGAAGCTCTACCATCCTTTTCTTAACATCTGACTGAAGCAATGCCCTTATCTTGACTTCTTTCTTATCATCATCAAAACCCAAATTAACCAATTTCACCGGCTCTTCATGAGGCTGAATGGTTTTTTCCTCGTGCTCAAGCAACCAATAAATTTCATCTGGAATTTCTTCATCATCCTCTTCTTCCGCTTCAAGCACAGGGAACTCAAAGTTTGGAGAGGGCATAGGGCCATTGTTTTCAATGAGTTTAACAAACAATCTGCACAATGATTTATGCTTGATTTTATAATATGAATAAGAAGTGCAAATTTCATGCAGATAAAAGTGATTTATCACATTATTATTTTTTGGTTTTTTATGTTACCATTTTTTAGAAATAAAGCAAAAAGGGAAAACATAATATGGATAAACAAAATAACATTTTATTGATGATGATGAAAGTTGAAACAAAGCCCTCACAAATTCACTTTCACCTTGGGCAGAGTGAAAGGATTTTTGAAGAAACAAAAACAAATTACCTTGAAACATGAACAACAGTAGGAATGTCAACAGCGATCTAATTTTGGCATATCAATCCAAGCCTCACAAAGTTGGGTGTTTCCTCCTCTTGATCATCCTCAATGATGGCACTGACTTCATACTCAGGTTCTTTAAGCCTCGACCGAGGAGATTAAAAGGGTACATATGCATCTTCTGTCTCAGAACCGTATCCAGGATCTTCCAAATAAGTCTCCTAGTCTTCAACAAGAATGGAATCATTTTCAAAACCATCTGAGATGTAATCTTCAAAGTCATCTTCAAGAATTGCAGCTGTAGCATGATCTTTGGCATGGATGAACCCAACACTTCGAAAAACCTCATGAATACTCTTCAGCTCTTTGCGGGTTGAACCAGGTGTAAAACTCAAACCAGCCCTATCTTTTTTCTCAGCAAATTCAATGACTCGGCCCCATCCGTCATCTTATCCATTCTTCAACACATGTTATGCATCTTTCAGAGAAGACATGGACACTCCATTCTTATTAACATTATCAACTACAGAAAGAGCCTAGAACAAAGTTCCAACATCCTCGTCAGCGTCAATATAAGAAAAAGATGACAAATTGCTTACCAACATAGGTTGTTCTCCACCAACAACAACAAGTTTTCCATTCTGGACAAATTTCAACTTCTGGTGGAGTGTCGAAGTGACATGTCCGACTTCATGGATCCAAGGGCGTCCTAGAAGACAACTGTAAGCAGGACTAATATCCATTACCTGAAAAGTAATCAGAAATAAGCACAGACCTATCTTGATAGGGAGATGAACCTCTCCAATCACAATCTTCCTTGAGCCATCGAAGGCTTTTACAATGACCCCACTGAATCTCATAAGAGTACCTTGATAAGACAATCTGGATAAAATGGCTTTTGGCATCACATTCAATTATGACCTAGTATCAATCAACACATTAGACAGAGTGTCCTCCTGGTAATTCATGGAAATATGGATAGCCAAATTATGATTTCTTCCATGTTCAGTCAACTCTTCATCACAAAAGCTCAGATTATTACACGCAGTGATATTGGCGACAACGCTATCAAACTGATTAACAGTCACATCATGATCTACATAAGCTTGTTCCATATTTTCTGCAGAGATTCTCGATGAGCCTCAGAGCTCATTAGCAGGGATAAAACATATATTTTTACGGCGTATGCAAAAGTTGATCCACCACATTATATTCACTCTTTTTGATCAATTTCAGCACTTTATCATTATCTGATTTTTGGTTCACATCACTCGATTGACCAAATTCAAAAGAAGTCTCCAACTGAGTTTACTTACCCACAACATCTTCACCTGTCTTCGAGGATACATTAGCAAATACTCGACCACTTCTGGTCACACGACCTATGTCTACAATAGTCACAACTGATGGAAGAGAAGGAATGAGAACCTATTTTCCATCCTCTAACATAGTAGCATTGTATTTGTAGGGAACAACTTTATCTGATTCATATGGTACCGGGACAGGCAAACGAAGGACCAAAGGTGTAACAGCATATTTCTGACTATTGTAAGTAACTAGAACTCGCTCAGGGATGTTAAAATATGGAACTATGACATTCACCTCATTCTCAACTTTATTTCTATTTGCAGTAACCTGAATCAAATTCTGATCAATCATCTTTTGTAAATCCCTCTTTACAATCACACACCCACGAGAGTTCATAGAGCAAATACAACAAGCGGCATAATCATGCTCAATATCATGGTATTCACTCAAAGAAGTGTGCATCTCAAAAAGTGACCTTTGAATCCAACGAATATAAAAAATACGATATGTACCAGGAAACCCATATACCATATTGACAGACGCGTTACCATGCTTAGGAAATGAATTTGATTGCATATTGGGATTGGTGTCTTCAAAAGACAGAATACCACTTTTTATAAGCTTTTCCACTTCGTATTTCAAAGGATAACAATTTTCAATATCATGCCAGGGGCGCTCTGATGAAATGCATAATGGGCCTCTGGCTTATACCACCATAGAATATCTATAGGAACATCTGACGGATCACGAGTCTGAACCAAAATCTTCCTTATTAAAGGCGGAAATAATTCAGCATACGACATCAGAATGAGATCAAATTGCACTTTCTTCTGCATACGACCTTGCTGACTATTTTGTTGTGTTTTCAGTTGGAACTGTGGTTGATAATTTGAAGCAGCTTAAGCGGCACTGATGATGGGCGTAGCAGAAGCTACTTGTTGCTTTACGACCCTGTGTCTTCTAAACCTCTCTTGAGATATGGCATTGGTTTCTCCGTCTTTTTTCTTAGAAAAACCAACACCAAACTTCTTTGCACTTCTAGAACTTCCTTCTTTTGTCAGACGTACCTCACAGACAGCTTCCTCTAATCTCATTCCTATATTAACCATCTCTATAAAATCACTAGGAGCACTCGCAACAATCTTTTCATAATAAAACAGACCCAAAGTCTTCAGGAAGATTTTGGTCATCTCTTTCTCTTCAAGCGGAGGGCTTATCTAAGCTGCAATCTCACGCCATCTCTGCGCGTACTCTTTAAAAGTTTCATTCTCTTTCTGAGACATTACACAGAGCTGATCACAGTCTGAAACCATATCCAGATTGTACTTATAATGACGAATAAAAGCTTATCTGAGGTCATTGAATGTCTTGATTTGGAAACTATAAAGTCCCATGTACCACTTCAGCACAACACCGGTAAGACTATCTTGGAAATAGTGAATCAATAACTGATGGTTGTCAGTATGGAAGGACATCTTTCTGGCATACATGACCAAATGACTTTGTGAAAAAGTGTTCCCTTTATATTTCTAAAAATCCGGGACCTTGAACTTAACAGGAATCTTCACATTTGGGACAAGACAAAGCTCATGAGCATTCTTTCTAAATAACGCTTTTCCTCTTAAAGCCCTGATTTCTTTCTGCATCTTATTAAACTGATCTTGAAAATCATCCATACGATCATCCAAACTCTCGCTCGGAGCAATGTGGAAAATTTTCTCTTCAGCATAAGGCGTACTATGACCTACAGGTGGTGGCATAGGTACAATAGTAGAAACAACTGGAATCTCAGCATTATAAACAACATTAACCATAGGATGTGGTACCATTATAACAGCAGGAACTCTTGGAACTTCAAAAGTAGGAGGTTGATATCCCTCTGGCACAAAATTGAGAGGCATGCACCAAGAGAAACCATGAGGCATATGATATTGAGAAGCATTAATCGGGTCACAGAAATGAGTGTTGATATGATCTCAAAAGTCACAGTTCTATGCACAGGAAAAGAAGGGGGCAACGATGGCTAATTTGGAGCAGCCACCAGAGCTTCCATCACAGGAGTGAGTCTTTCCACACTATCCTTAAGAGTTGTCACTTCCTCACGAAGCTCACAGTTCTCTTGTTGCAATTGATCCATCTTTCTCTTGAGATTAGCTCGAGCGTTATACTGGGGTGACAACTTGGCTGAACGAAGACCAAAAGAAACAACAAAACACCTGGAAAAGGAAAAACACAATGCACAAGATGTGAATGCAAATGCAAAATGCAAATGTTTCAATCAGTTTTCAAGGATCTTTAAGATATAAAGCAATTACAAACATCGTAAAGAAATAACACTTTTTGAAATACTGATAAACATCTCATTTCATTGAACATCGGAAAGAGCTACACTTGGAAGTACAAGTTATAGAAGATCAAAACTCAATAAGAAAAAGCTAGATCCTAAGGATTAAAAGGAGCATTTGATGATGATCCGAGCTGATACTTCCTTTGGAGTCTCTTAATCTCTCTCTCTCTCTCTCCCATAGTTGTCCTTCATGGCAATCTTCTCTAACACGAGCTGATCCACAATAATTTTTCAAGCTCCGGAAGTAGGAGGATGTGATGATCAAGTAGTAGGGGAAAATAAATCCTTTTCATGTCTCTTCACAGCGCATCGCTTAAGCAACTCAATCAAGTCATCTTTCTCCTTCATCTGTTTTTGCAACTCCGTCTTCTCCTTGTCAAAAGCATGAAACTTACTTTCCCATATCTCTTTCTCTTGCTTCATCTTGGCCAAAGCATCTTGAAGAGTCTTCACATCATCATAAGAAACAGGGAGTGGCGTAGCAACCATTGTAGTTATGGGTCTCTCAAAAGGATAAGGCATTTTGATCTCCTTAGCTCTATTCTTCACCCAAAGCGTATAAGGTTCCAAGACAATGCAAACTTGTCTTCCAAGATCTCCTTTAGCCATCCTATGAATCTTAGTCCAAGCATGAGCCATTATTCTCCTCAAACCAAGAGAGTCATCCCCTCCTTGGAAAAAAACTCTCTAATAGAATATTTTTAGGCTTATCCTTCAACATATAACCAAGCTGACGGAGAGCTAAACTCGGGTTATAGTTAATTCCACCTTTTTTTTCCAAGAAGAGGAACACTAGAGAACTCCCCACAACTATAAATAATCTAGACATTCTCATAAATAGAAGAATACCAAGTAATGTTAGCATGAGTAAGGGGCATGATCCTTTGAGACCACCTTAAGCAATTCTTGTTCTCACGAAAAGCAGATGACTGTGGCAAGTGCAAAATAAACCACTTGTACAAAAGAGGTGTGCAACATACAATGGTATTGTTTCCCTTAGAAGTCCTAGTATGGATGGAGAAATAGGTGTCATCAAGTAATGTCGGAACAGGGTTCCCAATCAAGAAAATCCTAATAGCGTTAACATCCACAAAATTGTCAAAGTTAGGGAATAAGACTAGTCCGTAGATAAGAAAAGTAAATATAGCCTCAAACGCCAATGTGCTAGCGGCATTAGCAAATAAAGTGGCTTTCCCAATCAAGAACTTAGAAGTCAAACCCTTGATGCCTCCATTAACCATCAGATTAGCATATATATCAGATTTCTTAAAATGGATGGCTGCAGCAATATCTTGGGGCTTAAGAACTTCCTCCAAACCAGTATAAGGAACCTTATCAGAAACTGGTATACCCAACATATAAGCATACTTCTCCAAGGTTGGCATGAGCTGATAATTAGGAAAAGTAAAGTATCGGTAGACAGGATCATAGAATTGTACAAGGGTGTTCAAAATTTTATCTTCAATGTTGGTAGAAAGAACAAATAGAAGTCTCTCATAACGAGATTTGAAGCTTGATGATCAACTACCACAGACACTAGCTTTCTCAAATCTGTAAAATCGGGAGCTTGAAAAACGTACTTCTGAGTGTTTCTCCTTCCAATGTCCATAACCACAATATCTGCGATGTTTGCAAAGGAAAATCTCTGAGATCCTTAATAACTGACTGAAACAAAATGCCCATGAATGCATGAGTGCAAGATGCAAAACCCATAAACAAGATCACACAAAGCACACAGGTTCAAAGGTGCGGCACGAGCATGAAGTCAAGGGACAAGAACCAACCACAATGGTATGTACTAAGGTTATATCAGCACCACAAGGTTCTAAAAAGTTCCCAGAGTCATAATTCAATCTTTTGGATATTATCGGCTTAAACGACTACTCATCGACCAATAATATTCTCAAGAGAAACTCATCTGAGTGTGGTATCATGTAACAAATAATTGAACTCTACACCTGAAAACCCACCGTACCACGTCCTAATAAGGCCAAGATGAGTTAAAGGGTTCTAAGATCCTTAGCTTCTCAAGTTCCCAGATCGGAAAAAGTAATGCCAATTATGACTACTCGTAAGACATTAGTAATCCCAAAAGGGCCTCCATGAGCGGGGGATCTCAAGTCAACTTAGTAAGAACTACTCCATGTAAGCCGAACAATATTATACCTCACTTCTATTAGAAGTGCACTAAATTCCGAGTATAGGAATTATCTCACCACACAGATCACCAAACACCCAAACAGAACAAGCAATAACAAACAAATCAAACAAATAAGCGCAAATAAATCAAAGTAGGCTAAACCCACTGAGAACAAGAGAGCCCCAGCAGATTCGCCACTTTTCTATAGCGAGAAAATTTGTGAGTGTAAGCTATTGATTAACTTAACTAAAAAATGCAAGAGTCACCACCGCACTTTTTATTTATCTAAAAACGAAAGGGAAAAGAGCGAACAAAACCTAAGAGTTATAAAACAAGAATAAACAGAGAAAGGGGAAGGGGGTTGGTTACACAATAGGAAGGTGTTAGCACCCAAAATGTCTATAGTACTCTATAGGAGCCCTTTAAAATATCTACGCTTTTTGGTTTGAAAAATGTTTGCTTGAAAAGAGATTGGGGAGATGAGAAGAGAATTATTTTTAAAGATTTTTGTGTTTGGAGAGACTTATCGCCTCATGCCTACGTACCCACAAAGTGCAATATAGGATCAAAACCCCGTAGTTAGTGGTATAAATGACAAAAATGGTTTGTTTTGATTGATTTTTAAATGTAAAGACAAGTCGTTATTTTAAGGAGAAAACTACGACTAGTCGTTGTCGCTACTGCGAAAATCGGCGCCGGCTTGACAGGAGAGTCGCCACCGTGCGTTATTTATCCCTCAGAGCGGGAAAGGAAACGCTCGAAGTAAACCTCGCAAAGACGGGAAAAGGTATGGTCATCGCAACCAAAACCTGGATTCGGGAGTCGGTTACGCAAGGGGAAGGTATTAGCACCCCTCACGTCCATCGTACTCGATGGGATCCACGCTTGGTGTTTATAGGTAAAAGGGTGTATTATCTATCTACGCTAATGGCTGGTCTGAAAAGAAAATAAAAGGACAGGACTCGACAGAACATACGGTGTTCTGGGCCTACGTATTCCCTCGTGCAATGGGAAAGTCAGAGTCAACGTAGTTCGACTTCCTACGTCTAAACGGGGGAAAGGTTGCTCGCCAGGACATCGCGTCCTGTGCCTACGTACTTTCATCTGGTATGAAAGATCAGAGCAAACGTAGTTCGGCTAACTACGGGTAAACAGGGGCTCTCACACAGCAGTGAGAAAACGAACTGGTCCTAAAGGCTCGGGAACCTACAAATACGATCTGGTCTCAAATGCACTCGGGCAAGAGAAAGGGATAACAATTAGTCGTTAGCGGGAAAGTCTCGATCGCACAGCCGCGAGAGAACAAAGGTTAGTCGTTAGTGTGCTCGCTAGGATATCGCATCCTATGCCTACATATCTTCGTCTGGAACGAAGAATCAGAGCAACTGTAGTTCAGCTAACTACGGGTCAAGCTACTCAAACGCTCCTACAGAAAGGAGAGGGAAACCCTAGAACTATAGCTGAGAAACAGGGGAATCTACTTACTGCTATCACACCTGGTTGACCATCCTAATGTCTATCATAACAACTCCGCAACGGAGAAGTCAGAGCTCCTAAGGGATCATGGCAACAGGACTGAACCACAAACAAGAAACTGCAAAGTACAGGAATGCTGAAAATATGCATGGATGCAACAACTAGACAAACAAGGCACAGAGGCCGCAAACCACAAAGGCAAGGGAGCTCAGCTCTACCAAATACCAACAAGCAAAGCCACGCAATAACAAACAAGCAGAAGGAGGACCACCTCAACTTCTTATGCACACAAAGTCTACTTCTAAGATGCACTTATTCATAACCATCTAGATGAATACCTAAGTCTAATGCAACATAACATCACGCAAGTCAAACAATACAAAGAGACTAACCCTGAGCAGGGCCTCTACCTATAAAACAAGAAACTACTCCTGGGCAAGGCCCCTAACAAACCTGGGACAACTCCTGACCTATCTCTAAACAAAGCTCTACACAATACCCTAAGAAAAGATCTAAGCAAAAATTCTAATCCAAACCCTAAGCAGGAGGAATCAATCCCAGTCTCCAAGCTTCAGAACAAGCTTACCAGAGAAAGGAAGCTAAGCAGACAAGCTCATAGTGCCTTCCTCAGGAAAGTACCAGGAGGTTACTACTCAGGAGTCATATCCTATGCGGCTCGACAACTGTGATCAGTTTACATCCCTCCTCAGGAGAGATTAAACTCACATGAAGGCTCCGGCATCACGGGATACTTGAGAAACCTATATGCACTAAGGGAACTAAGTGAGCAGACTCATAGGACCCTCCTCAGGAAAGTACTAGGAGACTGACACTTAGGAATCGTATCCTACGTGGCTCAACAACTGTGATCAGTTTACATTCCTCCTCAGGAGAAATTAAACTCACAAGTTGGCTCCAACATCACTGGATACTTGGAAATCCTAGATAAACTAATGGAACTAAGTGAATAGACCCATAGGACCTTCCTCAGGAAAGTACTAGGGGACTTCCACTTAGGAATCGTATCCCATGTGGCTCAACAACATGTGATCAGTTTATATTCCTCCTCAGGAGAAATTAAACTCACAAGTCGGCTCCGACATCATTGGATACTTAAGAAGGAGGTGAGAAGAAAGAATGAAAGTCATTCATAGTGCCTTCCTCAGGAAAGTACCATAAACTCCCTTCAAACTTCAGGATCTCGAACCTCACAAACAGACAACAAGCTCCTGGACTAAGCCTCAATCCACTGCATCCCTGCAAGCTCCAACAGGACTTCAATCAGCTCCCACCTTCAAGAAGAACCCACAGGCCAACAAACCACAAGAGACTATCTCTGAAGTTTCAACCACAGTTGAACTTCAAAGTCAGAAGTCATCAAGACTTTTCCTATCTCCAGGCTCAGACAGACCACATCAGGACACCCTACAAAAATCTATCAAAAATCTATGGGAAACCTACATGGCTCTAGGATAACATATTGAAAAATCAGAACAAAATTCAATACCAGATGAAAGAACTAAAATCAGCAATACAGACATATCCACAGACCAATTATTCAACATCAATAACAGTGAAAAAAAATGCAATTAAAATGAAAATGCATGATTGAGCTAATATTTTTATGCTATAAAATTCTACACTGAATTACGAGTCTACAGAAAAAAGAACGGAATTATTTGACTAAATCTACCATTTTTTATGAATTTTCTAATGATATGCATGCATTAAAAATATTAAAAAGAAATCAATTAATTGGAAAATACGCAAAAAATAGCAAACAAAAAAATAAAATGTCACTTTTATTTTTATTTAATCTTCTTAACATTTTCATGAAATGGTATAACAAAGAAGAATTAAAAAAAATCATTTATTTACATTTTATTATGGAGTATTTATAAAGCATGAAAAATATAAAAGAAAATCAAAAACAAAAGAAAATGACACGGGGGCTCAAACAGCAATGGATTCAGGTTATTCATTGGGCCCTGATTGGGGGGTGCTAGAAGCAAAGGGCGTAAGGCCCAAGTTGAAATCAAACAATCAGACAAGAAAACATATGGGGGTGCATCTAGTAGACTTTCCAGTTGATTTCCATTACCGGGCTTACGCCCAGGGGGTGTTATTAGCAATAGGGCCTAAGGCCCAGCTCACTTCATCCTGCCTTCACACGCATGGGGGGAGAGATTGAGTGAAACGGGGTATGCATCAGCAAAACGTTTGGGCCTAAGCCCAGTACGCCAAACCCTAATCCAATATTCAGTTAGACAAAACTGATTTCCTCTCCCAAAACCTAACACTGTTCACCCTTGAACCTGCGCCGTTCCCTCGTCTTCATCCTCTCCCTCACGCTCTCTCTGCAACTCGTCCCCAATCCTCAAACACGTTTTAATCAAATCTCTACAATCAAACCCTAATCACTATTACGCATTCAATTAACAGAACTCACCAAAACGTGAAACCCTAACCTAAACATCTCAAGAACTGCATCTACAACACACACATGCAAGGAAGAGGTTAGGAACCTGGAAGGACGAACGATACTTGAAGCTTGTTGAGGAACTTGACGAGATTCTGGAAATCTTGAAGGATCGCTTGAAAGTCACTACGAGAAAGAGACAGATCTTGAGGCTTAGTGAGGATCTTGGAGACGTGCCGTTGCAGTTCTCGCGTTGAAATATCGCTGGAGAGTTTCTTGGAGGTTTCCTTGAAGATTGGACGCAGATGACGTTTTCTGGAAATATTGCTTGAAGATTGATCGTGGTTTGAAGTTCCTGGGTTTGTTACTTGAAGATTGAACGCAGATGACGTTTTCTGGAAATATAGCTTGAAGATGGATGAATGTTTGAGTGGATTCTGGAGAATTTGATGAAGATGGATGAAGGTTTGAGTGGATTCTGGAGAATTTGATGAAGATTGTTGCAGAACGATGAAGGTTGTTGGTTTCTGGAATATTGTTGTATGAAGGTTGATGATTCCGGCGAGGGACCGATGAAGGTGGACGGAGGAGATCTGGGGAGAAAGAAGAAGATATGAGGATTCTGGAGATTTTGGTGGTTCAGGTGGTGGCCGGAGTTGGTTGAGGTTGCTGGCGGTGGGTAGTTACGGCTGATGCATGGCCGCCGGTGGTGTTCTGGTGAATCTCCGGTGAGGAAGTGAGGGGAGGACAGGTGGCGCGCATGCGCAGAGAGAGAGGGAGTGGAGGACAGTTGGCAAACACGTGTGAGCGTCTGGGGCAATTCTGAGTTGTGGTGGCGTTCTCAAGGCGAAACGCGTGGGCCCTCTGCTTGGCCAACACGTGGCGTGCCTATTTATACCACTGGAGACGCGTGGATCCTTCTAGAAGATTCTGGAGAACTCTGAGAATTGCTGGGCAAGTTTGGACTGTGGACCATTTTTGGACTTTTTTGCTGATTTGCAACAATGAGAGTTGGGCCTCAAAAAAGCACCCCTGGGCCCATACGAAAAAATGAGTAAAAAACTGTAAAAAAAACTGCATAAAAAACAATTAACTGAGTTTGATTAATGCCTAATTACCACTAATTAATCTAATGATTAACTAATAAACTCTAAACAAAAATTAAAACCCTAATTAACTCTTTATCAACCTAATTAAATCTGAAAACAATTAAGAACCTAATTAACTCTAAAAAGGTGATTAAAACTCATATTATCCTAATTAAATCTAAAAACCAATTAAGAACCTAATTAACTCTAAAAAGAATCAATTAACCTAATTAAACTCTAATATTATTTAAAACTAGTAACTATTATTAATAAAAGAAACTATATTATTTCTATATTATCTAAAAAACCATTAAACCTATTTTAAAATCTATATAAAATTCTAAAATATTATTAAAAGAAAAACTATATTATTCTAAAATGATAAAACTATCTAAATTCTATTAAAAATTCTACAAATGATTAAAATCTATTTAAAGTATTCTATAAAATTCTAAAAAGAGGATTAAGCTATTAAAATATTCAAAAACCCTATTTAAATTCCAGAAAAATCTATAAAGCCTGTTAAAAATTCACAAAAGCCTATTAAACCCTGAAAAAATGCAGATGAATGCAAATGACCGCCATAAAAGAGCGCACGAGACCAGATCGAATTGAACAGAGATCCCCGGGCATCAGAATATCCTCAAAATCACTGAAAAATCACCGAGGAGCGCACAATTTCCCGAAAATAAAACCCCGATAATCTGGACTGGGTCTGCCATATCTGATAGACAAAAATCAAGCTGTAAACTCTGATATCCCCTGCTTGTGCACAAATATCACATGTCTGAGCTGCGAATATGAAATTAAACCACGAGTCAGATAGGAGAACCGGTTGGTCAAATTTTAGGGTGCAACAGCTGCCCTTATTCAAGCGACTTGGACCTGAAGGGTTTGAAGAGCGCTCAGCCTTCAAACATTCAGAGGTACGAGACGGTTGAATACAAATAGAACCCGAAAATTTGCCAACCGCGAGCATATACTGTAAACTGCTTGGGGAATAAAGTCCAGAAAACCGAGTCCAGTTATTGCGGCACCAAACTGATTAATCATCTGATAAAGAACTCCTGACTTGAATACCCGTTGCTTGTGATACCCCATATAACAAACCCTGAGGGCTACAACAACATACCTGATTCTCTCACATTGCCTACTGATAGGCAGGAAAAGAAATATACTCACATCGTCCAAAGATGGACGGGAAGACACCCTGATCGAATACTCACCTCGTCTAATGATAGACGGAAAAACAACACTAATCTCCCAATTCACATCGTCTAAGGATAGACGGCATCATCCTGATCGATGAACAAATCAATTCACATCGTCTAAAGATAGACGGGATCATCCTGATTGATGAAACAAATCAATATTCACATCGTCCAAGAGTAGACGGGATCAAATTCTTAATCTCCATACACACATCGTCTAAGGATAGACGGAAAGTCACCATAATCTCCATACTCACATCGTCTAAGGGTAGACGGCATCATCCTGATTGATGAAACAAATCAATATTCTCATCGTCTAAGGGTAGACGGGATCATCCTGATTGATGACAAATCAATATTCTCATCGTCTAAGGGTAGACGGGATCATCCTGATTGATGACAAATCAATATTCTCATCGTCTAAGGAGTAGACGGGATCAAATTCTTAATCTCCATACACACATCGTCTAAGGGTAGACGGCATCATCCTGATTGATGAAACAAATCAATATTCTCATCGTCTAAGGGTAGACGGGATCAAATTCTTAATCTCCATACACACATCGTCTAAGGATAGACGGAAAGTCACCATAATCTCCATACTCACATCGTCTAAGGGTAGACGGCATCATCCTGATTGATGAAACAAATCAATATTCTCATCGTCTAAGGGTAGACGGCATCATCCTGATTGATGAAACAAATCAATATTCTCATCGTCTAAGGGTAGACGGAAAGCAAATTCTTAATCTCCATACACACATCGTCTAAGGATAGACGGAAAGTCACCATAATCTCCATACTCACATCGTCTAAGGATAGACGGGAAGAAATAATTCTCCGTATTCACATCGTCTAAGGATAGACGGATACAAAGCCTGAATCTCCATACTCACATCGTCTAAGGATAGACGGGAAGAAATAATCCTTCGTATTCACATCGTCTAAGGATAGACGGGAAGTCACCAGCATCTCTATACTCACATCGTCTAAGGATAGACGGAAAGACACCATAACGCAATTCAACACCCTCTTTTGAATTTCAGAATTCTTCTGTTTACGGGAATTGATGGAAAGATCAATATCCTGGAAGGGTCCACATCGTCAGTATGGACTGACGGGAAGAAAACCACCTTTTAAGGAATCATGTCGTCAATAAGAATCAACGATCACGAAAACTGCATTCTTCGAAGAGCCTCGACATCAATAAGGATTGACAGTCAGAAAAGTCCCTCTTAAACGTCATCACATCCAATAACCAGAAAGAGAACCAATATCCAAAATCGTTTTGAAACCCCTCAACAACCAAGGATAGCCGGAGAAGACTCGCTGGGGAAACACCTCATCATATGTATGATCTGGCAATAAGAAACCCGCTGAACAGTAATTCGAAACTTCACATCGTCTGCTGACAGACGGAAAGAAAAGCCACTTGCTAGAGAAGCTCTGTCTTGAACCTTATTGAAAATCAACCAAAACTTCACATCGTCTACTGATAGACGGGAAGGAAAGCATATCCTGGGGGAAAACCTCTTCTTGAAACCTTGCTGCGACCATCCGCAACTTCACATCGTCTATGGATAGACGGAAAGAAAACCACATTCGCACTCAAAACGTCTAATGATAGACGGAGAAATCCATTTATTGGAGGAACACATCGTCAATATGAATTGACGGGAAGAAAAGTCTGTCGATATTAGATAACTGCTTGATCAAAGCACAACTATCGTTGCATGATCTGAGATACAAATAATCTGCTGAACTGTCTGAATACTGTTGCTGGATAAATGCCCCTGAACTGATCACAGAGTAATTCACGTGCCATATGAGGCTGATAGAAAATCTGACTTATGCTTCGTATGCCTATGCAAATGCTTTAATCTTTTTACAGCGTAATGCTCCATCCTAGATGGAAATGCTACGCATTTTGACAATGATATGCAAGTATGATGCAAATATGATAATGCATGCAATATGCTAGCGGGCTCGAGCTGTCGGAGAGAGCTGGGTACAGAAAACCACTTCAGCAAAATAAATGCTGAAGGCGAGGCCAACTCTGCTGGGGATAAACTGGATATCACTGAATCGTCCTAGCAAAATAAATGCTGGGAGAGTGAAATCAACCCCGCTGGGGATATTGGGAACTTAACCGAACACCTCGACGAAGTAATACCCTGCTGGGGAATGTAACTCCGCTGTGAAATAGCAGACGCTGCATACGATTAGACTCCTCTGGGAATAGCTTATCCATGCCAATGACAAATTGTACTTTGCTGGCAAAATGGAGGGAGTCCTCCTGTGCGTTGATGAAGCTCGGATCTGGAAATTGATGCGCCAACACGGATGGGCTTCACAGCAATCGCAAACATGGATTTGAGCTCTTAAGCTTATCTTACTGGGTCAGATACAACTGCCGCCGGAAAACATTCTTCCTGAATACACAGCCTTTTAGTGAAGAGTCAAGGGATAGTAACACGACTTCCCGCATTCATCTCGCTCTCGAAAATCGACTGCATCTGCTCGAATAATTCTGAATGACCCTGTAGGTACGGAGAACAACAATCCTTTCGCTTCTGATATGCCCCAGCCTACAGGACATCTGTGGGGATAGTCCTTGAAAGGAAATCTGCAAATCTGAGCCTCGATGGTCTGATATAACATGCCTCAGCGTTCTGAACTCTGGCGAGATACTTCACCTTAAATGCTTCTCGCACAACCTTTGCGTGCTTAAGATGGTTTGCCCCTGACTGCAATGACCTTGCCCCGATTATCTGATTCAGAGTAGTGCCCTTGGCTACGCCTTATTCACCGAATCTCAACCTGATTGCCCCAGAATAACTGACTTCGAAAAGCTGACCTGACTGGGGATCACAATAAAGCTTGTCCCTGCTCTCGGAACATTCGGGCATTCTGCATTCTATCTTGACCATTCTTTCCATTGTAGGAAGCTTTTCTGCTGTCAAGCGCTTACTTGCAAGTAAAACAAGTTGTTCTGCATAAAAGATGTATTAATGCAACACATATGACAGCTTTGACATCCAATCTGTTCACTGGGAAAAGGAAAAACAGTTTATGGCATATAATGCACAAAACATTTATCAACATCAGCACCCACATGGTAAGAGGAACCTTTTTTAGGAGTCAGAATCGACACGACCTTTACCGGAGTATGCTTTCGAAACAACCTGCTTCAATTAGGACTTTTGAAGGTTGTAACATGGTCAGGTTCATGGTTTTGAAAGGAAAGGATAAAGGCTCAAAGTTTGCTTTAACCCACCCGTTCTCCTTGATGTTCTCCCATCCTACGTTCAGCTAATTTGACCTTAGCGCTCACCTCTCTGAGGTTGAAAGATAGGAATGATAATTCGAGAAACTTTTGGATTTTGGAGTGACAGCCACTCACTCTTTCGTCTTTGACATTTGTGGTCACACGACTCGTATTTCCATCGAAGATTTTTCTTTTGATTCTTTTCGTCTTTTTCTTTTCATATCCCTAACTTTTGCCTGGACTGACTCCTTTTAAGTTTCTTTTGATTTTTTTAAGTCCAGCGGGATGCCCCCATTTTTGCCTAAGTCATTTGTTTTGAAGTTTTCTTGACTTAGCGGGCTTTTGATTCTTTTTCATTTTTTTTCGAACAGGTCGTGTGACACTGGTTGTCTGACTCTTTGGGAAGTGATGTGGTTGTCCCACTCTTGATTGAACCATTGTGGTCTTTTAGGTACGACCTCTAGGGGTGTGATTGATCCTCGAACGGACACTCCTTTTGCAATTTGGACGCTCGGTCAAATTAGCTAACACCTACCCTGCCCCAGGTTATGATTTGAGGGTTTTTCGTTTTCAGAAAGAACTCCTACTACAAGGCTCAAAGGGGTTGACAAGGGATTATCTTCCTTATATCTTCGGTGTTTAGGGATTTGAAACAATGCCTGTACATCATCAACAGGTTCTATTTCAAAAGCATACAATATCGGTAGTTGCATGTCGGTCATTTTCGTCATCCTCCCCAAATTCTTCTTAACCAAGCGTTGGATATTTGCAAAACAGTTAGTGAACACGAATGGATTTAATCAAAACCATGCATATTTATTTCATTATCATCCATTTGAATGAAAACAACAAGTTTTGCAAACAAGTTTACAAATTCAAACAGGAAAGCAACTACAAATGTAAAGAAATGACAAGCTAAAATAAAGAAAATATGCTAGCTTCCGAGAACCGGACTTTCACATCTGCCCTGCTGCTGAACCAGCTATCTTTATTAGAGGCAATTCGATGCTGTCTTGATCTGCTTTCAACGACTCAACCCAATTATAGAGCCCTTCCCCCTTCATTCAGATGATTTGGGGACCTCCCGGCCCGAAGCTGATTGCTGCACTATCAAGCAAATCCTGCACTTGGTGCTTAAAAGCATGGCAACCTTCTATATCGTGACCCGGGGCTCCAGAATGAAATTCACATTGCTTACTTGCATCATAACCAAACGGGGGAGTTCCCGTGATTGGTGCCAGAGTTCTTTTCTCTACTAGATTCAATCCCAACAATGTCTGCAACAACTCGGCATATGTTGAGGGAGGCTTCTCAAACACTCTTCTCGGTTTACCACCCTGGAATCTTCGTTGAGCTTGCTGTGCCCCCTGCTGAGGCTGCTGCTGCTGGTATCGGGTTGACCCTTGAACACCCTTTGTATCAAATGCAACATTGGTTTCTTGGCCTTCAATGTACTGATTAGCGCTCTCCTTATGCTTAACCATTTTCTTTCTTAGATCTGCCCCAGGAATAGGCAACAGTTGTGGGCCTGGAGATTCTGACACCGTGGAGTCCAGGATACGCTTCTGACCCACTGCAGCTTTAGAAACATCTGTCATCTTAGCATCGATCGAGACAGGAGCAATATGCACAGCTACGCCGCCCGGCGTGAATTCAATATCGTGCGAGTCAATCAGGTCTTGAACATTGTGCTTAAAAGCATGACAACCCTCGATGTCATGTCCGAATGCCCCGGAATGAAACTCACATTGCTTGCTGGCATCGTACCCTTGAGGAAACGCTCTCGTTGGTGGTGCCAACGTTCTCTTCTCAACCAGATTAAACCTCGATAAGGTCTGCAAGAGCTCAGCATAGGTCATAGGCGGTGCCTCAAACATTCTCTTTGGCTTCCCTTCCTGGATCCTCTGTTGAGCCGGATGTATCTTCTGTTGCTGCTGCTCAGGTTCCACATGCACAGGTGGCACGAGCTTCTTCATTGCGGCTTCAAATAGCTGATCGTCTTCTTTCCTAAGCACATTCTTGACTACCTCCATGATCAAGCTCACTTGGGTCTTCAGCTGACTGTTCTCCTCTTTGAGAATCTTCTGCTCCAGACGCATCTCTTGCATGTCTCTCATCATCTGCCCCAGCTGGCTTTGGACTTCGATCAATTCAAACTGATTCTGTTCCATATCTCTGAAGGAGTTCCTGCAACAAACTGGATGATGAAGGAATAAGACCCACGGTTCTGATATACCTGTTGAATGATAATGCAGCGCAGAAAGCAAATACATATTCACAACGAGACAAAGATAAACTCAATCTATAAGCACATAGACAAACATCTCCCACACATGTACAACCAACAAAATCAGCAGGTGAGCACAAATGAGTATGAATATAATGACCCCAGCCAACAATCCTGGCGGTGGTCGGCAAATACTGATGCACAAAAGCTAAACGAGTTAGGCAGAGAAACAGATGCGACACCCGGCATAGAAACCTCTAGAAACTTCTCCCATATTCGACTGAACTCTCTGATTGACAATCTTCAGAGCACACACTTCCTGTGGAGTCTTCCATGACATTAACTGACGAACCCCCACAACTGGAAGATGGAAAATCATTAATCTGAACACAACCCTGAGGCGTGATGCAAATACGGCTAGAGTCTAACAGATCCTGAATCTGACTTCTAAGCACCTTACAATCATTTGTTGAATGCCCCTGTGCCCCAACATGGTACTCACAGCGGGCGCTGGTATCAAAACTTGGAGGATACGGTGGAATCACCGGCTTAGTCTCTTTCGGCACTATCAATCTGCTTTTGACCAGATCTGGCAACAACTGACTGTACGACACTGGTAGCTGAGTAAACTGCCTTTCAGGCTTCCTTGGCCTTCGTGGAGCATGTTGACGCGATCGGCGATAGGATGATCGTTGACTTGAAGTGTCTGAAAACTGATCCTGAGATGCTAGAGATTCTGAGGTGGCATCATCTCCCACTTCCCACTCTTCTTGAGAACTGACAACTGACTCAATCTTATTAACTGGGACGTAAGGAACACCTCGAAACTTTCCACTCCTGAGTCCTCGCTCGACAATCTCTCCCAGCCTCATTAGGCCCACAAAGTTTGTGCAACTGAACAATTTGTCAAAATAATGGCCTTTCAGGGTACCCAAGAAGATGTCAACCAGTTCTCTTTCCGGAAGCGGTGGTCGAACACTAGCAGCCAATTCTTTCCATCTTCGCAAATACGCTCTAAATGATTCATTCTCCGCCTGAGATAACTCCTGCAGATCTACAAGACTAGGAGTCAAATCCAAGTTGTAATCATACTGCTTCACGAAAGCTCTGGCTAAATCCACCCAAGATCGAATCTGATTACTCTCCAATTGCACATACCATCTCAACGATGCCCCAGTGAGGCTATACTGGAAGCAATGGATCATCCATTTGTCATTTCGCACAAACGAAGTCATCCTTCGACAGAACATCATCAAGTGCAGCTTCGGACAGCTATCTCCCGTGTATTTTTCAAATTCCGGCACTTTGAACTTGTACGGCAACACGAGGTCAGGGACCAAGCACATGGCTACAGCATCCAGGTTAATGGCATCCTTTGCTCCCAAGGCTTTCATTTGCTCTTCCAACACTCGGACTCTTCTACCATAGTCAAGAGCTCTTGGATCTACTAACCCGGTCACTGGAATATCTCTCCAGTAATTCATCACAGGGAAAGCAACACATTGATTGTTAACAGGAGGATAATGTTCATTTCGGGCAAGAAACTGCTCATGCCGATCTCTGTTCTCAACAGCAGGCTGCACAACTTGGTCTGCAGTAAGATTGTTTGCTTGCGGGAAGCCTTCCATAGAATCATACTGATGGTTGGACGCCACAATAAACCTTGCCAAAGTGTTAGGAGCCTGGAAATTGCCTTCAGACATAGCCACCAATTACCGGTAACCGACTATGCTGCTTGATTCTGCTCTAATTTGCTTCAGCCCCTTGGTTGTCTCCACTCTACTCTTGCCTCAAACGATTCCCCGAGAATCACTTTCTGGTGAAAACAAAGGCTGGATAAGTGCTCTGACCTGCTAGAGAAATGCTATGCAGTATGATTTATGCAAACAGAATACAAAAATGCTAACGTGCATGTGTGCATTGGAGATATCTTCCCTTCAATTCCAGTGTCAGTGGTAGCAAGACGAGATAAACCATAAAGATAATATTTGGAAGAAACCCTCATATATTGATTAGAATAACTGTCTTGTCAAGAAGTTACATAACTATGCTCCATACAGCTGATATGATAAGGAGGATCCCAGCCAACATGCCTGGTGGTGATCTCAACATACAGAATAAGAGAGAAATCAAATACGGGTACGGTTGCGGAAGTCCTCGACCATCTTCTTTGTCTCTGCGTGATCTGGTTGATAAATCAAACCTTCTATCAGTCGATCCCTCTTCCTGACCGTCCCCTGGATGTCTCTGACAAAGTCTTCCCAAGCTTTATCATTAGCACCATCCCCAGGTTTGGGTCTCTTGGCATCTGCTCTATGCTGGAAATCTTCTAAATTCTTCATGGCATCTGTCAACTTGCGCTCGGCTTCGTATCGGCGACAGGCTTCTTCTTCAAGCTCTTCATTCTTCACTTTGACCTGTTCTTCTAACTGAGCAATCTGTGTCTTCAGCTCTTCTTCTCGCTCCTTGCGCTTGGTCATAGTGAGATCCCAGTGTTCTCTGAATTTGGCTAGCTTTGTGTAGGCCCTTTCCAGCTCCTGCTTCTTAGTGGCCAACACACTACTAACTGAGTCGACATCTAACTCCAGACGCTTTTTGGTTTCAGTCAATTCCAATAGCGTAGTCTTCAGATGTTTCAGAGTTTCATCCTGTTGCTTAGAAAAGTATCCTGTTTCAATCTTTTCATGCCGAAGCTGGGCATTCTCCTGCTCTAAAGCCTTTTTAGCCTTTGCTAGCTCTTCTTTCTCCGCCATCAGCTGCTTATAAACCTGAATGTCCACAGTGGTAGGCTCCTCTACCGGAGGAGGATGCAATGGCTGAACTGCTGGATACGGCATAAGGAATTTCACAGCTCGCTTACGAATCCATTCTTCATATGGGCTAGGAACTCGAGTATCCCCTCTGCTACCTGAAAGCTTCCCTCTCTTGTACAATTTTTTCCAGGCTTTCTCAAGTTTGGTCAGCATCTCTTTCCCTATTGCCCCTGTGAGATACAGAGATTCCTGTATCTCCTCGGGCTTTGGCGCTCCTTGAGGTATGTACCCAAATTGCTTGATCAATAAGGAAGGGTTATAGTTGACACAACCTTTCCTTCCTATTAACGGAACATTCGGGAATCCTTCGCCTTTGAGTATGACTTCAGCTCCAAATACCTCTTTATTGGTCCATACCACGTTCTCAGCAGTTAATCCCATTAAGCGCTCGGGCCATCCTAGAGAATTGATAGATGTGACAAACGGGCCTGACTTAGGCATATGACTGGTGAACCACCTGCATAGGAGAGGTACACAGCAAGACACATTCCTTCCTCGTCGCTTTTCATTCTGATAATGAGTTGAATGGTGGATATCTCCCAGCAAAGTAGGAACTGGGTTTCCCGCAGCCAAAATATAGAAGGCATCAGAATCAACAAAATCAGGAATGTTCGGGAATAACACGATGCCATACACACATACAGCAAGGATGACGTCAAAAACCTCCCAGCTACCCTTCTGGGCATATTCTCGAGCCTTCTCCACTAAGACATCCAACGGAAATCCCCATACATCTCCTCTTCTGATCATTTTCCCAGACAGCTCAGACTCTTTCAAACACAGGATGGCAGAAAGCTCAGCCAGCTTAGGCTCAGCGTCCGTACGATAAAAAGGCATCTGCTCACGGATCGGTATATCCAGAAGTGCAGAGTACTCCTCCAGGGTAGGAGCCAAAACAAAGTCGGGAAATACAAAACACCTGAGCTCCGCGTCGTAAAACTGTAACAGAGTATAGATGCCGCTGGTCTCGTAGGCAGATGGCTGATAAACGTAGGTCAGAATCCTCCCATATCTCTTTCTGAAGTCACCCATTCCTCTCTTCTTAGCAATAGCAATCAATTCTAACAATAGACTGATATTCGGCGACGGAAACTTATAGGGCAATACTCTCTTCAGGTTTTCCATGTCTTGCTAGGAACAAACACCAGAACTGGAAGGGAAAATATGTACCTGCAATACACACACGTTAGTTGAATGCAGATGGTAATGCAATGATGCAATATGATAAATAATGCAATCTGCGAACACAGGGGCTATGCTGTAGCCTGAAGAGGAATATCTCTGTGATCATGAACAGAAAACCAACACGGTCATCAGAATCTCATGCCACTAACTACCATCTGATACTCAAAATATCAATCCCCTGGTAAGAAAACCATCTGAACCTCTGTATCTGACGAGAATACCATCTGATAATAGCCTCAACCTCAGATAAGAAACCCATCTGACCCAGACAACACACCTGGAGATGAATCAAGAACACCATCTGATAAAGGTACTGAATCATGGTTTCTGACGGCCAGTTTTCCTGCAATAACCCAGTCCCTCTCACAGGTAGGATAGACCTAATCCACGGACAAAGGTACGGCATCCTATGCGGTCATCAGCGTCACAGACTTTCATGAATGACGATACGATTCCCAGAAGGAGTGGCATCATCAAGTCATGAAGAGGCCTCACTTAGCTGACTTCCAAATGATCGGTCCCCAGAGTCGACAACCCTTACGTCTGGACTCCCCTCAGATCCTCAGGACCGGAAAGGAGCACCTCTGCAAGAATCTCGTCTGAGCGCAGATTTTCGTAGGGAACTGTGCCTGCTCAGCAGACAGGTTCGTCTACTACTTCTCCGCAACTATATCTAGGTGTGTACTCAAGCCCAGGTCCGGCTTTTCACTCACAGTAACCTCCCTCTGCCCACAGCAATAATCATAATAATATAATGCTGGAAAATAAATGCAGAAAGGTAAAGGTACAGGAAAGTAAAGTGCAGAAAAGTAAAACACAATATGCACAACACCCAACCAATAAACACCCAAGCGCTAGGATTGACTCGCGTAGGGGATGGGAAACGGTCCCAGCATAAGGGATGGGAAAAGTCCCTAGATGCTATAAGTCCCCAGCAAAGTCGCCAGCTGTCGCTACTGCGAAAATCGGCGCCGGCTTGACAGGAGAGTCGCCACCGTGCGTTATTTATCCCTCAGAGCGGGAAAGGAAACGCTCGAAGTAAACCTCGCAAAGACGGGAAAAGGTATGGTCATCGCAACCAAAACCTGGATTCGGGAGTCGGTTACGCAAGGGGAAGGTATTAGCACCCCTCACGTCCATCGTACTCGATGGGATCCACGCTTGGTGTTTATAGGTAAAAGGGTGTATTATCTATCTACGCTAATGGCTGGTCTGAAAAGAAAATAAAAGGACAGGACTCGACAGAACATACGGTGTTCTGGGCCTACGTATTCCCTCGTGCAATGGGAAAGTCAGAGTCAACGTAGTTCGACTTCCTACGTCTAAACGGGGGAAAGGTTGCTCGCCAGGACATCGCGTCCTGTGCCTACGTACTTTCATCTGGTATGAAAGATCAGAGCAAACGTAGTTCGGCTAACTACGGGTAAACAGGGGCTCTCACACAACAGTGAGAAAACGAACTGGTCCTAAAGGCTCGGGAACCTACAAATACGATCTGGTCTCAAATGCACTCGGGCAAGAGAAAGGGATAACAATTAGTCGTTAGCGGGAAAGTCTCGATCGCACAGCCGCGAGAGAACAAAGGTTAGTCGTTAGTGTGCTCGCTAGGATATCGCATCCTATGCCTACATATCTTCGTCTGGAACGAAGAATCAGAGCAACTGTAGTTCAGCTAACTACGGGTCAAGCTACTCAAACGCTCCTACAGAAAGGAGAGGGAAACCCTAGAACTATAGCTGAGAAACAGGGGAATCTACTTACTGCTATCACACATGGTTGACCATCCTAATGTCTATCATAACAACTCCGCAACGGAGAAGTCAGAGCTCCTAAGGGATCATGGCAACAGGACTGAACCACAAACAAGAAACTGCAAAGTACAGGAATGCTGAAAATATGCATGGATGCAACAACTAGACAAACAAGGCACAGAGGCCGCAAACCACAAAGGCAAGGGAGCTCAGCTCTACCAAATACCAACAAGCAAAGCCACGCAATAACAAACAAGCAGAAGGAGGACCACCTCAACTTCTTATGCACACAAAGTCTACTTCTAAGATGCACTTATTCATAACCATCTAGATGAATACCTAAGTCTAATGCAACATAACATCACGCAAGTCAAACAATACAAAGAGACTAACCCTGAGTAGGGCCTCTACCTATAAAACAAGAAACTACTCCTGGGCAAGGCCCCTAACAAACCTGGGACAACTCCTGACCTATCTCTAAACAAAGCTCTACACAATACCCTAAGCAAAGATCTAAGCAAAAATTCTAATCCAAACCCTAAGCAGGAGGAATCAATCCCAGTCTCCAAGCTTCAGAACAAGCTTACCAGAGAAAGGAAGCTAAGCAGACAAGCTCATAGTGCCTTCCTCAGGAAAGTACCAGGAGGTTACTACTCAGGAGTCATATCCTATGCGGCTCGACAACTGTGATCAGTTTACATCCCTCCTCAGGAGAGATTAAACTCACATGAAGGCTCCGGCATCACGGGATACTTGAGAAACCTATATGCACTAAGGGAACTAAGTGAGCAGACTCATAGGACCCTCCTCAGGAAAGTACTAGGAGACTGACACTTAGGAATCGTATCCTACGTGGCTCAACAACTGTGATCAGTTTACATTCCTCCTCAGGAGAAATTAAACTCACAAGTTGGCTCCAACATCACTGGATACTTGGAAATCCTAGATAAACTAATGGAACTAAGTGAATAGACCCATAGGACCTTCCTCAGGAAAGTACTAGGGGACTTCCACTTAGGAATCGTATCCCATGTGGCTCAACAACATGTGATCAGTTTATATTCCTCCTCAGGAGAAATTAAACTCACAAGTCGGCTCCGACATCATTGGATACTTAAGAAGGAGGTGAGAAGAAAGAATGAAAGTCATTCATAGTGCCTTCCTCAGGAAAGTACCATAAACTCCCTTCAAACTTCAGGATCTCGAACCTCACAAACAGACAACAAGCTCCTGGACTAAGCCTCAATCCACTGCATCCCTGCAAGCTCCAACAGGACTTCAATCAGCTCCCACCTTCAAGAAGAACCCACAGGCCAACAAACCACAAGAGACTATCTCTGAAGTTTCAACCACAGTTGAACTTTAAAGTCAGAAGTCATCAAGACTTTTCCTATCTCCAGGCTCAGACAGACCACATCAGGACACCCTACAAAAATCTATCAAAAATCTATGGGAAACCTACATGGCTCTAGGATAACATATTGAAAAATCAGAACAAAATTCAATACCAGATGAAAGAACTAAAATCAGCAATACAGACATATCCACAGACCAATTATTCAACATCAATAACAGTGAAAAAAAATGCAATTAAAATGAAAATGCATGATTGAGCTAATATTTTTATGCTATAAAATTCTACACTGAATTACGAGTCTACAGAAAAAAGAACGGAATTATTTGACTAAATCTACCATTTTTTATGAATTTTCTAATGATATGCATGCATTAAAAATATTAAAAAGAAATCAATTAATTGGAAAATACGCAAAAAATAGCAAACAAAAAAATAAAATGTCACTTTTATTTTTATTTAATCTTCTTAACATTTTCATGAAATGGTATAACAAAGAAGAATTAAAAAAAATCATTTATTTACATTTTATTATGGAGTATTTATAAAGCATGAAAAATATAAAAGAAAATCAAAAACAAAAGAAAATGACACGGGGGCTCAAACAGCAATGGATTCAGGTTATTCATTGGGCCCTGATTGGGGGGTGCTAGAAGCAAAGGGCGTAAGGCCCAAGTTGAAATCAAACAATCAGACAAGAAAACATATGGGGGTGCATCTAGTAGACTTTCCAGTTGATTTCCATTACCGGGCTTACGCCCAGGGGGTGTTATTAGCAATAGGGCCTAAGGCCCAGCTCACTTCATCCTGCCTTCACACGCATGGGGGGAGAGATTGAGTGAAACGGGGTATGCATCAGCAAAACGTTTGGGCCTAAGCCCAGTACGCCAAACCCTAATCCAATATTCAGTTAGACAAAACTGATTTCCTCTCCCAAAACCTAACACTGTTCACCCTTGAACCTGCGCCGTTCCCTCGTCTTCATCCTCTCCCTCACGCTCTCTCTGCAACTCGTCCCCAATCCTCAAACACGTTTTAATCAAATCTCTACAATCAAACCCTAATCACTATTACGCATTCAATTAACAGAACTCACCAAAACGTGAAACCCTAACCTAAACATCTCAAGAACTGCATCTACAACACACACATGCAAGGAAGAGGTTAGGAACCTGGAAGGACGAACGATACTTGAAGCTTGTTGAGGAACTTGACGAGATTCTGGAAATCTTGAAGGATCGCTTGAAAGTCACTACGAGAAAGAGACAGATCTTGAGGCTTAGTGAGGATCTTGGAGACGTGTCGTTGCAGTTCTCGCGTTGAAATATCGCTGGAGAGTTTCTTGGAGGTTTCCTTGAAGATTGGACGCAGATGACGTTTTCTGGAAATATTGCTTGAAGATTGATCGTGGTTTGAAGTTCCTGGGTTTGTTACTTGAAGATTGAACGCAGATGACGTTTTCTGGAAATATAGCTTGAAGATGGATGAATGTTTGAGTGGATTCTGGAGAATTTGATGAAGATGGATGAAGGTTTGAGTGGATTCTGGAGAATTTGATGAAGATTGTTGCAGAACGATGAAGGTTGTTGGTTTCTGGAATATTGTTGTATGAAGGTTGATGATTCCGGCGAGGGACCGATGAAGGTGGACGGAGGAGATCTGGGGAGAAAGAAGAAGATATGAGGATTCTGGAGATTTTGGTGGTTCAGGTGGTGGTCGGAGTTGGTTGAGGTTGCCGGCGGTGGGTAGTTACGGCTGATGCATGGCCGCCGGTGGTGTTCTGGTGAATCTCCGGTGAGGAAGTGAGGGGAGGACAGGTGGCGCGCATGCGCAGAGAGAGAGGGAGTGGAGGACAGTTGGCAAACACGTGTGAGCGTCTGGGGCAATTCTGAGTTGTGGTGGCGTTCTCAAGGCGAAACGCGTGGGCCCTCTGCTTGGCCAACACGTGGCGTGCCTATTTATACCACTGGAGACGCGTGGATCCTTCTAGAAGATTCTGGAGAACTCTGAGAATTGCTGGGCAAGTTTGGACTGTGGACCATTTTTGGACTTTTTTGCTGATTTGCAACAATGAGAGTTGGGCCTCAAAAAAGCACCCCTGGGCCCATACGAAAAAATGAGTAAAAAACTGTAAAAAAACTGCATAAAAAACAATTAACTGAGTTTGATTAATGCCTAATTACCACTAATTAATCTAATGATTAACTAATAAACTCTAAACAAAAATTAAAACCCTAATTAACTCTTTATCAACCTAATTAAATCTGAAAACAATTAAGAACCTAATTAACTCTAAAAAGGTGATTAAAACTCATATTATCCTAATTAAATCTAAAAACCAATTAAGAACCTAATTAACTCTAAAAAGAATCAATTAACCTAATTAAACTCTAATATTATTTAAAACTAGTAACTATTATTAATAAAAGAAACTATATTATTTCTATATTATCTAAAAAACCATTAAACCTATTTTAAAATCTATATAAAATTCTAAAATATTATTAAAAGAAAAACTATATTATTCTAAAATGATAAAACTATCTAAATTCTATTAAAAATTCTACAAATGATTAAAATCTATTTAAAGTATTCTATAAAATTCTAAAAAGAGGATTAAGCTATTAAAATATTCAAAAACCCTATTTAAATTCCAGAAAAATCTATAAAGCCTGTTAAAAATTCACAAAAGCCTATTAAACCCTGAAAAAATGCAGATGAATGCAAATGACCGCCATAAAAGAGCGCACGAGACCAGATCGAATTGAACAGAGATCCCCGGGCATCAGAATATCCTCAAAATCACTGAAAAATCACCGAGGAGCGCACAATTTCCCGAAAATAAAACCCCGATAATCTGGACTGGGTCTGCCATATCTGATAGACGAAAATCAAGCTGTAAACTCTGATATCCCCTGCTTGTGCACAAATATCACATGTCTGAGCTGCGAATATGAAATTAAACCACGAGTCAGATAGGAGAACCGGTTGGTCAAATTTTAGGGTGCAACAGTCGTCCACAAGTATAAGACAACATTTACATCACCTAAAGATGGATGATTTAGCTTGGATTAAAATCAACAAGTCTATCACTCAACATCTAAGTGGAAAATGTCAACATATTAAATACTATGGGGAATATGAGAATTATATCTCAACTATGAAAATGACTCATGTCTAAACTTTATGAAAAGTTTTAAAATGAAAAAGTACACAAAGGAATAAAAAGTTTGAATGAGGTGAAGTGTTTTTTATATTCTTTTTTTTTTTTTGAAATTAGTCAAAGTATGATTGACATTTGTTAAAGAAAACCAAAGTTTGAAAAATCACTTGACAAAAGTCAAGATTTTATTGTGAAAGCGTTTTTAAGTTTGAAAACAAGAAGATTTTTGAAAAATGGAGAAAATTTTGAAAATTTAAGAAGGGGAGAAGATGAAGTGACTGCTCTAGAAAGCAAAATAAAAGCTAGAGATAAGAAGGATCTAACCAAATTTTAGCACACTCCATAGCAAGCCAAATAAGAATTTCATCCATCTTGAAGCATAAGCAAACAAACAAGTCAAATAAAGGCAAAGATCCATAATACTCAAAGCATAGGGAAAGAGGCCTAATTTTAAGTCCAAGGGTCCAAGAATAGTCCAAGAGGTCCAAGGTCTAAGAATAATCCAAGAGCACAACCACAAAGTTAAGAGTACCAATTTTTTTTAAAGGTTTAATCCTTTATTAGTGTTTTAAATAAGATATGGTCTGAATGGACAAAAGAAAAAGAACGGAAGCATAAACAATAGTATGATATGAGATGATAAAAATGGAGTATAAAAATAAAAGAGAGAAAGGGAGCGAGAAGGAAACATAAACAAAATTAGCACAATAATATTGTTAGTGAGTTAGTAATTAGTTGTTAGAACAAATGATCAACAATGGTTAACTCATGCACTTAGGCCAAAGTTAATGAAGACTCACTAGAGGATTGATAAAATAAAAGTCTCCTAACAACAAGTTTCATAAGTGACGGACCTAGGACAAATAATCAACCATACTTGGATTTTCAAACATAAGTTTGAGCCACGAATGATCACTTTTCGATTACGGAATAATTTAGCGCTATGTTAAGCAATCGTAATCAGGTTTATGTAAAAACTACAACTATCTAAGGCCGGTCAAAAACAATATTAGTGCTAATGCATGCTAGAGAAGTGATATGTAGATCACTCTTCAAAAGCCATACCGCACGAAAAGAAAAGTGGTAACGATCTCATCTTCATCAAGAACTTGAAATAAGTTCAAACGATATCAAAGATTTTCATCGATCAAAAGAAAAAAGAGAAGAGGCGAGAGAATGTCAAATTGAATTACAATTTCAAGATCATTCCATCTTTAGGTTCATCCATTCATCTTGGTGAATTAAAGTACTAAACATATCATTAACTCAAAGCACCTAAAATGAATTGAACAATTCACTTTAAAGATAAATTTAAATTAGTGAATGTTTATCCAACTTCATCTATACCCTAAGTCCAATGAATTTAAAGAGGAAAAGGACCTATAAAAGCGTATTTCAAAGAAAAAAACAAAGAGAAATGGAAGAAGAAGAATAAGAAGAAGAAGAAAGAATCAAAACAGTCCCAAAACAAAGCCAAAAAGTCAAAAAGCTCATTGTGTAATCGATTGCCCTCAGGGAGATAATCGATTACACTTGTTAAGAAATAGAAATTCAGCTTTTAAAATGTGAAAAACTTGGTCAATCATTTCTTCAAACACCTCATGATCAAGTATACAATTGAGCATAAAAATTCAAGTAAAATAACAACAAACAACATCAATGGAACACAATTTGCAAGATCTAAAGATCAAGCAACAAGAATCAATAATAGATCACATTGTGAAGGATGTATCAAGAACAACAATGGTGGATAAAGAGATTACCACTTTAAATTTGAAAATTCTTCAAATCAACGCTAAAATACCATACTTCAAAGTCTTGATCTACTGAAATTGATGGCAAAAAAGTGAATGGATGAAGGTTTAGCTCAAAGATTAGTAAGCTCTAATGATGAACTTACTAACTTTCAAAGGAAGAAAGAGCTTTGATAAATTTGGTAATTGGAGAAAATTGAAAGTCAAGAAGGAATTTGACAAGGTGATTTTGGCTATCAAAAGCTTGTGAAAGAAGAGAAATGAGACCTCTATTTATAGGAGTTAGGCTTGGAAAATTGGTGGATTGGAGTTTGGTTTGGAAACAAAATTAGGCTTGGAATTTGAATTTGGAGGGAAATTAATGATCAAGTGGTGATTAGTGAAGGTGTATGGTGGAAATTAATTATAATGAGGTAGGGGAATTAAAATGAAGTGATCTAAAATATTCTCATGATGGAATATTTGAATTTAGTGCCAAAATTATTGCGGAATTTGAATTTGGCAAATTTTCACAAAATGCGTATAGGATAATCGACTACCTCAATACTGATAATCGATTACCACAGTAAAAAATGTGAAAAGATTGCTTTTTTGATGTGTTGTCTTGGCTCTGACTCGATTCTTTTTTGTTGCCAAAGAAGACAAGGAAATAAACACATGAACCTTGGAGTCTCTTGAATAAAAGTCAATCAAATCTTGAGAGACTCTTGATCAGATGATTGTGGATTGTTTGCAGATCAACTTTGCATTTTTCCAGAAATTCACTCGAGCTGAGGGACTGGTATTTGATATCTTTGATCCAAATTCTTCCTGAAAAAGTTATTAAAGGAAAAACGAACATTTTTTGGATTTTGAATAATTGTTAGTAAACATAAACATAAACAAATATCAAACAAACAAGAAAACAAGGGTTCCCGGTGATCTCTCAAGAACAAACCTGCAGAGGAACACAAGAGAACCAAAGCTCACGATCTTGTTTGTGGAATGAAATGCAAATGATATGTGGGATCTTAGGGGTAAAAATTAGGGTATTACACATACATTTGTTTACGTTTGTAAAAACTTGGTTGATCATGATTCTTGATAAGCGCTCTTGTTTCTTTATGTTTGATTGATTCTTGTTTGTTTGAGGACAAACAAGTTTAAGTTGTGGAGAGTTGTTAAGTGTCAAATTGTGCATATTTTTTTATAGTATTTTTTGGCCCTTTCCAATTGTTTCTTTGGTATTTTAGTAGTAAATTCGTATGTTTTAGTGTAAATATGCAAGTTTTCGATTATGCATGTAAATATCTTGAATCATGATCATTTTGGTGCTTTTTGATAGGTTTTCATGCCTGATGTGATTCTAGGAGCCTTTGGATGTTGGAAGAAGGTTTGGAAAATCAATTTTGCGACATTTTAATGGCAAATCGCGCTTAACCCGCTTTTCAGCACGGGTTCAGCGCCATTTTGGAGCTGCGGCAGTAGCTTTGGGGTTCAAACCGCATTTACCGTGCTCTGAGCTGAGCACGCTTTGTGCTAAGCACGCTTTGATGGTGCTTAGCGCGGTCCCACTTATAGACATTTTTGGAACTTGTATAAATAACAATTTTGTA
Organism: Lathyrus sativus; assembly: GCA_963859935.3. Taxonomy (NCBI): domain Eukaryota; kingdom Viridiplantae; phylum Streptophyta; class Magnoliopsida; order Fabales; family Fabaceae; genus Lathyrus; species Lathyrus sativus. The sequence goes on along the minus strand of OZ012741.1, from coordinate 659,108,177 downwards.
GATATTTTGAGATATTATTCACTTTCAGACTTGTATAAGATATTTTTAGAGAGAGAAATACAAATTCTAAGAGAGAGAAGTACAAATCCAAGCAAATCAGAGCTTGATTTTTGAGTAAGTGTTTCGATCTCTTGTTGGGGTTGGATGTAATCTATTGGTACCTTATGTATTTCTTCTAATCTTTGTATTGTGAACTAGTTTTGATTCAATATTGATGTTGTCTTTGATTTTATGTTTGTGAGTTTGAGTGGGTATTGAGAAATCTCTTTCAAATCCTAGATCTAAGATATTCATCTACCAATGAGCAAACTCTAGACATAGATTTGTGATTTGATATTCACTAGTATCAAGCTTTTATATTATTATGTTGATTGTTAGCATGAGACATCATCTAGTGATTAATACGATATAGTCCACGGTAACGCTTTAGACATAAACTGTATTGTGAGGATGCGTGATAATAGAGACGAGAAACTATGTTCACATACTTAAATTAGTTGAATACATGTAAAAAGGGTTAAGCGATATGTATGTATTCTGATCATGTCATTTAATATGAAGCAATCATTTATCTGATATGGGTGTCATCTTTGATTACCTGTTTATCTTTGATTTGAACCACTATAGACATATACTCTTCAGATCTGGATCTAGGATGAATACTTCTTAGGTTCTAAATTCTAGATATAGATTTAGACTTAAAATCTGCATGAGTTTCAGTTCTTAATGCTCTGTGTTGAGTTACGTGAGACAATACGGTTGTTCTCTCGACGTCGCGTTAGACATAACCTTAGTTGTGGGTGATACATGAGGATATTAGACGAATGATTGATTTGTGTTTAATTGGTTAGAAGAATGCATGTGTTATCAATTGATGAAATTTCAATCCCAACAAGGCTCCGTTTATTTTAAAGTCTTTACTTTATATTTTCAGTCCTTATATTTTCTGCCTTTATTTATGGTACTTTCGACCTTTTAATCATAGTTATCACCACGAGCTTAGAAATGTACAGATTTGTTGAACGTCATTTGATCCCTCGCACTGATCCCTGTGGATACGATAAAACTCGAAATTCTTCCAAACTTACTTTTGCTTGTCGCTTTACCGCTTCAACTGTGACCTAAACTCGTGATTGTTTACCAAATTTACACATAAAGACCACGATAGAGGCATCATGGTCACGATAATTCCAGTTGCCAAAGTGCTTATTTTGCTTTCTTTTTTTCCTTTTTTTTTTCTCCTAAGTCCACAATTCCTTCTCTTCTTCTATTCCTCTCATTTTTCTTCACTTTCACTCACATTTTGCTCGAAATTACATCGATTTTATAAATAAAAAATGGTCGTAAATATTATGCAATGATAGAGTGTCATTAGGACAAGAGTTCTACCTACTAAAAACTCTTAAGAATGACTGGATACTCTCAAGATCAAATATTTGGGAGAGGATTAGGTCATTTCATTTAGATCAAACCTCTATGATTCATGGTGTCATTTCTCTTACCTTTAAGTCTTTAATTTTTTGCATATTTATTTTTTTCTGCTAATTTTTAAAAGGGTTTTATCAAAATATTTTTAATCTCTGATAATAATAAAGAAAATTTTACAAAATATCGTTTTTTAAAATTTAAAATTCACCTCTTTTATATAGAGTTACATGTACAATAAAAAGAAAATTTGTGGAAATTTTATAACATATATATTTTTTTTTTCAGTTAGTAAGATATTGTATTTTTTTCTCCAATTCTTAGTACTAAAATTTTAATCTTTTTTTTAAAAAATAGTAAGAGTTCACCTCTAAAGAATTTTTAAAGGTTTATATTAAATTAGCTCTTAAATACATTGAATAAAAAATTATTTATCTAAACCGTATACGTCGATCATTAAAAAAGAAATTAGTATTGAGAAATTAATATTAAAATAGTGAGAGAAAAAAAACTTCTAGAGAGAAGCGACTGTGCATAATTATGGAATTTGATATTTGTAATAATTTACTTTAACTTTTGAGGAACTAATCAATAAAACCAACAAATAAATTATTAGTAAGGGATCTTGAAAAATAAATTCCATTGTTTTGATGTATATTTAGACAATTTCAAGGATCTATATTAAAAGACACCCAATGAATCAAATTTGATCCAACAATACACTCACTCTGTATATAATATCTAAAAACAATAGTCATCTTTTGTCTTTTACCCTTTTCTATTATGAGAAGTTATAAAACAAATGAAATTTAATAAAACATGAATTAAATTTAATAAAAAATTAATAAAAAGAATGAATTAAATTTAATAAAAAATTAAGAATGAAATCTTATGATTGACAAGTTTTTTATTTTACCTTTTATTAAGTGTGATAAAGGAACAAACATGACATTTAAGGTGATCAAGAGATAATTAATAATTATTCTAGTTTTAGAAAGTAATTTTTACAACTTCATAAGCTTGAAAAAATTATTTAACTGATGTATAAGATGGCAAACTTTATAAAATATAAAGTGATAAACCCAATTGTTATATCAAAGAGGAAAAATATGATTAAAATGGCCAAGTTTGTTTGTGTTATAATTTTCTTTCTTCTCCTAGTTCTTGCTGCAACAAACGTTGAAGGTAAGTTATTTGTATCTTTTTAGTTATTTACTTTACTTTGTGAATAAGATTTTACACTTAAATTATATTATTTTATTATATGTTCTCATTACAGGGTTGAACCCATCGTGTATACAAGATTCAGATTGTCCCAAAGATATGTGTCTAAGACCTAAACAATCGAAATGTATGTACGACTTGAAATGTGTATGTACTATGCCGGTGTTTATATGGTCTAATGTCTTGGGAAAAAATTGAAAGGACTAGAAATGCCGGTGTATGTACCATGTAAGGTATTATAAAAATGACATGTGATTTAAAATTATCATGTATTAGTATTTGGTAAATAACATTAATAAAGACTAAATAGCTTAATTTCTATGATCATGTACTAATTTCAAGGGTTGTTTTTATTATACAACACTTTCGATGTTTCTTTAGAACATATTTATATAACAAAATTTATTATTGAATTGAAATCTATTATCATATAAGAAGGTATTCACTACTATGAATAAGTAATTTTATTTTAGTTGAAAAACTGTTTTTACCTCATATTATTGGGTGAAATAGTAAATGGTGTAATGGAAAATGTATCACTTTTTACCTCACTTGAATAATCACCGATAAAAAAAGTTGTATTGATCATCAGTTGGATCTTTAACAACAATATTTTTTACTTTTAGTAACAGAGATAAAAAGTGAGTATTACCTTAGTTGATAATTCTAAGAGAGGAGAAAAATATTTTTTAATATATATATATATATATATATATATATATATATATATATATATATATATATATATATATATATATATATATATATATATATTACATAATTTTCAATTTGCCTTGTATTATTTTACAAGACATATACACATATTTTATGACAAAATTTATATACATATGTGTAACGAAACCAGAATATTTTATATATACGAAAATATATTGTTTATAACAATTCTAAAATCACACACATACATTTTTTTACAACAAAACTAAAATATATATGCAAATGATTAACCAACTAACAAGGCAACAATCAAGAAAAATTAGTGTAAATCATAATAATTTAGGAAGACACTGACCCAATGTGAACGAACTTCATTTATATCTTCTTGTTTGAATAATGTCTAGTCGTTAAACACTTATAATTTAAATAAATCTAAATTAGGATAACACAACAATAACAATATTAAACATTCAATCTCCACAACAACAACATAAACCTTTACTAGCTAACAACAACATTAACTTAACAACGAAAATAAATAAAAATTACATGTATATGGACAAAATGATTACCTTAACCCATTAATCACTAATGCCTCTAAAGTTAATATCCAACATATGTTTTATAACATAATATCCACACTCATATCCGTTTGGTTGTTGATGCGTCCACAAATAATTTATATATATTAATTAATACACACAAAGCACAAGTAATATATTGGCAAAAACTTAAAGAATGTCACAAGTAATACCACTTACTTTTGAAAATATAAATCTTTCCTTTTAATGTCTTATATCACGACACATAAGATTGTATCCCTTTATATCTTTACATGTTGGAAAAAATTGTGAAGATGAGTTCTTAATTAGAATAATATTTTAATGAAGACAAGTTGATTGAAAGAAGGAAAAGATCTCAAGATTGAAAAAGTCTCAAGTCAAGGATTGATCATGCTTAAGTTATGGATATTAAGAAATTGAAACATGTGTTAAGGTACAATAGCAATTTAATTGTATATAAAATTTAGGTGCCCAAAACCCTTCATCTAAACCCTTCTAAAAGCTCCATATTATCTATGCATAATTTTCATTCAACGCATACCTTTAAAAAAAACAAATTACAAGTTCTTAAAGGGTGCAATCAATTGAACCTATAGGGAAATCTATTGCTTGTTGCCTGTTGATTCTCAAAATTGGATTTTCTTTTAAGTGTCAATCGGTTGATCCAAAGAAAAAACCAATTGAGGGATCCTTTTTCCTTGAAAAGTTGATCCTATAAACGATTAATTAAGATAAGGAATTGATTGCTAATTTGCATTTGGTCAAAAAGTATGAATGTTTCACATAGAACAATCAATTGATCCAAGAGTGCAATTGATTTGTTTCTGAAGTATTATGAAAAATGTGAATCATTGTGATGTTTGTTCATTGCACATGTTCACGAAAGTTTTTCCAAAATATTGCAATCCATCATGAACTTTTTCTATTCATTGCTACTCTTCCTAGAGGCATCTTATGGTGTATTTAAAGCAGAAAGAAATTTCAAATTTTATTTCACCTCTTTTATCACAATTTTCAAAAAACTCATATGCTTTTCAAAGTGTTCGTGCGCAATCCTCTTAGTAACTTTTACTGCATAATTTTCATACATTAGAGAAAAAGTTTCTTCAACCTTTGAGCACTTAGAGTTTACATATATTCTTAAATTGCATATTGGAAAGAGAAGATAAATTTCAGAATTTTGGAAATCATCCTAAATTACCTGTACCCATTATATCTTTATCATTCTACTATAACTTGTTCACCAAGTTTGTGATAACAAGAAATTATATGAGAAAGTAATATTCTTTCTCTGAGTATTATAAGAAAATAAACTGATGTGCTTTCTTGATTTTGTTAGAAGATTGTAGAGGGTCTTGAAGTGAGGCTATAACAATATCTAATATAGTTAAAATCCTTCACGGGGTGTGAAGTGACTAGATGTACACTTGAAGTTAAAGGTGTTAGAACACAGATTGGTTCTTAATATATCTAAATGTTTTGATGATAACATTAATGAAATTTTGTATAGAGAAAATATATACTCTAATTTTGTTCAAGTGTTTTTGTTTCAGATATCAAATAAATATTCATCTGAAGACAAAAAGAATTCCTCTGAACATTATATAACGCAAAGCTCTGAGCGTAGAAAGCTCAGCACAGAAGACTCTGAAGTGCTACCTACAGAAGACTCTGAGCGCAAAGTATAAAGATTCAGTATATTCAGAAGACTCTGTGAGAACTCAACGCTGCAACCTACAGAGGCTCTGAGAATCAAGTCAACTCTGATCATTCATTCACGCTAAGCACTTTGCTGCATAACTCTGGATAGAGTGACTCTGATAAAGAAGAACATGGAACATCATTAGAGGATCTGATGTAAGATCATTTTTCATATATGTTCATTTGAAAAGATATTATTTAATAAAGATTTGTTGCTAAACCCAATGTCTACCAATGGCACTCTCATTCGTGTATGGCACAAGAATTTAGACAAAAAGGATATGTTTGAACATTCCTCTTCTGTGAAGGAAACGTCAAAGAAGACAAAAGGCAACAGTTGCACGTTCTTTGAGAAATGGATGTGAAGTCTATTTAAGCAAGTCTTCAACATCATTTCAATATTTATGGTATACAAAACAATCAAAAAACATATTCAAACAACCTTCTTCAACAAACATACTTGTTTTATTTGTTCTTCATTTTGTGTAAAAATCACAATTGTTATAATAGCTTTTTAGAAGCACTTAAACACATTGTATTTCATCCTTGTAAAAGTTCCTTGAGAGACCAAGTTGTGGTCAGGATTCTTGAGAAGACTAAGACAATTTGTCTTAGTGATATCACTGTAATCAGGTTTTGATTAAGTGGATTAAGTCCTTGTTTAAGAAAGGCAAAATCACCTTGGTCGGATGGACTGGAGTAGTTAGAGTTCAAACGAACCAGGATAAAATAACTTGTCATTTTCTATTATCATAGTTGTTTTTGAAACCCTTATTCAACCCCCCTTCCCCCCTCCCCCTTCTAAGTGTTTTTCCTACCTTCAGTTGGTATCCGAGCCTGGTTCTGAAGTGCTATCATTTAACAGTGACAGAGAAAGATCCAGTTGGGAAAACTCTTGATTTGTTATCCTTGATATATTATGGTTGAACAGTCAAACAACAAATATGATGATAAAGATAGAATCAGCACCAAGCCTCCCATGTTTGATGGAGAGAAATTTGATTATTGGAAGGATAAAATAGAAAGTTTCTTTCTAGGCTATGATGCTGATCTATGGGATTTGGTCATTGATGGATACATTCACCCCACTGATGGTGAGGGCAAAAAGATTGACAGAAAGTCAATGATTGACCAACAGAAGAGAGATTTTAGAAATCATCACAAAGCTAGAACTATTCTGTTAAACGTTATATCTCATGGAGAGTATGAGAAAATCACAAATAGAGAAACAACATTTGACATGTTTGAGTCATTAAAGATGACACATGAAGGAAACTCTCAGGTGAAGGAGACAAAGGCTCTTGCACTTATTCAGAAGTATGAAGCCTTCAAGATGGAGGAAGAAGAATCTGTGGAAACCATGTTTTCAAGATTCCAGATTCTAACAGCTGGTTTGAAGGTCCTTGACAAAGGATACTCCACTTCTGATCATGTGAAGAAGATCATCAGAAGTCTACCAAAGAAGTGGAGACCCATGGTCACAGCGCTGAAGTTATTAAAGGATCTTAACAAGATCACTCTGGAGGAACTCATCAGTTCCTTAAGAAGTCGTGAGATAGAGCTGGAAGAAGATGAACCTCAGAAGAAAGGTAAGTCTATTGCTTTGAAATCAAATAAAAAATTTGAGAATAAAGCTTTTCATGTACTTGAGGAAAGCTCTGGAAAATCTTCCTCAGATGAAGATGAACTGTCTTTACTTTCCAAAAGGATAAATTAACTCTGGAAGCATAAACAAAAGAAGTTCATAAACTTCAAAAGACCAGAACAATGTGGGGAATCTTCTGGACACAAAAGATCTGGCAAGAAAGAAGTTGTGTGCTATGAGTGCAAGGAGCCAGGACACTACAAAAATGAATATCCCAAACTTCAGAAGGAGAAACCCAAAAAGAAGTTTGAGAAAAAGAAGAAAGTCCTGATGGCCACGTGGGATGACTCAGATGCTTCTGAAGCCTCATCAGAGTCAGAGGACGAATGTGCAAATATGGCACTAATGGCTGACGTGGAGGAGCACGAGGAAACATCTGAATCTGGATCAGAATCAGATTCAGAAGAGGTATTTTCTGATCTTACCAGAGCTAAGCTAATTGAAAGCTTATCTGAGATGCTTGAAAACTATAGTAATATTAGACTCAAATACAAGAAGCTTCAGAGCTATCTTGCATCTGAGACTGATCAGATGAAATCAGAAATTGTTGAGCTAAAAGCAAATAATTTTCAAATAAAAACTGATTTAGGAAAAGTTGGACAAAAGTCTGATTCAGATACTATGTCTTGCTCCAAAAATATTTTAGAAGAGTACGACTATAGTTTTCAGAGGTTCCTGTCCAGAGGCCTAGACAGAAGCAAAATGGCTTCCATGATCTATGGTGTTAGCAGGAATAACAGAAAAGGAGTTGGATATGAATCACCCTCTGGAAAGGATTTAAATTCAAAACCTGTTGATAAGTTGATTATCAATTATACTCCTCTGTACACTCATTTTAAATATGGTCACCTAAATGACATAAAGCACACACGTACAGATCAGATCACAAAAAGTTTTATTAAACTAAAACCTCGTTAGAACATAAAAGTTTTTAAGGGACAGAAGTTCAGGCAGAACTTCAGACCAACTAACCCCAGAGGACCCAAAAAGATATGGGTACCTAAGGATAAAATAATCTATGTTGCAGATGTCCTTAGCAGCAAAGTTAAGACACCAGTCATGGTACTTGGACTCTGGCTGCTCACGACACATGACTGGAAGAAGGTCTATGTTCCAAAGCTTGGAACTTAGATCTAGAGGAGACGTGAAATTTGGAGGAAACCAAAAGGGCAAAATCATTGGCTTTGGAACAATTGGTAATGGTAACCTCCCTTCTATCTCTAATGTTCTGCTTGTTGAAGAATTAACTCATAACTTATTGTCCATAAGTCAATTAAGTGAAAATGGTTATGATATAATCTTTAATCAATAATGTTGTAAAGTTGTTAGTCAGAAAGATGGTTCAATCCTCTTTAATGGGAAAAGGAAGAACAACATTTATAAGATAAATCTTTCAGATCTGAAAAATCAAAATGTTAAATGTCTTATGTCTGTTAATGATGAGCAATGGGTCTGGCATAGAAGATTGGGTCATGTTAGCATGAGACGTATATCTCAGATTAACAAGCTCAATTTGGTCAGAGGACTTCCTAAGTTGAAGTTCAACTCAGATGCTCTTTGTGAAGCATGTCAGAAAGAAAAATTTTCAAAACCTTCTTTCAAATCTAAAAATGTTGTTTCTACCTCTAGACCATTAGAGCTACTTCATATTGATCTGTTTGGACCAGTGAAAACTGCATCCATCAGAGGCAAGAAGTATGGATTAGTCATAGTTGATGACTATAGCAGATGGACATGGGTAAAATTTCTAAAACACAAGGATGAGTCACACTCTGTATTCTTTGACTTCTGCAATCAATTTCAAAATGAAAAGAATTTTAATATTGTCAAGGTCAGAAGTGATCATGGTGGTGAATTTGAAAATAAATATTTTGAAAAATATTTTAAAGAAAATGGCATTGCACATGGTTTCTCTTATCCTAGAACTCCTCAACATAATGGAGTTGTAGAAAGAAAGAATAGAATATTGCAAAAAATGGCCAAAACCATGATCAATGAGACTAATTTGGCTAAACACTTTTGGGCAGAAGCAATAAATACAGCGTGTTACATTCAGAACAGAGTGTTTGTAAGACCTCTTCTGGAAAAGACTCCTTATGAATTGTGGAGGAATAGAAAGCCCAACATTTCTTATTTCCATCCTTTTTGATGTATTTGTTTTTTGCTGAACACTAAAGAGAATCTGAACAAGTTTGACTCTAAAGCATAAAAGTGTTTTATGCTTGGATATTCTGAACGCTCAAAAGGCTACAGAGTATACAATACTGAAACACATATTGTGGAAGAATCAATTCATGTCAGATTTGATGATAAGCTAGGCAATCAAAAGCCAAAGCAGTCTGAAATTTCTGCAAATAGAGAAGTTCTTCTCACAGACTCTGAAGAACTAGAAGCAAACACAGTTCCAGTTAAAGAACAAGAAGCAACACCAGATGCTACTCCATTGGCTGCTCATTTGCAAAGCTTAACTATTTCTGAAGAACCAACTCTGAAAGGATCCTCCAAAATCAAATCTTCTTATCCAGAGGAAATGTTTATCGGAAAGAAGGATGACTCCATCAGAACAAGATCCTTCCTCAAATCATCTGGGACATCATTGTTTGGTTTGGTGTCAATTATTGAACCTACCTCTATGGATGAAGCTCTGCAAGATAACGAGTGGATACTTGCTATGCAAGAGGAGTTAAATCAATTCACAAGAAATGATGTATGGGATCTGGTTCCAAGACCAAAAGGATTTAATATCATTGGAACGAAATGGGTTTATAGAAACAAGCTAAATGAGCAAGGAGAAGTCACCAGAAACAAATCTAGACTGGTTACTCAAGGCTATAGTCAGCAAGAAGGTATTGATTACACAGAGACATATGCTCCTGTGGCAAGGTTATAATGTATAAGTTTGCTTATTTCTTTTGCTACACAGAATAACATCACTCTGTATCAGATGGATGTTAAAAGTGCTTTCTTAAATGGCTTAATTAAAGAAGAAGTTTATGTTCATCAACCTCCTGGATTTGAAAATGAAAAATTTCCAAAACATGTTTTTAAATTAAAGAAATCACTCTGTGGCTTAAAACAAGCTCCCAGAGCTTGGTATGAGAGGCTGAGTAATTTTCTTCTGGAAATTAATTTTATCAGAGGAAAGGTTGATACCACTCTTTTTCATAAATCAATTAAGAAAGATATTTTAATCTGTCAGATTTATGTAGATGATATTATTTTTGGAACAACAAATATTACACTTGGAAAGGAGTTTGCTGAGTCTATGCAGGCAGAATTTGAAATGAGCATGATGGGAGAACTCAGATTCTTTCTGGGAATTCAAGTCAATCAAACTCCAGAAGGCACCTATGTACATCAGATAAAGTATGTGAAGGAGCTTCTGAAAAAGTTCAACATGATAGAGAGTAAGTCAGCTAAGACTCCAATGCATCCAACTAGCACTATAGGAAAAGAAGAGGTAAGTAAAAAGGTAGATCAGAAGCTGTACAAAGGTATGATTGGCTCTCTTATGTATTTGACTGCTTTTAGGCCTGATATTCTTTTCAGTGTTTGTCTTTATGCTAGATTCCAATCAGATCCTAGAGAATCTCACTTAACAACTGTTAAGAGAATTATGAGGTATCTGAAAGGTACTACTAACATGGGTTTGTGTTACAGAAGATCTGATAAATTTAAATTAGTTGGCTTCTGTGATGCTGATTATGCTGGAGACAGAGTTGAACGTAAAAGTACTTCTGGAAGCTGTCAGTTTCTGGGAGGTAATTTGATTTCATGGTACAACAAGAAGCAACCCAAAAAATCACTTTCAACTACAAAAGCAGAATATATTGTTGCTGCTGGTTGTAGTACTCAAATGCTCTGGATGAAAAGTCAGCTAGAAGACTATCAGATATATGAGAGTAACATTTCTATCTTTTGTGATAATACTTATGCTATTTGCCTCTCTAAAAATCCTATTTTACATTCTAAGGCAAAGCATTTATAAATTAAATATCATTTCATCAGAGACTATATTCAGAAGGGAATTTTAAGTTTAAATTTTGTTGATACAGACCATCAATGGGCTGATATTTTTACAAAACCCCTTGCTGAAGATAGATTTAAATTTATTCTGAAGAATATTAGTATGGATTTTTGTCCAGAATAAAATTATTATTCAAAAGCAAATTTATTCAGATGAAAAATGATTAATGTCTATACTCTGAAGTGTTGCATCTGTAATTTCTTTTGTTACCTTATTTATTTTGTGAAACTCTGAACTAACAAGCTTCAGAGGATCTGAACGCTAGCTAACGTTTCATTTCCTAAAGAGTTTCAGAGACACTTAAATATCAAACACGTGTCACATGAAATCTGCAAAGGTGGAGTGTACAAAGTGAGGCGCCGTTTGAGGTACTGTTTGAATTATTGCAATTCTCGTTTTCCCCCCACTTTTGTCAAATCTCATTAAATGCTTTAAATCATTATTTTCTTTTTGATTTAGTTTATGTTTATTTAATGTGAGTAACTGCTGAAGGCGTGCTTGTCTTATTTTGTGCCCTAATTTGTTTGCTTTATATTCCACAATGCCACACTTCTCACACTTTCATTCTATCACACACCTTTTATGCATTTCGGCCTTCTCCATTATTTTCTCTTCTCTTCTAAACCTAAAAGAAGATCAGTTCATCTAACAAGTTCTGCTATGGCAACTTCATCATCTTCGTCTCAAAAGTTAGCTTCAACAATGGCTAGGGTATCAACATCAGAAATGGGTACTATTCCATACAAAGAACCAGAGAGAACTCTTCTTACACCTATTGAGAAATTAGAAGTTCTTTGCGAGTTTATGGTGGATTTTGAATGTATTGCGAAGAACAACTTTGATCTTCGTCCAACTGTATCTTCTCAAGGATGGGTGAAGTACTTTGATAGATTGATTGGTCCAGTCTTTCCTCACTTGGTTAAGGAATTCTGGATACCTATGCAAAGGTTTACCCAAATTCATCTCATCATCTGTTTTGCGAAAAGATATCATAATCACTGAGGAGATGATTCGTAAACTGATAGGGTATGAAGAAATAGATGGTGTTACTCATCTTCTTGTAGGACACATAGATGTGGATGAAGTCTACAGAGAAGTTTTCACTTCTGGGCTGTCTTCAAGCAAGATCAAGGATCTGAAGATGCACTACAAAATCTGGGCAAAGATCTTTCTGGGCTGCATTCACCATAGAAAAGATTCAAACTCTCCAGACTACATTAATACAGAGCAGTTGTATTTTATGTACTATTTGGGAAGTAATATCAAGGTGGATTTGCCACATCTATTGTTTACTCATCTGTGGAACCGTGTGAACATGCCCAGAGAAGTTATTAAAACCAAACATCAGAAGATCAGGGATTGGATCCCCATGGGAAGATTGATCTCTGATGTACTCACTGAGAATGGCTTGGTAGCTCATCTGACTAAGGCTGGTATGACAGAAGAATTAGTTCCAATACTTGGGAAGCTTCTGGATGGCAAAAGCCTTCAAAGGATGAAGTTGGTGGAACAACTTTCTTCTGATCCAGTTAAGGTAAACTCAGCTAAAGTACGCAGAAGAAGAGTCCCAGTGGATGACTTTCCACTATTTACTGCAGAAGAACCTAAGGAAGCTTTGCTTCACTATATTGCATCTTGTCTGGCAGATGGCACTCCTATGCCACCTGATCTAATAAAACGTGCATCTAAACCTGCTCCAGAAGTGATTGAGAAGAAGAGACATAAGAAGAGAAAAGTCTTTGAAGATGGTCCTTCTGAGAAACCTAAGAGTTCTAAAAGAAAAGCATCTGAAGAAGACTCTTCTGAGAAGTCCACTAAGTGTTCCAAACTTTCAGGTAACACTTCTGTTGTTCCTGTTTTAGAAATTGTTACAGAGGAACCAACATCTCCAAACCCTCTCTCTTCTGAACATATAGTTTCTTTTGAACCTCCTCCTCCCTATGACCCTATTCCTACTCCCTCTCCTCAACACACCACTTCTGGACACATTTCATCTCAAAATGTTCATGACTCTGCTCCCTCTCCTCAACCACAACCACAAACATCTCAACATCTATCACAAACCTCTGAATCACAACCCTCTGAACCTCAACCCTCTGAACCTCAACCCTCTGAACCTAATCCTTCTGAACCTCACCCATCTGACCCTGAACCTGAAATTCTTGATGTTATTCCTCTTATGAATGTTCACCCTATTTCATCTTAATCATCTGATTCTTCTTCAAGTCTTTCAGATTCCACATCACCCACTCATAACTCTCCTAACCATCCTCATAAAATTCCCTCTCCTACTCCCATTCCATGTTACCCACAAGCTAAATCTTCATTTTCTGCTGAACCTTCTTTCTCATACACCCTTAGGAAATTGTTCGTAGAGGCCTATCTGAAACCAAAACCTAAATTTAGACCAGATGTTGGAACTATGTTATCCAGTTTTGAAACAGAGATACAATTATGGTTCGCTAATGTTAGGGAGAAGTGCCTCCGCATCATGAATCCTAATGTTTTTGAAGAACTCTGGGATGCATTCAGAAGAAGATTCAACTCAGTGACTCTGAATCTTAAGGAAGCGTGCTCTAAAGATGCACAAGAAAGATTTTCTGAAGCCTTGAAACTTACTCTGCTAAGTGTCAGAAGAACCCTCATTATGTGTTTGGAAAACACACCTGCTGAAGTTGTGGGTTCTTCTCCTAAAAAATCTGATGCACTTCAGTCTGGTGAAGGTCACCTGACTGAAGAAGTTACTCCAAAAGCTCTGGTTACTGAAGAAACTCTTGTCTCTGATCAGCCATCTATTATGATTTTAGAAAATGCATCTGATTCTATGATTATTCAAGAGTTAACAGATGAGAAAGCTTCTGAAGAAGTGAAAGTCTCTGAAGATGTGAAAGAAAATCTTGCTCAGCAAGAGGCGGCAACAAGTGAAATTAAGACCTGGATGGTTAAGCAAGAGAAGACAACAGAAGAAATCAAGGACTGGATGGCTAAGCAAGATGAATCTACTTCTGAGATCAAGACTTGGATGGCAAAGCAGAAAGCACAAACTTCTGAGATAACTGAGCTTCTGAAGATTATAGCCTCTCGTTCAACTTAATTATTTTTTTGTCTATGCACATCTATGGTTTTGCTTGTGTTTGTTATCTTCTGAGTTTTTTAATGAATACATCTGATTGTTTTTCTTCTGCTTATCTGTTATAGTTGTTTTCTTGCTCTGATATTATTGTCTTAAATGATTTTTTTTATATGACAAAAAGGGGGAGAAATTGAAATTTTGATAGTTCACATAAACAGATACTAAATGGCAAATCAGACATTTTAAAATATATCTAATCATATATTCAATGTTTCAGAGCTATAACTATTCATCTGACAAATTTCATAGAAGTAACTCTGAACAATCTCTGAGAGTCCACAAGCTTGATCTGACTCCGAAAAGAATACAAGTGCTGAAAGGGAAGTATTTATTTTTTCTAGCAGTATTCATTTCAGGGGGAGATTCATAATCTCAGGGGGAGATATATATATTTTTTCTTGTTTTGAACAAAATTTCGTATAGTTTTTGTCATCGTCAAAAATGGGGAGATTGTTAGAACACATATTGGTTCTTAATATATCTCAATGTTTTGATGATAACATTAATGAAATTTTGTATAGAGAAAATATATACTCTAATTTTGTTCAAGTGTTTTTGTTTCAGATATCAAATAAATATTCATCTGAAGACAAAAAGAATTCCTCTGAACATTATATAACGCAAAGCTCTGAGCGTAGAAAGCGCAACACAGAAGACTCTGAAGCGCTACCTACAGAAGACTATGAGCGCATAGTATAAAGATTCAGTATATTCAGAAGACTATGTGAGAACTCAACACTGCAATCTACAGAGGCTCTGAGAATCAAGTCAACTCTGATCATTCATTCACGCTAAGCACTTTGCTGCATAACTTTAAATAGAGTGACTCTGATAAAGAAGAACATGGAACATCATCAAAGGATCTGATGCAAGATCATTTTTCATATCTGTTCATTTGAAAATATATTGTTCAAGAAAGATTTGTTGTTAAACCCAATGTCTACCAACGACACTATTCCTCATTCGTGTATGGCACATGAATTTAGACAAAAAGGATATGTCTGAACATTCCTCTTCTTCTATTCCTCTCATTTTTCTTCACTTTCACTCATATTTTTTTCCTTCTAAGTCTGCAATTCCTTCTCTTCTTCTATTCCTCTCATTTTTCTTCACTTTCACTCATATTTTGCTCGAAATTACATCGATTTTATAAAAAAAATGCTCGTAAATATTATGCAATGATAGATTGTCATTAGGAGAAGAGTTCTACCTACTAAAAGCTCTTAAGAATGACTGGATACTCTCAAGATCAAATATTTGGGAGAGGATTAGGTCATTTCATTTAGATCAAACCTCTATAATTCATGGTGTCATTTTTCTTACCTTTAAGTCTTTAATTTTTTGCATATTTATTTTTTTCTACTAATTTTTAAAAGGGTTTTATCAAAATATTTTTAATCTCTGATAATAATAAAGAAAATTTTACAAAATATCGTTTTTTAAAATTCAAAATTCATCTCATTTATATATAGAGTTACATGTACATTAAAGGGAAAATTTGTGAAAATTTTATAACATATATATATTTTTTTCCAGTTAGTAAGATATTGTATTTTTTTCTCCAATTCTTAGTACTAAAATTTTAATCTTTTTTAAAAAAAACAGTAAGAGTTCACCTCTGAAGAATTTTTAAAGGTTTATATTAAATTAGCTCTTAAATACATTGAATAAAAAATTATTTATCTAAACCGTATACGTCGATCATTAAAAAAGAAACTAGTATGGGGAAATTAATATTAAAATAGTGAGAGAAAAAAAACTTCTAGAGAGAAGCGACTGTGCATAATTATGGAATTTGATATTTGTAATAATTTACTTTAACTTTTGAGGAACTAATCAATAAAACCAACAAATAAATTATTAGTAAGGGATCTTGAAAAATAAATTCCATTGTTTTGATGTATATTTAGACAATTTCAAGGATCTATATTAAAAGACACCCAATGAATCAAATTTGATCCAACAATACACTCACTCTGTATATAATATCTAAAAACAATAGTCATCTTTTGTCTTTTACCCTTTTCTATTATGAGAAGTTATAAAACAAATGAAATTTAATAAAACATGAATTAAATTTAATAAAAAATTAATAAAAAGAATGAATTAAATTTAATAAAAAATTAAGAATGAAATCTTATGATTGACAAGTTTTTTATTTTACCTTTTATTAAGTGTGATAAAGGAACAAACATGACATTTAACGTGATCAAGAGATAATTAATAATTATTCTAGTTTTAGAAAGGAATTTTTACAACTTCATAAGCTTGAAAAAATTATTTAACTGATGTATAAGATGACAAACTTTATAAAATATAAAGTGATAAACCCAATTGTTATATGAAAGAGGAAAAATATGATTAAAATGGCCAAGTTTGTTTGTGTTATAATTTTCTTTCTTCTCCTAGTTCTTGCTGCAACAAACGTTGAAGGTAAGTTATTTGTATCTTTTTAGTTATTTACTTTATTTTGTGAATAAGATTTTACACTTAAATTATATTATTTTATTATATGTTCTCATTACAGGGTTGAACCCATCATGTATACAAGATTTAGATTGTCCCAAAGATATGTACTATGCCGGTGTTTATATGGTCTAATGTCTTGGAAAAAAATTGAAAGGACTAGAAATGCCGGTGTATGTACCATGTAAGGTATTATAAAAATGACATGTGATTTAAAATTATCATGTATTAGTATTTGGTAAATAACATTAATAAAGACTAAATAGCTTAATTTCTATGATCATGTACTAATTTCAAGGGTTGTTTTTATTATACAACACTTTCGATGTTTCTTTAGAACATATTTATATAACAAAATTTATTATTGAATTGAAATCTATTATCATATAAGAAGGTATTCACTACTATGAATAAGTAATTTTATTTTAGTTGGAAAACTGTTTTTACCTCATATTATTGGGTGAAATAGTAAATGGTGTAATGGAAAATGTATCACTTTTTACCTCGCTTGAATAATCACTGATAAAAAAAGTTGTATTGATCATCAGTTGGATCTTTAACAACAATATTTTTTACTTTTAGTAACAGAGATAAAAAGTGAGTATTACCTTAGTTGATAATTCTAAGAGAGGAGAAAAATATTTTTTAATATATATATATATATATATATATATATATATATATATATATATATATATATATATATATATATATATATATATATATATATATATTACATAATTTTCAATTTGCCTTGTATTATTTTACAAGACATATACACATATTTTATGACAAAATTTATATACGTATGTGTAACGGAACCAGAATATTTTATATATACAAAAATGTATTGTTTATAACAATTCTAAAATCACAGGCATACATTTTTTTACAACAAAACTAAAATATATATGCAAATGATTAACCAATTAACAAGGCAACAATCAAGAAAAATTAGTGTAAATCATAATAATTTAGGAAGACACTGACCCAATGTGAACGAACTTCATTTATATCTTCTTGTTTGAATAATGTCTAGTCGTTAAACACTTATAATTTAAATAAATCTAAATTAGGATAACACAATAATAACAATATTAAACATTCAATCTCCACAACAACAACATAAACCTTTACTAGCTAACAACAACATTAACTTAACAACGAAAATAAATAAAAATTACATGTATATGGACAAAATGATTACCTTAACCCATTAATCACTAATGCCTCTAAAGTTAATATCCAACATATGTTTTATAACATAATATTCACACTCATATCCGTTTGGTTGTTGATGCGTCCACAAATAATTTTTATATATTAATTAATACACACAAAGCACAAGTAATATATTGGCAAAAACTTAAAGAATGTCACATGTAATACCACTTACTTTTGAAAAAATAAATCTTTCCTTTTAATGTCTTATACCACGACACATAAGATTGTATCCCTTTATATCTTTACATGTTGGAAAAAATTGTGAAGATGAGTTCTTAATTAGAATAATATTTTAATGAAGACAAGTTGATTGAAAGAAGGAAAAGATCTCAAGATTGAAAAAGTCTCAAGTCAAGGATTGATCATGCTTAAGTTATGGATATTAAGAAATTGAAACATGTGTTAAGGTACAATAGCAATTTAATTGTATATAAAATTTAGGTGCCCAAAACCCTTCATCTAAACCCTTCTAAAAGCTCCATATTATCTATGCATAATTTTCATTCAACGCATACCTTTAAAAAAAACAAATTACAAGTTCTTAAAGGGTGCAATCAATTGAACCTATAGGGAAATCTATTGCTTGTTGCCTGTTGATTCTCAAAATTGGATTTTCTTTTAAGTGCCAATCGGTTTATCCAAAGAAAAAACCGATTGAGGGATCCTTTTTCCTTGAAAAGTTGATCCTATAAACGATTAATTAAGATAAGCAATTGATTGCTAATTTGCATTTGGTCAAAAAGTATGAATGTTTCACATAGAACAATCAATTGATCTAAGAGTGCAATTGATTTCTTTCTGAAGTATTATGAAAAATGTGAATCATTGTGATGTTTGTTCATTGCACATGTTCACGAAAGTTTTTCCAAAATATTGCAATCCATCATGAACTTTTTCTATTCATTGCTACTCTTCCTAGAGGCATCTTATGGTGTATTTAAAGCAGAAAAAAATTTCAAATTTTATTTCACCTCTTTTATCACAATTTTCAAAAAACTCATATGCTTTTCAAAGTGTTCGTACACAATCCTCTTAGTAACTTTTACTGCATAATTTTCATACATTAGAGAAAAAGTTTCTTCAACCTTTGAGCACTTAGAGTTTACATATAT
Source organism: Lathyrus sativus (assembly GCA_963859935.3). Classification (NCBI taxonomy): domain Eukaryota; kingdom Viridiplantae; phylum Streptophyta; class Magnoliopsida; order Fabales; family Fabaceae; genus Lathyrus; species Lathyrus sativus. The sequence goes on along the minus strand of OZ012741.1, from coordinate 659,088,982 downwards.
TCTTAAATTGCATATTGGAAAGAGAAGATAAATTTCAGAATTTTGGAAATCATCCTAAATTACCTGTACCCATTATATCTTTATCATTCTACTATAACTTGTTCACCAAGTTTGTGATAACAAGAAATTATATGAGAAAGTAATATTCTTTCTCTGAGTATTATAAGAAAATAAACTGATGTGCTTTCTTGATCTTGTTAGAAGATTGTAGAGGGTCTTGAAGTGAGGCTATAACAATATCTAACATAGTAAAAATCCTTCACGGGGTGTGAAGTGACTAGATTTACACTTGAAGTTAAAGGTGTTAGAACACAGATTGGTTCTTAATATATCTAAATGTTTTGATGATAACATTAATGAAATTTTGTATAGAGAAAATATATACTCTAATTTTGTTCAAGTGTTTTTGTTTCAGATATCAAATAAATATTCATCTGAAGACAAAAAGAATTCCTCTGAACATTATATAACACAAAGCTCTGAGCGTAGAAAGCTCAGCACAGAAGACTCTGAAGTGCTAACTACAGAAGACTCTGAGCGCAAAGTATAAAGATTCAGTATATTCAGAAGACTCTGTGAGAACTAAACGCTGCAACCTACAGAGGCTCTGAGAATCAAGTCAACTCTGATCATTCATTCACGCTAAGCACTTTGCTGCATAACTCTGGATAGAGTGACTCTGATAAAGAAGAACATGGAACATCATCAGAGGATCTGATGTAAGATCATTTTTCATATATGTTCATTTGAAAAGATATTGTTTAATAAATATTTGTTGCTAAACCCAATGTCTACCAATGGCACTCTCATTCGTGTATGGCACAGGAATTTAGACAAAAAGGATATGTTTGAACATTCCTCTTCTGTGAAGGAAACGTCAAAGAAGACAAAAGGCAACAGTTGCACGTTCTTTGAGAAATGGATGTGAAGTCTATTTAAGCAAGTCTTCAAATTCATTTCAATATTGATGGTATACAAAACAATCAAAGAACATATTCAAACAACTTTCTTCAACAAACATACTTGTTTTATTTGTTCTTCATTTTGTGTAAAAAACACAGTTGTTATAATAGCTTTTTAGAAGCACTTAAACACACTGTATTTCATCCTTGTAAAAGTTCCTTGAGAGACCAAGTTGTGGTCAGGATTCTTGAGAAGACTAAGACAATTTGTCTTAGTGATATCACTGTAATCAGGTTTTGATTTAGTGGATTAAGTCCTTGTTTGAGAAAGGCAAAATCACCTTGGTCGGATGGACTGGAGTAGTTAGAGTTCAAACGAACCAGGATAAAATAACTTGTCATTTTCTATTATCATAGTTGTTTTTGAAACCCTTATTCAACCCCCTCCCCCCCCCCCCTTCTAAGTGTTTTTCCTACCTTCAGTTGGTATCAGAGCCTGGTTCTGAAGTGCTATCATTTAACAGTGACAGAGAAAGATCCAGTTGGGAAAACTCTTGATTTGTTATCCTTGATATATTATGGTTGAACAGTCAAACAACAAATATGATGATAAAGATAGAACAGCACCAAGCCTCCCATGTTTGATGGAGAGAAATTTGATTATTGGAAGGATATAATAGAAAGTTTCTTTCTAGGCTATGATGCTGATCTATGGGATTTGGTCATTGATGGATACATTCACCCCACTGATGGTGAGGGCAAAAAGATTGACAGAAATTCAATGACTGACCAACAGAAGAGAGATTTCAGAAATCATCACAAAGCTAGAACTATTCTGTTAAACATTATATCTCATAGAGAGTATGAGAAAATCACAAATAGAGAAAAAACATTTGACATGTTTGAGTCATTAAAGATGACACATGAAGGAAACTCTCAGGTGAAGGAGACAACTTGCACTTATTCAGAAGTATGAAGCCTTCAAGATGGAGGAAGAAGAATCTGTGGAAACCATGTTTTCAAGATTCCAGATTCTGACAGCTGGTTTGAAGGTCCTTGACAAAGGATACTCCACTTCTAATCATGTGAAGAAGATCATCAGAAGTCTACCAAAGAACTGGAGACCCATGGTCACAGCGCTGAAGTTATCAAAGGATCTTAACAAGATCACTCTGGAGGAACTCATCAGTTCCTTAAGAAGTCGTGAGATAGAGCTGGAAGAAGATGAACCTCAGAAGAAAGGTAAGTCTATTGCTTTGAAATCAAATAAAAAATCTGAGAATAAAGCTTTTCAGGTACTTGAGGAAAGCTCTGGAGAATCTTCCTCAGATGAAGATGAACTGTCTTTACTTTCCAAAAGGATAAATTAACTCTGGAAGCATAAACAAAAGAAGTTCAGAAACTTCAAAAGACCAGAACAACATGGGGAATCTTCTGGACACAAAAGATTTGGCAAGAAAGAAGTTGTGTGCTATGAGTGCAAGGAGCCAGGACACTACAAAAATGAATGTCCCAAACTTCAGAAGGAGAAACCCAAAAAGAAGTTTGAGAAAAAGAAGAAAGTCCTGATGGCCACGTGGGATGACTCAGATGCTTCTGAAGCCTCATCAGAGTCAGAGGACGAATGTGCAAATATGGCACTAATGGCTGACGTGGAGGAGCACGAGGAAACATCTGAATCTGGATCAGAATCAGATTCAGAAGAGGTATTTTCTGATCTTACCAGAGCTAAGCTAATTGAAAGCTTATCTGAGATGCTTGAAAACTATAGTAATATTATACTCAAATACAAGAAGCTTCAGAGCTATCTTGCATCTGAGACTGATCAGATGAAATCAGAAATTGTTGAGCTAAAAGCAAATAATTTTCAAATAAAAACTGATTTAGAAAAAGTTGAACAAAAGTCTGATTCAGATACTATGTCTTGCTCCAAAAATATTTTAGAAGAGTATGACTATAGTTTTCAGAGGTTCCTGTTCAGAGGCCTAGACAGAAGCAAAATGGCTTCCATGATCTATGGTGTTAGCAGGAATAACAGAAAAGGAGTTGGATATGAATCACCCTCTGGGAAGGATTTAAATCCAAAACCTGTTGATAAGCTGATCATCAATTATACTCCTTTGTACACTCATTTTAAATATGGTCACCTAAATGACATAAAGCACACACGTACATATCAGATCACAAAAAGTTTTATTAAACCAAAACCTTGTTAGAACATAAAAGTTTTTAAGGGACAGAAGTTCAGGCAGAACTTCAGACCAACTAACCCCAGAGGATCCAAAAAGATATGGGTACCTAAGGATAAAATAATCTATGTTGCAGATGTCCTTAGCAGCAAAGTTAAGACACCAGTCATGGTACTTAGACTCTGGCTGCTTACGACATATGACGGGAAGAAGGTCTATGTTCCAAAGCCTGGAACTTAGATCTAGAGGAGACGTGAAATTTGGAGGAAACCAAAAGGGCAAAATCATTGGCTTTGGAACAATTGGTAATGGTAACCTCCCTTCTATCTCTAATGTTCTGCTTGTTGAAGAATTAACTCATAACTTATTGTCCATAAGTCAATTAAGTGACAATGGTTATGATATAATCTTCAATTAATAATGTTGTAAAGTTGTTAGTCAGAAAGATGGTTCAATCCTCTTTAATGGGAAATAGAAGAACAACATTTATAAGATAAATCTTTCAGAACTAAAAAATCAAAATGTTAAATGCCTTATGTCTGTTAATGATGAGCAATGGGTCTGGCATAGAAGATTGGGTCATGTTAGCATGAGACGTATATCTCAGATTAACAAGCTCAATTTGGTCAGAGGACTTCCTAAGTTGAAGTTCAACTCAGATGCTCTTTGTGAAGCATGTCAGAAAGGAAAATTTTCAAAACCTTCTTTCAAATCTAAAAATGTTGTTTCTACCTCTAGACCATTAGAGCTACTTCATATTGATCTGTTTGGACCAGTGAAAACTGCATCCATCAGAGGCAAGAAGTATGGATTAGTCATAGTTGATGACTATAGCAGATGGACATGGGTAAAATTTCTAAAACACAAGGATGAGTCACACTCTGTATTCTTTGACTTCTGCAATCAATTTCAAAATGAAAAGAATTTTAATATTGTCAAGGTCAGAAGTGATCATGGTGGTGAATTTGAAAATAAATATTTTAAAGAAAATGGCATTGCACATGCTTTCTCTTATCCTAGAACTCCTCAACAGAATGAAGTTGTAGAACGAAAGAATAGAATATTGCAAAAAATGGCTAAAACCATGATCAATGAGACTAATTTGGCTAAACACTTTTGGGCAGAAGCAATAAATACAGCGTGTTACATTCAGAACAGAGTGTTTGTAAGACCTCTTCTGGAAAAGACTCCTTATGAATTATGGAGGAATAGAAAACCCAGCATTTCTTATTTCCATCCTTTTGGATGTATTTGTTTTTTGCTGAACACTAAAGAGAATCTGAACAAGTTTGACTCTAAAGCACAAAAGTGTTTTATGCTTGGATATTCTGAACACTCAAAAGGCTACAGAGTATACAATACTGAAACACATATTGTGGAAGAATCAATTCATGTCAGATTTGATGATAAGCTTGCAATCAAAAGCCAAAGCAGTCTGAAATTTCTGCAGATAGAGAAGATCTTCTCACAGACTCTGAAGAATTAGAAGCAAACACAATTCCAGTTAAAGAACAAGAAGCAACACCAGATGCTACTCCATTGGCTGCTCATCTGCAAAGCTGAACTATTTCTGAAGAACCAACTCTGAAAGGATCCTCCAAAATCAAATCTTCTTATCCAGAGGAAATGATTATCGGAAAGAAGGATGACCCCATCAGAACAAGATCCTTCCTCAAATCATCTGGGACATCATTGTTTGGTTTGGTGTCAATTATTGAACCTACCTCTATGGATGAAGCTCTGCAAGATAACGAGTGGATACTTGCTATGCAAGAGGAGTTAAATCAATTCACAAGAAATGATGTCTGGGATCTGGTTCCAAGACGAAAAGGATTTAATATCATTGGAACGAAATGGGTTTATAGAAACAAGCTAAATGAGCAAGGAGAAGTCACCAGAAACAAATCTAGACTGGTTACTCAAGGCTACAGTCAGCAAGAAGGTATTGATTACACAGAGACATATGCTCTTGTGGCAAGGTTATAATCTATAAGTTTGCTTATTTCTTTTGCTGCACAGAATAACATCACTCTGTATCAGATGGATGTTAAAAGTGCTTTCTTAAATGGCTTAATTGAAGAAGAAGTTTATGTTCATCAACCTCCTGGATTTGAAAATGAAAAATTTCCAAAACATGTTTTTAAATTAAAGAAATCACTCTATGGCTTAAAACAAGCTCCCAGAGCTTGGTATGAGAGGCTGAGTAATTTTCTTCTGGAAATTAATTTTATCAGAGGAAAGGTTGATACCACTCTTTTTCATAAATCAATTAAGAAAGATATTTTAATCTGTCAGATTTATGTAGATGATATTATTTTTGGAACAACAAATATTACACTTGGAAAGGAGTTTGCTGAGTCTATGCAGGCAGAATTTGAAATGAGCATGATGGGAGAACTCAGATTCTTTCTGGGAATTCAAGTCAATCAAACTCCAGAAGGCACCTACGTACATCAGATAAAGTATGTGAAGGAGTTTCTGAAGAAGTTCAACATGATAGAGAGTAAGTCAGCTAAGACTCCAATGCATCCAACTAGCACTATAGGAAAAGAAGAGGTAAGTAAAAAGGTAGATCAGAAGCTGTACAAAGGTATGATTGGCTCTCTTCTGTATTGACTACTTTTAGGCCTGATATTCTTTTCAGTGTTTGTCTTTATGCTAGATTCCAATCAGATCCTAGAGAATCTCACTTAACAACTGTTAAGAGAATTATGAGGTATTTGAAAGGTACTACTAACGTGGGTTTGTGTTACAGAAGATCTGATAAATTTAAATTAGTTGGCTTCTGTGATGCTGATCATGCTGGAGACAGAGTTGAATGTAAAAGTACTTCTGGAAGCTGTCAGTTTCTGGGAGGTAATTTGATCTCATGGTACAATAAGAAGCAACCCACAATATCACTTTCAACTACAAAAGCAGAATATATTGTTGCTGCTGGTTGTAGTACTCAAATGCTCTGGATGAAAAGTCAGCTAGAAGACTATCAGATATATGAGAGTAACATTTCTATCTTTTGTGATAATACTTCTGCTATTTGCCTCTCTAAAAATCCTATTTTACATTCTAAGGCAAAGCATATAGAAATTAAATGTCATTTCATCAGAGACTATATTCAGAAGGGAATTTTAAGTTTAAATTTTGTTGATACAGACCATCAATGGGCTGATATTTTTACAAAACCCCTTGCTGAAGATAGATTTAAATTTATTCTGAAGAATATTAGTATGGATTTTTGTCCAGAATAAAATTATTATTCAAAAGCAAATTTATTCAGATGAAAAATGATTAATGTCTATACTCTGAAGTGTTGCATCTGTAATTTCTTTTGTTACCTTATTTATTTTGTGAAACTCTGAACTAACAAGCTTCAGAGGATCTGAACGCTAGCTAACGTTTCATTTCCTAAAGAGTTTCAGAGACACTTAAATATCAAACACGTGTCACATGAAATCTGCAAAGGTGGAGTGTACAAAGTGAGGCGCCATTTGAATTATTGCAATTCTCGTTTTCCCCCCACTTTTGTCAAATCTCATTAAATGCTTTAAATCATTATTTTCTTTTTGATTTAATTTATGGTTATTTAATGTGAGTAACTACTGAAGGCGTGCTTGTTTCATTTTGTGCCCTAATTTGTTTGCTTTATATTCCACAACGCCACACTTCTCACACTTTCATTCTATCACACACCTTTTATGCATTTCGACCTTCTCCATTGTTTTCTCTTCTCTTCTAAACCTAAAAGAAGATCAGTTCATCTTACAAGTTCTGCTATGGCAACTTCATCATCTTCGTCTCAAAAGTTAGCTTCAACAATGGCTGGGGTATCAACATCAGAAATGGGTACTATTCCATACAAAGAACCAGAGAGAACTCTTCTTACACCTATTGAGAAATTAGAAGTTCTTTGCGAGTTTATGGTGGATTTTGAATGTATTGCGAAGAACGGCTTTGATCTTCGTCCAACTGTATCTTCTCAAGAATGGGTGAAGTACTTTGATAGATTGATTGGTCCAGTCTTTCCTCACTTGGTTAAGGAATTCTGGATACCCATGCAAAGGTTTACCCAAAATTCATCTCATCATCTGTTTTGGGAAAAGATATCATAATCACTGAGGAGATGATTCGGAAACTGATAGGGTATGAAGAAGTAGATGGTGTTACTCATTTTCTTGTAGGACACATAGACATGGATGAAGTCTACAGAGAAGTGTTCACTTCTGGGCTATCTTTAAGCAAGATCAAGGATCTGAAGATGCACTACAAAATCTGGGCAAAGATCTTTCTGGGCTGCATTCACCATAGAAAAGATTCAAACTCTCCAGACTACATTAATACAGAGCATTGGTATTTTATGTACTGTTTGGGAAGTAGTATCAAGGTGGATTTGCCACATATGTTGTTTACTCATCTGTGGAACCGTGTGAATATGTCCAGAGAAGTTATTAAAACCAAACATCAGAAGATCAGGGATTGGATCCCCATGGGAAGATTGATCTCTGATGTACTCACTGAGAATGGCTTGGTAGCTCATCTGACTGAGGCTGGTATGATAGAAGAATTAGTTCCAATACTTGGGAAGCCTCTGGATGGCAAAAGCCTTCAAAGGATGAAATTGGTGGAACAACTTTCTTCTGATCCAGTTAAGGTAAACTCGGCTGAAGTACGCAGAAGAAGAGTCCCAGTGGATGACTTTCCACTATTTACTGCAGAAGAACCTAAGGAAGCTCTTCTTCACTATATTGCATCTTGTCTGGCAGATGGCACTCCTATGCCACCTGATCTGATAAAACGTGCATCTGAACCTGCTCCAGAAGTGATTGAGAAGAAGAGACATAAGAAGAGAAAAGTCTCTGAAGATGGTCCTTCTGAGAAACCTAAGAGTTCTAAAAGAAAAGCATCTGAAGAAGACTCTTCTGAGAAGTCCACTAAGTGTTCCAAACTTTCAGGTAACACTTCTGTTGTTCCTGTTTTAGAAATTGTTACAGAGGAACCAACATCTCCAAACCCTCTCTCTTTTGAACATATAGTTTCTTCTGAACCTCCTCCTCCCTATGACCCTATTCCTACTCCCTTTCCTCAACACACCACTTCTGGACACATTTCATCTCAAAATGTTCATGACTCTGCTCCCTCTCCTCAACCACAACCACAAACATCTTAACATCTATCACAAACCTCTGAATCACAACCCTCTGAACCTCAACCCTCTGAACCACAACCCTCTGAACCTAATCCTTTTGAACCTCACCCATCTGACCCTGAACCTGAAATTCTTGATGTTATTCCTCTTATGACTGTTCACCCTATTTCATCTGAATCATCTGATTCTTCTTCAAGTCTTTCAGATTCCACATCACCCACTCATAACTCTCCTAACCATCCTCAGAAAATTCCTTCTCCTACTCCCATTCCATCTTACCCACAAGCTAAATCTTCATTTTCTGCTGAACCTTCTTTCTCATACACCCTTAGGAAATCGTTCGTAGAGGCCTATCTGAAACCAAAACCTAAATCTAGACCAGATGTTTGAACTATGTTATCAAGTTTTGAAACAGAGATACAATTATGGTTCGCTAATGTTAGGGAGAAGTGCCTCCGCATCATGAATCCTAATGTTTTTGAAGAACTTTGGGATGCATTCAGAAGAAGATTCAACTCAGTGACTCTGAATCTTAAGGAAGCGTGCTCTAAAGAGGCACAAGAAAGATTTTCTGAAGCCTTGAAACTTACTCTGCTAAGTGTCAGAAGAACCCCCATTCTGTGTTTGGAAAACACACCTGCTGAAGTTGTGGGTTCTTCTCCTGAAAAATCTGATGCACTTCAGTCTGGTGAAGGTCACCTGACTGAAGAAGATACTCCAGAAGCTCTGGTTACTGAAGAAACTCTTGTCTCTGATCAGCCATCTATTATGATTTTAGAAAATGCATCTGATTCTATGATTATTCAAGAGTTAACAAATGAGAAAGCTTCTGAAGAAGTGAAAGTCTCTGAAGATGTGAAAGAAAAACTTGCTCAGCAAGAGGCGGCAACAAGTGAAATTAAGACCTGGATGGTTAAGCAAGAGAAGACAACAGAAGAAATCAAGGACTTGATGGCTAAGCAAGATGAATCTACTTCTGAGATCAAGACTTGGATGGCAAAGCAGGAAGCACAAACTTCTGAGATAACTGAGCTTCTGAAGATTATAGCCTCTCGTTCAACTTAATTATTTTTTTGTCTATGCACATCTATGATTTTGCTTGTTTTGTTATCTTCTGAGTTTTTTAATGAATACATCTGATTGTTTTTCTTCTGCTTATCTGTTATAGTTGTTTTCTTGCTCTTATATTGTTGTCTTAAATGATTTTTTTTATATGACAAAAAGGGGGAGAAAATTGAAATTTTGATAGTTCACATAAACAGATACTAAATGGCAAATCAGACATTTTAAAATATATCTAATCATATATTCAATGTTTCAGAGCTATAACTATTCATCTGACAAATTTCATAGAAGTAACTCTGAACAATCTCTGAGAGTCCACAAGCTTGATCTGACTCCGAAAAGAATACAAGTGCTGAAAGGGAAGTATTTATTTTTTCTAGCAGTATTCATTTCAGGGGGAGATTCATAATCTCAGGGGGAGATATATATTTTTTCTTATTTTGAACAAAATTTCGTATAGTTTTTGTCATCGTCAAAAATGGGGAGATTGTTAGAACAAATATTGGTTCTTAATATATCTCAATGTTTTGATGATAACATTAATGAAATTTTTTATAGAGAAAATATATACTCTAATTTTGTTCAAGTGTTTTTGTTTCAGATATCAAATAAATATTCATCTGAAGACAAAAAGAATTCCTCTGAACATTATATAACACAAAGCTCTGAGCGTAGAAAGCGCAACACAGAAGACTCTGAAGCGCTACCTACAGAAGACTCTGAGCGCATAGTATAAAGATTCAGTATATTCAGAAGACTATGTGAGAACTCAACGCTGCAACCTACAGAGGCTCTGAGAATCAAGTCAACTCTGATCATTCATTCACGCTGAGCACTTTGCTGCATAACTTTAAATAGAGTGACTCTGATAAAGAAGAACATGGAACATCACCAAAGGATCTGATGCAAGATCATTTTTCATATCTGTTCATTTGAAAATATATTGTTCAAGAAATATTTGTTGTTAAACCCAATGTCTACCAACGACACTATTCCTCATTCGTGTATGGCACATGAATTTAGACAAAAAGGATATGTCTGCACATTCCTCTTCTTCTATTCCTCTCATTTTTCTTCACTTTCACTCATATTTTTTTCCTTCTAAGTCCACAATTCCTTCTCTTCTTCTATTCCTCTCATTTTTCTTCACTATCACTCATATTTTGCTCGAAATTACATCGATTTTATAAAAAAAAATGCTCGTAAATATTATGCAATGATAGAGTGTCATTAGGACAAGAGTTCTACCTACTAAAAGCTCTTAAGAATGACTGGATACTCTCAAGATCAAATATTTGGGAGAGGATTAGGTCATTTCATTTAGATCAAACCTCTATAATTCATGGTGTCATTTTTCTTAACTTTAAGTCTTTAATTTTTTGCATATTTATTTTTTTCTACTAATTTTTAAAAGGGTTTTATCAAAATATTTTTAATCTCTGATAATAATAAAGAAAATTTTACAAAATATCGTTTTTTAAAATTCAAAATTCATCTCATTTATATATAGAGTTACATGTACATTAAAGGGAAAATTTGTGAAAATTTTATAACATATATTTTTTTTTTGCAGTTAGTAAGATATTGTATTTTTTTCTCCAATTCTTAGTACTAAAATTTTAATCTTTTTCTAAAAAATAGTAAGAGTTCACCTCTGAAGAATTTTTAAAGGTTTATATTAAATTAGCTCTTAAATATATTGAATAAAAAATTATTTATCTAAACCGTATACGTCGATCATTAAAAAAGAAACTAGCATGGAGAAATTAATATTAAAATAGTGAGAGAAAAATAATCTTCTAGAGAGAAGCGACTGAGCATAATTATGTAATTTGATATTTGTAATAATTTACTTTAACTTTTGGAGGAACTAATCAATAAAACCAACAAATAAATTATTAGTAAGGGATCTTGAAAAATAAATTCCATTGTTTTGATGTATATTTAGACAATTTCAAGGATCTATATTAAAAGACACCCAATGAATCAAATTTGATCCAACAATACACTCAATCTGTATATAATATCTAAAAACAATAGTCATCTTTTGTCTTTTACCCTTTTCTATTATGAGAAGTTATAAAACTAATGAAATTTTTTAATAAAACAAAAAAGAATGAATTAAATTTAATAAAATAATAAGAATGAAATCTTATGATTGACAAGTTTTTTATTTTACCTTTTATTAAGTGTGATAAAAGAACAAACATGACATTTAACGTGATCAAGAGATAATTAATAATTATTCTAGTTTTAGAAAGGAATTTTTACAACTTCATAAGCTTGAAAAAATTATTTAACTGATGTATAAGATGGCAAACTTTATAAAATATAAAGTGATAAACCCAATTGTTATATGAAAGAGGAAAAATATGATTAAAATGGCCAAGTTTGTTTGTGTTATAATTTTCTTTCTTCTCCTAGTTCTTGCTGCAACAAACGTTGAAGGTAAGTTATTTGTATCTTTTTAGTTATTTACTTTACTTTGTGAATAATATTTTACACTTAAATTATATTATTTTATTATATGTTCTCATTACAGGGTTGAACCCACCATGTATACAAGATTCAGATTGTCCCAAAGATATGTGTCGAAGACCTAAACAACCGAAATGTAAGTACGACTTGAAATGTGTATGTGTTATGCCGGTGTTTATACGGTCTAATGTCTTGAAAAAAAATTGAAAGGACTAGTTTATTACAAACATATTTGATCTCTAATTATAAAACTTGTATTATAGTCAAAATTACCATGTAAGGTATTATAAAAATGACATGTGATTTAAAATTATCATGTATTAGTATTTGGTAAATAACATTATACCTAAATCTCTGTGATCATATACTAATTTCAAGGGTTGTTTTTATTATACAACACTTTGGATGTCTCTTTAGAACATATTTATATAACAAAATTTATTATTGAATTGAAATCTATTATCATATAAGAAGGTATTCACTACTATGAATAAGTAATTTTATTTTAGTTGGAAAACTGTTTTTACCTCATATTATTGGGTGAAATAGTAAATGGTGTAATGAAAAATGTATCACTTTTTACCTCGCTTGAATAATCACCGATAAAAAAAGTTGTATTGATCATCAGTTGGATCTTTAACAACAATATTTCTGTATTTTCATAATTAGAGAGAGCGCACCACTTTCCCTCTTGAATACTTTTAGTAACAGAGATAAAGTGAGTATTACCTTAGTTGATAATTCTAAGAGAGGAGAAAAATATTTTTTAATATATATATATATATATATATATATATATATATATATATATATATATATATATATATATATATATATATATATATATATATATATATATATATATATATATATATATATATATATATATATATATATATATATATATATATATTACATAATTTTCAATTTGCCTTGTATTATTTTACAAGACATATACACATATTTTATGACAAAATTTATATACATATGTGTAACAGAACCGGAATATTTTATATATACGAAAATATATTGTTTATAACAATTCTAAAATCACACGCATACATTTTTTTACAACAAAACTAAAATATATATGCAAATGATTAACCAATTAACAAGGCAACAATCAAGAAAAATTAGTGTAAATCATAATAATTTAGGAAGACACTGACCCAATGTGAACGAACTTCATTTATATCTTCTTGTTTGAATAATGTCTAGTTGTTAAACACTTATAATTTAAATAAATCTAAATTAGGATAACACAACAATAACAATATTAAACATTCAATCTCCACAACAACAACATAAACCTTTACTAGCTAACAACAACATTAACTTAACAACGAAAATAAATAAAAATTACATGTATATGGACAAAATGATTATCTTAACCCATTAATCACTAATGCCTCTAAAGTTAATATCCAACATATATTTTGTAACATAATATCCACACTCATATCCGTTTGGTTGTTGATGCGTCCACAAATAATTTTTATATATTAATTAATACACACAAAGCACAAGTAATATATTGGCGAAAATTTAAAGAATGTCACAAGTAATACCACTTACTTTTGAAAAAATAAATCTTTCCTTTTAATGTCTTATACCACGACACATAAGATTGTATCCCTTTATATCTTTACATGTTGGAACAAATTGTGAAGACGAGTTCTTAATTAGAATAATATTTTAATGAAGACAAGTTGATTGAAAGAAGGAAAAGATCTCAAGATTGAAAAAGTCTCAAGTCAAGGATTGATCATGCTTAAGTTATGGATATTAAGAAATTGAAACATGTGTTAAGGTACAATAGCAATTTAATTGTATATAAAATTTAGGTGCCCAAAACCCTTCATCTAAACCCTTCTAAAAGCTCCATATTATCTATGCATAATTTTCATTCAACGCATACCTTTAAAAAAAACAAATTACAAGTTCTTAAAGGGTGCAATCAATTGAACCTATAGGGAAACCTATTGCTTGTTGCCTGTTGATTCTCAAGATTGGATTTTCTTTTAAGTGCCAATCGGTTGATCCAAAGAAAAAACCGATTGAGGGATCCTTTTTCCTTGAAAAGTTGATCCTATAAACGATTAATTAAGATAAGCAATTGATTGCTAATTTGCATTTGGTCAAAAAGTATGAATGTTTCACATAGAACAATCAATTGATCCAATAGTGCAATTGATTTCTTTCTGAAGTATTATGAAAAATGTGAATCATTGTGATGTTTGTTCATTGCACATGTTCACGAAAGTTTTTCCAAAATATTGCAATCCATCATGAACTTTTTCTATTCATTGCTACTCTTCCTAGAGGCATCTTATGGTGTATTTAAAGCAGAAAAAATTTTCAAATTTTATTTCACCTCTTTTATCACAATTTTCAAAAAACTCATATGCTTTTCAAAGTGTTCGTACACAATCCTCTTAGTAACTTTTACTGCATAATTTTCATACATTAGAGAAAAAGTTTCTTCAACCTTTGAGCACTTAGAGTTTACATATATTCTTAAATTGCATATTGGAAAGAGAAGATAAATTTCAGAATTTTGGAAATCATCCTAAATTACCTGTACCCATTATATCTTTATCATTCTACTATAACTTGTTCACCAAGTTTGTGATAACAAGAAATTATATGAGAAAGTAATATTCTTTCTCTGAGTATTATAAGAAAATAAACTGATGTGCTTTCTTGATCTTGTTAGAAGATTGTAGAGGGTCTTGAAGTGAGGCTATAACAATATCTAACATAGTAAAAATCCTTCACGGGGTGTGAAGTGACTAGATGTACACTTGAAGTTAAAGGTGTTAGAACACAAATTGATTCTTAATATATCTAAATGTTTTGATGATAACATTAATGAAATTTTGTATAGAGAAAATATATACTCTAATTTTGTTCAAGTGTTTTTGTTTCAGATATCAAATAAATATTCATCTGAAGACAAAAAGAATTCCTCTGAACATTATATAACGCAAAGCTCTGAGCGTAGAAAGCTCAACACAGAAGACTCTGAAGTGCTACCTACAAAAGACTCTGAGCGTAAGGTATAAAGATTCAGTATATTCAGAAGACTCTGTGAGAACTCAACGCTGCAACCTACAGAGGCTCTGAGAATCAAGTCAACTCTGATCATTCATTCACGCTAAGCACTTTGCTGCATAACTCTGGATAGAGTGACTCTGATAAAGAAGAACATGGAACATCATCAGAGGATTTGATGTAAGATCATTTTTCATATATGTTCATTTGAAAAGATATTGTTTAAGAAAGATTTATTGCTAAACCCAATGTATACCAATGGCACTTTCATTCGTGTATGGCACAGGAATTTAGACAAAAAGGATATGTTTGAACATTCCTCTTTTGTGAAGGAAACGTCAGAGAAGACAAAAGGCAACAACTGCACGTTCTTTAAGAAATGGATGTGAAGTCTATTTAAGCAAGTCTTCAACATTATTTCAATATTGATGGTATATAAAACAATCAAAGAACATATTCAAACAACTTTCTTCAACAAACATACTTGTTTTATTTGTTCTTCATTTTGTGTAAAAAACACAGTTGTTATAATAGCTTTTTAGAAGCACTTAAACACATTGTATTTCATCCTTGTAAAAGTTCCTTGAGAGACCAAGTTGTGGTCAGGATTCTTGAGAAGACTAAGACAATTTGTCTTAGTGATATCACTGTAATCAGGTTTTGATTTAGTGGATTAAGTCCTTGTTTGAGAAAGGCAAAATCACCTTGGTCGGATGGACTGGAGTAGTTAGAGTTCAAACGAACCAGGATAAAATAACTTGTCATTTTCTATTATCATAGTTGTTTTTGAAACCCTTATTCAACCACCCTCCCCCCCCCCCCCCTTCTAAGTGTTTTTCCTACCTTCAGTTGGTATCAGAGCCTGGTTCTGAAGTGCTATCATTTAACAGTGACAGAGAAAGATCTAGTTGGGAAAACTCTTGATTTATTATCCTTGATATATTATGGTTGAACAGTCAAACAACAAATATGATGATAAAGATAGAATCAGCACCAAGCCTCCCATGTTTGATGGAGAGAAATTTGATTATTGGAAGGATAGAATAGAAAGTTTCTTTCTAGGCTATGATGTTGATCTATGGGATTTGTTCATTGATGGATACATTCACCCCACTGATGGTGAGGGCAAAAAGATTGACAAAAAGTCAATGACTGACCAACAGAAGAGAGATTTCAGAAATCATCACAAAGCTAGAACTATTCTGTTAAACGCTATATCTCATAGAGAGTATGAGAAAATCACAAATAGAGAAACAACATTTGACATGTTTGAGTCATTAAAGATGGCACATGAAGGAAACTCTCAGGTGAAGGAGACAAAGGCTCTTGCACTTATTCAGAAGTATGAAGCCTTCAAGATGGAGGAAGAAGAATCTGTGGAAACCATGTTTTCAAGATTCCAGATTCTGACAGCTGGTTTGAAGGTCCTTGACAAAGGATATTTCACTTCTGATCATGTGAAGAAGATCATCAGAAGTCTACCAAAGAAGTGGAGACCCATGGTCAAAGCGCTGAAGTTATCAAAGGATCTTAACAAGATCACTCTGGAGGAACTCATCAATTCCTTAAGAAGTCATGAGATAGAGCTGGAAGAAGATGAGCCTCAGAAGAAAGGTAAGTCTATTGCTTTGAAATCAAATAAAAAATCTGAGAATAAAGCTTTTCAGGTACTTGAGGAAAGCTCTGGAGAATCTTCCTCAGATGAAGATGAACTGTCTTTACTTTCCAAAAGGATAAATCAACTCTGGAAGCATAAACAAAAGAAGTTCAGAAACTTCAAAAGACCAGAACAACATGGGGAATCTTCTGGACACAAAAGATCTGGCAAGAAAGAAGTTGTGTGCTATGAGTGCAAGGAGTCAGGACACTACAAAAATGAATGTCCCAAACTTCAGAAGGAGAAACCCAAAAAGAAGTTTGAGAAAAAAGAAGAAAGTCCTGATGGCCACGTGGGATGACTCAGATGCTTCTAAAGCCTCATCAGAGTCAGAGGACGAATGTGCAAATATGGCACTAATGGCTGACATGGAGGAGCACGAGGAAACATCTGAATCTGGATCAGAATCAGATTCAGAAGAGGTATTTTCTGATCTTACCAGAGCTAAGCTAATTGAAAGCTTATCTGAGATGCTTGAAAACTATAGTAATATTAGACTCAAATACAAGAAGCTTCAGAGCTATCTTGCATTTGAGACTGATCAAATGAAATCAGAAATTGTTGAGCTAAAAGCAAATAATTTTCAAATAAAAACTGATTTAGGAAAAGTTGAACAAAAGTCTGATTCAGATACTATGTCTTGCTCCAAAAATATTTTAGAAGAGTACGACTATAGTTTTCAGAGGTTCCTGTCCAGAGGCCTAGACAGAAGCAAAATGGCTTCCATGATCTATGGTGTTAGAAGGAATAACAGAAAAGGAGTTGGATATGAATCACCCTCTGGGAAGGATTTAAATCCAAAACCTGTTGATAAGTTGATTATCAATTATACTCCTCTGTACACTCATTTTAAATATGGTCACCTAAATGACATAAAGCACACACGTACAGATCAGATCACAAAAAGTTTAATTAAACCAAAACCTCGTTAGAACATAAAAGTTTTTAAGGGACAGAAGTTCAGGCAGAACTTTAGACCAACTAACCCCAGAGGACCCAAAAAGATATGGGTACCTAAGGATAAAATAATCTATGTTGCAGATGTCCTTAGCAGCAAAGTTAAGACACCAGTCATGGTACTTGGACTCTGGCTGCTCACGACACATGACGGGAAGAAGGTCTATGTTCCAAAGCCTGGAACTTAGATCTAGAGGAGACGTGAAATATGGAGGAAACCAAAAGGGCAAAATAATTGGCTTTGGAACAATTGGTAATGGTAACCTCCCTTCTATCTCTAATGTTCTGCTTGTTGAAGAATTAACTCATAACTTATTGTCCATAAGTCAATTAAGTGACAATGGTTATGATATAATCTTTAATCAATAATGTTGTAAAGTTGTTAGTCAGAAAGATGGTTCAATCCTCTTTAATGGGAAAAGGAAGAACAACATTTATAAGATAAATCTTTCAGAACTGACAAATCAAAATGTTAAATGCCTTATGTCTATTAATGATGAGCAATGGGTTTGGCATAGAAGATTGGGTCATGTTAGCATGAGACGTATATCTCAGATTAACAAGCTCAATTTGGTCAGAGGACTTCCTAAGTTGAAGTTCAACTCAGATGCTCTTTGTGAAGCATGTCAGAAAGGAAAATTTTCAAAACCTTCTTTCAAATCTAAAAATGTTGTTTCTACCTCTAGACCATTAGAGCTACTTCATATTGATCTGTTTGGACCAGTGAAAACTGCATCCATCATAGTTGATGACTATAGCAGATGGACATGGGTAAAATTTCTAAAATACAAGGATGAGTCACACTCTCTATTCTTTGACTTATGCAATCAATTTCAAAATGAAAAGAATTTTAATATTGTCAAGGTCAGAAGTGATCATGGTGGTGAATTTGAAAATAAATATTTTGAAAAATATTTTAAAGAAAATGGCATTGCACATGCTTTCTCTTATCCTAGAACTCCTCAACAGAATGGAGTTGTAGAACGAAAGAATAGAATATTGCAAAAAATGGCTAAAACCATGATCAATGAGACTAATTTGGCTAAACACTTTTAGGCAGAAGCAATAAATACAGCGTGTTACATTCAGAACAGAGTGTTTGTAAGACCTCTTCTGGAAAAGACTCCTTATGAATTGTGGAGGAATAGAAAGCCCAGCATTTCTTATTTCCATCCTTTTGGATGTATTTGTTTTTTGCTGAACACTAAAGAGAATCTGAACAAGTTTGACTCTAAAGCACAAAAGTGTTTTATGCTTGGATATTCTGAACGCTCAAAAGGCTACAGAGTATACAATACTGAAACACATATTGTGGAAGAATCAATTCATGTCAGATTTGATGATAAGCTTGGCAATCAAAAGGCAAAGCAGTCTGAAATTTCTGCAGATAGAGAAGTTCTTCTCACAGACTCTGAAGAACTAGAAGCAAACACAGTTCCAGTTAAAGAACAAGAAGCAACACCAGATGCTACTCCATTGGCTGCTCATCTGCAAAGCTTAACTATTTCTGAAGAACCAACTCTAAAAGGATCCTCCAAAATCAAATCTTCTTATCCAGAGGAAATGATTATCGGAAAAAAGGATGACCCCATCAGAACAAGATCCTTCCTCAAATCATCTGGGACATCATTGTTTGGTTTGGTGTCAATTATTGAACCTACCTCTGTGGATGAAGCTCTGCAAGATAACGAGTGGATACTTGCTATGCAAGAGGAGTTAAATCAATTCACAAGAAATGATGTATGGGATCTGGTTCCAAGATCAAAAGGATTTAATATCATTGGAACGAAATGGGTTTATAGAAACATGCTAAATGAGCAAGGAGAAGTCACCAGAAACAAAACTAGACTGGTTACTCAAGGCTACAGCCAGCAAGAAGATATTGATTACACAGAGACATATGCTCCTGTGACAAGGTTATAATCTATACGTTTGCTTATTTCTTTTGTTGCACAGAATAACATCACTCTGTATCAGATGGATGTTAAAAGTGCTTTCTTAAATGGCTTAATTGAAGAAGAAGTTTATGTTCATCAACCTCCTGGATTTGAAAATGAAAAATTTCCAAAACATGTTTTTAAATTAAAGAAATCACTCTATGGCTTAAAACAAGCTCCCAGAGCTTGGTATGAGAGGCTGAGTAATTTTCTTCTGGAATTTAATTTTATCAGAGGAAAGGTTGATACCACTCTTTTTCATAAATCAATTAAGAAAGATATTTTAATCTGTCAGATTTATGTAGATGATATTATTTTTGGAACAACATATATTACACTTGGAAAGGAGTTTGCTGAGTCTATGCAGGCAGAATTTGAAATGAGCATGATGGGAGAACTCAGATTCTTTCTGGGAATTCAAGTCAATCAAACTCCAGAAGGCACCTACATACATCAGATAAAGTATGTGAAGGAGCTTCTGAAGAAGTTCAACATGATAGAGAGTAAGTCAGCTAAGACTCCAATGCATCCAACTAGCACTATAGGAAAAGAAGAGGTAAGTAAAAAGGTAGATCAGAAGCTGTACAGAGGTATGATTGGCTCTCTTCTGTATTTGACTGCTTTTAGGCCTGATATTCTTTTCAGTGTTTGTCTTTGTGCTAGATTCCAATCAGATCCTAGAGAATCTCACTTAACAGTTGTTAAGAGAATTATGAGGTATCTGAAAGGTACTACTAACGTGGGTTTGTGTTACAGAAGATCTGATAAATTTAAATTAGTTGGCTTTTGTGATGCTGATTATGCTAGAGACAGAGTTGAACGTAAAAGTACTTCTGGAAGCTGTCAGTTTCTGGGAGGAAATTTGATCTCATGGTATAGCAAGAAGCAACCCACAATATCACTTTCAACTACAAAAGCAAAATATATTGTTGCTGCTGGTTGTAGTACTCAAATGCTCTGGATGAAAAGTCAGCTAGAAGACTATCAGATATATGAGAGTAACATTTCTATCTTTTATGATAATACTTCTGTTATTTGCCTCTCTAAAAATTCTATTTTACATTCTAAGGCAAAGCATATAGAAATTAAATATCATTTCATCAGAGACTATATTCAGAAGGGAATTTTAAGTTTAAATTTTGTTGATACAGACCATCAATGGGCTGATATTTTTACAAAACCCCTTGCTGAAGATAGATTTAAATTTATTCTGAAGAATATTAGTATGAATTTTTGTCCAGAATAAAATTATTATTCAAAAGCAAATTTATTCAGATGAAAAATGATTAATGTCTATACTCTGAAGTGTTGCATCTGTAATTTCTTTTGTTACCTTATTTATTTTGTGAAACTCTGAACTAACAAGCTTCAGAGGATCTGAACGCTAGCTAACATTTCATTTCCTAAAGAGTTTCAGAGACACTTAAATATCAAACACGTGTCACATGAAATCTGCAAAGGTGGAGTGTATAAAGTGAGGCGCCGTTTGAGGTACTGTTTGAATTATTGCAATTCTCGTTTTCCCCCCACTTTTGTCAAATCTCATTAAATGCTTTAAATCATTATTTACTTTTTGATTTAATTTATGTTTATTTAATGTGAGTAACTGCTGAAGGCGTGCTTGTCTCATTTTGTGCCCTAATTTGTTTGCTTTATATTCCACAACGCCACACTTCTCACACTTTCATTCTATCACACACCTTTTATGCATTTCGGCCTTCTCCATTATTTTCTCTTCTCTTCTAAACCTAAAAGAAGATCAGTTCATCTAACAAGTTCTGCTATGGCAACTTCATCATCTTCGTCTCAAAAGTTAGCTTCAACAATGGCTGGGGTATCAACATCAGAAATGGGTACTATTCCATACAAAGAACCAGAGAGAACTCTTCTTACACCTATTGAGAAATTAGAAGTTCTTTGCGAGTTTATGGTGGATTTTGAATGTATTGCGAAGAACGGCTTTGATCTTCGTCCAACTGTATCTTCTCAAGGATGGGTGAAGTACTTTGATAGATTGATTGGTCCAGTCTTTCCTCACTTGGTTAAGGAATTCTGGATACCCATGCAAAGGTTTACCCAAATTCATCTCATCATCTATTTTGGGAAAAGATATCATAATCACTGATGAGATGATTCGTAAACTGATAGGGTATGAAGAAGTAGATGGTGTTACTCATCTTCTTGTAGGACACATAGACGTGGATGAAGTCTACAGAGAAGTTTTCACTTCTGGGCTGTCTTCAAGCAAGATCAAGGATCTGAAGATGCACTACAAAATCTGGGCAAAGATCTTTCTGGGCTGCATTCACCATAGAAAAGATTCAAACTCTCCAGACTACATTAATACAGAGCAGTTGTATTTTATGTACTGTTTGGGAAGTAATATCAAGGTGGATTTGCCACATCTGTTGTTTACTCATCTGTGGAACCGTGTGAACATGCCCAGAGAAGTTATTAAAACCAAACATCAGAAGATCAGGGATTGGATCCCCATGGGAAGATTGATCTCTGATGTACTCACTGAGAATGGCTTGGTAGCTCATCTGACTGAGGCTGGTATGACAGAAAAATTAGTTCCAATACTTGGGAAGCCTCTGGATGGCAAAAGCCTTCAAAGGATGAAGTTGGTGGAACAACTTTCTTCTGATCCAGTTAAGGTAAACTCAGCTGAAGTACGCAGAAGAAGAGTCCCAGTGGATGACTTTCCACTATTTACTGCAGAAGAACCTAAGGATGCTCTGCTTCACTATATTGCATCTTGTCTGGCAGATGGCACTCCTATGCCACCTGATCTAATAAAACATGCATCTAAACCTGCTCCAGAAGTGATTGAGAAGAAGAGACATAAGAAGAGAAAAGTCTCTGAAGATGGTCCTTCTGAGAAACCTAAGAGTTCTAAAAGAAAAGCATCTGAAGAAGACTCTTCTGAGAAGTCCACTAAGTGTTCCAAACTTTCAGGTAACACTTCTGTTGTTCCTGTTTTAGAAATTGTTACAGAGGAACCAACATCTCCAAACCCTCTCTCTTCTGAACATATAGTTTCTTCTGAACCTCCTCCTCCCTATGACCCTATTCCTACTCCCTCTCCTCAACACACCACTTCTGGACATATTTCATCTCAAAATTTTCATGACTCTGCTCCCTCTCCTCAACCACAACCACAAACATCTCAACATCTATCACAAACCTCTGAATCACAACCCTCTGAACCTCAACCCTCTGAACCTCAACCCTCTGAACCTAATCCTTCTGAACCTCACCCATCTGACCCTGAACCTGAAATTCTTGATGTTATTCCTCTTATGACTGTTCACCCTATTTCATCTGAATCATATGATTCTTCTTCAAGTCTTTCAGATTCCACATCACCCACTCATCACTCTCCTAACCATCCTCAGAAAATTCCCTCTCCTACTCCCATTCCATGTTACCCACAAGCTAAATCTTCATTTTCTGCTGAACCTTCTTTCTCATACACCCTTAGGAAATTGTTCGTAGAGGCCTATCTGAAACCAAAACCTAAATCTAGACCAGATGTTGGAACTATGTTATCCAGTTTTGAAACAGAGATACAATTATGGTTCGCTAATGTTAGGGAGAAGTTCCTCCGCATCATGAATCCTAATGTTTTTGAAGAACTCTGGGATGCATTCAGAAGAAGATTCAACTCACTGACTCTGAATCTTAAGGAAGCGTGCTCTAAAGATGCACAAGAAAGATTTTCTGAAGCCTTGAAACTTACTCTGCTAAGTGTCAGAAGAACCCTCATTATGTGTTTGGAAAACACACCTGCTGAAGTTGTGGGTTCTTCTCCTGAAAAATCTGATGCACTTCAGTCTGGTGAAGGTCACCTGACTGAAGAAGTTACTCCAGAAGCTCTGGTTACTGAAGAAACTCTTGTCTCTGATCAGCCATCTATTATGATTTTAGAAAATGCATCCGATTCTATGATTATTCAAGAGTTAACAGATGAGAAAGCTTCTGAAGAAGTGAAAGTCTCTGAAGATGTGAAAGAAAATCTTGCTCAGCAAGAGGCGGCAACAAGTGAAATTAAGACCTGGATGGTTAAGCAAGAGAAGACAACAGAAGAAATCAAGGACTTGATGGCTAAGCAAGATGAATCTACTTCTGAGATCAAGACTTGGATGGCAAAGCAGGAAGCACAAACTTCTGAGATAACTGAGCTTCTGAAGATTATAGCCTCTCGTTCAACTTAATTATTTTTTTGTCTATGCACATCTATGGTTTTGCTTGTGTTTGTTATCTTCTGAGTTTTTTAATGAATACATCTGATTGTTTTTCTTCTGCTTATCTGTTATAGTTGTTTTCTTGCTCTGATATTGTTGTCTTAAATGATTTTTTTTATATGACAAAAAGGGGGAGAAATTGAAATTTTGATAGTTCACATAAACATATACTAAATGGCAAATCAGACATTTTAAAATATATCTAATCATATATTCAATGTTTCAGAGCTATAACTATTCATCTGACAAATTTCATAGAAGTAACTCTGAACAATCTCTGAGAGTCCACAAGCTTGATCTGACTCCGAAAAGAATACAAGTGCTGAAAGGGAAGTATTTATTTTTTCTAGCAGTATTCATTTCAGGGGGAGATTCATAATCTCAGGGGGAGATATATATATATTTTTTCTTGTTTTGAACAAAATTTCGTATAGTTTTTGTCATCGTCAAAAATGGGGAGATTGTTAGAACACATATTGGTTCTTAATATATCTCAATGTTTTGATGATAACATTACTGAAATTTTGTATAGAGAAAATATATACTCTAATTTTGTTCAAGTGTTTTTGTTTCAGATATCAAATAAATATTCATCTGAAGACAAAAAGAATTCCTCTGAACATTATATAACGCAAAACTCTGAGCGTAGAAAGCGCAACACAGAAGACTCTGAAGCGCTACCTACAGAAGACTCTGAGCGCATAGTATAAAGATTCAGTATATTCAGAAGAATATGTGAGAACTCAACGCTGCAACCTACAGAGGCTCTGAGAATCAAGTCAACTCTGATCATTCATTCACGCTAAGCACTTTGCTGCATAACTTTAAATAGAGTGACTCTGATAAAGAAGAACATGGAACATCATCAAAGGATCTGATGCAAGATCATTTTTCATATCTGTTCATTTGAAAATATATTGTTCAAGAAAGATTTGTTGTTAAACCCAATGTCTACCAACGACACTATTCCTCATTCGTGTATGGCACATGAATTTAGACAAAAAGGATATGTTTGAACATTCCTCTTCTTCTATTCCTCTCATTTTTCTTCACTTTCACTCATATTTTTTTCCTTCTAAGTCTGCAATTCCTTCTCTTCTTCTATTCCTCTCATTTTCTTCACTTTCACTCATATTTTGCTCGAAATTACATCGATTTTATAAAAAAAAAATGCTCGTAAATATTATGCAATGATAGAGTGTCATTAGGACAAGAGTTCTACCTACTAAAAGCTCTTAAGAATGACTGGATACTCTCAAGATCAAATATTTGGGAGAGGATTAGGTCATTTCATTTAGATCAAACCTCTATGATTCATGGTGTCATTTCTCTTACCTTTAAGTCTTTAATTTTTTGCATATTTATTTTTTTCTGCTAATTTTTAAAAGGGTTTTATCAAAATATTTTTAATCTCTGATAATAATAAAGAAAATTTTACAAAATATCGTTTTTTAAAATTCAAAATTCACCTCTTTTATATAGAGTTACATGTACAATAAAAAGAAAATTTGTGGAAATTTTATAACATATATATTTTTTTTCCAGTTAGTAAGATATTGTATTTTTTCTCTCCAATTCTTAGTACTAAAATTTTAATCTTTTTTTTAAAAAATAGTAAGAGTTCACCTCTGAAGAATTTTTAAAGGTTTATATTAAATTAGCTCTTAAATACATTGAATAAAAAATTATTTATCTAAACCGTATACGTCGATCATTAAAAAAGAAACTAGTATGGAGAAATTAATATTAAAATAGTGAGAGAGAAAAAATCTTCTAGAGAGAAGCGACTGTGCATAATTATGGAATTTGATATTTGTAATAATTTACTTTAATTTTTGGAGGAACTAATCAATAAAACCAACAAATAAATTATTAGTAAGGGATCTTGAAAAATAAATTCCATTGTTTTGATGTATATTTAGACAATTTCAAGGATCTATATTAAAAGACACCCAATGAATCAAATTTGATCCAACAATACACTCAATCTGTATATAATATCTAAAAACAATAGTCATCTTTTGTCTTTTACCCTTTTCTATTATGAGAAGTTATAAAACAAATGAAATTTAATAAAACATGAATTAAATTTAATAAAAAATTAATAAAAAGAATGAATTAAATTTAATAAAAAATTAAGAATGAAATCTTATGATTGACAAGTTTTTTATTTTACCTTTTATTAAGTGTGATAAAGGAACAAACATAACATTTAACGTGGTCAAGAGATAATTAATAATTATTCTAGTTTTAGAAAGTAATTTTTACAACTTCATAAGCTTGAAAAAATTATTTAACTGATGTATAAGATGGCAAACTTTATAAAATATAAAGTGATAAACCCAATTGTTATATGAAAGAGGAAAAATATGATTAAAATGGCCAAGTTTGTTTGTGTTATAATTTTCTTTCTTCTCCTAGTTCTTGCTGCAACAAACGTTGAAGGTAAGTTATTTGTATCTTTTTAGTTATTTACTTTACTTTGTGAATAATATTTTACACTTAAATTATATTATTATATTATATGTTTTCATTACAGGGTTGAACCCACCATGTATACAAGATTCAGATTGTCCCAAAGATATGTGTCGAAGACCTAAACAACCGAAATGTAAGTACGACTTGAAATGTGTATGTGTTATGCCGGTGTTTATTCGGTCTAATGTCTTGAAAAAAAATTGAAAGGACTAGTTTATTACAAACATATTTGATCTCTAATTATAAAACTTGTATTATAGTCAAAATTACCATGTAAGGTATTATAAAAATGACATGTGATTTAAAATTATCATGTATTAGTATTTGGTAAATAACATTAATAAAGACTAAATACCTAAATCTCTATGATCATATACTAATTTCAAGGGTTGTTTTTATTATACAACACTTTGGATGTTTCTTTAGAACATATTTATATAACAAAATTTATTATTGAATTGAAATCTATTATCATATATAAGGGTATTCACTACTATGAATAAGTAATTTTATTTTAGTTGAAAAACTATCTTTACCTCATATTGGTAGGTGAAATAGTAAATGGTGTAATGGAAAGTGTGTCACTTTTTCCCACACTTGAATAACCACATACAAAAAAAGTTGTATTGATCATCAATTGGATCTTTAACAACATTTTTGTATTTTCATAATTAGAGAGCGCGCACCACTTTCCCTCTTGAATACTTTTAGTAAAACAGATAAAAAGTGAGTATTTACCTTAGTTGATAAATTTAAGAAAGGAGAAAAATATTTTTTTAATATATATATATATATATATATATATATATATATATATATATATATATATATATATATATATATATATATATATATATATATATATATATATATAATTTTCAATTTGCCTTGTATTTTTTTACAAGACATATACACATATTTTATGACAAAATTTATATACATATGTGTAACGGAACCAGAATATTTTATATATACGAAAATATATTGTTTATAACAATTCTGAAATCACATGCATACATTTTTTTACAACAAAACTAAAATATATATGCAAATGATTAACCAATTAACAAGGCAACAATCAAGAAAAATTAGTGTAAATCATAATAATTTAGGAAGACACTGACCCAATGTGAACGAACTTCATTTATATCTTCTTGTTTGAATGATGTCTAGTCGTTAAACACTTATAATTTAAATAAATCTAAATTAGGATAACACAACAATAACAATATTAAGCATTCAATCTCCACAACAACAACATAAACCTTTACTAGCTAACAACAACATTAACTTAACAACGAAAATAAATAAAAATTACATGTATACGGACAAAATGATTACCTTAATCCTTTAATCACTAATGCCTCTAAAGTTAATATCCAACATATGTTTTATAACATAATATCCACACTCATATCCGTTTGGTTGTTGATGCGTCCACAAATAATTTTTATATATTAATTAATACACATAAAGCACAAGTAATATATTGGCGAAAATTTAAAGAATGTCACAAGTAATACCACTTACTTTTGAAAAAATAAATCTTTCCTTTTAATGTCTTATACCACGACACATAAGATTGTATCCCTTTATATCTTTACATGTTGGAAAAAATTGTGAAGACAAGTTCTTAATTAGAATAATATTTTAATGAAGACAAGTTGATTGAAAGAAGGAAAAGATCTCAAGATTGAAAAAGTCTCAAGTCAAGGATTGATCATGCTTAAGTTATGGATATTAAGAAATTGAAACATGTGTTAAGGTACACTAGCAACTTAATTGTATATAAAATTTAGGTGCCCAAAACCCTTCATCTAAACCCTTCTAAAAGCTCCATATTATCTATGCATAATTTTCATTCAACGCATACCTTTAAAAAGACAAATTACAAGTTCTTAAAGGGTGCAATCAATTGAACCTGTAGGGCAATCGATTGCTTGTTGCCTGGTGATTCTCAAAATTGGATTTTCTTTTAAGTGCCAATCGGTTGATCCAAAGAAAAAACCGATTGAGGGGTCCTTTTTCCTTGAAAAGTTAACCCTATAAACGATTAATTAAGATAAGCAATCGATTGCTCATTTGCATTTGGTCAAAAAGTATGAATATCCAAGAGTGCAATTGATTTCTTTTTGAAGTATTGTGAAAAATGTGAATCATTGTGATGTTTGTTCATTGCACATGTTCACGAAAGTTTTTCCAAAATATTGCAATCCATCATGAACTTTTTCTATTCATTGCTATTCTTCCTAGAGGCATCTTATGGTGTATTTAAAGCAGAAAAAAATTTCAAATTTTATTTCACCTCTTTTATCACAATTTTCAAAAAACTCATATGCTTTTCAAAGTGTTCATACACAATCCTCTTAGTAACTTTTACTGCATAATTTTCATACATTAGAGAAAAAGTTTCTTCAACCTTTGAGCACTTAGAGTTTACATATATTCTTAAATTGCATATTGGAAAGAGAAGATAAATTTCAGAATTTTGGAAATCATCCTAAATTACTTTTACCCATTATATCTTTATCATTCTATTATAACTTGTTCACCAAGTTTGTGATAACAAGAAATTATAGAAGAAAGTAATGTCCTTTCTCTGAGTATTATAAGAAAATAAACTGATGTGCTTTCTTGATCTTGTTAGAAGATTGTAGAGGGTCTTGAAGTGAGGCTATAACAATATCTAACATAGTAAAAATCCTTCACGGGGTGTGAAGTAACTAGATGTACACTTGAAGTTAAAGCGAGCTAGTATAATCTTCTATGTCATTTACTTTTATGCACTTTTATTTTTCTGCATTTTTGTTCAAAGTTCATCATTACATTTTTGAAAAATAAGAAGAAAATAACATCTACAAAATAAAGAGAAAAATTCATATAACCTACTTTAACCTTCTTGGATTACACTATATAGTTACAAAAATTAAACATAAATAAAAATTATTCAAAAGTAAATGTAATATTTTGCTATTACAAATGTTGTGAATTGATGTCGTCAAGAACAAACCAAAATATGAGAAAAAGATTGAATTTCTTGAAGAAACACAAGAAATCCTATTAGGTTTTACAAAAGGGAAAGAAGAAGGAGAAAGAAGAATCAAAATTGGTTAAATCTATTTTACTATTCACTTTCTCAATAAGGGTTCAAAGATTTCAAGTGAATACCAACAATTAACCTCTGTCAATAACCTGAGAGAAATAATAATTTATAGACTACTAAGCTAACTTAGGCTATAAGCTAACTTAATAATTTGGCTTATAATCAAGGCCTAATTCGACGTGCTAACTTAAACACAAAGCTAACATATTTCAACAACATGCTTGAACAGACTTCGACTACAGCATGCACAAATCTTGTCGAACCATGAAGCTACCCTTATCGACACTAGAGTTCGATCCAAATACCACAAATCTCCACCTTGGAACAAACTCTACACTAACAAGGTAACAAACTAGCTTTCATCATGCATCTTTATCACTGCATGCAGTGGAAAAACTTGCTACTTGACAATATCTTGGCGATCATATCAACGAAATTGTCATCAAACACTTGGACTTATTCATGCTCAATCATCTATCTGACGAAGTGCAGCCTCACACCGATATGCTTGGTTCACTCATAATAGGCTTAATTCTTGGTCCGGTGTATTGCACTTTGACTATCACATTTAATAGTGAATATTCAACCTTGAAGATTCAGCTCCTTAGCAAAACTTTCAAGCCACAATTCTTCTTTCACAACTTCAACGACGACAATATACTATGCTTCAGTGGTTAATAAGACAACAACATTTTAAAGTGTTGCTTCCCAATTGATTATTATGTCAAATATAGTGAACACATATTCAGAAATAGATTTTCTAAAATCCATACAACATGCATAATCAGAGTCGACAAATCCTTCAATTTCAAAATTGCTATCATCACCACAGGCTCCACCATAAATTAGGACTCTGCTCAGAGACCCATTGATGTACCTTAGAATCCACTTTAATGCTTTCTAATGCACCTTCCCAGGATTGGCCATATACCTGCATACAAGGCTCATTCTGTATGTTGCTTCTGGCCTCGTACAGACTATAACATACATAAAAGAACCTACTATACTAGCATATCTAATGCTATTTGTAATACCCCAAATTTTGTCCCGAGATTATTAGGTTCATTTCGCACGTCATCTCATTCGCATTGCAATTTAACTAACCACTAACAGGTTTGTGTAGTTGGTTGACTTTTGCAGGAAAAGTCACATTTGTGCGCTCTTTGGTTCATGAAGGGTAAAATGGTCATTTGTTTTCAGCCGGCTGGTCAATTTACGAACTTTGAGCTGTAGTCAGGAAATTTGAGCCGTTTGATATTGTTAATGTGAATCGAGGCTGAGGGGGTTAATTGGAAAGTTAATCATGGAAGGATTTGAGCTGCTCATATTAAATCGATGCAAGTTATTGGATTGAAGTTACCCGGAGATTATGATCCTTTGAGTTTAATCAGACAGTTTGGATTTATTCAGATAAGTTTATTCATGTGAATTGCCAGAAAGTTTAATCGAAGTTATGTAGGAAACAGAATTAGTCGGATAAATTGGAGGAATTAGGAATTAATAAAAAAAGGTTTTCGTTTCAATTTTCATTTCATATTTTAAATTAATTTCATCAATATTTCATTTTTAAATTCATTTTATTGTTAAATTAATCATATTTCATTTTTGAATTCATTTTATTGTTAAATTAATCATATTTCATTTTTTAAATTAATTCCATTTTTAAATCAATCATTATATAGTCTAAAGAAAAATTAATTTCATTTCTATTTCATTTTTAAATAATTTCATTTCATTTCTATTTTTCATTTTTAATTATTTTCTTTTTTCTTTAATATTATTTTCATTCCATACATTTTATGCTAAGTTTTATTTTTATTATTATTTGCATATCAAATAATAATAATAATAATAATAATAATAATAATAATAAAAACAATGTTTTAAGAAAAATAATAAAGGATTTTTTATTATAAATAATAAGAGTTATTTACAAGAAAAATAAAAAATAATAAATTTACATTTAATTACATTTTACATAAAATAATAAATTCCTAAATTTCTTCCGATTTTCTGACTTTTTCGATTTCTCCGAACCTGTGAAAATAAGCAAAGAAAACAAAAAAAATTAATCGGCCAGTTTGTTTACGACACCCTCAGAGTAGTATCATCATCGGGTGTGTCGGGAGGGCAACAGATTACTCTGAAGCCGACTCCCGACTTTATTCGCAACCAAAAGGCCAAAACCCGACAATAAGTTGTTCTTTGAGGCAATCAGAGAGAGAGAGAGATAAAAATGATTTTCCAGAAAAGTGATTTTGAAATAAGCTAGTTTGAAAAGTGCTTATCCAGAAAAGAGCTTTTCAGAAAAAACACTTATTTTCAAAAAATGATTTTTCCAAACGCAGCCTTAACGCTGGTTTCTCAGAAAAGGCGAAGCCCACGGATTCAACAAGCCAACGGTAACAAAATCATAACAAACTCAAACTCAGCAACAACAATGAGTCAAAAGTATCCAACGAAACCGCAGAAAATACGGCAACAAATTCGCCAAATCACAAACCCAGCCCACAAATCAAACATAAACAAATCATATAAATTATAAAAGGGATCAAGATCCGAAAGGAGAAGGGAGAACTGACGGCGGCGCAAGCTTGGGATTCAGATCAACCTAAAGGGGTTCTGTCATCATCATCCCATTAAAGTAGAAAGAAGAAGAGTAAAGAAAGCAAACGACGGTCGAGTTCGAGGAGAAAGAGATCTGTCATTATCCGTTTGGCTCAGACAACGGAGATCATCATCATCATCACCTGAAAGCATCCCAGACGCGTCAACAATCGGTTACCGAAAACCATCATCCGTCAAGAAACCGTGCCGGAACCGTAAGATTATCTCTTCACTGACCTCATCTATATGTTTGTTTTTTGGTGTTTTTCAGGTGAAAAAGAGGAATAACGGACAACATGCAAGCCAGAGAGGGGATGAGAAGCTCAAGCTTCGAGCAACAATGGCGGCAGCCTTTTCAAAGGAAGAAAATGGAACTCTAGAAGCAAATAAGAATCTCACGGACTCATTGTAGTCCTTTATGTTTTTACTTATTTTTCCATTTTTCTTTTCTAATTTATTTAGGTTTTTTATTTTTGTTACTTTTATGAGTTAATAATGGTGATAATAAATATCTGGTCTTAATAAAACCTAATGCAAAATTAAAAGGTGCTTAAATTTAAAAAGTCTAATTGCAAAACCATTTTCACAATTGAAATTTTACATATTAAAGTTAAACATTTTTATATTAAAATTTAAATTTTTTTTAAAATCAAACTTTTTTTTCATATTAAAATTAAACATTTTTTATATCAAAATTACACCATTTTTTTTATAAAAAAACATTAAAATTAAAACCTGTTTTAGCATGTTAAAAAAAAACATTAAAATATTTTTTTTCCATAAAAAAAACTCCAAGTTAAAACATTTTTCTTTAATCAAATCAAGACAAATTTTTTTTTATAAGTTCTCCTTTAATTGCAAAATTAACTTCTCCTTTAAATAAAATTTCAAAAATAAAACTCTTAATTTAGCCGTTTCAATTTCTGTCTAACCCTCGTGATTTTTTTGATTGTTTCATCTTCTTAATCCTTCATTTGTTCGTATTGTCTTTTTTTTCTTTCCAATTGTAATCATGCGAGACCATCTTCGTAGTTATTTATTTTTGCATTTTCGAGATTTGTAATTTACGCGAGTGATCATCGCGATGCATTCTCTTCTTTACCGCTTTCCTTATTTTCATACTTTAATTCTGCCGTATGATAACTATTCGTCATTTGCATCATTTACCGTTAGAGTCCTTCCGAAGGATTAGGTCTAACAGTTTGACTGTCGAGTCAATAACCCTAACCTTTGACCATTTCAAAACCCACTCCTCCATTTTAAGGTTTCCCGCTGTGGAATACCTATTTAAACCCTTTTCATTTCAATTAACTATTTTCAACGTAGAAATAGGAGTCACCGAACTCCACGTAAACGCTTCCTTAAGAAATGCTTACTCCCCATTGAAACCTTGACCACAGTCAAGAAGTTTCTAACCTCCTTTTCGAGGGGAACTACGGTTACTCTGATTCCATTCCCTACCCAAGATACGTAGGCACAAGATATGAATCTTGGCGAGTAAACTTAGGACTAACCCTTAGGTCTTTCAGTCACTCTTAACCCTTAGCAATATATACCCTAAAGCAAATAATAAAAGCAAAATAGTAGCAATAAACAAAAGGTTCCTGTAGAGTACTACAGAAGTTTAGGGTGTTAATATCTTTCTTAAGCTTAACCAACCCCTTACCTAGATCTCTCCCCGCATTGTCTTTACGATGCAAAATTAGGTTTTCCCTCTTTTGACCTTTTCCTTCGGATAAATCAAAGAGCGATTGTGAACTAAAGATGTGATTCAAATTAATTAATAATTTGATATCATATTCTAACCACAACACTATTCATATAAGCTCTTTCGACTTCAGTACTAGAACTTTGAGTCGTACTCTGCTTGTATTGAGGATTAGTCGGTGTTAGAACAAGATTTGTATTCGAAATACCAAACTTATCGAGAATCTTTTTCATGTGTGTCTCTTGAGATATGCATAATATCAAATGATTTCTATCTCTCCAGATGTCAATCCCAAGAATTCTGGAGGTAGCTTCCAAATCCTTCATGTATAACTCCTTATCGAGTTCAATTTTCACCTTCATAACATCTTCGACATTGTTGCTTGCTACGAGCATTCATCCATATAAATCAACAAAATAACAAGTGATTTCCATGTCAAAATCTGAAGTAAACACAGTGGTCAAACTAGCTCTTAATGAAACCAATGTGTGCCATGACTAGGGCTGGAAATGAGTTGAGTCGAACTCACCTCAGCTCGGCTCGACTCGTTAAGAATTGGTTCGGGTTCGAGTTGAGTTCGACACGGACTTTTTTTTAAGCTCAAACTTGACTCGTTATAAGTTCATGAGAAGTTTGGTTCAACTCGTTAGGTTCATCTCATTAGGTTCAGCTCACATGATTCACGAGCTTAAAAACTATTTTTTTAAATATATATATATATATATATATATATATATATATATATATATATATATATATATATATATATATATATATATATATATATATATATATATATATATATATATATATATATATATATATATATATATATATATATATATATATATATATATATATATATATATATATATATATATATATATATATATATATAGTATATTTGATATTTTAAATAAATATATTTTTTTAAAATAAAATATTAAAATAAAATAAAAGTTATCATATTAAAATTTAACTTTATCTTCGAAATCTACTAATTCAAAACCTACACAACTTTCAAGAGATACATTTGAGAGTCTAATTCAAAAACTACTAAATTGAAGATTAAATTTGTCTAAGATTTGGAGTAAATATTTAAACCTAATCTTAAAGACAGTATAATTATTCTCATATGTAATCGAGTTGACTCATGAACCTAACGAGTCGAACTATGTATAGTTCAAGTTCAACTCATTTAGTTAACGAACTTAATTTTTTGCTCATACTCAACTCATTAGGTTCATGAACCTAGTTCAACGATTTAATTATCGAATCGAATTCCAGACTATTTTCGAGTTGGTTCGGTTCATTGTCAGCCCTAGCCGTGACCTTGTTGAATCTCATATTTAATTGTTGAGGTGATTGTTTCGGGCCATACAGAGACCTATTTAGCTTGCACACATGATCTTCCTTTCCTTTTTCTGCATATCCTTTAGATTGCCTCGTCGAGATTGTTTCATCTAGATCATTATACAGGAAGGGTGTTTTCACATCCATCTATTCAAGTTATAGGTCGAACTTCACCATCATGACTAACAACATTCTAATGGATCTATACTTTACAGCAGGTGAGAACACATCATTGAAGTCGATACCTTCTTTTTGAGTGAACCCCCTATCAACCAACCTTGCCTTAAAATGCTTCAACATCACTCCTTCGATTCCTTCCTTAACCTTGAAGATCCACTTATAACTAACTAACTTGGCCCCTGCATGTTTCTTGGTCAACTCCCAAATGTTATTATCATGAAGAGATTTAGTCCCATCATCCTTGGCTTTTAGCCATTCAGTCTTATCTTGACTTATCATAACTTCCTTGTAATCTCTAGGTTCTTCGTCCATAACCTCACTTGCAGAGATTAAGGCAAAAACTATAAGATTCGCGTAACCAAGTCTCTGAGGTGGATTGATGACTCTTCTTGACATGTCTCTTGCCAATGGGTAGTCATTATCAATCTCCTCAGCTTTGACAAAAGCTTCTATATCTTCTTCGACTTAATCTGAGTCATGCAATTCAACATCATTATGCTCCTCCTCAATAATAATTTCTTCTTGTTCCAACTCTTCTTCAGAGATATTCGAACTTCGACCAATGTCATCAGTTTTTTAGAAAGTCATCTCAACTTCATTGAAAACTACATTTCGACTTATAATATACCTCTTGTGACCTGGCTCTAGACACCGTAACCTATAAGCTTTGACTCCTTCAGGGTATCTAAGGAACATACATCTTAGAGCTCTAGGTTCGACCTTGTCTTGCCTAATATGAGCATATGCTAAATAAACAAATGCTCTAAGCCTGTTAAGATTATGTGGATGTCTCGACCAGAATTCTTCAAATGTCTTCATTCCCAAGGCTATTAAGGGGCGCATACTTATTAAGTATGCTACAGTCACAGTAGATTTTTTGCTCAAAACACCTTCTTCAATCCTGCACTTATCAACATACACCTCACCCTTTCTAGAATGGTTCGATTAAACCTTTAATCCAAACCATTTTGTTGGGGAGTACCTGCAGTAGGTATGTGCCTTGCAATACAAGACGCAACATAATATATGTCAAAAGCCTCATTTCAAAGTTCAAGACCATTGTCAATCCTCAACCTCTTGACTTTCCTGCCAATTTGGTTTTCGACTAGAGTCTTCCAGCTTTTGAAATTTCCAAAAGTTTCATCCTTAGTCTTTTGGATGAATATCCATAACTTTTTGAAGTAATCATCAACCATGGATAGAAAATACTTTGCATCTAAGTGTGAAGGATTCCTTGTAGGTCCCCAAAGATCAGCTTGAAAGTAATCAAGGGATCCATGTATTCTTTATTTACCTTTGTTAAACTTTATTCTACAGGATTTACCGAATACACAAGTTTCACAAAACTCCAATTTTTTGACCTTATCACCACCCAGAAAATTTTGTTTCGACAATTCGACTAGGCCTCTTTCACTGACATGGCCAAGTCTCTTGTACCATAGTCCAGTATTTAACACATGTTTCATGGATGCCACATCTGCTGAACCACTTACAACCTCAGCCTCAAGGGTATACAAGTCTCTCAACACTTCCTTCGATCCCCTCATTACCCTTAGGATGCTTTGACCCCCCCTTTGAAAATATATCCTTTCTTGTCGAACTCACCAAGAGAAATCAAATCCCTATTAAGATCAGGTACATACCTAACATCAGTCGATAACCTTATTGACTCATCATGGAGCTTGAATCTCATATATCCAAAAACTTGCAATTTTGCAAGCTTTGTTGTTTCCTAGTAGCACTGATCCACCATCTTGATCATACAATTCCTCAAACACATCTTTGTTTGGATTCATGTTCCAAGTACACCCTGAATCCATAATCCACTCCTTTCCAGAGTCACTGCCTGAAACCACTAGGACATCATATGATTCATAAACATCTTGTACAATGGATGCATTACAATTTCCTTTCCACCATGATAGTTTAGTAGATCAGGACATGCTTTTCTTATATGAACCTTCTTCTTAAAATAATAACACTTAATAGTAGGAGCATTACTAGCATAAGAATTATGTAGGACTTCATCCATCTTCTTCTCAAACCTACCATCTTTCTTCAAGAATCTCCCTTTAACGGATAAACCTTCACTAACAGAACATGGTTTGTTCTCCTTTCGTTCATTCAAATCCTTAGAGTACAAGGCAGACTGAACATCTTCAAAATTCAATGACTCTCTTTCATACAAGAGAGTTTCTTTGAATGAGCATGAGACCTCGAGGTAAAGAACACAATGATGACGAGAAAACGCATCGATTATATCGCTAGATTTCATTGACGTTTTATCACGCGTTCACCATTTTAACGCTCGATTTCTCGAGTTTTTCTTACTATTTTGCAGGTACATCGTTATGTGAGGCCAAATCACGAATTAAGAAGAAAAGAACGAAAGAAACCACAAGAAATGAAGCAAGACAGAATCCTGCAGAAAGTCTGCATAATTTGTTACGGCCACGGTCGTTACAAGGGTGTCACGACCGTGACACCTTACTTTGGGCCATCACGACCGTGAGGAAGTAGTCACGACCGTGACACTTGAAATCATCAAATAACGAGCGTGAAGACCTTGTCACGCCCGTGACAAGGATATAACTTGATTTTGACTCAGACTACGTCAAGCCACCACTGAAGACCACTCCTCCTAGTAATTCTCCTCAAGGCAGCACGTGAGGACGACTTCTCCCATTTTCTGCTGCCACTTCCCAACATTTTCTCAACCACTCCAGCAAAGCCCAAGAAGCAAAAGACTAAGGCACCAGCCCATTAGAAGCTCTATAAATAGGACCAGCTCAGAAGAACTGAGGAGAGACTTCATTATCCAAATTTCCTGCGGAAGCTCTGCCGAATTACCTTACCACCAGAATTATTATTCCAGCATTATTTTGTTTCCTGTCTTATTTTATTTGTATCCAAACCAACCGTGTAACAATTTCCAACATTAGGGAATTGTTATACTTTTATTTGTTTCCAGCCTTCAGCATTCGTTTTAATTTTTATTTCCGCCTACTCCAAGCCTTCCGGTCTGTGGAAGAAGGAGTCTACTCCGATATTTGTTAATCAGGTTTTTCAATTATTGCAATTTAATTTATTTATAATGTCTATTTATTTTTCTGCCATTAGTAAGTCAATATTTAACTCTGAGTCTGATTTAACCTCGATGAGTAGCTAAATACCTTAGGGCGGTATGTAGTTATAACCAACTTAACCGGTAAAATATAACCATGGGCTAAAATAATTGATCGCTTAACATTCTGGCTGATGCTTTTTAATTGAATTCGACTTTTTCGTTACGAGAGTAAGAAAAGGGTATTAGGTTGGGTCAAGACCACGAGAGTGTGAGATTTTAACCAGATAGCTAAAGTTAGGCATTTAAATTAAATACAGCGAGAGCGCTTTAAGATAAATTAGAATTATTTAGTTTCCAAAAATTACCTCTAAACACTTATGGGCTAGCGAGAGCAGGCATAGGGCTTTAGGGATAAGATCTGATTCAAGACCACGAGAGTGTGAGTTGAGGGTATTCAAACTAGTAATCTCTACCGAATAGATTAAGTGAACATCTTTATAAGCCTAGGTTAGATTGACCCACCTAAGTTAGTATAATTACATACCGACCGTTTTAGTATTATTCTATTAAAAACTTAGATTTAATTCCGCCTTCAATAGTCTTAGAAAACCAACAACAATCGTGACAACTATTCGCCTTAGCTAAACTAGAAGTTCATCTAGCACTACGTAACGATAGAATCCCTGTGGATCGATAATCTTAAATATTACTTCGATAGGCTGTGCACTTGCAGTAAGATACCGCTAGACGCATAAGTAGACACGTCTTTAGCCCATCAAGTTTTTGGCGCCGTTGCCGGGGATTCCTTAATTTAGTTACTAGTGCACTTAGGTAGCATTGTCTAGACTAAGGTATCAACTATTTAATTTAATCTAATCTCCGAGTGTATGCCACGTACTCGCTCCAAAAGCGAAGACTTGCAACCTCTAATCCCTGAATCAGAACGCTTCTTACACGTAAGAAGACGTATACTAGATTTAGAAAATAATTCCAACATTCCAGATCTTCAATTAGATTCGCCTGAACCAGTCGTAAAGTCAGAAAACGCAGGGATGGCTGAAGAACAAACTCATCCACTCAAGTATTACGCTAATCCTTCGCAAGGTGAACCGCATTCAAGCATTGCAGCACCGACTATCAACCGAAATGATTTCGAACTAAAACCATCATTGATATCGGCCGTGCAACAAAATCAATTCGCCGGAAATCCTACCGAGGATCCGAATCTTCATCTTTCGATCTTTGTGCAATATGCAGATACCGTAAAAGCCAATGGAGTTACCCAAGAAGCTATTAGACTACGTTTATTTCCTTTTTCGCTTCGAGACAGAGCAAGAGCATGGCTTCAATCTCTGCCTTCGAACTCAGTAACTACGTGGGAACAACTTAAGAAAGTTTTCTTGAACAGGTATTTTCCACCTAGCAAGACAGCTATGCTGAGAGCTCAGATCAACGGATTTAAGCAAAGAGAAAGTGAATCATTATTCGAAGCTTGGGAATGCTATAAGGACCTACTTAGGCTTTGTCCACATCATGGATTAGTAGAATGGATGGTCATCCATACCTTCTATAATGGACTCTTGTACAATACAAGAATGACAATTGACGCTGCCGCGGGTGGTGCATTGATGGACAAAGAATATAATGATGCCTATGCACTTATCGAAAGTATGGCTCAGAATCATTACCTTTGGGGAAGCGAGAGAGTCGCAACTGAGAAACCAACAAAGGGAGGTATGTACGAAGTAAGTAGTATGGACCAAGTCAATGCGAAGTTTGACCAACTAAGCCAAAAGATCGACAACTTGGCCATAACACCTGCAGCCACCGTGGCTGCAGTAACACCTAATTGTGAGTTATGTGGAGTCCCAGGACACGAAGTCTCTGATTGTCAACTATTGGCAGGAACTCCCACTGATCAAGTGAATTATGCTCAAGGAAACCCTTACTCAAACACATACAACCCAGGTTGGAAGAATCATCTGAATTTCTCCTATAAGAATAACAATGCTTATTACGCACCAGGTCAAGCACCAGCTACATCACCAGGATATCAAAAGACTGCTCCTAATATCCCTAGAAAATCGAACCTTGAATTGATGATGGAGAGCTTTATAGCTAGCCAATCTCAGACAAACAAGGACTTCCTAAACCAAAACATTCACACTAGCGAGCAGATTAAACAATTAGTAAGCAAAGTAGATGCATTAGCTACCCATAACAAAATGCTTGAAACTCAGATTTCACAAGTAGCTCAACAACAAGCACCTACTGCTGCACCAGCTGGAGTATTCCCTGGACAACCTCAACCTAATCCGAAAGGACATGCTAACGCTGTAATATTAAGAAGTGGCAAGGAACTTGACGGACCTACCGATCCAAGACTTGACAATCCAGCCATGTACCAAAAACCGGATAAACCGACTAAAGTGGTGAATGATCCAGAAGAAAAGGAAGATGAAAGTCAAGAGGTAGTGGAGAAAGAACAACCTTAT
Source organism: Lathyrus sativus (assembly GCA_963859935.3). Lineage (NCBI taxonomy): Eukaryota > Viridiplantae > Streptophyta > Magnoliopsida > Fabales > Fabaceae > Lathyrus > Lathyrus sativus. The sequence continues at coordinate 659,048,365 of OZ012741.1, read as the reverse complement.
GTGCCTCCACCACCCTATAAACCACCAATTCCGTACCCTCAAAGATTAATAAGTTCCAAGACGACGGGTCAATTTAAGAAATTTGTCGAACTTCTGAAACAGTTGAATATTACTATTCCATTTACAGAAGCAATTACCCAAATACCCTCGTATGCCAAGTTTTTAAAAGAAATCTTATCCAATAAGAAAAAGATAGAGGATAACGGAACAGTTACACTTACTGCCGAGTGTAGCGCCATAATTCAAAATAATATGCCTCCTAAGCTAAAAGATCCAGGAAGTTTCTCTATACCCTGTGTAATAGGAAAATTCGTCATTGACAAAGCTCTATGCGATTTAGGAGCCAGTATCAGTGTTATGCCCTTAACGATTTGCAAAAGGCTAGACATGGGAGACCTAAGACCAACTAAAATGTCTGTTCAACTAGCCGATCGCTCTGTTAAATATCCTGTAGGCATACTAGAAAACGTCCCAGTACGTATAGGACAATTCTACATTCCTACTGATTTTATAATCATGGACATCTCTGAAGACTCCACTACACCTATCATACTAGGAAGACCATTCTTAGCTACCGCCGGAGCTATAATAGACGTAAAAAGAGGAAAGCTAACCTTTGAAGTAGGAGAAGAGAAAGTCGAATTTGTTTTAACACAATTCTTACAATCACCAGCTATAGAGGATACATGCTATCTAATGGACGTAATTGACGAATGTGTAAGGGAAATGGAGCTGGAGGGGACCACTTATTCTGAAATAATGAAAATTCAAATCCCTCCGATTTTCGAAGATGATGATTGGCGAAAACCGTATCAGGATGATAGTCTAAGCGAAAGTTTAGCACTTACACCGGATCCCATGCCAAGTAAAGATAAACCTACATTAGGATTAAAAACTTTACCTAACAACCTAAGGTACGAATTCTTAGACGTTGAATGTAAAAGACCAGTTATAGTAAATTCCAGTTTAGGAACCACAGAGACAAAGAAACTTTTAGATGTCTTGAAGAAATATCCAACTGCATTAGGATATAACATATCTGATCTCAAAGGAATATGTCCTTCAGTTTGCATGCATCGCATTCTGCTTGAAGAAGATTGCAGAACCTCCAGAGAATCTCAGAGAAGAATTAACCCAACCCTTAGCACTGTAGTAAAGGAAGAAGTCAAGAAATTATTAGATGCCGGGATAATATATCCAATCTCTGATAGTGAATGGGTTAGTCCAATACATGTAGTGCCAAAGAAAGGAAGTATCACTGTTGTGAAAAACGCTCAAGGCGAATCGATATCGCAAAGAGTAGTGACGGGATATAGAGTGTGCATAGATTATCGTAAGCTAAACAAAGCCACTCGAAAAGATCATTTCCCACTACCTTTCATAGATCAAATGTTAGAACGATTAGCCAAGCATTCTTACTTCTGTTATCTTGACGGTTACTCAGGATTTTTCCAAATCCCTATCCATCCTGATGATCAAGAGAAGACTACATTCACATGTCCTTATGGAACGTTCGCTTATAGGCGAATGCCCTTTGGATTATGCAACGCTCCTGCAACCTTTCAAAGATGTATGATGTCAATCTTCGCAGATTTTATAGACAACATCATGGAAGTGTTCATGGACGACTTCTCTGTATGCGGGCAAAGTTTTGAAGGATGCTTATCGAACTTAGAAATGGTGTTAGAGAGATGTGTAAAAGTGAATCTCGTGCTTAACTGGGAGAAATGTCATTTTATGGTCAACGAAGGAATAGTATTAGGTCATGTAATATCAGACAAGGGAATTGAAGTTGATAAGGCTAAGATTGAAGTAATAAAGGACCTTCAACCCCCTAAAATCGTTCGAGAAATACGAAGCTTTTTAGGACACGCCGGTTTTTACCGACGATTCATCAAAGATTTCTCGAAAATTACTAAGCCTCTTACTGGTTTATTAATGAAAGACGCTGAGTTCACATTCAATGAAGATTGTCTTAAAGCATTCGAAACTCTAAAAACAGCCCTCATCACCGCACCAATCATGCAACCCCCTGACTGGAGATTACCTTTTGAAATCATGTGCGATGCGAGTGACTATGCTGTGGGCGCAGTCCTGGGTCAGAGAAAAGAAAAGAAACTCCATGCGATTTACTATGCCAGTAGAACCTTGGATTCTGCCCAGATGAACTACGCCACTACAGAAAAAGAATTGCTAGCAGTTGTCTTTGCGCTTGACAAATTCCGCTCTTACCTAGTTGGAGCGAAAATAATCATTTACACAGACCACGCTGCTATCCGATATCTATTAACTAAGAAAGATGCTAAACCAAGACTCTTCAGATGGATTTTACTCTTACAAGAGTTTGATCTGGAAATAAAAGATAAAAAAGGTACTGAAAACGTCGTAGCGGACCATTTATCTAGAATAGAAGGTATTAAACCCGAACAAGCGCCGATTAACGATGATTTTCCGTATGAACAGCTGATAGCACAAATAGGAAGCGACCTAGCGCAGTTAGATATAAATGAACCAGAACCCGTGGAAATAATACAGACAACTGTAGGACTGCCATGGTACGCTGACATTGTCAACTACCTAGCCGCAGGAGCTCTTCCACCCGATCTAACCTATCAGCAGAAAAAGAAGTTCTTTCATAACCTGAAACAGTACTATTGGGATGAACCATTACTATTCAAAAGAGGACCAGATGGAATCTTTCGCCGATGTATTCCCGAAGAAGAAATAGAAGATGTCATTGCCCAATGTCATTCATCTCCTTATGGTGGACATGCGAGCACTTCCAAGACTTGTGCAAAAATCTTGCAAGCCGGCTTATACTGGCCTAATCTATGGAAGGATGTCCACATCGCTGTTATAAGTTGCGATCGGTGTCAACGCACCGACAATATTTCAAGAAGAGATGAAATGCCCCAAAAGGGAATTTTGGAAGTAGAAATCTTCGACGTCTGGGGAATAGATTTCATGGGACCATTCCCTTCATCTTTCGGTAATAATTACATACTCGTAGCTGTTGATTATGTCTCGAAATGGATTGAAGCCATAGCTTCTCCTACAAACGATGCACGAGTAGTAATAAAGCTTTTCAAAAACATAATCTTTCCCAGATTTGGTGTACCTCGACTCGTCATAAGTGACGGTGGCTCACACTTCATTTCAAAAATCTTTGACAAATTACTATCTAAGTATGGAGTGAGACACCGTGTGGCTACACCATATCACCCACAAACAAGTGGACAGGTCGAAGTCTCAAACAGAGAGATTAAACAAATCTTAGAAAAGACTGTCGCCATATCTCGGAAAGATTGGTCATCTAAACTTAATGAAGCTCTATGGGCTTATAGGACCGCTTACAAGACTCCCATAGGTACTACACCTTTCAAACTAGTTTATGGAAAATCTTGTCACCTCCCAGTAGAACTAGAACACAAGGCTTATTGGGCGATTAGAACTCTCAATATGAACTATAATGCTGCAGGAGAAAAGCGAATCCTAGACATTAACGAATTAGAAGAATTAAGGTTGGATGCATATGAAAATGCTAAGCTATATAAGGAAAGAACCAAGCGATGGCACGATAAACGCCTATCTAAGAAAGAATTCAGTGTGGGAGACGTTGTACTCCTCTTTAATTCAAGACTTAGGCTCTTTCCTGGAAAATTAAAGTCTAGATGGTCAGGACCCTTTGATATAACTAAAGTATTCCCAAGTGGAGCAATAGAAATCAAGGGTAGGAACAATGAACCATTCATTGTAAACGGACAGCGCCTAAAACATTATCATAAAGTTGAAAATAGAGACTATACGAATGATCTAAAACTTTTGAAATTGTTCGCTAATTCCCCTGATTAGTCTAAACCTCAGCGTTACGTCAGGTTTTTGACAATAAAAACAGCGCTTAGTGGGAGGCAACCCATTCACTTATTTACCTATTTTAAACTATCCTTTCCTTTTTGAGCATTTTTAATTATCGTCACTACTATTTGTTTAAATTGTTTTGTTAGTTTTATTTTACATTACTATTATAGCCATTACATTTTAGCATTTCATTTTCTTATTTTTATCCTAAATTACTTTTTACAGATTTTCTAAAGTCTTTTCCACTGAATTGTTTCCACCGTATTTTCACTGACCATGGCTAACCAACCTATTAACTATATGGAAACCAAATTTAGAGGTAGGAACCAAAGAATAAAGTTCGAAGAGTTATCACAGAGGCAAATGGATTTGACCCTGTACCCAAATGATAGGACTATGGAAACCTTAGGTATACATGATAGTGTCATGTACCTGTTCAACCGACTCGGATGGGAGAATGCAATGATCCAACACAAGTTTGCGACTTACCGAGAGCTCACCCTTGAGTTCCTTAGTTCCCTACTTTACCTACCTGAGCGCGGTTTTGGTTCTAGGAAAGGATTCATTAGTTTCCGCCTATTTGGAATAGAATACGACTTTAACCATAAAGAACTAGCTGACCTGTTAGGATTCCCTAGTGGACCTTTTGCCTATACTACCACACAGGTAGAATTGATGGATGTGGAGCTAGATTTCTTTTGGGGAACTCTGACCGGAAACTACCACCCTAAACCAAATGACATGAACAATGATGAGATCCATAACCCTGCTCTCCGTTACTTCCACAAATTCCTCGCCCATACCTTCTTTGGAAAAGAAGAAAACATTACCGGAGTCTCTAAGGATGAATTATTTATTATGTCATGTTTTAATACTGGACAGTGTGTTAATGGTGTACCTTTCATGATGCAAACCTTCACCCGCATCCAAGAAGAACCTGAATTACCTATAGTGGTAGGAGGTCTTGTAACCATGATTGCTGATGCCTTAGGACTTAGGTACCAACTGGACAGGTGCACCCGTCTGGGATCCATACGCCTGATGAATCTTAAATTCTGCTTCAACAGACATATCATAAGGAATTTAGGACGCCCACCTTTTGAGTACCTGATCCGGAACAAAGTAGTCACCCTGTTTACATTGCCCAATCATGCTAAAGTAAGTGTTCATAATAAGGATAATTGGCTTTATGAGTTAAACCCACCTGATTATCCAACCACTCCTGAAACACCTCAGTCTCACAGGATAACAGATGATATAATGACCGCTGTTGAAACTGACCCCGAGACACCTCCTGGATACCATGACATTGACCCAACTGACAAAGTTCATGAAACCCCTGGAGCGAATCACGGAGAGTACGCTAACAACTTGCAGAACATCATGCACACTCTCAATGCCTATCAAACTGACATTAATCTATTCAGAGAAGACATTAAGAGTTTGCGATTGGACATCGTGGGATTGACTGACATGGCCTGCGAACAATTCTATCATCTGGACTCCGCCATCGAAGACCTGAAGAAACGCCTTTGAACCGGCTATCAGTGATTTAGTTTATTAATTCTTTTCTCATTATTTTTTATCATTATTTTCAATTCCAGTTAAATTTATCTTTCGCAACGATTTCATAACATAATTTGAGTTTATGTAATTTCAGTTTTTCTTTATGCCATGCACTTTTTATTTCAATTAATTCTTCATTTTAGCAGCTTATATAATTTTTCTATTTCTTTTCTATACACCGTGTGACCATATACTGTATGACTACACTATTTTATCTTAGGCTCGTATACTACTGTGTTGCAATTGCTATATAATATGGTGTGTGTTAATATAAGTGCTACTAAATAAAATAAATTATTATTAATTTATAAATAACGTGAGACAATGTGCTTTTCTGGGAATTATTCAGCACAACACAGCCTCACGGTCGTCACGCCCCACTTACGATCGTGACGTGCTCATTTAGCGTGTCACGACCGTCACGCCTATGTCACGACCGTGACGACCTCTATTACAGAGATCGTGAGAAACAGAACTGTTTCTCATCGTGTCCACTCTTCTTCTCCATCCATAACCTACCCAAAACATTACCCACTCATTCCAAAACCGCCATAACCTCTCCACTACCCCATTAATCCACCATTACCATCAACCATTTTATTTCAACTGTCCCGTGTTTAACCCGAACATCAATATCCCTCATTCTACCACTCTTCTCCCAAAACCTCTAAAAATCCTTCCACCCTCACTCTTCACTCTTGCATGTTATGGATTCCATCATTTTCAGAGAAGGAGAAGCCGGCGTCACACAGAGAGACCGTTTCGTCCGCTTCCAGAACCGCAGTCTGCAACCCACCCGGTACATTGCCACTGACTGTCTGCAAGAACTCGGTATGCTGTCCAGCGTTCAAAGCCTACTGCAGAAGGTCGGCCTGTGGGACCTCTGTCGTCAGCCACAGCCTACTTTCGAACTTCTGACGCTGGAGTTCCTCAGCTCTTACAGCTACATCACCCCTTATGGTTCTCAGAGTCAGCTTACCGGCATCGTAACATTCAGACTGCTTGGCCGGGAGTTCAACCTCACACAAACCAGGATTGCCGAGCTGTTAGGTTTCGAGCACGGCACCGAAGCCCACCGTCGCGTGCCCGACAACTTCAGTGAACAAGCATTCACACTGTGGCACGACCTTACCAACACCCGTGCGACCACCTTCCAGAGCCTCAACGCCACACACATCCACAACCCGGCTATCCGCTACTTTCACCGGGTCATCTGCAACACAATCTTTGCTAGAGAGAGCAACCACAAGCTCAACTCAAAGGAGCTTCTGTTTTTATACTGTACCCTTCATGACGAGCCAATCAACGCTGCCCCCTTTATGCTCTACCACATCCAGGCCATCGCGCACCGAGGCTCATCCCCGTTCTTCATTGGCGGCATTGTCACCACCCTCGCCATTCAGCTGGGGCTTGGTGACGCGCTCGCTGATCTGCCGCACCTCGCCGCCGATTTCCTGACCATGAGCTACTGCCGGTCCGCCCACCTGATCGCGCAGCGAGAGGATGGCAGGTACAACCCTGTTGTCAATGGCACCGTTTTCCACCACATCACTCTGCCGTCCCGCACACGCATCGACCCAGCAAACCGAGCCAACTGGCTCTTTGCCTTACCAGCTGCTGCGGATCACGCCCCGGTACATGATGATCAGCTAGACGCCCCAGTGGACGAGATGCAGGACGCCATGGATGCAGCTGAGCATGCCCAGGACATCCCCGAGACTTCCACCCGAAAGCAGGAGGCTCCCGCCGTCACACTTGAGGACGTCCTACTTGCGATTCATCAGCAGAACCTGATGAACGCCGCACTAGAGCGTCAGCAGAAGGCACAGTATGACGCTTTACTCGGCACTATTGCTGCCAACCAGGAGGCCACTAATGAGCGGTTTGGCGAACTCTTCGGTGAGCTCGAGGCGCTCCGCATCAGCATTACTGCTACCTCCGGCACCGGCTCTGATCCCGACGCGACTCCCTCCAGACGCCGCTCTCGCACCAGAGGCCGAGCCCGCGGTCCTCAGCAGCAGTAGTCTACTTTTATGTTGTTTTTCATTTTTCGTCTTGTACTGTATTTGTACCGCATTTATATCACAACATTGAGGGCAATGTCTGATATAGTGTGGGAGAGGTACTTTTCATTTCAGTGTACTTTCAATTCTGTTGTATCCCTTTTAGCAAATCAATGAAATGAGCAAATCTGTGCGTTATTTTCTTTAACATCGAGCTTTCCCCGATTATTAAGCCATACTAGAAAAATCTTTAAATTACTCGCATTACCCGACTTACCACCGAATGGTTCGTAATTACGAAGCCGGGAACGATTAAACAAGACCAATACAATCTTGACATCTTCGACCCCCTGCTTAAGAAATTCCATCCCGATCACCATTGCGAGTGCACCTTTAGTTTCAGTTCAAAAGTAACCCCCAGTAGTTTATACTAGCAGTCAGCACCGTCTGAACACAAACCACGTGGGGAGCCGATGAATATAAGCGTTTGATGCCTAATCAACAATGATCCTTCGTATCTCAATGCAAAATGAAAAGAGACTGCACCAAAGTACACGGTCGCAGAAACGAGAAATATGAGAAGGACTCCGTTTCGGGTTGGTTCAGAGGTACTGGTTCTGAACTCGGTAGGGCGTGCTACGGCTCGATCCCCCACAACCTCCGCATCAGATAAAACATGAAGGGTTACCGCACTCGTGTACCAGACCCCGTGCTAAAAAAGGATCAAAATCGCTAACCGGCTACTCCACTACGTGCGTGCGAAGGCAAAGGGCTTAATGTGACTGCGCTAGAACGAAACCGGGCGAAATAAGATCGAAAAACTCTAGGTGAAATCGTAATGTGATGGCCGATTGTTTCGCTTGACGGGAAGTCGACGACATAGCTTGTTGCTTATGTCATTAGTGTATCGATAGTGTTCTATCAAAGTACCGGACTATCCGACAAAACGATCCACCGGACGGTTTGTTATGAGTATGCGCGAAAAATCTTGTCCGCCGATTTTCAACCGACTATTTGCTTGAGGACAAGCAAAGGTTTAAGTTTGGGGAAGTTTGATGACGAGAAAACGCATCGATTATATCGCTAGATTTCATTGACGTTTTATCGCGCATTCACCATTTTAACGCTCGATTTCTCGAGTTTTTCTTACTATTTTGCAGGTACATCGTTATGTGAGGCCAAATCACGAATTAAGAAGAAAAGAACGAAAGAAACCACAAGAAATGAAGCAAGACAGAATCCTGCAGAAAGTCTGCATAATTTGTTACGGCCACGGTCGTTACAAGGGTGTCACGACCGTGACACCTTACTTTGGGCCATCACGACCGTGAGGAAGTAGTCACGACCGTGACACTTGAAATCATCAAATAACGAGCGTGAAGACCTTGTCACGCCCGTGACAAGGATATAACTTGATTTTGACTCAGACTACGTCAAGCCACCACTGAAGACCACTCCTCCTAGTAATTCTCCTCAAGGCAGCACGTGAGGACGACTTCTCCCATTTTCTGCTGCCACTTCCCAACATTTTCTCAACCACTCCAGCAAAGCCCAAGAAGCAAAAGACTAAGGCACCAGCCCATTAGAAGCTCTATAAATAGGACCAGCTCAGAAGAACTGAGGAGAGACTTCATTATCCAAATTTCCTGCGGAAGCTCTGCCGAATTACCTTACCACCAGAATTATTATTCCAGCATTATTTTGTTTCCTGTCTTATTTTATTTGTATCCAAACCAACCGTGTAACAATTTCCAACATTAGGGAATTGTTATACTTTTATTTATTTCCAGCCTTCAGCATTCGTTTTAATTTTTATTTCCGCCTACTCCAAGCCTTCCGGTCTGTGGAAGAAGGAGTCTACTCCGATATTTGTTAATCAGGTTTTTCAATTATTGCAATTTAATTTATTTATAATGTCTGTTTATTTTTCTGCCATTAGTAAGTCAATATTTAACTCTGAGTCTGATTTAACCTCGATGAGTAGCTAAATACCTTAGGGCGGTATGTAGTTATAACCAACTTAACCGGTAAAATATAACCATGGGCTAAAATAATTGATCGCTTAACATTCTGGCTGATGCTTTTTAATTGAATTCGACTTTTTCGTTACGAGAGTAAGAAAAGGGTATTAGGTTGGGTCAAGACCACGAGAGTGTGAGATTTTAACCAGATAGCTAAAGTTAGGCATTTAAATTAAATACAGCGAGAGCGCTTTAAGATAAATTAGAATTATTTAGTTTCCAAAAATTACCTCTAAACACTTATGGGCTAGCGAGAGCAGGCATAGGGCTTTAGGGATAAGATCTGATTCAAGACCATGAGAGTGTGAGTTGAGGGTATTCAAACTAGTAATCTCTACCGAATAGATTAAGTGAACATCTTTATAAGCCTAGGTTAGATTGACCCACCTAAGTTAGTATAATTACATACCGACCGTTTTAGTATTATTCTATTAAAAACTTAGATTTAATTCCGCCTTCAATAGTCTTAGAAAACCAACAACAATCGTGACAACTATTCGCCTTAGCTAAACTAGAAGTTCATCTAGCACTACGTAACGATAGAATCCCTGTGGATCGATAATCTTAAATATTACTTCGATAGGCTGTGCACTTGCAGTAAGATACCGCTAGACGCATAAGTAGACACGTCTTTAGCCCATCACACAACAACAAAAACATTTGATCTTTATCATCAATCTTGACCTCGATATTCTTAAGTTTAAGAATCAACTTGTTGAACATATCCAGCTGCTCATCCAAGGCTTTGTCTTCACTCATCTTGAATGAATACAAAGCTTGCTTCAGGTAAAGACAATTAAGCAACGATTTTGTCATGTGCAAACCTTCAAGTGTTGTCCATACACCAGTTGGAGTTTTCTCCTTTGAAACCCACTAGAGAACCTTATCACCAAGGCTCAATATAATGACATTGTGGACTCTTTCGACCATCATTGTCTTCTTTTTCTCCGTTAGGTCAACATCCATTTTCTCTGATCCTTTCAACGCTTCTAAAAAACCCAATTGAACCAGTAGGACTTGCATCTTCAAGCGCCACAAACTGAAATCATTTTTACCTTTGAATTTCTCAATCTTATACTTGGTTGACAACATCTTCTTCTCTATGCTATCACGGTGAGAATCAAAGACCATAGTTATTATGTTAGCTAGGCTTCACAAATCTTAAGATGTCACCACTGATCTTTAATTTATCCAAGCGAGGAGGTAAAGAAAGAATAACCCATAAACATGCAATGCAAAACAAAGCAATAAAGAGAATCTAAGGTTCGGGGGTTGGTTATACTAAGGGAACGTATTAACACCATAAGTATCTATAGTACTCTATAGGAACCTCTTGTTGAATTTGTGTTATAACTTTGTTTGCTATTTGGGATTGATTGGGGATATGAGAAGAGAAATGTTTTTTTTATTGTTTTTGTGAAAAGGGAGAAAAGAAAAAAGTAAAAAAGAAAAGGTAGAAAAAGAAAAAGGTAGCTCGCTAGGATCTCGCAATCTTATGCCTACATATCCTATATAGGAAGTCAGAGCAACCGTAGTTAAGCTAACTACGGGTAAAAGCAATATTTGTTGGTTGGTTTTAGGAGAAAAGGCAATTTTTCATCTTAAGATGAATACTCAAGTACTCTACCACAAACATGCGGAAGAAGGGTCTTCGCTTCACATTGAGAGAATGACTCAAACTCAGATATAAAATCAACGAGTATGCCACATACCTCTCTCAAGTGGAAAAGAATCAACATCTTTCTCAACGATGTTATGGCGTAGGAAAATCACATCTCAACTAAGGATGACTAATGTCTAATCTCTTTTGAGAAAAGGGAACCTAATTGTAGGTTATCTAACGTTGAAAAATCCTAAGGGTAACTACCTAAGAGGGTCACTACCTAAAGTAATCAGTCTAAAGTCAACAATCTAAGTATATACAAACTAAGGTAATTGCTGTGAATCTTATTGTGAATTACGACAAAATTCAATATCAATTTGGTAGGTAAAGAATAATAGCAATCAAAATAAATGGTCTTTAACAATAATAATCCGTACGCAAATAATATAACAAAATAAGGCAAGAAAGAACTGAAGGTTTGTTTACCTAGTTTGGTCAAATGATCTACTAGTGAAATATAAAACATATAGACACAAATAAAAGATACAAAGAAAAGTGCTTGGTGATCTCTGCAAAGCCAAACCCAAGGATGAAAGGGCTAGAAGAGAACCAAGTTTGTCATCTTGATGCAGTGTGAAAATGCAAAGGAGGTGGGATTTTAAGGGTAAAAATTAGGGTATAATAGTACTCATCCTCACACGATGACAACTCTATTACTAGTTTCTTTCTTGCACTCTAAACAACTGATGCACCACCTAACATAAACACATAACTAGCTATGGGTTTTTATCCGCAATCAACATCACCAAACCAACTTGAGTCGGTGTATCCCACTAGTTTGCACTCTTTTCCTTCATTTACTGCCGAAAATAAAATTCCATAATTGAGATTTCCTTTGAGATACCTAAGTATCCTCTTTGTGGCTGCTAGGCGTGATACCTTTGGCTTCTGCATGAATCTATTCACCATACCTACAGTGTATGCTAGATCTAGCCTTGTGTGAAAAAGGTATCTTAATGATCCAATTATTCTTCTATATTGAGTAGCATCAACATCATCTTCATCTGAGTCCTTCGACAATTGCAGTCTTGGTTCAACAGGTGTCAAAGTTGCATTGTAGCTTTCCATCTCAAATCTTTTGACTATCTCAGTTGCATATTTTATTTGATGCATCACCAAACCTATACTACTCTTGTATAAATCTATACTAAGGAAATATGAAATGTTTCCTAGATATGACATTTCAAACTCCTTGCTTAGATCACCTTCGAAGTCTCCGATCTCTTTTTTGTAGCTTCATGTTATCAACAAGTCATCAACATAGAGACATAGTATAAGCAGTTCACTCCTGCTTCTACAGACATATACTCCATGCTCAGTTGTGCACATCATAAATTCCTTCTCCCTTAGGAAACTATTTATCATATTATTTTAAGCTCTTGAAGCTTGCTTGAATCCATATAGGGCTTTATGCAGCCTGTATACCTTTCTTTCTTAGCCTTGTTTCACAAGCTCAACTGGATGTGCTACATAAACCTTTTCATATAAGAGGACATTTAGTAATTCACATTTCACATCCATTTGATATATATACCAGTTGTTCATGTTTGCTAGACCAACAACCAACCTGATTGTTTTGATCCTAGCAACTGGCGTAAACACTTTGTCAAAGTCGTTTCTTTCTCTCTAAAGAAATCATTTAGCTACTAGTCTTACTTTGGGTTTGGTTACTTCTCCTTTTGGAATCAACTTCACTTTATAAACCCACTTCACATTAATTTCCTTCTTGTCTTGTGGCAACTGGATAAGTGACCAAGTTTTGTTCACTTTTATGGGCTTTAGTTCCTCCATCATGGCTTGCATCCACTTTGATTCCTTCATTGCCTCAGTTACATTGATTGGCTCAGTATCTACATAGAAAGCATATTGGACAAGTCCTCCTTCATCATCGACCACATCATCTAATGTAACCACACATTCTTGCAACCTTGCAAGCATGTTTATTGTTCGTTGAGGTCTGCTTGAGTTCTGACTTATTCTTGTTAAACTTCTTTATCAACTTCATTTTCTAGTTCATCACATAAGATTCTCACTGAAGTCTTCTTGACACTGTCTTTCCAGTCCCACTCCTTCAGCCCATATATGAGCATGTTATTGATCATAACTTGCTTGTTCAAGGGATCGAACACCACAAGTCAAATGATATCATATCAGAACCATTTGGCTACACTTGTCATCAAGCTTTCTTTTCATTTGATCAGACACATGTCTGTGTGCTATAGACCTAAACACCTAAAGATGACTTAAGTTAGGCTTGAAACTAGGACAACATTCTTCTGGTGTGATTTCTTCTAGTTTCTTAGTCGGACATATGTTCAGGATGTATGTTGTAGTCGATACAACGTTCTTCTGGTGTGATTCCTCACCATGTTCGTGATGATCCTATTATTCCTCTATACAATTCCATTTTTCTAAGTGTAAGGTGAAATCACCTCATTCACAATCCGTTCTTTCTCACACAATGTATCAAAATCATTTTACTCATATTCTCCACCACCATCAATCCTCAGAGTTTTGAGATTTCGAATGCTTTATCTTTCCACCATAGATTTAAACTTTGTGAAGACCTCAAGCACATCACTTTTCTTCTTGAATAGGTAAGTCTATATTTTTTGATTGAAACCATCTATAAATGTGACAAAGTATCTATTACCTTCAATCGAATATACCTAGATAGAAGCACACACATATGAATATATTACTTCAAGAATTACCTTGACTTGCTTCCTCCGCATCTTTGTTGAAGCTATTCTTGTGTTGCTTTGCGTGAACACATTCTTCACACATTTCATCTGGAATGTCAATTTTTGATAATCCTGAAACCGTGTTTCTTCTCTTTAGACTTATGATGTCTTTGAAGTTTAGATGGTCAAGTCTGTAGCGCCATAACCATTCATCTCTGCTAGCTGCAGTTACTAGAAATGTTTTCTCCATCATATTAAGTTGAATCTTGAAGATCCTATTCTAATACATAAGTGCCTTCAAGATTAACCTACCACCTAAATTGAGAATTCTCATCATCTTATCTTTGATCAACACGTTGTAATTCTTCTTGATCAGTTGCCCTATGCTGAGCAAATTGCGTTTCATGCCTGGTATGTACAATACATTGGAAATTAGTGACTTTTTTCTATCTTTCTCCATAATAAGAACATCACCAATACTTTTAGCAGCCAAGGTATTATCATTTGGAAATTTTACCTTGCTATTCATTGAAAGAATCACGTTGACAAACCAATCTTTCTTTCCAGTCATGTGTGACGAGCATCTTGAGTCCAAGTACCATTGGTTCATGAATATTCTTCATCTTTTATTGTGACCATCAATAACATCTCTTATTCTTCATGTTTTGCAAGTCTTGCATCATTTTCTTGATTTTCTTTCTTGCCTCCTTGACATTAACTTGCACAATATCCATACTTCTGACAGTTGTAACACTAAATATGGCTATTGTCAGGTTTTCTTCCATCGTCTATTCCTCTACATATAGCACCACCTATGTGATTTCTTTGGTTTAAAGATTGTCTCTGATTTGATAAACTAACTTCTTATTGATTTCTTCTACTAGTCGAATTGTTGTAACTTCTTCTACCTTTGTTACCATTCCATCTTCCTCTGTCTTTTTTTTTCTTTTGCTGAATACACCTGCAAAGTTACATCACTCTTTGTCTTGCTTGCACATCTTTTATCCATTCTTTGTTCATGAGATTTAAGCGTCCCTTGAAGCTCTTCTTCTGTCATGCTTGACAAATCCTTCGATTCTTCTATGGCTACTATCACATGATCGAATTTTGAAGTCAATGACCTTAAAATCTATGTAACTAATGATCTTGATGTCAACACTTCTCCATACATTTTGATTTAATTCACCTGTCTTGTTACCATAGTGAAGAAATCAACGATACTTTTACTTTCTTTCATCGGAAGTAATTCATACATTCTTTTGTGAGTATGTAACCTCACCTCTCAGCACCTCTAAACGATTTCGCCGCGATGTCCCATGCTTCCTTTGTTGAGTCTACATCACCAACTTTCTAAAAGTTGTCTGGATCAACAGATTGGTGGATTATACAGTTTATTTTATAATCTTTCTTCTTCAAATCTTTATGTGAAATCTTTTGTTCATCCATAACATTCTCTCCAATTGGTGTTACTTCATTCTTCCCAAGATCCCAAAGATCTTGATAACAGAAAACAACCTTCATCTGCTTACACTAATTTTCGTAATTCTTACTATTCAAGATTGGAAGATTTGTTGGAAAATATCCATTCAGATGTGAAGTCATTGCGCCATGCCTCCCAAGAATCGTAACCAGAGTTCTAGATACCAGCTGTTGAAATTAATCATAATCTTGAAGATAGTTCAAATCATTCATGATTGAACGAGAATCAATCTCTTTAATTGATTGTTCCTCACTCGTCACTTGAGTGATTCAACCACACCTTAATTGCAAGTTGATTCCGCTGCACAATGATTCAAAAAGAAAAGAAAACTATGAAAGAGAATTGGGGAGAAGAGAAATTAAAGTTTTTGTGAGAAAAGGAAAAAAATAGATTAAATTGTACAGAGTTTCTCTTAGCATTTATTCAAAGTGAATTTATCTTATTCAACAATTACTTACGATAATAAGATACATCCTTATTCATAGATTAGACTACTTGCACACTAAATAATATTTAACTAATTTAATTAATAAATGATAAGTTTTAGCTTTGTCAAAATTAACTCATTTGACAACTAATTATTTCGACTATTATCAAATATAATCAAATTCGACTATGTCAAATGTTTATTATTAATTGTTATTAGTTACACGATAAAACTATAAAGTCACTTACTCACTAGGAAGTACAAATTTCAATTTTCACAAGATTTAAGTACATCCAAAAAAAATTTTGTCAAAAAAAGTACATCCAAAAAAATAAAACGACACTAAATTCACTTAATTCTATTAAATATTTTAAATAGTTTTAAAAATAAGTTTCGGTAAAAAGATAGAAATAGCGCATTGTTTTTTAAAACAGGGATTGCGAAAAAGGGTAGGTTAGTTTTAACGAAGCAAGCGTTATTTTAACGCTTATATAAATTATATAAATATAAATATAAGACGGTGTTTTTGAATCCGGATCTAGCGCCTTCTATTCACCTCTTCAAAACCCTATTTTTTATTCATTCCTTATCTTCTTCTACCTTTCTTCTTCCTTTGCTCTTCTGTGTTCTCGATTCAATTCGATTCACCACAATGGCCAAAGGAGCTAAGAGAAAGACCAAGCACACTGAAGATTCCAAACCTGATTACGAACCTGCTACAGCTACAGGTTCATCGCAGGAAAACGAAAGCCAAAATCAAATAACCAAAGTGCCTCCCAAAGTAAAGCGTGTTAAAACCTTAAAACCCCAATCTGAGCCGGAATATTTTGAAGATAAACGCAACTTGGTTCGATTTTCAACTCTTAATCTCCGTTGTTAATGTTTTTATTTTTTTTATATATTATAATCAGTGTTTATTTGAAATTTGAAGTTTTTGCATATTGTGTAGCTTTTAATGCTAAGAAAAATTGTTTTTTTTTTTTTAAAAATATTATTAAGAAGGATGTTTGCAATTCTGGAGTTCTTTTAAAAATTGTTTTGACTATTTAGGTTATTTGAATAAATTTGACCTAACTGGGTTTTTTTTTTTGTTGAATTTGGTTTTGTAGGAGGATTTGTGGGTTGAAACATTTCCTGTTGGAACTGAGGTTTGTTGATTTTATTTGAATTTTTTTTATTGTTTTATAAGATATACTTGGTTTGTGTTTTTGTTTTTCTGACTGCATTTTGTTGTTATGGCAGTGGGATCAATTGGATTCCTTGTATGATATCAAATGGAATTTCTCTAATTTAGAAGTGAGTAATTGGCCTGCTTAGATTTCTGTTGATAATCAGTGCTTTATTTGATGGAATTGCTAATGATATTTGTGGTTTGTGTGTATTTTTTTTGTCTTTAGAATGCATTTGAAGAGGGTGGCTTGTTGTCTGGGAAGAAGGTTTACCTCTTTGGTTGCACCGAGCGTAAGTAGTCTGTGAACTTTCTTTGGTGTTTTCATAATTTTGTGAGTTGGTTAGGCAACTAATGTTATTGGTAGGCAATCCTCTTATTTGGTCACATTTAGCTTACATTGTTCTTATGCATCCTGTTGTTGCAGCTCAACTGGTCATGCATAAAGGGGAAAATAAAGTTATCTGCATTCCGGTTGTTGTAGCGGTAAGTTTTCAAATTGGGTTATCTACATGTATCATGAAGAATTACTACCAAGCTAATAATTTTGTTTTCATTTGTTTTTCATTAAACATTGACAATTCAGACTTCCAATTATGCACAATTCAATAGTAACAATAATGATATCTGTTTTCTGGCCATAGCATTGTTTGACCAATTGAGTTGGTTCTACTCAACGGCAAAAAGCTTTGATATATTGTTGTAACTAGTTACACATTTCTTCTGAGTTTAATTTGATGTATCTCCTTGTAGGATCTAGTTTCTTTGGTACTTAGAATCATATCCTTAGCGATTTAGTTGTTATTTGAAAATATGAGTTTACTAGTGAATCGATCTTTCAATTTTGATGTGCTGAATATTTTTTCACTGTGATTTTGATTCTAAATATATTGACTTTTTTTCTGTTAACAGGTTGTATCACCTTTTCCACCATCTGATAAAATTGGGATTAACTCCGTTCAGAGAGAGGCTGAAGAGATAATTCCCATGAAGCAAATGAAAATGGACTGGGTTCCATACATTCCTCTGGAGGACCGGTACTTATCCCAGCCTGTTTATTTGTTTACTTTCAGTGGTTCCTTTGGTACACCTATATGAAATAATGCTCCTTGGTCACCTTTCAACTTTTTAATTTTAATTTTATATCTTCAACAGAGATAGCCAAGTGGAAAGACTGAAGACTGAAATATTTATACTTCGTTGCACGCAAAGAAGGTATAGTTTTATTCTTTCTTTGCCCTTTTCCTTCAACATCAATACTCATTCTTTTAACAAAAACATGAAGACTCATTAGTAGTACCGATTTCAGATAATTCTGTTGAAGAATATCTTTTCTCAAAGAGCATTATCTTCTGTTGAATCTTGATAGGCTTCTGTTTTACTGCGTGAATTTTTTGTTGCCCTTAATCCTTTTAAGAAATAGATTGTTTTGTTAAATATTCTTTTTATTCTATTCATTGCATTTCTTTCAAGGCGAGTAGAGTTGCATGTAGAGATGTTTATCCACACACTATTGTCCTGTTGTCCTCAATATAACAAATTCTTGAACATAATTTCATCCTAACTCTATCATATATGTGGTACAGGTCTGCTTTAAAACACCTGAAGTTGGATAGATTAAAGAAATACGAGTACTGCTTGCCTTGTAAGTTTTCTGGCTTTATAGAGTATTACAGTTTTCTATCTACTATTGAATAAAGTTTTGTAAAGTTTGAATAAATAGTTCTAATGAAGTGAGAATGAGGGACTGTTATAGACCCTAGTATTGTTTGCTTGATCAATTATTATTGCTTCTTTTGTCTGAGGCATACTAGGTTGTCATCGGTTAATGTTTTTGTTAAGATAGTTACTCATGAGTGCTATTTTTTCCACAGATTTCTATCAGCCCTTTAAGGAAGATGAGTTTGAACAGAGCACTGAGGTTCCAATAATCTATCCAGTTGAGCCAAAACCGGTAATTATGATTTAAATATTATCCTATAGGTTTGACAGTCTTTGGATTGTTTGGGATTTTTTTTTTCTAACAGTTATGGCTATGTAAATGTTTTTTATAAATATCTAAATTACTCTTTGTTCTATAAGCAACTTATGTATATATTGCTATATTGCTTGTTGCAGGTCTTCTGTGAGTTTGATTGGGAATTAGACGAACTTGAGGTAATGAATTACCCATTGTTCTATTTTTCTTAGTATTGGCATTATTCTGCAGGAAGATATATACTGGCTGTTGTTTTCATAATCATTGTTGTTTACACTAAATGGCTGCATGTTACTATGTCATTGAGTTCTAGGAAATTTTAACTTAACTGTGGTGTGCAAATGGGATTGTTAGACATATGATTAAAGTGGTTATCTTATTTATCATTGATGTGTTTCATTGTTTATCCACCTTCTTGCCCCTTGAAATAAAGATGGCTATAGGACTCTTACACTCGTATGCTCAATTTTCTGCAGGAATTCACCGATAAGCTTATCGAGGCAGAAGAGTTATCAGCAGACCAAAAGGACGCCTTCAAGGTAGAAAGAAGAAGATATTTTGTTGATTCATTATTCATATTGTCACTTCTTTTATGTGACAAGTTTGTTTGATCCCTTTCTTTCTTTTTAGGAATTTGTCAAAGAAAAAGTTCGGGAAGCAAAGAAAGCCAACAGAGAGGTACTTTTCGGTTATTTGTGCTGTTGGGGCAGTGCACATATTAGGCCGTTTTCTGCTTTGTTTAACCTTCCTATTCTCTTGTAGGCAAGGGAGGCACGGAAGAAAGCCATCGCAGAAATGAGTGAGGAAGCTAAAGCTGCATTTGACGCCATGAGATTTTATAAGTTCTACCCTGTTCAATCTCCAGATGCACCTGATGTGTCTAGTGTTAAGGTAGAATATTAAGTTTATTATTACACACTCTGAATTTCTGTTGATTGTGTCTGGAATGAATTTTACTCTCACTTAACATTTACTGATAATATACTTGTTTGTTTTTGCAGTCACGGTTCATAAACAGGTATTACGGAAAGGCTCACGAGGTTCTCTGAATGGCTCCAAGACAATTATGGCAATTTTCTTGGCTTGTTTTGCCGGTTTTTTATATGACGATTACAAGGAAGCACCATGGTGCCCCATAAAATCTTCTTTACCAAAGTAACTGTCCAAAGGTTCATAGAATGTGAAATTGTAAGCTCAGAAATCCTAGAAAAGTGAACTAGGTGGTGAGGGTAATTTAGACATGTTTCTGCATTCCATTTTGTAGAGAATTTCTGATCAGCTTGAGCTCCAATTCGCATTGCTCTTAGCTTGTCTTTGTATTCTCTTATGAGTATTTATTTTTCCTTCGAATTAAATTTATGACAGTTTTGACTTAGATCTATGATAAAATAATTTCTTTCATTTTCCTCACAGATTTATTTCTGTTAAAGTAACAGTTTCATTTTTATTATTTGAAATAGAATTCGGAAGCTGCTAAAACAAGTAGTTTATCATTAAGGCATCATTAGCTATTGTTGAAAAATAACTGCAGTGATGCAAAGGTTTATTTTGTTTGGCAAAGGACTAAAACAACAAGTAGTATATCACCAAACATGATTTAATTTTCACAATAATCCAACTTCCTCTACTTTACACATTCACTTTAATAGCTACTGAAATTGGAGAATTTTTTTTAAAACTAACCAATGTTTTAAAAAAAAAAACCAAATAAAATAAGTTTTTAAAATATTTTTTAAAGTGGCTAGAATTCAACATGCATGCACCATATATATGACTGAACCATGCAAGTTAAGTCATAACTGATTCGCCATATGATATGGTGAAAGAGGTAAAAGGAAAATTCGATTTTCTTTTAAAGGATTCGTCAAATGATAATTGGCGAATCAAAATCAGTTCATTGTGTAATTTTTTTTTGTTTTCGCTAGTGTTTTTATTTTTGTTTCCTATTTTTGTTTCTTTTTATTTTTATAGATTTTATTTTTTGTTTTTTTTTAATTTTAGTTTTATAACGTAATTAAAATAATATTTAAAATTTAAATACTCTAAAAGAATATAAATGAAAGAAATAGTAAAATATATTAATTTATAATAGAATATAAATTACAATTGATAAAAAAAATTAATGACTGACTTTATCTAAACAACCACCGGTACCACATTGTGGAGGATGCGCGCAGCGACGAGGTCTACCACGAAGTTGTTGAGGTGTGTCCGGTTTTTGGATGTTGACCTGTGGAAAAGGTATTTGTTCTGATGGCCCCGACGTATCAAATAAATTTTGAAGCATTTGACCCCAATAGCCGGGAGGGCCACTATCAACGGCGCTTCCGTAAGTAAGCCCAATGTCCATGTGTTCGTAGGATTGTCAGGGAGGTTGGGTGGAGTATGGACGGTATGGTTGTCCGAATCGGTACATCGAATCGGTTTGGAAACGATGTATTGGTTGTTGTGGGGTTTGGTATTCGAAAAGTGGATAGGTGGAGGAGGTAAGGTCAAAAGAGTTATCTGGGCTATAGGTGGAGGGAGTATGGTCAAAAGATGTATCAGGGTTATATGGGTAAGACTGTTGTTGTGATTGGGTTGGTGACATGTATGGGTTATGGTAAGGTTGATGTTGGGCATTTGGTTGCTGATGTGGAGTCGAGGAAGACGCACGTTGTCTCGGGTCAATCAAATATGTCGGCTCAGACAGAAATGATTGTGATGTTGTAACCAACCTAAACCAAATCATATATTGATAACTTGGCCTAGCCCCTTCCATAATAGGGTCGGTTAAGATGTGTTGACGTCGGTTCTTCCAATGCTGACACATCTCTTTCGCAAAGTCCTTTCAATGACCAACACTCCATTGTGAATCCAGCTGTAGCTGATGCCAATGTCCCAATGACGTTGGAGCATCTGGAATATTCTGATGCATCCTAAGCTGTAGTTTCACCCGATCACTTTGGTGCATCTCCACTGTTTTGAACCTAATGATGGATGTTTTGGATGTCCACACAGCAACATCATCGACGTTGGGTTGGTGGTCGAGACCCTCGTACGACATCCAGATAAACTACAATAACAATATACGCAATGAGAAATACAAGTTTGTGTTTATAAATTAGACAAAGTAAAGGTAGATAAATTACATCATTTGGTCAAATGTGTTTGATAAGGTTGGGTACACGACTATGGAGTTCCTGGGACATCTTTGGTAATTCATCCCCGAAACAGACCACCTAAAAAAAAAGAAACAAAAATAAATTAGACACTAAGACACATCGTACAAATAATTAAGTTACAAAGAAACTTTGGTTGTAAATTCGTCTTGAAAATAAACTTGTTAGCATATGGGAATGTAAATGGATTGCGGTTGATTGGAGCAAGTGTTGGCATTCTAGACCAACCCCACGCTTGAAGGAGATAGGCACAACCATAAAAAGTACAAGAATTTTTTTTGCATTTTTACATAGTGCACTATATAGATGGGCGAGGACAGTTGATCCCCAACTATATGTGCACACTTTGTTTATGTTATGCAACAACGGTAAATACATAATATTAACAGTATTTCCAGTACTGTCTGGAAATAAAAAATGGTCAAACAATATCATAATATAACACCTAGTTTTAAGTATTTTCTCATACTCGGTGGACTCCTCATTTAAGACAATACTATTGTAGTGTTGTCTGAGGTATTTCAGATTAATAACTTTGCCCCTTGGTCGACCCTCACGTTCTGGTTGAGTTGTGTCCACACAAAGAGGGCGCCCAGTAAATCTTCACAAAGTTGGTCGTTAACACCAATTTTGTCGTTGACAGCCTTACCATTGATGTGTAGGCCAAGTAACATGTAAACATCCTGAAGAGTTACAATACACTCACCGAAAGGTAGGTGAAATGTGTGTGTCTCTGGTCTCCAGCGTTCTAACAACGCTAGAATAAACTTGGGATCCAGTGAGTACGATTTGATTTTAATCAAATCACCGAACCCACATGCTTCAAGGTATCCCTCTATTAAAGGGTTGTGTGGTATGTAGTCATGCACACGAGAACGAAATCTTGATGCATCCTGCAAAAGAATTTAAATGCCATTAATTTTAAAGAAGAATTAAACTTCGTAAACATAGACAACAAAAAGAAAAATACTTACAAACTCCGCGATGTTCTCAATTGTGCCTCTGTGAGAGTTGCCCATTGCTAGTAGAGACATTGTGGGTTAAGAATTTGTTGGGTGAAGAATTTGTAGAACGTATGAGGATGAGAAGAGTTTGCTGGGATGAGAAGAGTTTGAGAGTATGAGGATGAGAAAAGTTTGCTGGTATGAGGATGAGAAGAGTTTGCTGGGATGAGAAGAGTTTGAGAGTTGATGAACCTCTATTTATAATCCTCGAATGCTATGAGAGTAATGTGGTGTTGACGTGCATGCAGAGCAAGTGTCAAGAATGCATGCGACCTGAAAATACATGCAAAGCAAGTGTCAAGCATGTATGTGACCTGGAAATGCATGCAGAGCAAATGTTAAGCATGCATGTGACCTTGAAATGCATGCATATCAAATGTCAAGCATGCATGTGAGGCGTGCAAGTTTAGTCTTGTCTTCGAAGTGCATGTTGTGGTGTTGTCATGCATGCAGAGTGTTGTCAGGCATGCATGTGACATGGATGAAGGGAGGCGTGCAGGTTTAGTCTTGTCTTGGAAGTACATGTTGTGGTGTTGTCATGCATGCAGAGTGTTGTCATATATCTAGTCTAATTTATATACAAAAGAGAATCCTCTGAACATATAATCCTTCCGTTTTACATTATAAACAAATTTTATTTTATTTATTTATTGAACAATTAATGCATCTAATTTATATATAAATTAAATACATTAATTATTTAATAAATTGAGAAAATAAAATTTTGTTACAATATAATTTTTTTTTTCAATATGATGAACTAGAGTTACATTAGATAAAATATAACAAATCAGAAAACATTTTGAACTCGATTTAGGCTTGTCTTGGAAATGCATGCTGTGGTGTTGTCATGCATGCAGAGTGCAGTCGGTTACTGTAGCCATGTGTACACATTTATTAGTAAGAATCTCATAGGCCTGCATAGAGTCAGAGTGTAGACGTTAGACATGCAGGGAATCAGAGTGCAGACGGTATGCAATCATAGTGTAGACGGTAGACATGTAAAGTTCTCTCGGTTACTGTAGCCAGAGTGCAGATGGTAGCCAGAGTGTAGATGGTAACCAGAGTGTTGTCTTGTCATGCAACTCACTTTGTAGGCACGCGAAGTGTTGTCTTGTCATGCAGCTCACTTTGTAGGCACGCAGAGTGTTGTCTTGTCATGCAACTCACTTTGTAGGTACGCAAGATTTTTTCTTGTCATGCAGCTCACTGCTATTAATACAGTAGAGAGATCTGAATTATTATCATATCAATTAGTAAAACAATCCCTTCAAACACAATTTTACTAAAACATTAGCTATGTCTCAAACACCACAATACATGATTAATGCACATCTAAATTGTGAGGTTTTTGAATGTAACATAGCTGGTTATAATTTCAGAAATACTGATGTTACGAGATTTTTGATTGACAGAAGGTCAAATTTTTTACACTTGAATTCAAGATTAGAAAAAAACTGCAATGTGGTCCAGTTGGCCGACACGCTGAAGTTTTTTACGACAACAACAACAACGCTAAAAAACAACCATATGTGGTCTTAAGTGTATATGTTATGTTACAACAACAACAACAGTCTCAACAACTTGATTCTTCTCAAGTTTTTTACGAATCTGATGAGGAACACACTGAAGTCAATGTCATTGATGATGAAGAAGAAACAGCTGAAGTCACTGTTGACGACATGGTGAGCAACGAGGAAGAGGGGGTTCCACCCGGACATGTTTATTTCCCACCTCAACACATGACAATTCTCGACTTATGTGACGATGAACCCTCAACAGATGTTTTTTACAACCCGAACTACGCAACAGAAGGACTATTAAAAGAGGGTGACGAGTTTCGTACAAAAGAAGATTGTGTCTGAGCAATTAAACAATATCACATGGACTTATCAGCAGATCATATAGTCGATCGAACAAATACGACTCGGTATACGATCTATTGTCGTAACGAGGTGTGTCCGTTCCGATTAACAGCGTCTTCTAGGAAGAGAAGTGATTCATGGAAGATAGGGTCAATGGGTCCAACCCACACTTGTATAATCTCGAATCCGATGCAGGACCATCACAAGCTCAGTTCTCAATTGATTTGCGATGAGATTCTATCGGTCATTAGTGACAACCTGTCTTTGAAGGTGAGTACCATAATTGCACATATGGTTCAAAGGTACAATTACACTCCTTCATACCGGAAAGCATGGATAGCTAGGACTAAAGCGGTTGAAAGGGTGTTTAGAAATTGGGAGGAGTCTTACAAGGAACTTTCAAAATTCTTGGTGGCTCTTAAACAATACTCTCCAGGGACTGTTTTCATATTGGAGACAATGTCAGCGTATACACCAGACGAGACTTGCGTTGGTGGAAATGGAATTTTTCACAGACTCTTTTGGGCGTTTGAACCATGCATCAAAGGCTTTGCATATTGTAAACCTATAATTCAAGTTGATGGCACATGGGTATACAGGAAATATAAGGGCACGCTACTCATAGTTGTGGCACAGGACGGGAATAACAACATTTTTCCAATAGCCTTCGCTATAGTTGAAGGGGAGACTGTTGGGGGTTGGAGTTTTTTCTTAAAAAATCTCCGCTTTTACGTTTCTCTCCAACCTAACTTATGTTTGACCACTGATAGACATCCATCAATCGAGAGTGCATACAATAACCTTGATAACGGTTGGCAGGATCCTCCCTCGACCCATGTGTATTGCATAAGACATATTGCTCAAAATTTCATGCGAGAAATCAAAGATAAAACACTAAGGAAGAAGGTTGTGAACGTAGGATATGCACTAACAGAGCCCACATTCAAACAGTACCGTGACGAAATCAGACTAACAAACACGGATGCATTAAGATGGATTGATAATATTGATAAAGAGAAATGGACACGGACATTCGACAATGGGGTGCGATGGGGCCACATGACAACTAACCTCGTAGAATCAATGAATTTTGTTTTCAAGGAAATCCGAAACCTACCGATAACTGCCTTGGTAAAGGCAACATATTTTAGGCTATGCACACTTTTTGATAACAGATGTACGAAGTGGGGTTCAGTATTACAATCTGGTCAGCTGTACAGTAATAGTTCAACAACATTCATGAAAGACGAAGCTACCAAAGCCAACACACATGTGGTCACAATCTTTGACCGTAATAAAGGTTGGTTCAGTGTTGCTGAGTCAATTGATCAAAATGAAGGAAGGCCTAGGGGATGTTACCGGGTTAAACTGGATAGGAGTTGGTGTGACTGTGGGAAGTTTCAGGCATTTCGTATGCATTGCTCTCATGTTATAGTAGCATGTTCGAAGGCGTGCCGGGACCCAACCAACTTTCTTTCTGCAGTTCACCAAGTGATAAGTCTATGCAATGTCTACACATGTACCTTTCAGGTGGTGGCAAAGGAGGACTATTGACTTCAATACGAAGGCAAAATTGTTTGGCATAATGATTTGATGCGAAGAAAGAAAAATGGTCTCCCTAACAACACGCACATTCGAACGGAGATGGATACCGCAAACACGATGGTAAGATTATGCAGTTCGTGTCGGCAACCAGGACACAATTGTACAAAATGTCCTAACGTAGGATCAAACACAAGATCATAGTGTCTAATGTAACCGTGTCCCTTTAAATCAACAATAAATTTCATTGCATTTAAAGCATACTTAACCAATTACAATTAGCAAGCAACATAAATTAAACAAACATAACTTAATATCACAACAACATTCCGAAAATAAAACAACAAACAAACCGACATAAAACAGAACAATGCATCAAGGTGTCTACGATATCACAACCATCAACGTTATCTTCTTTGGTGTTAACATCATCACAAGGACACCAACATCATTTTCCACTTTTCTCCATTCACGAGTAACTCTGTTTCTCCCTGACTCATTGACTAACATCTCAATTTTCCTAATCTTTTCACCTGCAGTAATATCTCCTTCTAGCCAGCGGTTCAGTTCCCTATGCAAATGCTCAAACGTCTGTGTATTTCACAGTAGCACCTTCATCGGAGGCTTTGTTGCTGAAAAATAAACTAGGGCATTCCTTTTCATTAGAGGAAATGTTGGAAACGGTTCCTCCGATGATGACGACGACGAAGAACGTTGATTTAGAAATGCAGACATTCTAGACTCCACTCAAAATTACTAAGACTTTAGTCTTTCGATATAAATTATTGTGAAAAAATATATGCGTGTGCAATCGTATTTATAAAAAAATAAAATAGTACGGACGTCATATGATATGCCTTAAATACCCTTACAAAATTTATATATATTTTTCAACAAATACCAAAATTTAACAACGTAAGATTTAAAAATATCAAAATTCAAAGGTGACCTACAATTATATATTTATTATGTTTTAAATTATATATTACTTATATATTTAATATGTTTTAAAATTATATGTTAATTATATATTTATTATGTTTTAAAATTTAAACGTATTTATATTTATTATGTTTAAAAATTATATACGAATTATATATTTATTATGTTTTAAAATTTACACAAATATATATCAAATATTAAAAAACTAAAATTATATTTATTCTAAACCAATTTTTATTATTGTATAAAATTAAAACTAAAAACAAAAAGTAAAAATAAATAAATAAATAAATAACACTGATTCGTCAAATGTACTGGTGAATTTAAAAAAAAAAAAGATTGAAATTTGGACTGATTTGTCAAATGAACTGACAAATTGATGTTGGCTTAAATGATTTAGCCAAATTATTTAACGCATGCATGTTGAATGTCGGTTACATTTGTAAAATTTTTTATTCTTTATTTTATTTAGTTTTTTTTTAATATTGGTCAGTTTAAAAAAAATTGAAATTGGAAGTTAGTCAAGACTTTTGTGATAAAACTAAACTTTGAAATTTGAGACTAATTTTGTTATCATTTCCATACTAGAAAAACGACATAAAAGTTACGTTATAAAGGTTATGTTGATTTGGATTTTTTGGGTCCAACAAAGGTGACAACATTATATTTTTTCACTGATTGATAATTTTTCTCGAAAAGTAGAGTTTACGTTTTGGAATGTAAAACTGACACTTTTAAAAAGTTTAAGAAATAATATACTTTTGTGGGAAATTAATTGTAAACAAAACTAAACGTTTGAAAACTGACAATGCCTTGAAGTTTCTAGAGCAGTGAAAACTAACAAATAAAAGAATAGATCTCAACCATTCATTATCACCACTACTCTGATCTCTATTTTAAAAAAAATTAAATTTAAAATCCACCTCTAAAATAGTGACATGTGTGCATTCTTATATTTCTACTTCAAATTATTTTGTACTAAATAGCATATTATTATAAAGATACATAAAATTGCATTTAGAACACTGCAACAAAGTGACATCTTATGTATTCGCATGTTGGAAACTGAGGCAACTTATTTGATCACAGAAAATGTCCATCCAAATAAATAGGTTTCAAGAAACCTTAGAAATTTGGAGTGGATAACTAATAGATTACTCTAATTCAAAGATTTTTCCATTTCTAACTTGGGATTGTCATGAAATTTGGCTTGATGCCTTTCTCATTGCCTTTCATACTATATATAATAGTGTCGGTAATTACAACTCATAATAACTAATTACAGCTGATAATAACTAATTACAATTCATAATGACTAATTTCCTATTCTATGAATGTAAATTATTCACAATAACTGCAAAGATTATTTCCTAATTAACATCCCCCTCAAATTGATGCTGCTGGTCAAGGAGCATCAATTTGCTAACAAGAAACTGATGTCTTGGGCGTGGAACAGCCTTGGTAAGAATATCTGCAACTTGCAACTGCGTACTAACGTGAGGAAGTGATATTATTCGATCATCGTAGGCGTCACGTATTGAATGACAATCAACTTCAATATGTTTGGTGCGTTCATGAAAAACAGGATTTGCAACAATTTGGATGACACTTGTATTGTCAGCATAAAGTGAAGTTGACTTTGTTTGGGGAAATCCAAGTTCAGCCAAAAGACCACGAAGCCAAAGTATTTCTGAACACGCAGCAGACATGGCACGATACTCTGATTCAGTAGAAGATTTAGAAACTCTTGCTTGCTTCTTACTTTTCCAAGAGATCAATGAAGAACCAAGAAACATTCACCAACCAGTAACAGATCGACGAGTATCAGGACACCCTGCCCAATCAGCATCACTATAAGCGCTCAACTGAAGAGAAGTTCCAACGGAAAAGAATAATCCGCGGTGAGAGTTCCTTTTAAGTAGCGAATTATACGACGAACTGCAGCCAAGTGAAGATGGCGAGGAGAATGCATGAATTGACTTACTTGTTGAACAGCAAAAGATATGTCAGGGCGAGTAATAGTCAAGTAGTTGAGGCTACCCACAAGTTGTCGATACAATAAGGGATCAGGCAACAGATCCCCATCATCACGATGATATTTAACATTAACCTCAAGAGGAGTATCTACTGGATTAGCCGATTCAAGACCGGCCATAGAAATCAAATCTGTAGCATACTTGTGTTGATGGAGAAAGATGCCCTTGGATGTAGAATGAACCTCAAGACCAAGAAAATAATGTAGATTACCCAGATCTTTCATATGAAATGAGGCATGTAACTGTTGCTTAAGTCGCTGAATGGAAGCATGATCTGAACCAGTAATAACCATATCATCAACATACAAAAGAAGCAGAACAATACCCGCAGATGTGCTATGAATAAATAAAGATGAATCATACTGACTCTGAGTAAAGGAGAATCCAAGTATAGTGGAGCGGAATTTCTCGTACCATGCTCGAGGTGCCTGTTTCAAACCATATAAGGAGCGTTTGAGCTTACACACGCCTTTAGATGAAGAGAATAAGCCTTGAGGTGGAGTCATATAAATATCTTCTGTCAGGTCACCATGAAGAAAAGCATTCTTCACATCCATTTGATGAAGAGTCCACCCATTAGAAGCAGCTATAGACATGTGCGGACAGTTGTCATTTTGGCAACCGGTGCAAATGTCTCATCATAATCAATTCCATATTCCTACTTGTTTCCTAACGCAACCAAACGAGCCTTGTAACGGTTGAGGGACCCATCAGAATTCAGTTTCACAGAATACACCCATTTGCAACCTATAGGTTTTACATTTGGAGGACAAGTGACGATATCCCATGTGAAATTCTCTTGAAGAGCTTGGAGCTCTTTAGTCATTGCTTTTATCCATCGCACATCTTTAACAGCCTGTGAGTAACAAGTAGGAATACATATGCTAGAGAGTGTGGCAGTCAGAGAAGTATGTGAGGAATCATACCTGTCTGGTGAATATCTATCTGATGCGCGGGATATTCGACCAGAACGTCGTGGTTCAACCGGTACAGGATCAGGTGGCAGTTCAGCATCGTGAAGGGGTGTGGGAACCTGTTGTCTGTGTTTTCTGACATATACATGACCTGGTTTATAACGTTCTATAGCTTGAGACATAATAGAAAACTTAGGAAGAGTAACAATATCATTAATGGCAGGAGAACCATAGGGAAACATAAACTGATTATCAAAAAATGTCACATTTCTAGAAATGCGAAAACGATGGTTAGAGACATCATAACACACAAATCCCTTATGAGAGTTACTATATCCCATAAATGCACATTGAACGGATTGTGCTCCAAGCTTATGCCTTTCAAAAGGAGGTAAGTGAACAAAACACACACACCCAAAAGTATGTAAAGCACTATAATCAGGATGAATTTTAAATAGACGGAAGAAAGGAGAATCAAGATCAATAACTGTAGAAGGAATACGATTGATCAAGAAGACAGCCGTGGAAAGAGCCTCCACCCAAAATCGGGATGGTACAGAAGCTTGGAGAAGTAAGGTGCGTGTTACATCAAGCAAATGACGATTCTTACGTTCTGCCGTGCCATTTTGTTGAGAGGTATTGGGACAAGACCGTTGAGACAAGATGCCTTTTAGTTGAAGGTATTCCTGAAACTCATGAGACATGTACTCACCACCAGAGTCAGATCGAAAATTTTTAACACTTGCTTGAAATTGAGTTTCAACATATGTCAAATATTTCTTAAACATAGAAAACACTTCGGATTTAGAACGGAGAAAATATATCCAAGTAAAACGACTATAATCATCAATAAATGTGACAAAATATTTATAGTGAGCATGAGAAACCACAGGAGACATTCCCCATACATCACTATGAATCATCTCAAAACAAGTGGAAGCACGATTAGCACCAGACGGAAAAGGAAGTGTTTTACTTTTAGCCAATTTGCAAACAGAACATGAAACAGAGGCATCAGGAATAACATTTTTATTTCCCAACAAGCCACTTTTACATAAATGAGACAAAACAAAAGAGTTTGGATGACCTAGTTTTCTATGCCAATCCTCATAGGAATTCAAAACATTATGACAAGCAAGAGACAAATGATTAGAAATAAACTGTATTGGAAACAATCTTCCCACTTTAGGCCCCTTCGCGATCACTTTCCCCGACACCTGCTCCTGCACAAGACAACCAAACCGAGAAAAATTAACATTAAAATTATTGTCCACCAATTGACCAACAGAAAGTAAATTAGAAGCAAGTCCAGGTGAGACAAGCACATTCTGAAAATCCAAGTTTATGTCCCCAACGTTAGTGATAGACAAGGTATTACCATTAGCAATCTGAATTTTCTGATTACCATGATAAGAATGTAAATTGTGCAAGTTTTCAGATGAACCTGTCATGTGATTGGATGCACCAGAATCAATAAACCATGGACGAGAAACATGAGAAGACTTACCCTTAATACCCAAGGATGAAAGGGCAGAAAGTACCATGTGTTGAATCATTTCAGGTTGTAGAGCATTGCCATTTGATGCACCAGTGGTGGAAGAGCCAATTGTATGGCCTGTAGTGGCATGAAATGCCTTCACCGAATGATGTCCTGGTCGTGGAGGATGCGTGGGATAGTCAGAAATGATATGACCTTGTTGTTTGCACTTACAAAACTTCTTACTGCAGCTACGAGCAATATGTTCAAACTGTTTGCAAGAAAAACATTGGACATGTTGCATATCACGACCTCTATTTCTACTTTGAGCAGCATATGCAATTGCCACAGGCTCAGAACTGACAGTATCATGAGACATGGTTCCTTGAGTAAGGAGACGTTGTTCCTGTTGGTGCAAAGGTAGAATAAATGATGAAAGGTAGAAATATTCTATTAAGAATGACGGCAGAAAAACAGGATTAAAAGTTACAATGATTGTCACCCTATTTATAAGCTAAAACTAGGGTTACTAGAATAAGATAAATACTAAAATACCCTCTAACAAACTTATGGGCTTAAGAAAGTAGTATAATAAAATATGAATTATTACTAATACCATCCCTTAATTCATATTCCATCAAAACTTGTAACACCAATTCCATCCCTTAATCTGAGAAATTGATCAGTCTTGATAGCTTTCGTCAGAACATCTGCCAACTGCTTCTGAGTGCTGCAGTGTACAACTTCTAACACTCCACTCTGAACTTTATGTCTCAGAAAATGATACTTGGTCTCAATATGCTTGCTTCTCCCATGCAACACTGGGTTTCTGGCAAGATTGATTGCAGACTTGTTGTCAATCATCAACTTCAGAGGTTTGTCTACTTTAATCTTCAGATCCTGCAACAGATTCAGAATCCACACAGCTTGGCATGCAGTAACAGCACCTGCAATGTATTCAGCTTCACAGGTTGACAACGCCACAACAGGTTGCTTCTTGGAACACCAAGAAATAGGACCTCCCAGAAATTTGAACAAGTACCCAGAGGTACTTTTTCTGTCAACTCTGTCTCCACACCAATCAGAGTCTGAATAACTCAGAAGTTCTGACTCATCCTTTCTTCCAGAAGGAAATAACACTCCATACTTCAGAGTTCCTTTGATATACCTCAGAATCCTGACAGCAGCTTGGTAATGGGACCACTTAGGTTTACTCATGAACCTACTAACCATCCCAACTGAGTAGCAAATATCAGGTCTGGTATTGCACAGATACCTCAGAGAACCAACCAACTGTTTGAAGGTTGTAGCGTCCACATCCTTTCCTTCCGAGTCTGAATCCAGTTTCTGGTTTGTATCAGAAGGTGTGACAGCCATCTTACAATTCTTCAGATCAAATCTCTTCATAAGTTCTAATTCATACTTGAGCTGATGCAAAATGATACCTTTCTCAGAATATCTGAACTTCATCCCTAGAAAGTATGTCATTTTGCCTAGATCAGTCATTTCAAATTCATTCATCAGAACTTTCTTGAACTTGGCTATCTCCTGTTCAGAACTTCCAGTCAATAGTATATCATCAACATATAAACATACCAGAGTCATATTGCCTTCAGAAGTATGCTGAACATAGACACCATACTCCATCTCACATTTCTGAAAGCCTTGCTTCTTGAAAAATGAATCAATCTTCTGATTCCAAGCTCTGGGCGCTTGTTTCAATCCATATAGAGCTTTGTATAATCTGTACACCATCCCTTCCTGATTCTTTTTCACAAATCCAGGAGGTTGTGACACGTAAACTTCTTCTTCTAATGGACCGTTCAAAAATGCAGATTTTACATCTAAATGCATCAGAGGCCAATTCCTGTTAGCAGCTATTGCAATCACCATTCTGATTGTTTCATGTCTTGCTACAGGTGCAAACACTTCAGAGTAATCCAACCCAGGTTTTTGTAGAAATCCTCTGGCTACCAACCTTGCTTTATGTTTGCCAATTGAGCCATCTGGCTTTAACTTCTGCTTGAAAACCCATCTGACGCTGATGGCTTTTTTGTCTTTTGGAAGTTTTGTCAGCTTCCAAGTCTTGTTTCTCTCTATAGATCAAGTTCTTCTTTCATGGCCTTCATCCAGAGCTTCTGTTTAAGAGCCTCCTCTGTACTTATAGGTTCAGAGTCTACTAACATGGCACACTGAATAACTTCTCCTTCAGAGTCTACTTCAGTGTCTTGCAGCATGTCAAATTCTGCAAATCTTCTGGGAACGCTTCTGATTCTTTGTGGTCTCTGAACTTGTTCAGAGTCTTGGGCTTCAGATGATTGACTTTCTCCAGAGCTTTGACCAACTTCAGGATCTGGCATATTTCCAGAGTCTTGAACTTCAGAATTTTTAGCTTCAGAGGCTTGACTTCCTCCAGAGCCTTGGCCATCTTCAGAGTCTGAATTTCCACCAGAATCTGGATTACCATCAGAGTCTGGATCATCAGAGTCACCTTCATCTTCTGAGTCTTCTCCAGAGTCAGAATCACTATCAGAGTCAGAATCAACGTCAGAGTTTACTTCAACTT
Organism: Lathyrus sativus; assembly: GCA_963859935.3. Taxonomy (NCBI): domain Eukaryota; kingdom Viridiplantae; phylum Streptophyta; class Magnoliopsida; order Fabales; family Fabaceae; genus Lathyrus; species Lathyrus sativus. Next base: position 659,014,010 of record OZ012741.1, on the reverse strand, counting down.
CAGAAATTCTTAACTCTGACTTTTCTTCAGAAGTTCTAACATCAGGATCAGATTGAGACTTATCCCAATTCCAAACTTCTGATTCCTTCACAATCACATCTCTGCTGAATTCAATTCTGTTGGTTTCTGGACAATAGAGCTTGTATGCACCTGTACTGTGGTACCCTATCAGAATCATTACTTTGCTTCTATCATCCAGCTTCTGTCTTCTGGCTTCTGGAACATGTTTATAGCAAACAGAACCAAACACCTTCAGATGACTAACACTTTGCTTGTCTCCAGTCCACTTTTGCATAGGAACTATTTCCTTCAACTTCTTCGTAGGACATCTGTTGAGTACATACGTTGCAGTGGCAACAGCTTCTCCCCAGAGCTTTTGAGGAAGCTTCTTCTCCTTTAGCATGCTTCTCACCATATCAAGCAAAGTACGGTTTCTTCTTTCAGCAAGACCATTGTGTTGAGGGGTATAAGGAGCAGTAACCTCATGCTCAATTCCATTCTCCTCACAGAACTTCTGGAACTCTTTGGAGTTATACTCACCTCCACCATCAGTTCTAAGAATCTTCAACTTCTGACCACTCTGATTCTCAGCCTTCATTCTGAACTTCTTGAATTCATCAAACACCTCATGTTTGAATTTAATAAGGGATACCCATGTCATTCTTGTGAATTCATCAACAAATAACACAAAGTATTTATTCCCTCCAATTGATGCTACTGGAAATGGACCACACACATCAGAATGTACAACTCCCAAGGCATGTTTTGCTCTTGGAACAACTTCTGATGCAAATGGCAATCTTGGTTGTTTTCCTTCCATGCAAACTTTGCATGAATTTTCAGGCTTCTTAATTGCAGGAATTCCATGTACCAGCTTCTTTGAATTCAGATGTTTTAGGCTTCTGAAATTCAAATGACCAAATCTTCTATGCCACAACTCACTCTCCTTCTCAGCACATGTTGCACTAAGACATTCTGAGTCTGCAGTTCTGACATTCACCTTGAATATTCTATTCCTTCCCTGTTCTGACTCCATAATCAACTTCTGATTGCAGTCATACAACTTCAGAAGATTATCCTTCATGGTAACTGAAAAACCTTTCTCAATTAATTGTCCCACACTCATCAGATTGCTTCTGATGCCAGGTACATACCACACGTTCTGAATCAATGTTGTTTTCCCATTGTTCAGAGTCACTCTGACATTTCCCATACCTTCTGCATTAAGATATTTGTCATCAGCACATCTGATCTTTGTTCTCTTTTCAGAGTCAAAGTCAACCAACCATTTCTTGTTTCCAGTAAGATGATTTGAACAGCCAGTGTCCATATACCACCAGTCTGTCAGATCATCAGATTCAGAGGCCATCAATAGCACAGATTCGTCATCAGAACTTCTGGCTATATTTGCTTCTTCTGATTTCTTCTCCTTGTTTGACCAACAATCTCTAGCAAAGTGACCAAACTTCTTACAACAGTAACATTGGATCTTCTTCTTGTCATACTTCTCTTTTCCCTTTTGAGCATTCTTTTGTCTATCAGAGGTTGAGCTTTCTGACTTCTGACCACCATCAGATCTTCTCCTGGCTTCTGACTGCTTCTGATACCTCCTATCAGACGTTGCTTTCAGAGCCTGCTGCTCTACTTCCCTTTCAGAAGTTCTTTCAGTCAAACGCAACTCTTGCGCTTCTAAACTGCTCTGCAGCTCTTCAATTCTCATGGTACTCAGATCTTTGGAATGTTCTATTGCTACCACAATGTAATCAAATTGAGAGGTAAGGGATCTCAATACTTTCTCCATGATTGTTTCTTCAGAAAGAGTTTCTCCACATGCCTTCATCTCATTAGTGATCAGAATCACTCTGGAGATGTATTCAGAAACTTTCTCATTATTCTTCATGTTGAGATTCTCATATTGCTTTCTCAAGGACTGAAGCTTCACCTTCTTCACTGATGCGTCACCACCATAACATCTCACCAGAGTGTCCCATGCAACCTTTACTGTTGTAGAGTCTGCAATCTTCTCAAACACGTTTACATCCACACATTGATGAATGAAGAACAATGCTTTATGATCCTTCTTTCTTACTTCCTTCTGCGCGTTTTTCTGTTCATCAGTTGCATCTGCTGCTACTGGAACATAACCATCAGTGACAAGATCTAGAACATCTTGAGCACCAAATAGTACACGCATTTGGATCATCCAACGATTCCAGTTTTTACCATCAAATACTGGAAGTTTGGTGTTCATGTTGCCGTTTCCGTTCATCTTCTACTTTGCACAATACACTCAGAGTTTTCTCACACAGTGTTTCCCAACCCACAGAATTAAAAAATTCTGATCAGATTTTGTTCAAGATTCAACAAGAATCTAAGAATCAAAATCAAACACACAAGACCTCACGTTCACTCGTGTTTCCCGTGTTTCCCAATGAATCTGAACCGGAGCTCTAGATACCAATTGTTGGTGCAAAGGTAGAATAAATGATGAAAGGTAGAAATATTCTATTAAGAATGACGGCAGAAAAACAGGATTAAAAGTTACAATGATTGTCACCCTATTTATAAGCTAAAACTAGGGTTACTAGAATAAGATAAATACTAAAATACCCTCTAACAAACTTATGGGCTTAAGAAAGTAATATAATAAAATATGAATTATTACTAATAGTTCCTCCCTGAGAAGTTCACCAACACATGTATCCAAAGAAGGAACAGGATTCCTATTTAGCAAAGCACCTCTGACAACCTCAAATTCTAGACAAAGCTTCATGAGGAATTGATCTCGCCTACTTGTGTTGTATACCTCTTGAACAACCGCAAGAGAGGTCTTGGGAACATTAGCATGTATAATAGTAGAGTGTTCTGCCCAAAGATTCAAAAAACCAGAATAGTATTCTTGAATAGACAAATCACCTTGTTTGTAGTTGGCGATGTCTAACTCCAACTGAAAACGCTTTGCCGAATTGTCCTGGTTGTAAATGCGCTTCAGATAATTTCACATTTCTTGAGCAGTTGAAAAAGAACGCAAATTATTTATCATCTGAGGATCAATACTGTTTAGAATCCAAGTGATAATTTGAGCATCTTTAGTTTCCCACGCATCTAAAGCAGTTTTCTCCGTTGGTGCCTTAGAAACATCATCTAAGTGACTCCATAATCCCTTTCCTTTAACATACATCTTGAACTGAAATTCCCATGCCGAATAATTCTTGCCGGTAAAACGAACACAAAAATTATCTCTTTCTTTTTCGGAAGCCATCTAAATTATTAAACCACCAGATACAATCTCACTAATATTATTTTATTATTATTATAATAATAATTATAATAATAATAATAATAATAATTATAATATAATAACAGTAATCACAGTTACTAGAGCAGCAACAAGAAACAATACCCACGAACCAACGAACAACGGCACGATCAAATCCACGATTTGGAAGGAGCGGCAAAACAGAAGATTATGACGATCCAGAATCACGAAGCAACAACAGCCAAGAACCAAAAAAAAATTGATTGCAATATCAGCGCAACAACGAGAATCTCCAAGACGAAATCACGAACCGGCAACCAAAGATTTAGAATCTCAGACAACTGCAAGGTTTCGATTTCAAACGAAAGAATTTCGAAACGAACACGATTACGAGAGCGAACCAGTGGGGTATCGCTGATCAGCCAATATAATAATATTTTCCAGGTTTGATCGAACCTACTGATACCATGTCATGAAATTTGGCTTGATGCCTTTCTCATTGCCTTTCATACTATATATAATAGTGTCGGTAATTACAACTCATAATAACTAATTACAACGGATAATAACTAATTACAATTCATAATGACTAATTTCCTATTCTATGAATGTAAATTATTCACAATAACTGCAAAGATTATTTCCTAATTAACAGGGATATAGCTCAAATTAATTTCAATATGTCTAAACCTTTTTTAAATCTTCTACATTTATTTTAGTTTTCTAAATCTCTTCACCTATTTTAGATTATATAGTCAAATGCGATCAACAACTCGGTCGATTGAGATGTCACATTTTATCGACACAATTTTTATTGTCGGATCTTCCAATGAAGAAGAATCTCAAGAGATCCTTTTGTAAGGTTGCCTCAAAAGCTAGTGATAGTAAGTTTCTTATGCTTTTCCAATAAAGAAGAATCTCAAGGCACTCTTATTGTATGTTTTCCTCGCAAACTAGTTGTAGAAAGTTTCTTTTGCTTTTCACTTTGGAATTTGAGTAAAATTGACTACTATGTTTTGGCGGGTAAATGACAATGCAAGGAGTCCTTGCCATGCTTTCATTTCATAAGAAACTGTAGTGTTTCTGGCAAAGGTAAATTTCACATGAGATCTTTTAGGATTTGGCACAAACAAAGCAATTATTTTACAAACTCATTATGCCATTTGAGAAATTATACAGTTCAAACTAACAAATATCATCACTATCCAACTAATTGGTTAAAGATCACATGATGCTGTTTGATTTTCAAAATAGCCTTTCTATAATAAACTAAACAAAATGGCACCTGAATAAATGCAATTCATACAGTTTTTGCTTCATTAATGCCTTAGCTAATCACAAGCAAAGTAGCCCAAGACCAAACAACTACCTTTCATTCCAATTTGTTAAATATTGACACCTTCATCAAAAAATGGTCTTTCCATTGACTAACACCAGCAAAAGGCTTAAGACCACAAAATAATTGTAGAAACACAGTCAAAGTTCCATAGAACCAAAATCGGCGAAACCAATATGGAAAAATTATATTTTGCTTTGTTTGTTGCGATGCAGCAACTGGTCCATGAAGGATCTTGAACAAAGTGGGAGGGAAAACAATTGATAAGAAGTGCACCATGCACAGAATCTCCCAATATAAGAGCCACAAAGAACCACTCCCTCCCAAGGTATCTATACAAACTTTGCCACAGTAGCCACAAGCAACTCCTAATAGCAAAAGAATGAAAGTCACTGGCATTGTGTCTGATACCGATGTTGATCTCATGATTAGCAAATATGCAATTGCAAAAATCATTAAGACGCCAAATGCCATTCGGCTCATAACTTGAACTTGACACCATAAAATGTGTAACTTTGAATCCAAAGAGAACATTGATTTCGGACTCCACCACGACTTGGATTCCTAAAATAGAAAAGGGCATCACTAACATTTTCCAAATAAGGCAGTGTTGGATCAATATGCAGCTGGAATTAATGTCATACTATCAAAATGGGGCCAGGGTATCAAATGTATTATATACTTACACATGACTTTAGAAAGCACTAAAATAACAACATAATCAGCGGAAAAATATTATATACTTGCCTTATTTGAATGATTGCATGATGTAGTTGATTCAGCAATCCGTTCATAGGAATAAACATAAGCACCATATGTAAGTGAGGAGGACATGACAAGAAGACCAGCAATAAGACAGTCTATGCAGTTTTGAATCAGTTCACCATGTCTCAAATCTTCTAATTGATTCTTAAACTTTTCAACTCTAAAAGACGCCTTTGACACTCCCATGGTCAACTTTGATCTCTCTAGATGATTCAAATCAGAGTTGAGAGCCAACTGCGTCTCTTTTAGTTTCAGTTTTTTCATTGTAAGGGCAAGTTCTAACGCCTTGAGGTCATTTGATCGACTTTCTTCCATAACAGATTTCTCATAAGCACTAACCATAGAGTTATTATTAATTCCAGATCCATAAGAGATTGTAGGCAAACAAACCAATTGGTTTGATTGCCTGTGCAAAGTAATACCATGACGACTGATTGAATCCATTTGAAAGTTCTCCTCGACCTCTTTGCAATTATTTGTTTGATCTACGATTTCTTCACTCAACACTCCCTCCGTTTTATCATCACCAATAACAGAATCGCTTGAGCAATCACCTTTGTCACGAGTCAATTTACAAGTCGAAAATTCCATTTTCATAGTATTCAAACTATTTCCTTCATCACCCATAGATGATTCATAAATCGATCCGAGAGTACTCAACGTACAAGCAAAAGATTGTCCAAAGTTCCTAACCAGATCATCTAGCTTGTCTCCAAAAACCTGCAACCAAATAGGCAGTCAAAAAAACAAGTGAATAGCCAATTGAATTTCGCTACAGCCTACACGTTCACATGAACTTCTAGATAGAGAAAAATTCAGTAAAACTGCAATCAAGAGATGATTCAGCAATTGAAGTCTTGCTTACACTGGCAAGAGATTCTTTGATAGCTGAAGTGCAAATCTACATTGAAAATGAACATATCCTCAATAAGTGAATAAATCAGAATAAGATTTCAATATTTCATTATTCAAATTAGTACATATGAAACATATACACAGACACGGACATGTCGACACCGGTAATAGTTTGAAAAAATAAATAAAGTGAATGGAATCACAAAGATCAGTATCAGTATCGTGTCAAGTAATGCGTCAGCCACACAGACACACCTCTTTTTTTAGAGGTGCCGGCGATACAGAGAAATAAAAGTAGCATACCAATGTTATATGAGTTGGAGAAACCCTATCGGTATCAAATGCTGCATTTCTTCTATACAGAACCTTAACAATAATCACATATAAAATTTAGCAATGTCGTCAACAGCAATGCAATTTAAAAAGGAAAATTGAAAAAAGAGAAGAAAAAAAATGGAACCTCAGCCATAACAGCGGCAAATGACATTCCGAGAGGGAATCCGATGGAAGCTAAATCGGTCCTTTTACGGCGAATGGAGACTCTAACGACTCTGCGTTTGCATGCCAACCGCTTGAAATTGGGTGATGTATGAGACGACGTCGTTTCCTGTGGGGATACCATGGGCTTGTTATTGCGTCGTTTTGTGAGACAGGTGGTGGAAGGATCAGTGTAGAGAGGAAGGGAATCGTTGGAATTGCAGTGGGAAGAAGACGAAGTGGAAGGGACGTCCATTGAAAAACTCCCGCGAATGGTTTTTTCGTTCTCTCTTTTTCATACATATTAGGGAGTAAATGAACTCATGTTAGAGTTTGAAAAAAAAAAAAACAATTATGGAATTGATAATTTTTTAATTAATTGTTTTAACACAATTTAATATAATTATGTTCATTTTTAACCAAATTTGTTTGAATAATTTAAAACTAACGGAATGAAATATAATACTACACCACTCCATTCCATTTATTTATTTTTTAAATCAAACATGGAACATAATACTATACCACTCTATTCTATTTCATTTATCTCTTTTCATCAATCTGAATCAATCCTAAAAAGGAGGGGAGGTAAAGAGATGTATTTTAATTAACTATATATTTGATTTAACGGAGATAAAAGAAAAGATTTTAATAAAAAGAAGGAAAAATGAAGTATTTTAATTAGACGTATGTTTTGTTCAAAAGAGAGACTGAGAAGGATATAGAAAAGTTTTAATTAAAAATATATTTGGTTTAAAAGGGGATAAGATGAGTTTTAAAAATGTTTTATTTTTTTACTCTTAAAATTTTATAACATTCTTGCTAAATAAAATAAAAACAAAATGATATTCATCAAAAAAAGAATTTTGTTAATTCATAAACATAGGTAATCAAACACAAAATATTTAATATTTCAAATACTCTAAAATATAAGTAAATAAAATATTAATAAATGTCATAGAATCATTATATGATCCATCTTACTTAAAAAATTTTATCACCTTGATGATTCATCTAATTCTGTAAAATATTTATGAAAGTAAATTCTAAATAATATATATAACTCATATACTACAATTATATATCAATACATAATACAACACAACAATTTATAAACAAATTAAGTTATTACAAATAAAATAATAAATAAAAGTGAATAAAATAAAATAAAAGAAAGTTAAATCATAATAATAAAAATAATAGAGTTGTCGTAAAAAAAATGTAGAAATTATAATAAGGTAAAAAGTTAACATATAATATTTATTATGGACAAATTACCATTATAATAAAAATGAGGGTTGATCTGATATGATCAGAATAGATCGTCTTGACCTTCAACGTAGGGCGACAACAATGGTTGTAGGAGAAGAGAGGTGTACCTGCAAGACACTCCGATGCTAAAGTAAGAATCATAAAGGGAGAAAGAGCAAGTACAAAGCATTTAGGTTTGTGTTAGAATGAATTGGATACCTAATTCTCTTAAATGAGAGAGTATTTATAAGAAACCCCAGCGCGGGGCCAAGGTCCTCATTGTGGGCCAGGATATCTGGTCCACCAATGAGAGACTGCTAGGTTTGTGAGGAGCAAGAAAGATTCTAGCGCGTGATCTTCGACCGGGTCCAACTGTCCCCGTGAACTTCGGAGGGACAGTTGGTCGCGTGAACTGTGGAGCGCGTGAAGGGAAGGTCCCCAACGACTATAATGCTCTAACAATTATATTCTCCCCAACAACTATATTATGCCCAATGGTCATTTTGTGTCCAACGGTAGATTGTGCTAATCTCCTTGTTGGGCCTTGTCTGAAGCTGGACTTGATTGGGCCTTGCCCAACTATGGGCCACTTGCCAGTCCAATCCAGAATAGGAGCCCCCAAGTTGTTGTTCTTAGGTGAGGAGCAATGACTTTTAGTTATCTTCGCTGGTCGACCGATGGGCAGGAGTTGCGTCGCGGGGATGCCTTTGAGATCGTTGTTTTTGGACGAAAATCCTAGGGGGCATACCCTTCGAATGTCTATGACTAGTGTTATCGACGATTGATTATTAGTAACTTCAAAGGTTATTTGGGATGCAGGGACATGCTCGTGGAAGGGACATTTTACGTCGACCAGCCTTGCGCTTAAGGCAAGGAAATGTCTTGTCGATGAGGTTGTACTCGAATAATATCATGCGTGTCTTGTCGAGGAGGATGTGCTCGAATGGAGTTAGAGGGAACTTGTTGTAATATTTTGATGGTTGGGCTAGACCCATGTTATGTAATATTTTGACAATTTCCGGCCTGGTGGTCAGATTTATATAATATTTATGTTTGACATTGTATGCCTTGCTTGTGCGTTTTATCTTTGTAGATGTATATGCTTTCTATCAGTCCGAAGTATTAAGTTTCACAAATTATATTCACTAGGAATTTGCTCGACTTGTTATAACACTCGTCTGTTTAGGGAACTTATCGAGGAGGAGAAAGTAGTTTCCGCCAGTTGCGGGACTAGGATCTCGGTTGAGGTTCTGATCCCATAGGGCTTGGACTATTCTCATCGCAAGCTGGGTGTCCTGCCACGCTGGTATGACAACGGCGGAGCTCGATTGAGGTATCCCTGTTGGGCACAGAGTCTGCTCGTTCCATGAGCAGAAACTTGCCTTCGTTGTAAATTTGAGGATTGTGCTTACACCAGGGCACACTCCCTTGGTTGGGCAATCTCACTGTTGTGGGGTGAGTTCGTCGACAGTTAGTCCTAATTGATTGATGGTACTAACTGTAATATTGTTTGAGCTTTTCAGCATTTCATGATCGAGCAAATGGTTCTCCATTTAGATGTTCGAAGTAGTATGTCCCGGTGCCCGTTTTTGATTTTACCCGGTAAGGGCCTTCCCAATTTGCGGCCAGCTTGCCCTCGCGTGAATCTTTTTGATTTATGCGTAGGACCAGGCTGCCCACTTGGAATTCGCGCTTTATGACTCTGACGTCGTGGCGCAGTGTTATTTTTTGTCTTAGTGAAGCTTCACGGAGAGCTGCCCCTGATCGGATTTCTTCGACTAGATTGAGTTCTTCTCTTAATGCTTCGTCATTCAGTTCCTCGTCGAGAGAAGCCTCTGTTTGTCCAGAGGGTTCTCTAATTTCCACCGGGATTACTGTCTCGGTTCCATATGCTAGTCGGAAGAGAGTCTCCCTGGTGGTTGAGTATGAAGTTGTTTTATAGGCCCAGAGCATGCTATGTAGCTCCTCGACCCATCTCTTTTTGGCCTCGCCTAATCTTCGTTTTAGACCTTGAAGGATTACCATGTTTGCGGCCTCTGCTTGCCCGTTAGTATGAGGATGTTCGACAGATGTGAAGTGTTGCTTAGTGCCTAGTTTGGCGACAAATTCTTGAAACTTCCTGTCCGTGAACTAGGTCTCGTTGTCGGTCACAAGGGCCAAGGGCACATCGAATCGTGTGAGGACGTTTCTTTTGTAAAAATGGAGTATGTTGAATGTTGTGATCTTGGCGAGGGCTTCGGCCTCAATCCATTTTGTGAAGTAATCGACAACCACAGTAAAAAAATTATTCTGATAGGACCCCATCGTGAAGGGGCCGAGGATGCCCATCCCCCTCCAAGCGAAGGGCCACGGGGAGGACAAAGTCTTTAGTTCGTTGGGGGGTGCTAAGTGCATGTCCCCGTGGCGTTGACATCTGTCACATTTTTTGACATGCTCCTTTGCACCATGCTGCATAGTCGATCAATAGTACCCTGCTCGCAAAGCTTTTCGTGCCAAGGATCTTCCTCTTAAGTGTTGTGCATTAATTCCGTCATGAATTTCTTGGAGAAAATCAGGGACCTTGTCCTCCTCAACACATTTTAGGAGGGGGATGGAGAATCCTCGTCGGTAGAGCTTGTCTTCCACTAGGACGTAGGAACATGCCCTTTGTTTAGTTGCGCTGGCTTTTTTGTTGTCTTCGGGAAGCACCCATATTGTGAGGTAGTTGTATACGGAGGTCATCCAGCAGTTGTTGTTGCCAATAGCGTTTACGTCGAGCAACCCTGTTAGTTTTTCGATACTTGGGCGAGGAAGTATCTCTTGTATGACAAACTTATTACCATCTTTTCTCTTAGTGCTGGCCAATTTGACAAGACATCTGCCCAAGTGTTTCGTTCACGGGGGACATGCTGGACTTCCCATACGTCGAACTTAGCTATCTTCTCTTTTACTAACATCAGGTATTTGATGAGGTGCTTGCAGGAGCTGTCAGCAAGGTATACTCAGCAAAGCGACCAACAGGTTCTTTATGTTCATGGGGACGGTCATCTCGTCATTTTTCTTTGTTGCGCAGGAGAGCTTCTACCTCATCCTTTTTTGGCGCCTTGGAATTCTCTTGGTTCCTTGAATCCCAGGCTTTGTAAGCAACTTCTTTTTCTTCATATTGGATGTAAGCTTGGGCCTTGTGGAGGAGTTCGGCCAGAGAATGAGGTGTTTTTATCCCTACTGCTTTGCGGAAATCACTATTTGGCCTTAACCCCTTTTCGAGGAGGTACTTCTTCATGTGGTCGGTCGTGTGGATCTCGACTGCTTCCTTGTTAAACCTCTTGATGTAGGCACGAATGGGCTCATCCTTGCCCTGAATTATGCCTTTGAGCATGGCTTCCGACTTGGGATGACGCCTGGAGGCAGTGAAATGTCGGGCAAACTGATTTTTTAGGTTCCTCCATGATGTGATCGAGCCCCAGGGAAGATTTTTGTACTAGGGTATAGCTCCCTTTCTAAGGGTGATGGGGAACAATTTGTACTTGATTGCTCCGCCTATGTTGTTATAATAAAGCATGGCTTCAATGCTCTCTATATGGTTTCCAGGATCCGTAGTGCCATCGTAGAGAGCCAGAGGAGGAGGCTTCTCCAGCTCATGAGGGATACGGGTGTCCACGATTTCCTCGGATAGAGGCCCATGCACATCATCTTCCTCACTAGTGCTCGACGATCTGTATGGGGGATAGCTACGACGATGGCTTCTGCTATGTTGAGGAGAATGTTTACGCCGACTTGGACGTTTACGAGGTTTCTCTGACTCTGGTCTTGGGAAATGAAGAATGTATTATCCTTCGGGGAGAGGTACAATGTTGTTTCTTTGTGATTTCTTGCCCTGGTTTCTCCAATTTTGATCGTTCCTTGATTGGAGAAATGCTTCAAGACTCGTTCCGTCGATGTTTCTGATGGGGAGAACGAGAACAGGGAGAAGGATTGTGAGGTCTCTGTGGGGGAGGTCGTTCTTGAAGGGCGTTTTCCAGCATGTGGATCTTCTCGCCCTATTGGAAAGTCATATAGTTGGATTTATTGAGGGCAGCGATGAGAGCCGCAGTGCTGGGATTAGCGTCTTGAGGAACGAGGATGAGCTCGTAGATGTGATCAGAATTTTGGATGCGGGGTTTCACGTTGTCAGAGGATGGATATGCAATTTTTCCATCCCTGTGATCGGTATCGTAGACTATAACTTCAGAATTGAGGTTATTGCTGTTATCCAAGGTAACGACGATGACAGACTCTTGAGGGACATCATCGTTACGGTGAGAGGCCATGACGATCGAGGAAGGTTTAGAAAGAAAAACTTTGGTCTTTGGATTGAAAAAATTGGGGATCTTGGTTCAAGAAAGACGGGGGAGCAGAGTTTCCCATAGACGGCGCTACTGATCTGGTATGATTATAATGGATTATCGTGGCCTTCAATGTAGGACAACAACAATGGTTGTAGAAGAGGAGGGGTGTACCTGCAAGGCACTCCGATGTTAAAGTAAGAATCAGAAGGGGAGAGAGAGCAAGTACAAAGCGTTTAGGTTTTTATTAGAATGAATTGGATACCTGACCATCTCAAATGAGAGGGTATTTATAAGAAACCCCCAGCGCAGGGCCAAACTCCTTATTATTAACCAGGATATCTGGTCCTCCAATGAGAGTCTGCCAGGTTTGCGAGGAGCAAGGAAGATTCTAGTGCGTGATCTTTGACCTGGTCCAACTGTCCCCGTGAACTTCGGAGGGACAGTTGGTCGCGTGAACTGTGGAGCGCGTGAGGGGGAGGTCCCCAACGACTATAATGCTCTAACGACTATATTCTTTTCAACGACTATATTGTGCCCAACGGCTAGATTGTGCTAATCTCTTTGTTGGGCCTTGTCTGAAGCTGAACTAGATTGGGCCTTGCCCAACTCTGGGCCACCTGCCAGTCCAGTCCATAACAAGGGTAATTATTGTAGGATTAATCCTTTAAAATGACTTATGTAAATTAAAGATTGACTTAAATAAAAGATACCTTAATGCGCTGATTGTTTAGGTTGATGGATAATTAAGTCAATGGGGTTTTTATTTTGAATTTCAAAATAAAATTTAAATCCCTCTTCTCTCTTAATGGCTATTTGGACATGATAGTTGAGATAAGATATGACTGTTGGAATAAGATGTCTATAAATAGACACCATTAAGAAATCAACAACAATGATTCTCATTCTTTCTGGTTATCCCATAAACAAAGAAATGAAAATATCTTAATCATCAAGATATAGAAAAGAAGAAGAAAGAGAGTAGAAAACCATTCAAATCAAAGATTAAGAACTTAATAATTGAAAACAAGATCGAGAACCGAAAAAGAATCAGTGCCAAAGATTCGGATACGTTTTTACTGTTTTTTTAGAAATTGAAATAATGTGAAAATCATAATACCAAGATTAAAAAACATGAAACTTTTCTAACAGTTAGGATCAAAACTTTGATTATTGATATTATGATTTTCTAATAATATTTAAACAATACGAAAGCATTTTGAATTATTTGATATGAATGTCACGCGAATAAAATATATACGTAGCATACTAGATTTACTTGAACGTTAAAAAAAAAATTTAGTTACACTGTGTTGGTATATACAGTGTTGTAATGGAAATTTTATATATCAACAACTTTTATGTACGGGATGAATGCATCACGTATATAATTTTAATTGTATGTGTTTAATTAATTGTATATGTTTAATAACTTTGAATATATAATTCTATGGTTTCAGTTATAATTTTGAAGCGAAACATTGTCTGCACTCTGCACCGATGTTTATGTGAATATACATAGATGACAAATTTTATCGGTCAAATCCATTATAAAAAGTTGCTATATCAAATACAGAATAGTAATATATTTCTATTCCCTTAATCACTAATGATACTGGTTTAATAATATAGTGGTTAAAGTGATTACGTAATTTAAAATTTCTAATGATAAAGGCCAATTATTTTCATTTTTAGTGAGTGATTTTTCATTCAATACAAAGTTATAAAATTAACCATTATTTTTATTTCTAAGTGGGGATACACTATTGCCCGGAATTTTTTTTTAATGCGATGACATTGGTATGAAATTTTCAAGTGTCTTAACGGTATAGCATGAATTGACCAAATTTGAAAATGTTAAATGTAATTCATAATGTGTCGAAGTCAAAATAGTAAGGAAGCAGTCGAAGTCTAAGTCAAGTGTCGAAACTTTCAGTGTGTCAAAACAGTTTGTTTTGACACAAATTTGTTTTGATGAGATTTGATATGATTTAGATTAGATTTGATTTTGAATATTTTGGGCCTTTTACGTGTTGGGCTTTTATAAACCTAAAACTAAAAATAGGTGTCTTGCTTTGTAATGAAATAGAACAAATTTCACAGTTGCAGAATTTAACAAGTGAAAATTCAATAGTAATCAAAAATCCCACAGTTTGTGGGTAACACAATTTTATCCAAATATTTCTTCTCTCATTCTTCTCTTTCTGTTTGTTTGTTTGTTTGTTATTCTTCTTCTCTTTTAATGTTCTTGATAATTCTTTAATTGTTATCACCATTACTATCATATTTTGGGTTTGTTCATCAATCTTGAGATCAAGATTGAAGGGAATTCTTCATAGGGTGTGAGGTGAATTTCCAACATCTGGTATCTAGAGCTCCGGTTGAGAGATTCAAGGAAGGAAGATAGTTATGACGATGAACTATCCGAACGACAACTTTCCGACGACCCTGCCAATTCTCAAGAAAGACAATTATGAGAATTGGTGCAAGCAGATTAAGGTGATTTTTTGTTATCAAGATCTTTGGGATCTTGTGAAGGGCGGAGTAACATCGCTTCGGGAGAACGCAACGGAGGCGGAAAAGACTGCGCACAAAGAATTGAAGAAGAAGGATTATAAAGCATTCTTTATAATTCATCAGCGTGTTGATCCTGATAATTTTGAAAAGGTTAGTGATGTTGATTCAGCAAAAGAAGCATGAGAGATTCTTGAAAAGTCGTTTGGAGGCGCAGAGAAGGTGAAAGAGGTGAGGTTACAAACTCACAAGAGAACCTATGAGTTGCTTCAGATGGAAGACAATGAAAGCATTACAGATTTCTTCACTAGAGTTACAAAGTTGGTGAATCAAATCAAAGTATGTGGAGAAGCACTGACGACGAAAGCAGTTGTTTTAAAGATTTTGAGATCGTTGGCTCTAAAATTCGACCACGTGGTAGTTGCCATAGAAGAGTCGAAAGATCTGTCAGTGTTGATGAAGGAAGAGCTTCAAGGGACTCTTGAGTATCATGAACAGAGGATGGCTGAGAGAGCTGTAGGAAAGTCGAAACATATGGCTTTGCAGGCGCAGTCAGAAAAGGAAAGAAAAGACAAAGGTAGTTGGAATGGCAACAAAGGAGGAAACTAGTCGAATAAGAAGAAACCTTGGAACCAAGGAAACCAAAGGGTAGCGAGGGGTTCGATAGGCGAAGCCCCAGCGAGTATGTAGCGAACACAACCAGTAGCTCAGGATCAGGCTTCGCTAGCACATTCGCTAGGCGAGCCTGTAGCGAATGTTCGCTAGGGCCTCGCTAAGCGAGTAGGCCAGCGAACGTGACAGTAACTTGTTTTATTTTGCTGCTCCCATCTAATGTTGACGATTCCGATATATATATTTATAACGTATAGTTGTGCGCTGTTATATGATATGATGTGGATAGCCGTATGGCGTGAATCCTAGATTATGGAATCGATTGTGAAATGTGGCCTTTTGGCATATATATGTGCATTGTTTAAATTGATTAAAAAATGCATGGTGATTGTGATGGAGTTTGTAGCCGTTTGGCATGATATTGTGAATGTATGATGATAGTGTGTGATAATATGAGAAGAATGCATGAAAACATTATGCATATGTATGCATTTCAAGAAGTGTATGGAGTCATTTTCCATGTGAAGCATCATGATATATATTCTTATGCTGATTGATTCCGCGTAGAATCTGCTGAACGATTGTGTACCCGTGTGGGGTGTGAGCAATCGGATTGTGTGCCCGTGTGGGGTGTGAGCAATCCATAAACATTGTGTGCCCATGTGGGGTGTGAGCAATGGGTGAACATCGTGTGCCCATGTGGGGTGTGAGCGATGGTTCTAATAAGTTCCTGAGTGAACTTGAGATGATTGAGTCGGTACCGCATGTGCATCTGCATAGAGTCATGAGTCAGTCTCTATGAGTTGTATTTATCATCATTATAATTGTGATTGATGAATAAACATAATTGTAAATGTTTATGTGAAAATGATGTGAATTGTAGAAGTATGATTGATGAATATGCTTAGTTGTATGGATATATACATTGTAATGTATATGAATGGATGGTGAATATATGCATGATGAATATGCTTGGAAAATGATATATATGTTGCGATATATATATGATTGAATTGTGACGAATGTGGTGAGAATGTAGAATATGTGTATTCTATGCTTGTGTGTGTGTGTATATATATATATATATATATATATATATATATATATATATATATATATATATATATATATATATATATATATATATATATATATATATATATATATATATATATATATATATATATATATATATATATATATATATATATATATATATATATATATATATATATATATATATATATATAATTATATGCATTGATTATTATGATAATATTTTTCACCCTTCTGCTGTTTTATGATGCTCTATGAGGCATTGCAGAGTAGAATTGCTGGAGGTCTTTTTGTGAAGCGTGGCTTCATTCTTTTTGGTCGGTTGACTTTGATATGTAGCACCGGGTAGCTAGGATTGTATAGAATTCTTTTGTGATACGTTGTATATGTATCTGCTGATGAGATGTTTATGAAAACATGTTGAATGATGATGTGAATCAAACTGGTTGATATATATATATATATATATATATATATATATATATATATATATATATATATATATATATATATATATATATATATATATATATATATATATATATATATATATATATATATATATATATATATATATATATATATATATATATATATATATATATATATATATATATATATGATTATATGTTTGAAGTGATTCAATGTTTATATTTTTCCGCTTTTATTCTAAATATTGAGATGTGGGTGTAAGGACTAAGTTTCTCTGTTTTGAAAGTTACCCCACTGTTGCATATCTTGATTGAGCAGGTGTTGTATGTTTTAATTTCATGGATAATGTGACATACCTCATTTATACCATGTTTTAAATATACTATGATAAATGAATTTTTATATGTGCCTAAATGATTTATTTGATTATTTGGGATATAGAAAGGGGGTGTTACAATTTGAATCGTCTAAACTACGAGCAAAGCGACTGTAATCCTGATAAATTCAATTCGGCTGATAACACTGGCAGGATGCGGGAAAAAATGATATGCAGACAAAAACGAAATAAAATCTAAACAAAGCTAGAAAAAGAGTAGGCAAATTTAGGGTATGACAAATATGTTAGGGAAAAAATCGGAGTGCAACATATCTAATAAAAACGGATTCAATAAAATACTTAATAAGTGTTAACATTGTAAGCAAAGGTGAAAAAATGATAATAGATAGATACCAGATATGCATTTTCATATGAGTTCATACAGGTTCCAGAGATATATCTCCGGATTAAATGCACATTTTCCAGACTTAAAACAAGATTAATGAAAGCAATGAAGCTTGAAATAAATTATCTTTACTTGGAATTTTAGCCCATTTTACTCCTTTTGATGTGATGAAACACAAGAATGAATATTTAGAGTGAAAATGTGGATCGAGACGGAAGGGTTTTTGGTAAGAGTTTGGAGTAGAAAACAAGTATGGTTGTGTGGTCATGCAGATGAATATTTTATCAACTTATTCCATTTTCGGAGATGCATCTCTGGAAATATCTAACCTATAAAGGTGACCGAAATTTCAAAATTTCATCCCAAATCTTCGTAAATGCATCTCCGAAAAATTCAATGGACTGATTAACTATCAATATATTTGTTGACAATACACGGAGATGCATCTCCGAAATAATTTTTTGTATTAATCTAAAATAATAATCGTTTGGTACATTATAAAAATGGTCTATGATGCGCACGGAGATATATCTCTAAAATTTAAAAGACACTTTTAATTTTTTATAGGATATTTTTCTATTTCATAGGATGGAATAAAAATTTCTCTTTATTTATATTAGTAGGAGAAACTACTAATATCATGGCTTTCAATTTGGGCTACTGGTGCAAATACTTATTCCAAAATCTCTGTCTTTTTATGTAGAAACCATTTTATCATAAGTCTTGCTTTGTGTTTAATCACTCCCCCCTAAACCATTTTATCATAAGTCTTGCTTGTTTAATCACTCTCCCTAAATCGTTTTATCATAAGTCTTGCTTTGTGTTTAATCACTCTCCTTTTAGATTAAGCTTCAGATTATTTACCCATTTCACTTCCTTGTGGTAGGTAAACTAGCTCCCATATTGTGTTTCTTTTAGATGTTTCCAACTTTTCATTCATCACCCAAACCCATTTAAAAACTTACATAGAAACTTCTGTACTCACAAGTTCATATTCTATAAGTAATGCAAAATTAATTAACCAAGTCACCATATTCTATTATTTCAATATCTTGAATCATTTCACACAAAAATTAATACTAAAAATCCAAAACATATACATATATATTAAATTTGAAGTAATTAAATCCATCTCTAATCAATCTAGCCAATCACCAAACAAGTCACTAGAACAAAATATTATTTATAACATAAAATATAACAATATATAATAATGGGAAAGGAATCAAAATAAACTTGTTACATTACTATCTATCTACCATTCAACCCTATAACGTAGGTTTGGTGGCATAATTCTATTACCACTTGCAATTGCATTATTTTCTGTTTCTTCACCACCACCACCACTTTGACCAATCACTCTATAATCCACAATCTCTTGAAACCTCTTTGAACCATTATCATTAACAACTTGAGAATAAAATCCACCATTTGAAGAACCATGATCATGATTATAATAATCATCTTGTTTAGTAGTAGCCATAGATGATGACAAAGAATTACTCTTTTCTCCTTCAGTTTCTCTATAGTTATTAAGATAAACTTTCAAAGGACCAACGTAGTTTTCAAAACCAAGTGTTGTCATAGCCCAAAGAAGATCGTCACCGTTAATCGTTTTTCTCTTCTCTCGTTGACACTTATCAGAAGCTTCACCGGTTATGAAACTTATGAACTCAGAGACACATTCTTGAACGGTTTCTTTTGCTTCTTTTGAGATTTTAGCGTTTGCGGGTAATGCTCTCTTCATTATGCGGCTCACGTTAGCGATTGGGAGGAACCTGTCTTGTTCTTTTGAGGATGAACTGTCGGAGATGTTTCCGGATGTTGGACTTCCTACCGGACTTGTTTGGCTTGATCTTTTGTTACCTGCCATGTTGAATTAAGTGCTTTTTTTATGTATGTGATTATGTGTGGAATGAGGTTATATAGAAAATGGAAAACAAGAAAAGTGATTTTCTTGATGAATGAGATTGTGTGGAATAATATTGGAAGGAAAGGTGATGGGTAATAAGATCACAAGGGTTCGTCTTTATATATCAAATGATAGGACTTGCTTGGTCATAAATAAATTAAATAAATATGATAATTTTTTTAAGTAATTAAGTACTTTTGTTTAATGGATGTGTCTGTTTAATCCCAACTTATAAAAATAAATCTTTATTTTTCAAATAAAAAAATAATTTATAATTAAAAAATGTTGTATATTTTATTAAAATTTATTAAAAATAATATATTTATTTTTTGATCAAATTTATATTAGACATCAGACAAAATATATGTAAGAAAAATTGCAATATATATATATATATATATATATATATATATATATATATATATATATATATATATATATATATATATATATATATATATATATATATATATATATATATATATATATATATATATATATATATATATATATATATATATATATATATATATATATATATATATATATATATATATATATATATAAACTCAATCCTGAACAAACAACAGTTTAAAATTTTATTTAAGAAAAAAAGTTATTTTTTATTGTGATTTTTTCAATATGAAAGGTTAGTCTTTATAATTGTGTTTAGAAAATTTTCAATTTTCTTTAAAAAAATATATATGAAGAGTTTTGTCGTTTGTTTATTTAGGTTATTTTTAGTATGATGAGAAAAGAGATGGTGTTTATTTATTAGTAGGAAATAAGTAAGAGTAATTTTTGTATTTTGTGTATAGAGTTTGTTTTTTTAGTATAATGATAGAAGAGGGGATGTTCATTTATTGGTAGAATATAAATAAGAGTATTTTGTCTTTTGTCTTTATTTCTTATGAAACAATAATGCTAATATTTGTCTATTAAATTTTTTATAAAATTGTCATAATTAATTTACTATTTACTATTAAAACGTTTCTTAGATGTATGATGAAATATTTTGATTTAAAATCTAGCCTCAATTAGTCCTGATTGATACTTGTATATGTTAATATTCACTCGATTTATTGTGTTAGAGGAAAAAAACTTATTTTGACTGAATTTAAATTAAAATTTTTTCAATTAAAAAACATAAAGAGAGATTGAATAATGAAAAATCCTAAAACCACTCCAATTCGGTGGATTATATAAAAAAACATTTAATATTTATCTTAATCAAAATCAATGTGACATTTGAAAACACGTTTTAGTTTCAAGGTGAGATATAATTAGAGAAATGGGTCGCTGCAGTTTGAAAACTACACTATGAAAGATCCCATCAGTGTTCAAATCAAAAATATTGAAGGTTAAAATAGAAGAAACAAGAAAGTTGAAAGTATAAGTTGGAACTTATTCATTGCATTACTGGACTAAATTCAAAGTGGTGTATCTCTATGTTTTGGCATCTTATTATGTAGTTGCTGAAAATTATTGAAAACGGTTTCTAGAATAAGTCATTTCATGTTGGTTTCTAATTAGTTTGGAATTCTTAATTACATCCCATAACGTGAATTGTTTTTGTACAATAAGGCACAAAGGGATATATTCTTTTCTTTCACTTTGTGAAATTGCTTTTCTGTGTTACTTTGTCTCAATGAGATTCTTCTGTCACATACATAATTGCTGGACAGTACCATCTCTAGGCATCTCAATCCTCACTCTCCATCTCATCACCAAACAATACAATTATATTATACCACCTAATCTTCACTTAAATTATGAAATTGGAATATTATATATATATATATATATATATATATATATATATATATATATATATATATATATATATATATATATATATATATATATATATATATATATATATATATATATATATATATATATATATATTTAAAGCTAACTATGACAAATTATAGATGTTCAGTATGCAATTACATCGATTTTAAGATAAAAATTTATCTGATTTAAAAATGAAAATATAGATTGGTTGATTCGGTTTTTAAATAACAATTTAAAAAAATTATTTATTTCAAATTAATTTTTAAATATTTAAATTATATATTATTTAATTATTATAAAGGCACAAATATTATAGAATTAAATTTATCAATTATGTTGAAGTATATAAAATGATAAAAAAATCAAATTAAATTAGTAAATTATATTAATAATAAATAAAAAAAATTAATATAATATATTATATTAATAAAAAATTAAAAAAATATTAAAGTATTTATATGATTTAGTTTAGTTTTGAAATTGAATATAAATTGAAAATTAACAAATGATTACAGGTTCTTAAACCAGACTCTGATACCATGTTAAAAAATTATATTAGGCCTAATCATTCTTTCAAAATCGGTTTGTAAGATGAAAATTCTCTCAACTTATAAATACATGTTCATGTTATATATTGTCGGATGTAAGAGATTCAAATCGATTACTCCTCTAAATTTGAATACCCTTCTTTAGTGTAAGCTCAACTTATATGTACTAATTAATTGAGTTAAATACATATAAATTGTTGGTCTGAAATTAAATCTTTAACGCAACATTTATTTATATTTATGTATTAATGTAAATAAATTGATTTATTATTTTTTGGACAAATTAAATTTAAAAAATATTTAAATTTACACAGAAAATTTTAATACTAATACGTTTGAAGTAGGTAATTGAAAAAACTTTAAAAAAATTATTTTATTTAAATTATTGTATTTGAATAGAGTGAAAAAAATATTTATTGTTAATTTTAAGCCATTTTAGTAAATTTTAAAAAGTTTAAGTCTAATTTTAAATTTGAAAACAAGAGCTAGGTTTCAATTCTTGAAAAATAAATGTTAATTTTATAGTTTATCCTTAACAAAACAATTTCTATTTTCAAATTCAAATTTTAATTTAAAAACAAAATATTAATATTAAAACTGTATTTAAGAATATCAAAATAAAATGTTAAGAGATTAGTCTCTAAATTAGTCTCTATAGCATTCACCAGAAACCATCTGATTTATAATAATTAAAAAATTACAATTAAGATTAGTTTAAATAATAAATATTATAAAAACTAAAATAAATAAATTAAAATAATTATTATCCAATAAAATATGCATAACAAAGTAAAAAAAAAAAATCTCTTTCCTTTAGTATAGATTACATGTGACACCTTAGCTTTTGCATTTCCATGTATGGAAGGAATCTGTCTATAATTAGGTTGGTTCTTTGATGAGTTCCAACCTGTCAAGTTTCACTTTCACTACAAAGATATATATTCTGTGAAAATTAATTAAAAATATCATAAGAAAGAAGCTATGCTTATATCAAACAGGCTTGTGACACATGGAAACTTTTCAAGCTATGAATAATATATATGTACTAAAATATACATTGAACCGGCTCTTATATTCAAAATTCAATCATTGAAAATAGTTAAATGCATTCACTATCACAATAATATTTAGTACTATTATAGTTTGAAAATATTTGGTTGGTATATTAATTAAATGTATAAAACATGACACACACAAAAAGAGCAAATTTGTCAATATATGAATTATGAGAGCCTCAAAAGAAAATGATTGTTGGTCAAAGGAAACTTTTAGGTTTCAAATATTCATCTACAAAGGTTGAGTTTCTTACATATTTAAAAATAAATACTAGTATAAATTATTATAAATTAAAAGAATTATAAAACTAATAATTATTTATAAATATTATATTAAAAAATTAATTTAATATATCTCATTCTTTAGAATCTCTTCTAGCTGTTCACCAATTATACTTTTGCTGCAAATATATACATTTTATTTTGTTGATTTTATTTTTGGTAAACTTGCATGGTGGCTAGCTGTACTTCATTTTTGATCCCTTCCTTACTTCCATTAAGAACAAGTAAAGTAAGTGCTATGAATCTTACAGCTAATATTCACTCATTTAATTGTAACACACTTACACTACATGTACTATAAAGTTAAAATGATAAATCCAAAAAATCTTAAGTTCTTAACCTATTTTCAGATGCAAAATTAAATTATTAATTATTGCCAATAATTGGTCAAGTGTGTAGATTATAATAATAAGCATATACGTTTTATTCTGTTGTTTAAAGTCTAAGAAATATGTGTTTGTGTTTGTTGATATGTAGCTAAATATATGAAGTGAGATTGCATCATGATTGGTGATCACATAATATATTGTTCTTTTTTAGATTCAATAATGGTATTCTACTTTGTGCTTATGCTGGTAGATGGAGTATTATTGACAACTACATCAAACAATTTGAAGATATTATAGTCTATGATGTGTTTTGGTTTATTTTATATTATGCAATTTGCAAATCTCTGCTCGTTATTTGCCGGCTTTTAGAGACAGCTAGAAAGTCAAATAATATCTCAATAAAATAACAGAAATATGGAAGCAGAATTCAAGTTTTAAATTCTAATGATTTTCAAAATGTTAAAAGGTTTTGAATATTCTTAATGTTACTGTTATCAGTTAGTTAAAATAGTCTTATATTACTTGTAAAATGAGATTAGACATTATTTATATATAATATTTATACACTTTAATCTAACAAAATATTTTTTTAAAGAATAAAATTGTGAAGGTTTTCGCACACAAAACAAACAATATTTTATAGTTGCGGTGACACGGATTTGAGTTTGACTCAAATATTTACCATTTAAGTTAGCTTAGACTTGAGTTTGATTGAAACATTTATCATTTGAGTTGACTTTTAAGAGAAAAATCAACACACATTTGATCTTGAAAAACAAATATACAGATGGAGAATGATGTGCTTGTGGCGATTTCAATGTGGTTACTAGTTCGAAGGAAAGGGGTTTCAGGTTCTCTCAGAAGTGGGGAAAGGAAGGAGTTTAAAGCTTTTTCTAAGAAAATGAACCTTATTGATGTTCCTTGTGTTGAAAACTTGTTTACTTGGTTTAGCGGTGATGGAAGATCGATGAACAGACTGGATATATTCCTTCTTTCTGAACCTTTAGTTGAGCTTTGGGGAGTGATGGGTCAAGTTACTAGTAAGAGAGACATTTTAGACCATTTCTCAATTTGTCTCAAGGTGGATAAAGTTGATTGGGATCCCAAACCGTTTAAAGTCAACAATTGCTTGTTTGAAAACAAAGAGTTTAAGGATTTTGTTAAGAAGGAATGAGAGAGCTTCAACATAGTAGGAAGGAGTTATTACGTCTTAAAAGAAAAAATGAAACGCCTTAAAGAGAGTTTGAAGTAGTGGAACAAGGAAATCTTTTGGTGGATAGATTTGAAGCTCAACAAAGAAGTGGAAGAAGTTAACAAGTTTGAAGTAGTGGAACAAGGAAATCTTTTGGTGGATAGATTTGAAGCTCAACGAAGAAGTGGAAGAAGTTAACAATTTGGACATTTTGCTGGGGGATTGTCAGGATGATCAGGTTGAAGGTTTCATTTTCAAGAAAGGTGAGGGTAATAAGGCGTTGTGGAACAATTTACACCTCAACGATAATTTATTAAGGCAAAAGTCTAGAATTAAGTGGTCAAGGGAAGGTGATCTAATTAGCATATTTTATCATAGTATTTTGAAGGGTAGAAGCAGGAAGAAGTTTAAAGGTTCTTTGTCGTCAAATAGTGGGGTTGTAGAGTCGGTGGGGGAAGTGAAGGAAAAAGTTAGAAGATTTTTTTAAGAGAAGTTTCTTGAGGCAGGTACTTGCATGCCTGAGTTGGATGGTTTAGATTTTAAGTTTCTTTCTCATGCGGAGTCGGACAGTTTGGGGGATCCTTTCTCAGAAATCGAAATTAGAGAGGTTGCTTAGAGTTGCGATGGTTCTAAGAGTCCTGGTTCTGACGGTTACAACTTTGTTTTTATAAAAAAAAAACTATTGGGATATTCTTAAGGGTGATATTATCAAATTTGTGAATGAGTTTCATGGTCAGGCCAAACTGTCTAAAGTTATTACCTCGAGTTTCTTGACTCTCATTCCTAAGAGAGTTAATCGTCTAGTTTTAAATGATTATAGACTTATATGCTTAGTGGGGAGTTTATACAAAATTTTAATAATGCTTTTAGCTTCTAGACTCAAAAGGGTGTTGGGGTCTTTAATCTTTAAATATCAAACTGCTTTTGTCTCGGGTAGGCTACTGTTTGATGGAGTGGTAGCTGCCAACAAGATTATCGATATAGCTATTAGAAGCAATAATGAGTGTATGCTTTTCAAAGTCAATTTTAAAAAGGCATATTGTTCCGGTGTGGGCCTCACCTCGGCAGGCCCAATACCAAATACGGCCCAACAGGCGAACTGAGCAGGCCTGGCACACGCCCCTTCGGACGAGCAGGACCGTCCGCCGGGCACAAGCCATCACGCCGCATCCCCTTCGTCGTCCGTCACACCAGACGAGCGAGACTACCCGGGCTCCCTCCGCGGGAGAATAACGTGCTCGGCGCACGTTCTCCACGTGCTCCCCTCCGCGGGGACACGTCATCGGCCAACCGCCCACCTCCGAAAAGAGCAGGTCAAACCCACTTTCCGGAGACCTAGGAGCGGTTGAACTAGGGCGAAGACCACGTCCTGGTCTTCACTACGCCACGTAAGCCCTAGCAGTCATTAGGGTTGGGCCTGGTCGTCTGGCCCACCTCGAATGACCGTTGGCCCAGCGCTGGGGTCTCTCTATAAATACCCTCTTCTTCAAGAGGGTCAGGTAACTCTTCTTGCCCCCCTTTTCTGTACTATTGCTTCCTCTCTGTCCAACTTCTTACTTGGGCGTCGGAGTGCTTTGCAGGTACACCCCCTCCTCGTTCTTACCTCGGCAAACAGATAACCGTCCGGCGAAGCGTGGCCAGTCCGTGATCCCTCCTGATCAGGTCAGATCAGTGGCGCCGTCTGTGGGAACGGAAACTTCCCCGTTACTCCGAGCAGAAAAACCAAAAGTTTCACCAAACCTCCACGGTTATGGCCAGCCCACGCCGCGACGACACTCCGCTCGATCTCGCGCTCAACACTGCCACCAACGGGAAGCAGGTAGGAACGGCGCGCCTGAATGAAGCCGACGAACGAGACGGGCAAACCGCCTCGCCATCGTCCGAGGAAAGGCCCCTGCATGCCGACCATCGCCCCCCGAGCCCGCCGGCATTCCACCCTGTTCCCATCCCGGCGGGAGCGGACCCCACGGTAGCCGCCCTCTTTGCAGCCATCAACCAGACGAACCAGCTGCTGTCCCAACAGAACGCTAGAATTGGAGCGTTGGAACGCGGCGGCTCCCCGAGGTACCCCCAGCGGGAAGACCAGAACGGAGGTTCGAGGAGCCCCTCACCTCGACCCAGGAACCGCCGACCGCGGTTGGAGAGACGCCGCCCCCAAGCGACACGGGAACGCACCAGATCCCCGGCAAGACACGGTCGCGGGAGGAACCAGAACGCCGCGGCGACCCCAACCGAGGAAACCCGAGGCGGGAGCACAGGCCGGAGATCGAGGGCCCGAAACCCGGGACACACCGCGGTCGGCTCATCCCCCCTGAGATCCCCGGCGCACAGCGACGAGGATGACTACCGCACCCCACTATCCCGGGAGATCATGGCGGCCCCTATACCCCAAGGAATGGAGAAGCCACCGACGCTGTCAACGTACGACGGCACCTCCGACCCGGACGATCATCTGGAAGACATCGAGGCCATGCTCGACTACCGCAATGTCCGGGGAGCCATCAAATGCAGACTCTTCCCGACGACTCTGAGAAAAGGCGCTATGACCTGGTACAAAAGCCTGGAGCCCGAATCCGTTACATCATGGAGGGTCTTGAAGGACCTATTCTCCAAACACTTCACGGCGTCCCGGCGTCACCCGAAGACGGAAGCAGTCCTCGGGGCGATCATCCAAGGCCCCGACGAACCCCTCCGGAAATACATCGAAAGATTTACTCGGGAAGCCGTACAGGTGACGACTTCCGACGAAATGAAACGCTACTTAATGGAGCAAGGCCTGCGCCATGACTCCAAATTCTACGAGGCCGTGGGCATACACCGGCCCACGTCCCTCCAAGACTTCCTCGACAGGGCCGCCCACTACATCCGGTTCGAGGAAACGCAAGCGGCCAACTCCGCCCGCGACACCCGAGACAGAGAAGCCCCCCGCGGGCACCGAGACGACGGAGCTTCGAGCCACCGGCGAGGAGGGGACCGCCGTCGGGATGACCGCCACCGCGAACCCCGCGAACAGCGCGAGCCGCGCGGCCCGGCAGGAAGGTTCACCGAGTACACCGCCTTGGTCGCTTCCCGCGAACGCATACTGGCCGAATGCGCTAAAACCGAGTTCGTGCAGGGAGGTGTCCGTTTTCCACGACCAACGCCGCCCAAACCCAACGTGGACAAGTCAAAGTACTGCCGGTTCCACAGGACCCACGGGCATGTAACGGAAGACTGCATCCATCTCAAAGATGCAATCGAAATCCTAATCAAAGATGGGCACTTAAAGCGATACACCCGGGGAGGTGAACCACCCAGATCGGAGGCCCCGGAGGCAAAGAAAATCGAGGAGCTCCCCTGCCCAGAAGACGGTGAGAGACTCCAGGTCGCGCTGTGCGTCAGCCGCCCCGAGGACTGGTTCGCAAGCAGAGGACTCGGCATCCCCGAAGCACCCAGCTTAATCGGCGAGCCAATCCGACCAACCAGCCGATGGGAATACTTCCCCAGAGCCATGGTCATCTCTGATGGCGCTACGAGGAGTCTGTCCATAGGATCTGTGAAAAGGAAATTCGACGAACTCATCGCGGGCAACTCCAGCAAGATGAGCACGCTCGACAGATTCCGAGGCCGCTCCAACCCGATCACGTTCTACCTCGAGGAACTACCCGGGGGATCCCCCAATTCCAACATACCCTTGCTCATACGCGCACGTATGGCAAACTTCGACGTCAGGCGCCTCCTCGTCGACGGAGGGAGCTCGGTTGACATAATGTACTCACATTTGTTCACGACTCTCCAGCTCAACGAGTCCAACCTCTCCCCCTACGTAGGCTCCGACCTCCAGGGGTTCAACGGGACGACGACAAGACCTTGGGGATACGTGGAACTGAAAGTCACCTTTGGGGAAGAGGAAACGGCCAGAGACATCAGCATCCGCTTCTTAGTCATCGAATGCCCGTCCCTGTACAACTGCATCCTGGGCAGGACAACGATAGCAGAACTCACCGCGGTACCCTCCACCGCCCACCTGAAGATGAAATATTACACGAGAAGGGGAGCCGTGGTCACCCTCAACGGCGACATCGAAGCTGCCCGAAGGTGTTTTGAAGCCGCGCTGAAAGGCTTCGACTCCATCGCTCCACCGACCAAAAAGAAAGCACCGAGCGCTACGCCAAAGGACAAGCCAACAGAGCTGGTCGGATCAGTTGAGCTCGACAGTCGCTTCACCGACGAGCTCGACAATAAAAAGACCGACGCGGCCAACGAGCATCCAGCGCGCCCCATCCCGGATGGCGATTTCGAGCTCATTCCCCTCGGGGACGACACGACCAGAACCGTAAGGGTAGGCGCAGGACTCCCCGACCTCGCGAAACGACAACTCCAAGCCTGCCTCCGCGAGAATGCCGACCTCTTCGCCTGGAGCGCCGCGGAAATGCCGGGACTCGACCCTGAGGTCGCCTGCCACCAGCTGTCCATCAACCCGACCGCAAAAGCCGTGGTGCAACGCCGTCGCCGCCAGTCTCCAGAAAAATCGGCAGCGGCCGAACAAGCTGTAAAAGACCTCTTAGAGGCAAATTTTATTTCGGAAGCCCGGTATTCCACCTGGCTGTCCAACGTTGTACTTGTTAAAAAGAATAATGGAAAATGGCGCATGTGTGTTGACTACACTGACCTCAACCGGGCATGTCCTAAGGACGCCTACCCCCTCCCCAACATCGACAAGCTCGTCGACAACTCGGCGGGCTTCAAACTCTTGTCCTTCATGGACGCATACTCGGGATACAATCAGATCCCGATGGCCGAACACGACAAACAGGCCACGGCCTTCATGACAGCATCGGGCAATTATTATTACAACGTAATGCCTTTCGGCCTCAAAAACGCCGGGGCCACGTACCAACGGATGATGAACCGCGTCTTCCACGAGGAGATCGGGGACATGCTCGAAGTCTATATGGACGACATGATCGTCAAATCCGGCGCGGAAGACGACCATGCGGCGCATCTCCAGAAGGTCTTCAAGACCGCGAGATCATGTCGCATGCGCTTTAACCCGGAGAAATGCACTTTCGGCGTCTGCGCCGGTAAATTCCTCGGCTACTACCTGACCGAACGGGGGATCGAAGCCAACCCGGACAAGTGCCACGCCTTCTCCAATATAACCACGCCGACCACGAAGCGTGCCATCCAGTCCCTCAACGGCGTACTAGCCTCCCTCTCACGATTCATCGCGAGATCGGCCCAACACGCCCTCCCGTTCTTCAAACTGCTCAGGAAGGAGACCAAGTTCGAATGGACGGACGAATGTGAGAGAGCCCTTCGCCACCTCAAACGCGTCCTCTCCGAACCGCCAGTACTGACGCGCCCCGCGACGGGCGAAACCCTGTACTTATATCTGGCCGTCTCTAACGAAGCCGTCAGCGCCGTCCTCGTGAGCGAAGCCGGGGAAGGACAAAAGCCCATTTATTTTACTAGTAAAGCCCTCCACGGCCCGGAGGCCCGATACCAGCTGATCGAGAAAGTCGCCCTGGCCCTCGTTACAGCGGCACGCCGACTCCGGCATTATTTTCTAGCACACACCATCGTGCTCCGCACCGACCAACCCCTCCGCCAGCTACTCGGCCGCCCAGACATGGCTGGGCGCATGCTGAAATGGTCGCTAGAGCTCTCCGAGTTCGACATCACATACGAGAGCCGGCACGCCATCAAGGCTCAAGCGTTGGCTGACTTCGTAGCCGAGATGACCACGCCCCCCGACCCGACCACCAGGAACCCCCTCTGGACCATCTTCGTGGACGGCTCCTCCAACTCTACGGGGGGCGGCGCCGGCATCGTCCTCGACAACGACGAGGGTACGGTCATCGAAGTCTCCCTCACGCTAGCTTTCCCAACGACCAACAACCAAGCCGAATACGAAGCATTTCTCGCCGGCCTTCGCCTAGCATCCGACCTGGGAGCCAGGGACATCCGAATCTACACGGATTCCCAGCTGGTCGCTTCGCAAGTCCGAGGTGAATACCAAGCAAAAAACGACACCCTCGCCGGATACCTCGCGCTCATCAGTGACAAACTAAGAGGGTTCGACTCAGCAGAAATTCAACACGTTCCTCGGGAGCAGAACACCCGCGCCGACATCCTCTCCAAACTAGCAAGCACCAAGAAACGAGGCGGTCACAAATCGGTCATTCAAGAAATCTTGTCCCAACCAAGTACCAGCCCGACCACCACACCCCTCGACATCAACGCCATTGGAGACGCGGACTGCTGGATGACCCCCCTCCACACCTATCTCAGCACCGGCCGTCTGCCGACCAGCTCTAGCGAGGCCAACGCAACGAAACGACGGGCCTGCTCGTACGTCCTCCTCGAGGGACGACTGTACCGCCGAGGCTTCGCAATCCCACTCCTCAAATGCATAGACAAATCCCAGAGTACGGCCGTTCTAGAAGAAATCCACGAAGGTATCAACGCGCAGCACCTCGGGGGCAGATCCCTAGCGCGCAAGGCCCTACGCGCGGGCTACTACTGGCCGTCAATGCAGTCCGACGCGAAAGAACACGTCAAACGGTGCGATAAGTGTCAACGACACGGAGACATGCACCTGGCCCCGCCAACCGACCTCACGTCCCTCTCATCTCCGTGGCCATTCGCCTGGTGGGGGCTGGATATCCTCGGACCCTTCCCCCTCGGTTCATACCAGAACAAGTACCTCATCGTGGGAGTCGACTACTTCACCAAGTGGGTCGAGGCTGAAGCTCTGGCCAAAATCACCGCCCACAACATTCTCCGATTCTACAAACGCAACATCCTCGCCAGGTTCGGGGTACCACTCGCCATCGTCACCGACAACGGTACACAATTTACAGACAAAAACTTCCGCGACTTCGTCACCAACCTCGGGACCAAACATCACTTCGCCTCGGTCGAACACCCTCAGACGAACGGCCAGGCGGAGTCGGCAAACAGAGTTATACTCAGAGGACTCAGACGACGCCTCGGAGACGCCAAACGAGCATGGGTCGAAGAACTCCACAGCGTCCTCTGGGCATACCGTACTACTCCTCACTCAACTACAGGGGAGACCCCATTTCGCCTCACGTACGGAACCGAGGCCGTAATACCGGTCGAAATCCGCGAACCGTCCCGACGAACGGAAGCTCCCCTAGACACCGACGACAACGACGGCTCCCTCCGAGAAGAGCTCGACCTCGTCGAAGAAATCCGCGCAGGAGCAGCCCTCCGGGAAGCCCGGCTGAAGCAACAAGTAGCACTTCGCCATAACCACAAAGTCATAAAACGCGATTTTCAAACTGGAGACTTAGTTCTACGCAGAAATCAAAAGGACTCCCACGAGGGCAAACTGGCGGCGAACTGGGAAGGCCCATACCGAGTCCGGGACAAAACGGAACACGGGGCCTATTACCTCGAAAACCTGCACGGTGAACAATTAGCTCGACCATGGAACGCCGCGAAGCTTAAGCGGTACTACAGTTAGCACATTGCCCGCGACGACCAATCGTCCCGGCCACTGGGGGGGGCGACATGGTACCACCGCACACCCCCGCGTCCACCAACGACCAAAGAAAGCAAAGAAAGCAAGCCCTGCCTCTCGTGTGCGCGGGCAGAAGGCCTTGCTCGGCAGGGAATACCTCGACCGAGGCTCCTCGTCGCCGTACCAAAACAGGCAGGACACCCAGCTCGCGATGGGCCGTCCACGCCCCGGGGAAAACTACCCCCGAAAAGGCCCGGCTACATCCCCGGCCAAACCGGCCAGTCCCCTACACTACCGGTAACAAATTGTCGAGCTAAACACACCGAGCGAACACTTAGAAAATCTACAAGAAATGTCATACACATCAAAGGCATTCGAACAAATACGAAAAACAAGCATAAAACAACATGCAAACAACGAGCGCACACTTAGAAAATCCATGATAAATATATTTAACAAAAGCGGGCACCAGCCCAGTAGTCAATAGTACAAAAACGAGCACGCAGGCCCAAAGCAAAAGATAAACACCGGCACGCAGGCCACAAAACAACGAGCACGCAGGCCCGGCAACCTACACTTCCTCATCAGCTCGGTCAGCAGCCACGGTTTCCTCGTCGGGGATAACGAAATAAGGATCGATCACCCTTCCATCAACGATCTCGTGGTACGGCCCTATCCCGTCCACGACCAGCTCGACACCAGGGTTGGCGACCTGAATCTGCTCGACCGCATTCTTGAACCCGACCTCAACGGCTTCCAGACAATCGCTCTCCAACACCCGGATACGGGCGATCAAGTCAGCACGGGTGATTAAACGCCGATCCCCCTCAGTCTCGTCCTCGGCCGGACGAACAGCGCTGTCCAGAACCTCAGTACGAACCTTCAGCGCCTGCACCTCGGCCGTCGCCGTCCCCAGCTTCTCTTCCAGCGAACTCACCTTCCCCTCAGCACCCTCTGCTCGTTTCCGCTCCTCGGCAACGTCCTTCTGGCTCTTCTCCAACTCCTCAGTGAGCTTGGCCAACCGCGACTGCGTAAAGGTGAGATCCCCTTGCAGTTTGGACAACTCAGCAGCAGAGCAGCCCTCCTCGTTCAGCACGAGAGCCGTCGTAAACGTCCGCATCATCGCGGCCAAGTCCTCAGCCAGGACACGCCGACGGGCCTCCCGATCAGCCTGGCGAACAGCCTTCACCTCCCCGGCGGAAACGGTGGGGGAACGGGCACCATGAAAATACCCCGGGTGCTGGTGGCAGGGAGGGACGACATAACCTTCCTCGACGGCGCCGACCGTCAGATCCACCACCCGAGGCTCCTCGGACCTCTGCCTCTTCGACACTCCTTGGGACACAGGGGATTGGCTCTCTTGAGGCGACGAGGACGAAGTTTGGCCCCCCTGCGTCGCGACCTCCTGACTGACCAGCTGACTCACCCTCGTCCTCGGGACCCCGGCACTCCTGGCAGCACGCAACTGCTTCACCCGCTCGTCGACAGTAGACATGTTCGCTGCAAAAACAAAGAAATAGGTTAGCGACGATCAAAAACCCCGACAACGAGGGAAAACGAAACATCCCTACCTAGATAATCTAGAGCGGCCGCCCCGGTCGCACAGCCGAGCAAAGTCTTAGTATTTATCAAACGCTTTTTAGTGCGTACGTTCCCCTGGGCATCGAGGATGTACCGACCGTCGGGCGTCACCAGCTTCGACGGGGGAAGTGACCGCACAAAGGCAATTATTTTCAGATAAGCGGCCATGTCCTTCTCCTCGAGGGTTCCCGCCCGGACGATATACCTATCCGTCCCTCGACTGAAATGCTCCGAGGTCCACAGCAGATGTATCTTGGGAAGCCACGCTCGGAACCACTGGCCATCTACCGTGCGCTCGCCCTCGTCAAAGAGAGTGTCCGAGCCGTGCTGCGTGATCGGCTTGACGAGGTAGAACCGACCCTTGAAGTCTTTGACAGAATCACTGTACGCTTTAAAAATTTTGGTCGATTGTTTGAAAGAGACCCATCCGTGACGACCTCGCACCGTCTGCCGCTGCAAATGAAAGATGCGAAAGAACAACGGCACCGTCGGCTCCACCGAGAGGTAGAAACACACCACCTCGAAAGCCCGGATGAAAGCCAGAGCGTTCGGGTGCAGCTGAGACGGGGC
Source organism: Lathyrus sativus (assembly GCA_963859935.3). Taxonomy (NCBI): domain Eukaryota; kingdom Viridiplantae; phylum Streptophyta; class Magnoliopsida; order Fabales; family Fabaceae; genus Lathyrus; species Lathyrus sativus. The sequence goes on along the minus strand of OZ012741.1, from coordinate 658,979,690 downwards.
AAGACGCAGCCAGTCAAAAATCCCCAGATGGAAGGCAGAGAACGGCAACCGGAGCCGAGCTTCTTTAAAATAAAATTCATACATCGGGAACATCTTCCGCCCATAGCGCGAACAGATCCGATGGTGCGCTTTCGGGCGATACACCTGCCAGTGTTGCGTTTCTCCTAGCGGCGTGTCCTCGACCGTGGCATACACGTCGGACGGGTCGACCACAAAACAAGAGGGGATGGTAAGTGGCTCCTCGGCCGCCCACTCCTCGGGCAAGGAGACGCGCCCGTCGTCATACTCCGGGACCTCGGGTTCATCATCTTCAACCATTATCCCCGGCACCAGAGCCGACATCTACACCTGAAAGCAGAGGACCTCGGTGAATTCGATAGCCAGGATCAAATCCACCCTTCCACCGCAAGTCAAGTGAAAGGGCGACAAAGGCCGAGGGGCGGCGAGCAGACATTCGCTCCCCGCCTACCCTCCTCGGGGATCGAAGAACGACCCCTCAGCCCTTCGGGGCGGCCTTCGGAGAAGATACTTCTCCCCGGGGCAGTCATCAGAAAAAGCCCCCGTCCTCGGGGCATTCATCGGAGAAAAGCCCCCGTCCTCGGGGCATTCATCAGAAAAAGCCCCCGTCCTCGGGGCATTCATCGGAGAAAAGCTCCTGTCCCCGGGGCATTCATCGGAACTAGCCTACCGTCCCCGGGACATTCATCGGAAAACTCGCCAGACGCGGCGGAACTCGCATCCCTCCTCGGGGCGCTCATCGCGCCCCGACCACACGTCCCAGTTAGACGACGAAAATAAAAGAGAGGGAGAAGAGGAACTTACTTGTAACGGCGGCGGACGGAAGAAAAAGCGAATGGCACGGCGTTGATCGGCGGCGAACGGCGGACGGGCAGAGACGATGAAAGATCAACAGGGAGAAAAGTAGCAGAATGAGCGGGGACCGTCATATTTATAACCCGGCGCGAGGCTCGAAGCGACCCTAGGCTCATTAATGACATAGGTTAGCCGCCCCTACGACCGCTCAACGCAAGACACGTGGAAGCAGCCTGACAGTCGCGTCTCTCCATCTGCCTCCTCCCCGTTCTACCGACGACCGGAGCCCTTCGCACGAGTCCCCCGCTCCAGACATGACGACCTTAAGTCCTCGCTCTTCCCCAGAGCTTCGACTTGGGGGGCTCCTGTTCCGGTGTGGGCCTCACCTCGGCAGGCCCAATACCAAATACGGCCCAACAGGCGAACTGAGCAGGCCTGGCACACGCCCCTTCGGACGAGCAGGACCGTCCGCCGGGCACAAGCCATCACGCCGCATCCCCTTCGTCGTCCGTCACACCAGACGAGCGAGACTACCCGGGCTCCCTCCGCGGGAGAATAACGTGCTCGGCGCACGTTCTCCACGTGCTCCCCTCCGCGGGGACACGTCATCGGCCAACCGCCCACCTCCGAAAAGAGCAGGTCAAACCCACTTTCCGGAGACCTAGGAGCGGTTGAACTAGGGCGAAGACCACGTCCTGGTCTTCACTACGCCACGTAAGCCCTAGCAGTCATTAGGGTTGGGCCTGGTCGTCTGGCCCACCTCGAATGACCGTTGGCCCAGCGCTGGGGTCTCTCTATAAATACCCTCTTCTTCAAGAGGGTCAGGTAACTCTTCTTGCCCCCCTTTTCTGTACTATTGCTTCCTCTCTGTCCAACTTCTTACTTGGGCGTCGGAGTGCTTTGCAGGTACACCCCCTCCTCGTTCTTACCTCGGCAAACAGATAACCGTCCGGCGAAGCGTGGCCAGTCCGTGATCCCTCCTGATCAGGTCAGATCACATATGATTGTGTGAGTTGGAACTTCCTGAGGTTCATGATGAAAAAGATGGGGTTTGGATCCTTGTGGTTAAAATGGATGGAAGCTTGTATTTTTAACAACCATATTTTAGTTTTGGTGAATGGTGTAACACCCCAAATTTTAATTGGAATATTTTAATTAATTGATTTAATTGAGAATATTCAATTTCGGTGTTTTTCGGTGGCTTTGTGAATTATTGAGGAATTATGCTTTTTGGAGTATTTATTTTAGAATAATAGTATGTAATATGGATTTATTAATATTATTATGAATTAAAATAAATATAAGAGGAATAAGGGTAATTTGGACATTTGGAGGAGTTAGTAAGGGTAATGAGGGAAAAGCCCAATTTGTGAGGCCCAAGACTCGGTTTGGCAAAATTGAGTTCTGAAGGGAAATTAGAATTCACTTGTGTTAACGTGAAATTTTGGTGACTAGAGCTCTGAGGAAAGGTTGGAGGCAGAAGATCCCAAAGTTAATCGTGAAAGCTACGAATCAACTAAGGTATGGGGAGTATCGCTTTTCATGATTTTCTATGTATGCCTTTCAATGTGTTTATGGTTGGTTTGGGGGTTTTAAGGAGAATTATGGGAAAAAGGAATTTTGGCCTTCGTGGCCAAAATCTATCATTGAGATTTTGACAGATTAGAAGGTTATGCGAACAAATGATCTATGGCCTTCGTGGCCTAGATCTATCATGGAGGTGGTAACCGTAAGGATTCTAAGGGTAGAGGTGGGAAATAATGATCTTTGGCCTTCGTGGCCTAAACTTGTAAGTGCAAATCTAACCGTGAATTAATTGAGAAATTAGGGAAATTGATTATAAGACTCTGAGATTATGGTTTGGGATATGTATCACTGAATATTTGAATATTTGATATGAGGATTAGAGAACCTTAGGCCTTCGTGGCCAAAACTATGGGGTGACATGCGTCCGACCTTGAAGGGATAGAGATATGAGATATGAGAAATTATGATGCCTTTAGGGTAAATGTAGGAAAATGGTGGCTTAGGTGATGAATATGTCCAGGAATTGGTCTAACAAACCGTAGATTTTGTGCCTTTATCGTCGTAGGACCTTAGGGATGATTTAAGGATATTTTGGAGGCATTGGGTAAGTGAATTGTATGAGTATTTCGGCGAAAATCAGTTCTGGTGCGTAGCAGATTTTGCTGTCATCGCGTTGTTCTCCTAGTGAACCATGTTTGACCAGACTCGCCTAGCGAAGGACTCACCCCAGACTCGCCTAGCGAGCATGCCAGCAAACGTAGCAGAGTTTCACGAATGTTGATCGTGTGCAGCGATGCCTTGATGTTTGATTCTGAGATTTCTGAGATGAGTTAACATGAGTATGACAGTGAGGAATTATGTGATTGATAGGAGATAGTGTGAGGATTACCGCGAGTATAATTTGATGAATTAATATGTGATAATATAAGATAATATTATGAATTAATATGAGATAATATGGGATAATATTATGAATTAACGTGGGATAATATGGGATAATATTATGAATTAATATGAGATAACACGGGGTAGTATTATGAATTAATATGTGATAATATGATGAGCAAATATGAGGATGACTATGAGCTAATATGTGATTTGTACATGATTATATGACGTTTTCCATGATGTGTGATGATGGTTATTATGATGAATTATATGACGATATCCATGATGTGTGATGATGATTATTATGATGAATTATATGATGACATGATGTGTGAGATTAATTATTATGATGAATTATATGATGACATGATGTGTGAGATTCATTATTATGATGAATTATATGACGAAAATGATGTGTGATGATGAGTATTATGATGTGCTGTGATGACATGATGAATGATGATGATTATTATGATGAGTTGTTATGACATGATGTATGATGGTGAATATGATGAATGATGGCGCATCTATGATGTTATTATGAGGAGGATTTATGACGTGTGCATCATGCATTCATGTGCATCCGGACTTCGGTTCAGGACCTCGATTACTTTGGCTTCAATCCCACTGTGCGGATGTGAAGTATTTTGATGTGCTCCGATTCTCAAGTAGAATCGATCCTATTGATGGGGATCTATGGAGGGTTGATGGCCCAATGTCCATCGCGCTGTGATGATTGGTACCACATGCATTTAGTCTATGTTTCATTTGCATTTATGAGCCTTTATGTATAAATTATGACGTTGTGGCCTTTGAGGCCTATTGAAGGATATGAATGTGTTGAATATGAATATGACGCCGTTTATGCATTAATTGTTATACATTGATTATTATGAATTGTTTTACTCACCCTGCCTATTTGAATGTTACCTCCACGTGGGTAACGTGCAGATGACCAGGTTTAGCCGTGGACACCGTTGAGGACTTTTGAAGTTTCGAGTTGTTAGCCTTTGGCTAACTTAGAGGGTCTTGCTCTGATAGTGTAACATTGGGTTGGGGTTTATGTTTTACTTGAGTTATTTTGATTATCTTTCCGTATAAGGAAAACTTTGGATATGCCTTTTGAGTTCCGCTGCTTTGTGCAAATTGATGTATTTTGAGAAAACCCGTGTGTTACGGAGCATTGACTTATTTTGAGACATTGAGAAATGTGCGCCCTTTTTGTGGCTTTTTATGAAAGTTAATACTTTACACTGAAATCTGTGTTATTTTCCCTTGATAATTTTGGGGTAGAAAAAGGGTGTTACATTAGTGGTATCAGAGCAGGTCGGTCCGTCCGACCAAGTTGTCTAATGTTTTTTGTTCCCTTGTATGCGACATGTGTGTAAAAGTACTGTCGATACACGTTTGTTTTCTAACCTTTTCCTGCAGATGTGGGAATGAAACAAGTGGGGGAGGAGTTGTGCTTCTCAAGGACACTGCAAGTGTGAAGTGGCAGCTCAGTGTGTAGTTGAACGCTCTTATAGCTTGGTAAAGATGGTTTATACCCCATCATGATTTTGAGCTGTCTATTGACAAATTGAGGGACTGGTCACCCTTAATCCCTTGTTGATAGTGGACGGAGTCATGTTGGAAGGAATAGACGTGTCTTGCAAGCTTAGATGGCGAGAGCAGTGAATTTTTTTGAGTTAGGCTCAGTGCTTACGAATATTTTGGTGAGTCGGTGTAGGATGATGTCGAGATGTTTATTTTGATGGAAACTGTGAGTGTTGATGAAAGTGGAGAAGTTGGTGGGTCGGCAGTTAATTGTGATTGTCTGGAAGCTTTCCTGACGAGATAGTGATATACAGCCAGAACGTGAAGTGGAGTTGTGATCGACTTAGTCACGGAAACTAGTCCGATATTGAGAGCTCCATATTATATGTTTGTTTGGGTGGTCAATGAATTAAATTGATTGAGTAGTTTTGAGGCTTGTGTCTGGTGTGTGTGCTAAGGCAACAGATTGTGAGGTCGAGTATATTAAAGGTGGACGATGATTTCTGGTGATTATTAGAGAAAGTCAGACGTGGAATGCAATATTGATATAACTGGGTTTTAAAATATTTCAAAAATTGGAAGTGTGTTGAATGGCTTCCTAAGTATGAAATTGTTGTTATACGTTGAATTCCGAGATCACAGCTTTTTACGAAATCGAAATCAGACACCCGGAAGTCATTTAACGACCGAAAATAAAAATTCAGACTATCAGGTTCGCCGGGCGAGCAATATCCTTCGCCTAGCGAACAACTCCAGGAAAAATTGGCCGCTCGCCTCTGTGTTCGCCGGGTGAAAATGTCCTGGGGCAGAAGGATGCTGTTTTCGTATTTTTGTCGTAACGGGAGAACCGTAACTCAGAATGACACACAGTTCAAAGCGTTGGAAAGCTATTTCAATGCTATATGTGATGGTGAAGTAGTGGCATGGAATTAAGTTATTTATTGATAGACCATGTTTGGATTTTGTAGTAAGTGCAAAAAGTGCGGTTCGTGTTTCCGCCATAAGTCACAAATTGAGTGCCCGATTGGCATGGGGCTTCAGAAGGCTGATGGCTTTGGGTTGAATTACCATTCGGGTAAAGAGGATGTGGTAGCTGATACATTGATTTGGGATTCTTTTCATATGCCGATGTTGATGGTAAAAGAGTTAGAACTTATTGAGTAATTCCGTGATATGAGTTTGGTTTGTGAAGAGACTTCTTATGGAGGTAGGCTTAGCATGTTGGAGCTTACTAGTGGTATTCTTGATGAAATTCTAGAAGGATAAAAATATGATTTGAGTTGATAGATCAGTTGAATTTGATGGATTAAATTTGAAGGATTGCTTTTCGGGTTATTGGAAATGGTATCATGAGATATCGTGATAGAGTTTGTGTTCCAGATTTTGTGAGTGGAATATGAGTATTCTTGAAGAGGGACATTGAGGTAGATTGGGTATCCATCCTGGTGCTATGAAGACGTGACCGGATTTGAGGAAATTGTTTTGATGGCCATGGATGAAGAGAGAAGTGGTTGAATTTGTATATGCTGGTTGGACTTATCGAAAGTCGAGGATTGAACATCAGAGGCTGCTAGGTCTGATGCAACTGTTGAATATTCCAGATTGGAAATAGAATAGTATTTCTGTGGATTTTGTGTCGGGTTTGTCAAAGACTGTGAGAGGGATATGATTCAATTTGGGTGATTTTGGATAGATTGACTATAGTAGCTCATTGTATACCGATGAGGATGAACTATTCTATGTTGAAGCTAGCTGAGATGTATATTGAGGAAGTCGTGAAGTTGTAGGAGATACCGTTGAATATCGTTTCTGATAGAAATCTGAGATTTGCATTGAGATTTTGGGAGAATTTGCAGACGATTTGGGTACCATGTTGAAGTTGAATTCTGCCTATCATCCGCAGACAGATGGACAGACAGAGAGAATTATCCTGTCTTTAAAGGATTTTTTGAGAGCTCGTATTTTGGATCAAGGTGGTTCATGGGATAGTTAATTGTCGTTGGTTGAGTTTACCTGCAATGACAGTTACCATTCGAGTATCGGAATGGCACCATATGAGGCTTTGTATGGTAGGAGGTGTAGGACTCCTTTGTGTTGGTATGAGTCAGGCGAGAGTGTTGTGCTCGGACATGAGATTGTGCAAGAGACGACTAAAAAGATCAAGATGATCCAAGAAAAGATGAAAGCGTCGTAGAGTCGTCAGAAGAGTTACCATGATAAGATGAGGAAAGCACTTGAATTCCAAGAGGGAGATCACGTGTTTTTGAGAGTTACGTCGGTAACTAGTGTTGGCCGAGATTTGAAGTCTCGAAAGCTCACACCTTGCGTTGTTGGTCGGTATCAGAGTGGCGCAGCGGAAGCATGGTAGAAGTAGCACGTTAGACTGTTTTACCGTTGTCGCTTGTGAAATTGAATGATGTGTCTAAGTTGAGGAAGTACATTCCAGATCCGTCACATGTAATTCCGATGGATGATGTACAAGTGAGAGATGATCTGACTGTTGAGGCGTTGCTACTTCAGATTGATGAACGAGAAGCAACTTTGAGGTAAGGAAATTGCCTTAGTGAAGGTAGTTTTGGGAGGACCAGCTGGAGAAAGTTGGATTTGGGAGTGTGGGGATCAGTTGAGGGAGTCGTATCCGACTCAGTTCCTTGAGGTAATTTTCGAGGGCGAAAACTCTTTTAAGTGGGGGAGAGTTGTAACACCCCAAATTTTAATTGAAATATTTTAATTAATTGATTTAATTGAGAATATTCAATTTCGGTGTTTTTCGGTGGCTTTGTGAATTATTGAGGAATTATGCTTTTTGGAGTATTTATTTTGAAATAATAGTATGTAATATGGATTTATTAATATTATTATGAATTAAAATAAATATAAGAGGAATAAGGGTAATTTGGACATTTGGAGGAGTTAGTAAGGGTAATGAGGGAAATGCCCAATTTGTGAGGCCCAAGACTCGGTTTGGCAAAATTGAGTTCTGAAGGGAAATTAGAATTCATTTGTGTTAACCGTGAAAGTTTTGTGGCCAGAGCTCTGAAGGAAAGGCTGGAGGCAGAAGATCACAAAGTTAATCGTGAAAGCTGAGAATCGACTAAGGTATGGGGAGTATCGCTTTTCATGATTTTCTATGTATGCCTTCCGATGTGATTATGGTTGGTTTGGGGGTTTTAGGGAGAATTATGGGAAAAAGGGATTTTGGCCTTCGTGGCCAAAATCTATCATTGAGATTTTGACCGTGATAAGATTAGAAGGTTATGCGAACAAGTGATCTACGGCCTTCGTGGCCTAGATCTATCATGGAGGTGGTAACCATAAGGATTCTAAGGGTAGAAATGTGAAATAATGATCTTTGGCCTTCGTGGCCTAAACCTGTAAGTGCAAATCTAACCGTGAATTAATTGAGAAATTAGGGAAATTGATTATAAGACTCTGAGATTATGGTTTATGATATGTATCACTGAATATTTGAATATTTGATATGAGGATTAGAGAACCTTAGGCCTTAGTGGCCAAAACTATGGGGTGACATGCGTTCGACCTTGAAGGGATAGAGATATGTGATATGAGAAATTATGATGCCTTTAGGGTAAATGTAGGAAAATGGTGGTTTAGGAGATGAATATGTCCTGGAATCGGTCTAATAAGCTGTAGGTTTTTTGCCTTTATCGTCGTAGGACCTTAGGGATGATTTAGGGATGTTTTGGGGGGCATTGGGTAAGTGAATCGTATGAGTATTTGGGCGAAAATCAGTTCTGGTGCGTAGCAGATTTTGCTGTCATCGCGATGTTCGCCTAGCAAAGGGAAGCTTCGCCTAGCGAACCATGTTTCTCCAGACTCGCCTAGCGAAGAAAGCTCCGCCTAGCGAAGGACTCGCCCCAGACTCGCCTAGCGAGCATGCCAATGAACGTAGCAGAGTTTCGTGAATGTTGATCGTGTGCAGCGATGCCTTGATGTTTGATTCTGAGATTTCTGAGATGAGTTAACATGAGTATGACAGTGAGGAATTATGTTATTGATAGGCGATAGTGTGAGGATTACCGCGAGTATAATTTGATGAATTAATATGTGATAATATGAGATAATATTATGAATTAATATGAGATAATATGGGATAATATTATGAATTAACGTGGGATAATATGGGATGATTGTTGCACCCCAAATTTTGACCCCTTAGATTCTCATTATCATTTTAGGAGCATACTCATGAACTGTCTAACCTTAATCCAGTGCAAGTCTGTCTTTGTCAAATTGCAGATGAATCAAGGTTTCGTACAGTCAAAATCAAAACTTCAGGGTTTGTGATTAGTCAATGTTTTGGGCTCATTCAAATAAGAAACAAGGTCAAGGATATTACATAATGTCAAATGAGAAGCCAATTTGAAGAAATCATTTCAGAATCAAGAACAGTACATTTCAAAGCACCCGATTAGGGTTTTTAACTAGTAAAAGTCAACTGTGGTTTGACTTTGATGTTGGAAGGTGTTGTAATGGTGGGATTGGGGTCCATGAAGTTCATGTATCTTATTAAAGTTCATCCAATTAGTTTCAAAGTCTCAGGAGGTCCAGAATGTCAACAGGCGACTCGGTAATCACCGATCGGTCGTACGGTTGACTGAAAAGTCAACTCTCCAAATTTTATGAATTGGACTTCAAGTTGTGAAACAAAGTTGTTCCTTATGTCATATTGGACTTGCATATCAATTTTCATGACCATTGGATCAAGGATGAAGGAGTAATCAAGAAATCGGGAAATTAGGGTTTTGAAAAGGGCTAAACTATAACTCCTTAACCACACATCCAATTGAGTTGGTTCAAAGCTCATTTGGAAGCTCTTAACAAGTCCTACAAAAGTCCCTAAGTGGTCCATGATCAGAAAATGCATAGATTTTGAGTTATGGTCAAATTCATTTCAAGAAGGGAAAAAGACTTGGGAAAATTTCACTTTTTAAGCTCATTTTTAGCAACTTTGGAGGACTTTTTGGCCAAGTTACTTTGAGAAATTGAAACTCATGAAAACATGAATGTTTTAGAGCTATGTGAGGGCTTTATAAATTGTACTAGAACATCTCAAGAGGAGTTATGAGCAGAAAGTTACATGTGTTCAAAGTTAAGAGTTTCACATAATAGTCCCACATTGGCCAAATTTTCAAAGAGACCTACTTCACTAAATCTGCCAATTTTTCTTGATCCAACCTGTTATGTGTAACATATTAGAGGTGTATAGAATGAAACAAGAGAAAGTTATTGTTGCACCCCAAAATTTGCCCTCACAATACAAGACTTTGTGTTCCATGAAGATTCACAAGGTTCACAAAGTTCACAATTGGTCAGAAGAGTTGACAATTCCCTCAGACAATGCACCTCCTAAGCAGTGCATCCAAAACTAGGGTTTTGACTTTAATCAGGCTAAATGGACTTCCAAGACTTCAGATTTGGTCCCAGGGGTATTTTGGTCATTTTTACGTGGATCCCGCTAATTCTTTGAAGACGGGCTGTTACTGAGCTGTGAGACACTTGAGACACTATTTCTGAGGCATTTATTTATCACCTGTTTTGATTATATCAAGGTGCCAATTCGATGTGTTCGGTATCGAAATTTGTCGGGCATAGCTGGATTTAAGGTCCATTTTATCGCTCATGGTTTATTTCCAGAGCATTTCCGTTGCTGTTAATAAGGCGCAGTTTAATTGGGTATTATTGGATTGTTGCTTATATCATTTGGTCAGTGGAATTCAATTACGGGCAATATCATCATTGATACTAGATCTGTTGTGGTTACGGCGCACATTCGCGTTTGGTTAGAAAATGAGGAGAATATCGTTGGCCAGAATCCAAATGAATGAAGTCAGGTGATGAGATTAGGACTACCAACGAGACAAGTACATGAGCAAGAATATCATTCGTGAGTATTTATGGTTTATGACTAGAATAATGAATTTAAATATTTGTGGATTTATTCACAAATGTTTATAATTTATAACTAGAAATAAATATAAATAGATTCAAAGTTGAATGATCATGGAATTTTTATTTCATAAGAATATCATTTTACAAAAGGAAGTGAATCATTTCACATTGGAATTGCTGTGAGATTACATTTACAAATGTTACATCTAATCTAAAAATCCTAAGTCCTAAAAATGCTAAGTGGCCCTTGAGCTTCGCCGCAAATCTCGACTAACCTGCAACATCAGCAACAACAGTTAATACATTAATAACAGCAGTTAACTTATCAGGTATGCATCAACAGCAGCCAAAGAAAGCAAAATTTCTACATAGCAGGCCAGTTGTGCGATACCCTCTCAATTAATGTACTAAAGCCTCGTAACCACGTTCTGCACTAAGAAAGGTAGTGAATGAACACAGTCTTATGGGTGAATTGGTGACCAAGCATTCCTATAGATAACAATGAGTATTTGATGCAATGATTCGTCTTGAGAATAAAACCCAGCACGCAGTTATTGCTGTTGTCTTGGCAGCTAAAGGTTTTTCCTACACTTGACTTCGTCCACGGTTGATGTCCATCAGCAGGCGTATGAACATATCTAGACCTCGGACTTAGCGGTGGCGTCGCATCCTATTAATAACAGCAAGCAATGTTATTATTCTGAAAAGAAATCCTCAGTATTCTACTTAACATAATATGGCCATATTGAAACAGCATTGTCATCACAAACAAGGAAAACTCTTTCATAATTGATGGAAGGACGTGGCAGCCGAAATAGTGGTCATAACAGGTTTTTTATGCAGAATATAAACAGATTCCCATACATACACCTTCAACTCATTCATAAAGCACCATAGGAAAAGAGGGTATCAAAGAATAAGGGAGTTAGAAGTACTCATCTTCGAGGTAGAGCCGATACTGATTTATCACTGAAAACCCAAAACCCACGGCGGCATAAGCACTTCCGCAGCAGAAAACTTCAGTCACCGTCGCACGCAGACACGGAGGTTCCGAGCTCCCGCCGTTCCAATGGCAGCCTTCGACCACTTCGGAGACATGTACAATGTTGCACTCAAACCATGCTTGCTCAACACTCTCATCAGTGACTACCTCCCCACCGTCGATCACCCCTTTTCCAACCCTTCCGAACTCTCCAAAGTTGTCGCTCTGATCAAAACACATTCTCTCCTATCTGAGGATGTAACAGATTCCATGGAGAGTAAACAGGGTAAAGCTTGGAAATCTTCTGTTACTTCATGGGTCGATCGTGTTTTGCTCCTCCTTTCTAGCCATTCGCCTGATAAACGTTGGGCAGGAATATCTTCGCTAGGGGTTACTTGTGAAGAGTGCAGTTCTGATCGTTTCCAAGAATCTTACACTGTGTGGTTCCAGAAGTTGCTAACTTCTCTACAGTCACCGGAAGATTCTCATTTAGTGAAGGTGGCTGCTTGTGCTTCCATATCTGATCTGCTTGCAAGGTTAAGTGGATTTCCCAAGTTCAAGAAAGATGGGTCTGCCTCTGCTGTAAAAGTTGTTCAGCCTGTTCTAAAGATGTTACAGGATGACAACTCAGAGGAAGTATGGGAAGCTGCAGTTCATGTGATATGTACCTTGATAACTTCATTCCCGTTTTCTATTCAGCGTCATTATGATAGTGTTGAATCTGCTATTGCAGTTAAACTTGTGTCTGGAGGATGCAGTCACGATATGATGAAGAAACTTGCACATTGTCTAGCATTGCTTCCAAAATCAAAAGGAGATGAAGAAAGCTGGTCTGTGATGTTGCAGAAAATTTTGATTTTAATAAATGATCAATTAAATTTGAAGTTTGAAGGTCTAGAAGAAGATTACATTCGAAAAGAGTTCAACGGATTGTTGATTCTGCCCGGGAAACAACCTCCACCACCTTTAGGAGGCTATGTATCCACAGAAGAAGCTAGGGACAACACAACAAAGAGGTCTAAACAATCACGAGCGTCTAGCGTCTCCACACTTATGTCTAGCTGTTGCATGCTGCTCACAAATGCTTATCAAGTTAAGGTTAATGTACCTGTTCGCCTATTATTGGTCCTTGTTGAGAGAATTCTGATGGTAAATGGCGCTTTGCCAGAAATGTCATTGCCATTCATGACCGCCAGACAGCAGGAGAACATTTGTTCAGAACTTCCAGTTTTGCATATGTGTAGTCTGGAATTGCTTACAGCTATTATAAAGGCCACAGGCAGTCAACTATTACCACATGCTGCCTCTATTGTACGTTTAATTACGAAGTACTTCAAGACATGTCAGCTGCCAGAAATAAGGATTAAGGTCTATTCAGTGGCAAAGATTCTGCTCATATCCATGGGTGTTGGAATGGCTTTATGTCTGTCAAAGGAAGTTGTCAATAATGCTATTGCTGATTTGAGTACCCTAGAGAAGAAGAACGTAAGCATGTCAAATGGTTCTAATACTGACGTCTCCGCCGCAGCACTGCAACCAGCAAGTAATAGAAAAAGGAAGCATAGCAGTACAAATGGATCCCTTTAGGAAAATGAGGCAGGTGGTGTTTTAGGAGTACAAGTTCCTAAGAAATATCGGGTGGCTCCAATTTCTCTGAGGATAGCTGCACTTGAGGCATTAGAGGCTCTTATTACTGTGGCTGGCGCTTTAAAGTCAGAACAGTTGAGATCCAAAGTTGATAGTCTTTTGATAGCCATAGCAATGGATTCATTCAGAGAAGGTTCATCCAATGAAGAAATAAATGTGTTTCAGAAAAAGGATCCAGCTGCAACTGCCACAGATTTGCAGCTTGCTGCATTGCGTGCCCTTTTGGCGTCTTTTCTTTCTGCGTCACGGCCCCCATATTTATCACAGGGCCTTGAACTTTTCCGAAGAGGAAAGCAACAAACTGGAACAAAGCTTGCTGAGTTCTGTGCTCATGCTATGTTAACCTTGGAAGTGCTTATACATCCCAGGGCACTTCCCTTAGTTGATTATGTCCCTCCAAGCAACGATACTTTTCGTGAAACTCAGTTCAGTTACCGAGATGAATATGTTAGCCGAAACAGCAACACTCAATTTGGTTTTCCTCAAGCAGAATCTCCGGCCTCTCGAGAAAATCCACTTACCGACTATTTGGCAAATGGGGATGATGAGATGGGTCGGTTATGGACTGAAAATACAAAAGAAACCAAAGAGTCTTCTGAAGTGGCCACACCCCTGCCTTCCAGCGCCGGTATCCAAGAGAGGAGTGAAATGGTACCTGAGACTGCCACATATGCAGATGTTGAGATGAGAACAGTCGATAACGAAACCACATTCAAGTCAGATCATCCTGGAGAATCTGTCCCTTGCCCAACAAGCATTCCTACCGTCGTTGACATTCACAGTGGTGCAGCTACCGATATAGAACCAGAGAGGATTGTTTCAGACAGCAGCACCCTTGACTATGCTTCCAAGCACCCTCCTCAACACACGAAACCATAAGACTGGATTAGAACAGATACAAGATAACACCTTATGCATCAAACTAGTGATAATTCAGAAGGCTACCTTGTAGACTATCCTCCTTCGTTCTTAGGGAACTCCAAACTGACCCAACCGGGATGAATAGCACAAAGCGTATACCAACGTTATCTCAACTTCAAGTCAAGAACCTTCGAACGAAAACACCAACTCCAACTCACAAACTCAGCATTGGAAGCACAACTGAACTTGTTAGCAAAAGAACAATGGGATACATACGAGACGGTAATCGACAACTGTAGCATCCTCAGATCCGGCAAGTGGATAGAACAAACTTCTGAACCTAATAAGGAAGCAGTCGTTAAAGCGCTCTTAAGCTCCAAGGGACTCTTCTTTTTTTTGAGCCACCGAGTGTCATCTCCATCTACCAACGATTCTCCAATGGACACATCAAACTCGAGCTCCTCTCTTCTGGGCTTCCAATCCTTTTTCTGGCCCAAATCACTCACTACCCGCACCTGTCAAACATCGATTGCAATTAGTAATTGTTTGGGAAAATAACCGATAAAGAGAATATTTAGGGGATAATAAGGATTCAAATCAGGTCCGATTTCGAATTAGTACACAAAATCACAAATTGAAATATCAATTAAACAGCTCATTACTACAATCGACGAAAGGAGAAAGTTTCAATTTGATTGTCCCTAATATGGAAAAGCCCAAATCAGTATTCAATTGATTTTAATCAGTTTCAATCAGGAAATCCAAACCGAGGCCTATATAAAGAGATGAATAGGAAGAAGCCGATAACAACGAAAAAACCCTAGTACTACCGCAAAACACCGAATTCGTAACCTAAAAATTGAGCAAAGAAAAGAGGAGAACTCATCTCTCTGGCCGACGAGCTACCTTCAGCTACCACGAAATCCCGCCGACGCCGCAGACACAACCGTCGAAGAGTCCATTCCACCGCACGCGTCTTCACCGTTCTACCAGCCTTCGGTAACCTCTCACTTTGAACTGAGTCTGTTGAATGACTAATGTTGTGATTGTTGTTTCAGGTACAGAAATTTGAGTGAGACGCGATTGGAAAGAGGAGAAGACGCGATCGGAAGTTGAGGGAGAGGGTTTCCGATTTGGGGATTCTGGGGATTAGTTTTCCATTCTTGTTTTCTCTCTGTTGCTTCATTACTTGTATAATATAACGCCTAACCACACACTAATCACACTAATCACCATTAAAATCACCATAATCATCTTCTAACTTTTCGATAATCAGTTTTTTTCTTTTAATAATATTTTAATCCTTTAGTTAACCATTAGGTTTTAAAAAATAAATTGATAACCCATTTTAATTAATCATTTTTTTAAAGATAATTAATTAACCTTAATCAACTCTTTTTATAAAGTTAAAACCAATTATCTTCTTTTCAAATTAACCTTCAATAACTCAACTTAATTTACTCTGTATTTACTAATCTCAAATTAATAACCTTTTAAAATGATAAGATATTTGTGCTTTTTGTTAATGATGATTAAAACTATCTTATTTAAAATTTTTTTCCTTATACTATAATACTAACCCATTTATATTCTAATCATGTTTATTATTTTGTTAGATATTGCTTACTAACCACCTTTATTATTTATTATTGCTTATTTATATTTTGCTATTTAATTATTTTGCTTATTATTTTGTAATTGTTTCTTGGATGTAAAGTTGTTTAATTATTTAATTATTATTATGGTTAGTAATTAGGGAGTGTAACAACATGTATGTAATATTAAAATAAATTTAGATCACTTTTAAATAAAGATAATTAAAATAAACACGTCACACACGTAAGTCGATTTTAATCGCCGTCTCACTTCCTAAGGATATCCCTCAAGTTGCCTACGAATAATGGTTAAGTGGGGTGTATAAAGCAAGTCCCTCAAATAGAAAAATCATCAAAGTCCCTTATGGTTGCCTTTCCGAATCGAGTCCCTTTCGAAAAATGATGATGGTCCCTTATATGTGCTTATTACATCCCACAATGGCCTTCAAAGTCAAATTGTCCCTCACATGTCCCTTAACATCCAAAGTAAGGACTACCTACTCCATTATAGTAGGGATAGTCTTACTAAGGAAAGGATAAAGAATAAGAAAGACCTTAAAACATTAGGGTAGGCTACTCCTAGATGCTTGCTCACTTCAAAACTGTTTCACACTTAAACAAATTTTCAACAAGTTTTCAAACAAGTTCTTAACACATCCTTACATGGATTATTTATTAACTATTCTGAAAATTTTCTATTCACACACTACACTTTCAAAACAATTCAAAAGTGAGCTTAAGTACCTAAGAGCCCATGGATAACCATGGATGAAAAGGGTGCTAACACCTTCCCTTTTCATAACCTACCCCCCGGACCCAAAATATTCTCTAAGGTCTTTCCTGTTCTTTTATAACCTTTCCTTATGGATAAAATAAAAGTCGGTGGCGACTCTTGCTATCCGCAACATTGTTTAAAGTCAGTTCTCCCACCGTGTTACAGAACTGGCGACTCTGCTGGGGATCTATTTAAGAGGGGTACCCTTAGGAATTAAGATCACTTTAAATTGTTTGCCTTGTTTGCTTTATTATTATATTGTTGGGGTGCTCTTATGTGTGAAAGGTCCTAACCCGGATCTAGTGTACCTTAGGTAAATGGCAATAGACCAAGGAAACTGTACGACGTATATCGATACGGTTGATCTGGTGGCCATAGTTAGTGCGACTTCTTGGTTGGTGCTTATATTCCTTAAGTCAAGTTGAGGATAATATTGAGGCTGCCATATGTTGTCAATGCACTAACTGACTTTTAGAACCCTAGTTAACTCATCTTGGCCTTTAGAAAGTAGTGAGGTAACCGGCTTTGGTGCAGACTGAAGTTGGTTGACACTCGATACTACGCTCATTGAGATCTTAAACTTGGAGGGTTTTGGTTGGCAAGTAAGTTGCTTTCTGAACAACCACCCTTGTGAAGGATCAATGATATTGAGATCCCTTAGAACCTGGTTACTTTTGTAGGACAGGATGAACCATCTAACTTCAGGGGAGGGTACTTGCCTTTGAACCTCATGCAAGCCTTTAAACCTAGGGTTATGGTGTGACTTGTTTGTGTGTGCCACATGTTTGTGATTGAGCATGACATCATGACATCATCATGCATCATAAGCATATCATTTTCCCTAACCATTTCAAGGACCAAAGGATTTATCTTTGTTCTTTGTTGCAGGTCATGGCTTCTGCTCGTAGAAACACCATCAGGATCAACTTTGTAGGGATACCTGCTAAGCTCAAGGAGTTGGTTTCCCTAGTGCCTGATCATTCCCAGTTCAACAAGAGACATGGTCACTTATTGGATCTAGTTACTTCAGGGTTCAGTGAAGACATGATGAGTGTGCTGTTTCAGTTCTTTGACCCTAAGCACCATTGCTTTACATTTCCTGATTATCAGCTGGTTCCAACCATGGAGGAGTTCTCCAAGCTTCTGGGTATACCTGTTCTTGATCAGAAGCCATTCACAGGCTTAGAGAAGGAGCTTAAACCAGAAGTTATTGCTGCAGCTCTACATCTGAAGAAGTCTGACATTGTTCTAGAGACGAGAAGTGGAGTTAAAGGTATTCTTGCCAAGGTATTAGTGGATAAAGCTCAAATGTTCTTGAAGGCTATGAGCTACGATGCTTTTGAGGGGATCTTAGCCTTATTGATTTATGGCTTAGTGTTGTTCCCCAATCCTGATCAGTTCATAGACGTTCATGCCATCAACATATTCCTGAGTCACAATCCAGTGCCTACCTTACTTGGAGACATCCTACATTCTCTTCACACCCGTACTACAAGGGCAAGAGGAACTTTGATGTGTTGCATACCTTTACTTTCTAGGTGGTTTATTTCTCACCTTCCTCGCTCAGTAATGAAGAATGAGCAAGGTTTCAGGTGGTCCAAGAGGATCATGTCACTTTCTCACTCAGACATCCATTGGTGCTCCAGATCTATGGAGAATGTCACCATCATTGACCGTTGTGGGGAGTTTCCTAATGTGCCACTTCTAGGCATAAGAGGAGGCATCACCTACAACCCATCTCTAGCTTTACGACAGTTTGGTTACGCCCGGAGCGATGGTCCACATGACATGTTGATTCAGGGCATTGTGTTTGACTACGACAACGATCTTCAGGGTTACCGCCAGAGATTCATACGAGCTTGGGGAAAGGTAAACAGGATTGACAGCAAGACACTGGAGCCTAAGTACACCATTCCTGTGGAGGCTTATCTCAGATGGGTACGATTTCGTGCTCAGACACTCATGATGCCATATCCTGCCATCCTACCAGTTACCATGGAACCTGTTGCTGAAGGAGACACAGCTTATACCATCCTTCACCCAGACATGCCTACTGATATGGAAGACTTGCAGAGAGCATGGATCCAACTGAAAGAGCAAAGGGATACTTTCGAGGCTCATTACAAAGCAAGCCAAGCAAGGATCCTAGAGCTAACAAAGCTACTTCATGAGGAACGAAACCTCAACTCATACCTCAACACCAAGAGGAAACGTCCATGGGAGACTTAAAACCCCATCTTTTGTACTTATTTCGTTTTCATTTTTTGTAAGCCTAAAAGGCAAAACAAGTTATTACTAATAAAAAGTTACTTTCTTGTTTGTTTAAGCAAATTTAAATCCTGCGGTCCTTGAAAACATTGCATATGCATTCCCATATCATTGCATCACAGGTTTATAATTGTGCACAGGTTTCTCATCTCCTCGCTGTTTATTTCAGCAATGGCTCTTGAACAATCAGTTAAGGATCTCCAAGCACAGAATGCACAGTTCCAAGAGCTGATACTGAACCTATCTAAGGGGCAGGATGAATTGAAGACACTGCTGGCCAAGAAGACTAAGAAGGCTAGAAGGTCTGCTGGGTTACTCAACATGGGAAGAAGGTTCAAAGGTCCTGTCAAGACCAAGGAACATGTTGAAGACTATGAATCTGAAGAATCTGAGCAGGAGAGAGGCAGTCTCCACAACACTATGGGGGACTCTGATTCTGAGGCTAACTACTACCATGAGCCTAACGAAGACAAATTCAAGATGCTGGTGGATAGAATGGATGCTATGGAATTACAGAAATCATCTGGGCTGGATTTTGAGGATTTGAGCTTGATATCTGGGGTGGTCATACCCATTGGGTTCAAAGTTCCTACATTTGTTGTCTATGATGGGGTCTCTTGTCCCAAATTGCATCTGAGGTCTTATGTCAGAAGAATGCAACCCCACACTGCTGATAAAAAGTTGTGGATCCATTTCTTTCAAGAGAGTTTATCTGGAGCTCAGCTAGAGTGGTATTATCAGTTGGAGAGTGTCAACATCAGAGATTGGAATGACCTTGCTGAAGCTTTCTACAAGCAGTATCAATACAATGCTGACTTAGCCCCCACTCGCATGCAGCTTCAAAGCATGTCTATGGGTGCCAAAGAAAGCTTTAAGGAGTATGCTCAGAAGTGGAGAGACTTAGCTGGAAGAGTTCAACCCCCTTTGACTGATAGGGAGTTGGTTGATATGTTCATGTGTACGCTGAATGGTCCGTTTTACAGTCATCTCATTGGAAGCTCATCATCTGGCTTCACTGAGTTGATCATGACAGGAGAGCGAGTAGAGAATGGTATCAAGAGTGGTAAGATCCAAGTGGGCACTTCTTCATCAGGTGCTGCAAAGAAGCCTCCCACTGGGAAGAAAGAATCTAATGCTGTGTATGGTCAGCCTGATCGTAACAGAAGGCATCAGTCCGTTAGTGCAGTTCATATTTCAAATCCAACTCCTGCAACAACAGAGCAGCCTCAAGGCAACCAACAGAGGGCTAGAAGACAGTTCACGAAGATCAACATGTCAATGGCTCAGGCATTGCAACACTTGTTGAAGGCTGAACTTATTACCCTGAGGGAGGCTCCTCAGAATCCCAATGTTACCTCTCCCAAGTACAATCCCAATGCACGATGTGCATATCATTCAAACTATCCAGGACATGATACTAATAACTGCTGGGTCTTGAAGAACAAAATTCAGGATATGATTGATGCTGGAGAAATTGAGTTTGATCCACCAGGTACTCCAAATGTGATTACAGCTCCAATGCCAAATCACGAGAAGACTGTCAACGCCATTGATAAAGATATTGATGAAGATCTGCATGTCTATTCAGTTATGGAGTTGAGCACACCATTGTCTGTTATCAAAAAGAGGTTAGTACAAGCTGGGATCTTTCCAGGTTGTCATGAAGATTGTCTATATTGTACCTATAAGCCGGATAGTTGCTTCATTTTGAGAGATGGGATTCAACGTCTCATGGATAAGTATACTATAGTGTTTGAAAGAAGACCAGTATCTGTAGAAAGTATGGTGGATCATCTGACTCAGGGTAAGAAGATTGAAGAGGTTGACATGGTTGACAAAGTACCACTAAGAATCATTTCAAAGGGTCCCATTAAAATCACTCATCAGGGCCCGATCAAGATTACTGCTGAAGGTCCTGTGAAAGTTGTTGCTGAAGCCAGAGTAGCTCCTCTGATCATTACCACTCCTGGTCCTATTTCTTATACATCTGACAAAGCTGTGCCTTGGCACTATGGGTCTGATGTTTACATCCATGGTGTCAAGCAGGAGCCTTTACCTGATATGCCTGTTGACATTGATAATATTGCTGGATCTAGCAAGATCACTCGTAGTGGAAGAATCTTCTCTCCTCCAGTTGCTTCTAAGAGTGCAGTTACTCCTGCTGTTACTTCCACCACTGATGCTCGGGGCAAGGGTCCTGTTATTGAGCCTGTATCTACTGATGTGCCAGCTGCTGATGACCTCTCTAAGCAGATGGAAGAAGTATTGAAAATCATTCGCAAGAGTGATTATGATATTGTTGATCAGCTGGGGCATACTCCCTCAAAGATTTCTATGCTCCCCCCGTTATTATGTTCTGAGGCTCATGCCAAGTCATTGATCAAGTTTCTAAAGATGGCTCATGTACCCAGTGTAATTTCTGTGGACCAGTTTGAGAATTGTGTTGCTCACCTGACCTATGACAACGGGTTAGGATTTTCTGATGCTGACTTGACCCCTTCCAAGAGGGATCATAACAGGGCCTTGCATATTTCAATTGAATGCAGGGGCACTACCCTGTCTCATGTGCTGATAGACAATGGTTCCTCTCTGAATGTGTTGCCTAAGGAAATCCTGAACAAGCTGAGTCCTGAAGATACGGTATTGAAGCCCAGTAATATTGTGGTAAAGGCTTTTGATGGTTCTAGAAGAGTAGTGCATGGGGAAATTGATCTTCCAATCAAGGTTGGCTCTCAGGTGTTTACTGCTACATTCTATGTGATGGATATTCGTCCTTCGTACTCATGTCTGCTTGGTCGTCCCTGGATCCATGGGGCAGGTGCTGTGACCTCCACATTACATCAAAAGTTGAGATATCCGGTGAATGGAAAAGTTGTTACTGTCTTTGGAGAGGAAGAATACTTTGTCAGCCATGTAAACACTTTCAACTTGGAGGCATGGATTTTTCCTACTGTGGGTGCTGGACTCAATAATTGGGAAGCTGAAGATGTTGTCCCTATCTCCTTTAGTCAGGAGTAAATACTATTACTGTGTTATGTTTTTAAATTTAAACTTTCAAGCCATGTGCCTTACCCGGGGCACAATGGTGTGCTTGTTACGGGTTGTCATTTCATTTGCATACTTCATTCCATAAAATCAATGGACGTTTCGTTTTCGTAAATATTGTGTTCCTTGTCTTTCTTTTTTTCTTTTATTTTTGCTTTATCAGCTATGTGTTCTTACACACACCCACGTCACTAAAATGCCGATCCTCATCCACTCTGGATCCAGTTGATAACAGTTCTACTATTGCCAATTACAATTTCGAGAATCCGATCTATCAAACTGAAGACGGAGACGAGGACGATCGTGAAATACCTGTAGAGCTTGCTAGGTTGTTACAACAAGAAGAGAAAACTATACAGCCACATGAAGAGCCAGTCGAAGTTGTGAATCTGGGAACTGAAGAAAACAGAAAAGAGGTCAAGATAGGGGCAACATATCAGCGTGCCATGGTGGCTTTGTTTCATGATATGATTCATCATGAGATAGAGGTATATGTGGATGATATGATAGCCAGGTCTCAGAATGAAGAACAACATCTTGATCATCTGCACAAGTTGTTTGAGAGGTTGAAGAAATACAGGTTGAGATTAAATCCAAACAAGTGTACTTTTGGAGTTAGGTCTGGAAAGCTCCTGGGTTTCATTGTCAGTGGAAAAGGTATTGAAGTGGATCCTGCAAAAGTGAAAGCTATACGAGAGATGCCAACTCCCCGTACTGAGAAGGAGGTTAGAGGTTTCTTGGGACGATTGAGCTACATTGCAAGATTTATTTCCCAATTAACTACCATCTGTGAGCCAATCTTCAAGTTGTTGAAGAAAGATCAGGTGATGGAATGGAATGATGAGTGCCAGACTGCCTTTGATGAAATCAAGAGATATTTGCTAGAACCTCCAATTTTAATGCCACCAGTTGATGGAAGACCCTTGATTATGTATTTAACAGTATTAGACAACTCAATGGGGTGTGTATTGGGGCAACATGACGAGTCTGGTCGAAAAGAGCAGGCAATATACTACCTTAGCAAAAAGTTTACCGACTGTGAAACAAGATACTCACTGCTCGAGAAAACTTGCTGCGCTTTGGCATGGGCTGCTCGCCGACTAAGACAGTATATGTTGACCCATACTACCTTGTTGATTTCGAAGATGGATCCAATCAAGTACATATTAAGATGAATGGGGCAGTTGAAGCTGCTAATAAGAACATTAAGAAGATTGTACAGAAGATGACTGTCACTTACAAGGATTGGCACGAGATGTTACCATTTGCTCTGCATGGTTATCGTACTACAATACGTACTTCAACAGGGGCAACCCCATTCTCCTTAGTCTATGGTATGGAAGCAGTTCTGCCTATTGAAGTTCAGATCCCCTCCTTGAGAATTATGAAGGATGCAGGCTTGGATGAAGATGAGTGGATTCAGACTCGACTTGACCAGATAAATTTGATTGATGAGAAAAGGTTAGCAGCAGTTTGTCATGGCCAGATGTACCAGAAACGGATGATCAAAGCTTTTAACAAGAAGGTTAAGCCAAAGGTATATCAGGCTGGTGACTTGGTAATCAAGCGTATCATATTACCACAGGGTGATCCTAGGGGCAAGTGGACTCCAACATATGAGGGACCATTTGTAGTCAAGACAGTGTTCTCAGGAGGTGCCATGATACTGACTACAATGGATGGTGAAGACTTCCCACAACCTGTAAACGCAGACATAGTTAAAAAAATACTACGCATAAAAAGAGACCCGCTAGGTTGACAGGCCTAGGCAAAAATAAGGGCATCCCGGCAAACCAAAAGGGTTTGGGCAAAAATTAGGGATATATATATAAAAAGATGTACACCCGGCAAGTGGAAAACCTGAAAAGGCGGCTTGGGCAAAAAAGGGTATCCCGGTGGATTGAAAACCTGAAAGGGCAATCCAGGCAAAAGTTAGGGATTAAAGCGTATGACTATGTCTCGTTTGGATCACTCATGAAATTGCAACCAGTTGTACTACTTACTCAAGCTCAAACAGATGAAGCTCAATCCAATCGTTTCCGTCTCAACAGCAAGAAGATGAGATACTTGAGTGGCAATAGTAGAATTGAAACTCAATAGGATTATTTCCCACATAGCTGATTCTTTTTGTAAAGCTTCATGACAAAATTCTCTTACTAGGGTTTATGTCTCCTTGTACAAACTTACCCGTGTATGGGTCACTTTTGATATAAATAAATTCCATCTTTTGAATCCAGATTCACTTTTACCCTATTTACATAAGCGAAACGTCCATTGGTTGTGTTTGAATGTATGTATGCCTTTGAATATGATTGATGTTTACCAGAAACGCATGTATGCTTTTAATATGATTGATGTTTACCAGAAATGCATGAAAATGCAGTAATAGTATTTACTAAGGACGAACGAGGGAAGGATTTCAACGAAGCTTCGCCGGTTCATCTTTACAAGACAGTTACAAACCATCAGTAGGACTAATCCATTTTCACAAAGTCTAATCTCCCCTGGAATTTATATCCATCTCTTTTATCCTCATACGGATATACAGGAAATTACTTTCCAATAAGGGCACGATGAACGAAGACGGGATGTTATACTTATCCTACTATCAAACGAAAACGAAGGTTATCTATACCCTACTATCCCCAACAACGGGAGGTTATCTATACCTTGTTATCCCCAACAACGGGAGGTTATCTATACCTTGTTATCCCCAGCAGACGGAGGGTTATATATTCTTCAACAACGAATCGGGATTTATTTTCCTTGGCCAGCAGTTGTTATACAAGGATATCCAGACACTTCCAGCAGTGTCATAGCATACATACATCATTTATATCATACCATAACATATATGTCTATAGTACATTACCTAAGTGCATCATGTCATACATGCATACATAAAGCATAAACTAATGTTGTTATACAGAATGCTACCTTGTTTTCAGGTTAATTATCCAACAAACAATCTTATGATCTTTGGGACTGCTTTATTGTAACCTCAGGGTTACTTTATCCTCCTGATGAGCTTCTTATTACTTTGGGACTGCTTTATTGTAACCTCAGGGTTATTTTATCCTCCTAATAGCCTCTCATGACTTCAAGACTGCTTTAGAGCTACTGATTGCTCTATCCTCCTGAAATCATCCTATTACTTCAAGACTGCTTTAGAGCTATTCATTGCTCTATCCTCATGAGGTCATATTACTACTTCAAGACTGCTTTAGAGCTATTCATTGCTCTATCCTCCTGAAGCCATCTAATTATTTCAAGACTGCTTTAGAGCTATCCATTGCTCTATCCTCCTGAAATCATTACTTCAAGACTGCTTTAGAGCTATTGATTGCTCTATCCTCCTGAAGACATATCACATTATTATTTCAAGATTGCTTTAGAGCTATCCATTGCTCTATCCTCCTGAAATCATTACTTCAAGACTGCTTTAGAGCTATTGATTGCTCTATCCTCCTGAAGACATATCACATTATTATTTCAAGACTGCTTTAGAGCTATCCATTGCTCTATCCTCCTGAAATCATTACTTCAAGACTGCTTTAGAGCTATTGATTGCTCTATCCTCCTGAAGACATATTACATTATTATTTCAAGACTGCTTTAGAGCTATCCGTTGCTCTATCCTCCTGAAATCACTACTTCAAGACTGCTTTAGAGCTATTCATTGCTCTATCCTCCTGAAATTACATTATTATTTCAAGACTGCTTTAGAGCTATCCATTGCTCTATCCTCCTGAAATCATTACTTCAAGACTGCTTTAGAGCTATTGATTGCTCTATCCTCCTGAAGACATATCACATTATTATTTCAAGACTGCTTTAGAGCTATTGATTGCTCTATCCTCCTGAAGACATATTACATTATTATTTCAAGACTGCTTTAGAGCTATCCGTTGCTCTATCCTCCTGAAATCACTACTTCAAGACTGCTTTAGAGCTATTCATTGCTCTATCCTCCTGAAGCCATTATTATTTCAAGACTGCTTTAGAGTTATCCATTGCTCTATCCTCCTGAAATTACATTATTATTTCAAGACTGCTTTAGAGCTATCCATTGCTCTATCCTCCTGAAATCATTACTTCAAGACTGCTTTAGAGCTATTGATTGCTCTATCCTCCTGAAGACATATCACATTATTATTTCAAGACTGCTTTAGAGCTATTGATTGCTCTATCCTCCTGAAGACATATCACATTATTATTTCAAGACTGCTTTAGAGCTATTGATTGCTCTATCCTCCTGAAGCCATTATTACTTCAAGACTGCTTTAGAGCTATTGATTGCTCTATCCTCCTGAGGTCAGATTTATCACTTCAAGACTGCTTTAGGGTTATCATTATTGATTGCTCTATCCTCATGAAGACATGCTGTATTACTCCAGACTCCTGACAGTTCTCATTATACTACTGAAGAACTTTCCCCTAGTGGCATCTTTAAGCCCACTCAATCATGTTCAACCAACCATCAATATCACTCCATGCACTGGTGAGTGCAAATTTTTGGGCTTTTGTGTTCAATCCCCTTCAACCTTCCAGGTTATGACTGGCAAATATACCAATCTAACCCCTCAGGTTTCAGAAAATTGAACAGGGGCAGCTGTTGCACCCCAAAATTTGCCCTCACAATACAAGACTTTGTGTTCCATGAAGATTCACAAGGTTCACAAAGTTCACAATTGGTCAGAAGAGTTGACAATTCCCTCAGACAATGCACCTCCTAAGCAGTGCATCCAAAACTAGGGTTTTGACTTTAATCAGGCTAAATGGACTTCCAAGACTTCAGATTTGGTCCCAGGGGTATTTTGGTCATTTTTACGTGGATCCCGCTAATTCTTTGAAGACGGGCTGTTACTGAGCTGTGAGACACTTGAGACACTATTTCTGAGGCATTTATTTATCACCTGTTTTGATTATATCAAGGTGCCAATTCGATGTGTTCGGTATCGAAATTTGTCGGGCATAGCTGGATTTAAGGTCCATTTTATCGCTCATGGTTTATTTCCAGAGCATTTCCGTTGCTGTTAATAAGGCGCAGTTTAATTGGGTATTATTGGATTGTTGCTTATATCATTTGGTCAGTGGAATTCAATTACGGGCAATATCATCATTGATACTAGATCTGTTGTGGTTACGGCGCACATTCGCGTTTGGTTAGAAAATGAGGAGAATATCGTTGGCCAGAATCCAAATGAATGAAGTCAGGTGATGAGATTAGGACTACCAACGAGACAAGTACATGAGCAAGAATATCATTCGTGAGTATTTATGGTTTATGACTAGAATAATGAATTTAAATATTTGTGGATTTATTCACAAATGTTTATAATTTATAACTAGAAATAAATATAAATAGATTCAAAGTTGAATGATCATGGAATTTTTATTTCATAAGAATATCATTTTACAAAAGGAAGTGAATCATTTCACATTGGAATTGCTGTGAGATTACATTTACAAATGTTACATCTAATCTAAAAATCCTAAGTCCTAAAAATGCTAAGTGGCCCTTGAGCTTCGCCGCAAATCTCGACTAACCTGCAACATCAGCAACAACAGTTAATACATTAATAACAGCAGTTAACTTATCAGGTATGCATCAACAGCAGCCAAAGAAAGCAAAATTTCTACATAGCAGGCCAGTTGTGCGATACCCTCTCAATTAATGTACTAAAGCCTCGTAACCACGTTCTGCACTAAGAAAGGTAGTGAATGAACACAGTCTTATGGGTGAATTGGTGACCAAGCATTCCTATAGATAACAATGAGTATTTGATGCAATGATTCGTCTTGAGAATAAAACCCAGCACACAGTTATTGCTGTTGTCTTGGCAGCTAAAGGTTTTTCCTACACTTGACTTCGTCCACGGTTGATGTCCATCAGCAGGCGTATGAACATATCTAGACCTCGGACTTAGCGGTGGCGTCGCATCCTATTAATAACAGCAAGCAATGTTATTATTCTGAAAAGAAATCCTCAGTATTCTACTTAACATAATATGGCCATATTGAAACAGCATTGTCATCACAAACAAGGAAAACTCTTTCATAATTGATGGAAGGACGTGGCAGCCGAAATAGTGGTCATAACAGGTTTTTTATGCAGAATATAAACAGATTCCCATACATACACCTTCAACTCATTCATAAAGCACCATAGGAAAAGAGGGTATCAAAGAATAAGGGAGTTAGAAGTACTCATCTTCGAGGTAGAGCCGATACTGATTTATCACTGAAAACCCAAAACCCACGGCGGCATAAGCACTTCCGCAGCAGAAAACTTCAGTCACCGTCGCACGCAGACACGGAGGTTCCGAGCTCCCGCCGTTCCAATGGCAGCCTTCGACCACTTCGGAGACATGTACGATGTTGCACTCAAACCACGCTTGCTCAACACTCTCATCAGTGACTACCTCCCCACCGTCGATCACCCCTTTTCCAACCCTTCCGAACTCTCCAAAGTTGTCGCTCTGATCAAAACACATTCTCTCCTATCTGAGGATGTAACAGATTCCATGGAGAGTAAACAGGGTAAAGCTTGGAAATCTTCTGTTACTTCATGGGTCGATCGTGTTTTGCTCCTCCTTTCTAGCCATTCGCCTGATAAACGTTGGGCAGGAATATCTTTGCTAGGGGTTACTTGTGAAGAGTGCAGTTCTGATCGTTTCCAAGAATCTTACACTGTGTGGTTCCAGAAGTTGCTAACTTCTCTACAGTCACCGGAAGATTCTCATTTAGTGAAGGTGGCTGCTTGTGCTTCCATATCTGATCTGCTTGCAAGGTTAAGTGGATTTCCCAAGTTCAAGAAAGATGGGTCTGCCTCTGCTGTAAAAGTTGTTCAGCCTGTTCTAAAGATGTTACAGGATGACAACTCAGAGGAAGTATGGGAAGCTGCAGTTCATGTGATATGTACCTTGATAACTTCATTCCCGTTTTCTATTCAGCGTCATTATGATAGTGTTGAATCTGCTATTGCAGTTAAACTTGTGTCTGGAGGATGCAGTCACGATATGATGAAGAAACTTGCACATTGTCTAGCATTGCTTCCAAAATCAAAAGGAGATGAAGAAAGCTGGTCTGTGATGTTGCAGAAAATTTTGATTTTAATAAATGATCAATTAAATTTGAAGTTTGAAGGTCTAGAAGAAGATTACATTCGAAAAGAGTTCAACGGATTGTTGATTCTGCCCGGGAAACAACCTCCACCACCTTTAGGAGGCTATGTATCCACAGAAGAAGCTAGGGACAACACAACAAAGAGGTCTAAACAATCACGAGCGTCTAGCGTCTCCACACTTATGTCTAGCTGTTGCATGCTGCTCACAAATGCTTATCAAGTTAAGGTTAATGTACCTGTTCGCCTATTATTGGTCCTTGTTGAGAGAATTCTGATGGTAAATGGCGCTTTGCTAGAAATGTCATTGCCATTCATGACCGCCAGACAGCAGGAGAACATTTGTTCAGAACTTCCAGTTTTGCATATGTGTAGTCTGGAATTGCTTACAGCTATTATAAAGGCCACAGGCAGTCAACTATTACCACATGCTGCCTCTATTGTACGTTTAATTACGAAGTACTTCAAGACATGTCAGCTGCCAGAAATAAGGATTAAGGTCTATTCAGTGGCAAAGATTCTGCTCATATCCATGGGTGTTGGAATGGCTTTATGTCTGTCAAAGGAAGTTGTCAATAATGCTATTGCTGATTTGAGTACCCTAGAGAAGAAGAACGTAAGCATGTCAAATGGTTCTAATACTGACGTCTCCGCCGCAGCACTGCAACCAGCAAGTAATAGAAAAAGGAAGCATAGCAGTACAAATGGATCCCTTCAGGAAAATGAGGCAGGTGGTGTTTTAGGAGTACAAGTTCCTAAGAAATATCGGGTGGCTCCAATTTCTCTGAGGATAGCTGCACTTGAGGCATTAGAGGCTCTTATTACTGTGGCTGGCGCTTTAAAGTCAGAACAGTTGAGATCCAAAGTTGATAGTCTTTTGATAGCCATAGCAATGGATTCATTCAGAGAAGGTTCATCCAATGAAGAAATAAATGTGTTTCAGAAAAAGGATCCAGCTGCAACTGCCACAGATTTGCAGCTTGCTGCATTGCGTGCCCTTTTGGCGTCTTTTCTTTCTGCGTCACGGCCCCCATATTTATCACAGGGCCTTGAACTTTTCCGAAGAGGAAAGCAACAAACTGGAACAAAGCTTGCTGAGTTCTGTGCTCATGCTATGTTAACCTTGGAAGTGCTTATACATCCCAGGGCACTTCCCTTAGTTGATTATGTCCCTCCAAGCAACGATACTTTTCGTGAAACTCAGTTCAGTTACCGAGATGAATATGTTAGCCGAAACAGCAACACTCAATTTGGTTTTCCTCAAGCAGAATCTCCGGCCTCTCGAGAAAATCCACTTACCGACTATTTGGCAAATGGGGATGATGAGATGGGTCGGTTATGGACTGAAAATACAAAAGAAACCAAAGAGTCTTCTGAAGTGGCCACACCCCTGCCTTCCAGCGCCGGTATCCAAGAGAGGAGTGAAATGGTACCTGAGACTGCCACATATGCAGATGTTGAGATGAGAACAGTCGATAACGAAACCACATTCAAGTCAGATCATCCTGGAGAATCTGTCCCTTGCCCAACAAGCATTCCTACCGTCGTTGACATTCACAGTGGTGCAGCTACCGATATAGAACCAGAGAGGATTGTTTCAGACAGCAGCACCCTTGACTATGCTTCCAAGCACCCTCCTCAACACACGAAACCATAAGACTGGATTAGAACAGATACAAGATAACACCTTATGCATCAAACTAGTGATAATTCAGAAGGCTACCTTGTAGACTATCCTCCTTCGTTCTTAGGGAACTCCAAACTGACCCAACCGGGATGAATAGCACAGAGCGTATACCAACGTTATCTCAACTTCAAGTCAAGAACCTTCGAACGAAAACACCAACTCCAACTCACAAACTCAGCATTGGAAGCACAACTGAACTTGTTAGCAAAAGAACAATGGGATACATACGAGACGGTAATCGACAACTGTAGCATCCTCAGATCCGGCAAGTGGATAGAACAAACTTCTGAACCTAATAAGGAAGCAGTCGTTAAAGCGCTCTTAAGCTCCAAGGGACTCTTCTTTTTTTTGAGCCACCGAGTTCATCTCCATCTACCAACGATTCTCCAATGGACACATCAAACTCGAGCTCCTCTCTTCTGGGCTTCCAATCCTTTTTCTGGCCCAAATCACTCACTACCCGCACCTGTGAAACATCGATTGCAATTAGTAATTGTTTGGGAAAATAACCGATAAAGAGAATATTTAGGGGATAATAAGGATTCAAATCAGGTCCGATTTCGAATTAGTACACAAAATCACAAATTGAAATATCAATTAAACAACTCATTACTACAATCGACGAAAGGAGAAAGTTTCAATTTGATTGTCCCTAATATGGAAAAGCCCAAATCAGTATTCAATTGATTTTAATCAGTTTCAATCAGGAAATCCAAACCGAGGCCTATATAAAGAGATGAATAGGAAGAAGCCGATAACAACGAAAAAACCCTAGTACTACCGCAAAACACCGAATTCGTAACCTAAAAATTGAGCAAAGAAAAGAGGAGAACTCATCTCTCTGGCCGACGAGCTACCTTCAGCTACCACGAAATCCCGCCGACGCCGCAGACACAACCGTCGAAGAGTCCATTCCACCGCACGCGTCTTCACCGTTCTACCAGCCTTCGGTAACCTCTCACTTTGAACTGAGTCTGTTGAATGACTAATGTTGTGATTGTTGTTTCAGGTACAGAAATTTGAGTGAGACGCGATTGGAAAGAGGAGAAGACGCGATCGGAAGTTGAGGGAGAGGGTTTCCGATTTGGGGATTCTGGGGATTAGTTTTCCATTCTTGTTTTCTCTCTGTTGCTTCATTACTTGTATAATATAACGCCTAACCACACACTAATCACACTAATCACCATTAAAATCACCATAATCATCTTCTAACTTTTCGATAATCAGTTTTTTTCTTTTAATAATATTTTAATCCTTTAGTTAACCATTAGGTTTTAAAAAATAAATTGATAACCCATTTTAATTAATCATTTTTTTAAAGATAATTAATTAACCTTAATCAACTCTTTTTATAAAGTTAAAACCAATTATCTTCTTTTCAAATTAACCTTCAATAACTCAACTTAATTTACTCTGTATTTACTAATCTCAAATTAATAACCTTTTAAAATGATAAGATATTTGTGCTTTTTGTTAATGATGATTAAAACTATCTTATTTAAAATTTTTTTCCTTATACTATAATACTAACCCATTTATATTCTAATCATGTTTATTATTTTGTTAGATATTGCTTACTAACCACCTTTATTATTTATTATTGCTTATTTATATTTTGCTATTTAATTATTTTGCTTATTATTTTGTAATTGTTTCTTGGATGTAAAGTTGTTTAATTATTTAATTATTATTATGGTTAGTAATTAGGGAGTGTAACAACATGTATGTAATATTAAAATAAATTTAGATCACTTTTAAATAAAGATAATTAAAATAAACACGTCACACACGTAAGTCGATTTTAATCGCCGTCTCACTTCCTAAGGATATCCCTCAAGTTGCCTACGAATAATGGTTAAGTGGGGTGTATAAAGCAAGTCCCTCAAATAGAAAAATCATCAAAGTCCCTTATGGCTGCCTTTCCGAATCGAGTCCCTTTCGAAAAATGATGATGGTCCCTTATATGTGCTTATTACATCCCACAATGGCCTTCAAAGTCAAATTGTCCCTCACATGTCCCTTAACATCCAAAGTAAGGACTACCTACTCCATTATAGTAGGGATAGTCTTACTAAGGAAAGGATAAAGAATAAGAAAGACCTTAAAACATTAGGGTAGGCTACTCCTAGATGCTTGCTCACTTCAAAACTGTTTCACACTTAAACAAATTTTCAACAAGTTTTCAAACAAGTTCTTAACACATCCTTACATGGATTATTTATTAACTATTCTGAAAATTTTCTATTCACACACTACACTTTCAAAACAATTCAAAAGTGAGCTTAAGTACCTAAGAGCCCATGGATAACCATGGATGAAAAGGGTGCTAACACCTTCCCTTTTCATAACCTACCCCCCGGACCCAAAATATTCTCTAAGGTCTTTCCTGTTCTTTTATAACCTTTCCTTATGGATAAAATAAAAGTCGGTGGCGACTCTTGCTATCCGCAACATTGTTTAAAGTCAGTTCTCCCACCGTGTTACAGTTATGCAAAAATATCACAAAAACCAAGTTTGAATCCCATTGCCATACAAGTGGGCAAGTTGCCAAAGTTGAATTTTCCAAGCATGAGGTGGAAAGTAAGGCTGCACCAGCCCCTCCCCTATGGCATCTAGCCTGCAAACAACATCAGAAATCAGTAGGAAATGTTGACAAAAGAGCCTTGCATCAGAACCAATGAGAAAACCCTCCAAGGGAGGTTTTCTCCAAAATATCCCAACATTACTTCATGGTGAAGAAAGCTCCAAAGCAAGCACCTCAAGTCATTTTCCTATAAAAAGAGGATTCATTCACCTCATTTGGGACAGAATTCATCTGCTAAAGATCATAGAGAAGCTCTGTCACTACTCCTCCCACACCTTGCTTCAATTTCTCAAAACCACAAAATCCACAAAAACACCCAAAATTGGTCATGAAGTGAATTCTGCCCAAATTCATTTCTACCCTTTCAAACACTTCAACCACCCTCCACACAACTTCTAAATAACATATAGAAGGTGTGTGAGCCATTGAACCATCAAGAAACCACAAGAATCAAAAAGTCAACTTCCTTCCCACACTACTTTGACCAAAAGCCACAAAAATCACCAAACTTTGTTCTATGCCCTTCCTTGAGATTTTGATCATTCATACACCTCACCAATGATGTTTCTCAACTGTCAAAACCATTAGCAACCATTGGATACTCATATTTTCTCATTTGGCATCATAAGTGTATTGTTGTTTAAAAGTGAAGTAAGATTCAAGGCAAAGAAGTGAATTAAGGGTCTCTGGGTTTCTTGACTGTTCTAACTTGCTTTAAAGGGTCTACAAGAGGTATGTAACTTGTGCCCTTTGGCTCTTGTATAATTTTTCATGATTTTCGCATTTTGAGCATTTTGGTGCATTTTTGAAGTTATGAGCACATCAAAGCACATCAAGCAACTCAATTACCATTTTTTGCATAAGTTGTTGTTTTACCAAAATCACATTTCAAGCACTTCATAACAGTCATTTAGAATTTGTTAGCACCACCATTTGGTTTTAGAAGCAAGCTGTTTGAAAATTCACACTTCAAAATACACATGTTCACAAAAACACATTTTTGCAACTTACACAGCTTTTTTCATCACAGCATGATATAGGTCCCATCTTTTGCATAAACTCTTTCCTTATCATTTATGTGGTGTGTGGACATGATCTCCATGATTTAAAACTGTTTAGAACTTGAGTTTCATAGCAAAATGCATCTCATTTCATCAACATACAACAGCTATTGAATTTTTCATTACAGTAATAATTTTCAAAAAATACCACCACCATCATGTTCCTTGTTTAATTCTACCCCAGATGCATATAAATTTTATGTCGTTTCGATAAACGGTTAGGAAGTTACGCTAGAAAACGTATTTGCATTTGTTATGTGTTATTTTGCCCAGCCTGGTGCACATTTTACCCTTATTAATTAAAGGGGTGGCTTATACAAACTGATGTATAGCCACCCCAATGGTATGACCATGCGCCTTGTACTCTCTTGTCCTGAGTTTGACCCCTGAGGAGGGCAACTCTTTTATTCTTTTTTTGTTATTTTTCATGTAAACTTCAAAAATTCGTATCTCACTCGTTTTTTTATCGTTTTTCGTCCGTTCTTTTTCCATTGTGTTCGTATTTATGTATACTTTCATGCCATGCTTTTATTTTTTATGTTTGCATATTTTATCACTTACTTTGATTATGTGCAAGTTGTGCGCGTTTTCGCGATCGTTTGTATAGTTGCAGATGAATTTCTAAATGTTTCCTTTCAATATTTTTCTTGAAACTTGTTTGAATCCATGTCCATACATGTCAATTAACATGCTAGGATTTATTTCTCGGTGGTTACCATTTTCATCTGTTAATTTTCATTAAGTACGAACTGTCGTCACAGTATCGGTCATTTCCATCTGTTAACTGTTATCATCATGTTTCATTCTCACCATTTCTCATTATTTACTTGGTTGTCACCATGAATATGCTTTACTTTGATTGTTATCTTGTTTAGCATTTATTTTCTTTTCTCCCCAAGTGATGTGGTTCGTTAGCTTTCATCTGTTTATTTCCCCAGTCTCCCTCCAAAGGAAGGTCTGTCCCCTTGACCCTGGTTGTCATGGACAATTCAATCACACTCTCGACTTTGTTAAGTCAATTTAACCCTAGTTAGAAACCATTAGACTTTGCTTTAATTCTAAGAAACCCACCTGTACTAGGAGTGTTCTTCAACTAGAACCCTAGGAATGAGTTTGTCAACTCTGTGTAAGAATCATCGTCATGATTTCTTACTTCCCCTTTTGAATATTACAACTTAGAATAAGGAGTTTTGTCAAACTCCATACAAGCATTGTCATGTTTGTTCCCCTTGAACCTTGATCACAATCAAGTATTCTTTATCCCTTGTGAGGTGAACTACGATTGCTATGATTCTATCCTAGTCAGGATACGTAGGCAGAAGATGCGACGTCTTTGCGAGCAAATTTAGGAAACCACTTAGGATTTTATTTATTTTTATCTTATCCCTTAACCATAGCACAATTCACAAACTTAGCAATCAATCAAACAGAAGGTTCCTGTAGAGTACTACAGATATTTAGGGTTCTAATACCTTCCCTAGATATAACTAACCCCCGATCCCCGAATCTCTTAAGCGTTGTCGTTACATCGCGAAAAAGGTTTTTCTTTCTTTAGACCTTTCCTTTGGATAAAATAAAGTCCGGTTGTAAAAGAATTAAGATTCAAGTTAATTAATAGCTTGATATCCAATTTTCACCGCAACAGAAATGGCGACTTCACTGGGGAACGTGATCTTTATTTTGAGGGTTTAGCCTATCTTGTTTGAATACTTGCTTATTTGTGAATACTTGTAAGTTTGTGCATATGTGCTCTGTTGGTTCTTGGGGACTTTTATGGTGAGACAACACTATACCCGTGTTTAAGCGTACTTATGATAGGACGGTGGTATATTCAAGGAGACTTATAGGGAGTTGATTCCCGACCAAGTTAACTTGAGAAAACCTCCACTCAGTAGAGGCCCTTCTGAGAGCTAGTATTGTTGATCGAGTATTCGTGAAAACAATGCTACTTTCTACATGGGAGCCCGTGATACTGAGGACCTTTATATTACCTTTTCCCCCACTATGGCTTTTTTAGGATGTAGTGCGATGACTATAAGGAAGTAATTCCAAAGTAGTTGATACGCGATACTACACTTGGACGAGACTCTCTCGAGAATATTATCGACCACCAAGTATTTGGGAAATTGATAATATCCGAAAGATGGGTCGAGGACTCCGGGAACTCTTTTAGAACCTTGTTCTGCAGTTGTGGAAACCTTAGTACATACCTTTGGGGAGGGTAGGCCTTGACTCCTTACTCATGTTCTCCAAACCAAAACCTTTATCTGTTTTTATCCATGTGTATATGTGAATCTGTGCTTACCTGTGTTTGTGCATTCATGCATTCATGAACATCATATCATAAAGGTTTCATGGAACTCAAATCTCTTATTTGTGAATAATAGGATCATCATGGACAGTGGGAAAAAGAAAACCATGAAGTACACTTACAAAAGTCCTAACTTGGTTGACATAGAGAGATTGAGCACCTTGATAACAGATACAGAAGGATTCAAGAGCAGGTACGGGAACTTATTGTCATTGTTGAGGGTAAAAAGGAAGATGGATCTGGGACTTCTCTCCACATGCCTCCAGTTTTATGATCCACTCTATCATTGTTTCACTTTCCCTGATTATCAGCTGGTACCTACACTTGAGGAATATTCTTGCTTGATTGGTTTACCTATTCTTGAAGACTCTCCTTTTCCAATCATGGAGAAGGACCCTAAGGAAGAAGAAATTGCTAAAGCAACGCGTTTGGGATTGGTAGATATTCAGAAAAATATGGTTACTAAAGGAGGAGTCTTTGGTTTGACTGCAGAGTTCTTGGTCGGAAAAGCACAATATTATGCTGATCACTTGAGTATGGATACATTCGAAGCTATTCTTGCCTTGCTCATTTATGGAATCTTCTTGTTTCGAAGCTTTGATAACTTTGTGGATCTCAATGCCATCAAGATATTCTTGAAGAAAAACCCTGTGCCTACTTTACTAGCTGACGCATATCATTCGGTTCACTTGAGGAATCTGCATAAAGGGGGAATGATTGTCTGTTGTGACCCTTTGTTATATAAGTGGTTTATCTCTCACTTACCTAAGGCTCATGCTTTTTGGAAAGAAGGTTGGTGGTCTCAGAAGGTTATGGCTCTTACTCACTCTGACATTGATTGGTACAGCCGTAGTTACGATGGGATAAAAATCATTAACAGTTGTGGAAGCTTTGGTAACATACCTCTTCTGGGTACAAGTGGAGGAATTAGTTATAGCCCTGTTCTCGCTCGCCGTCAGCTTGGGTATCCTTTGAAGGACAAACCAAACAGCGCCCATGTGGAGAATATTTTCTTTAAAGGAGAATCAGAATTGAAGGGGGAAATTCTAAAAGTTTGGGGACATGTACACAAGAAAGGAAAGGAATCCTTAGGGAAACTTAATTGCGTCTCTCTCGAGCCTTATCTCCAATGGGTCCGAAAGAGAGCTATTCAACTAAAGATGCCTTATTCTCAGCAGAAGCCCATAGCCTTAGAGGAGGAGCACACACTGATCTTTATGTCCGAAGAGGAGAAGTTAAAGATTGCTTTTGAGGAAATCACAACAAACTGAAGTAGCCTGGAAATACAAGTACCAAGTGGCCATAGAAGAAAATGATGAACCCCGTAGATAACTACAGGTGAAGGATGAAGAAATGGTTGCTTATAAGAAGAGAAAGACACAGGAAGGCTTACCCACTTCTAGCTCCCAGCCAACTCCATGGAAACTAGTCGTGGACAAACTCATTTTCGAGAAGACTCAGATGGAAGAAGAAATCAAGAAACTCAAAGCAAAAGAAGACTTCTATTTAGAATACTGTCAGCCTTATATCTAGGACTTTTGTAAAATGTACTAGATGTTTTGTAATGCAATCTTGAAAATCAATGAAATGAAATGATGTTTTGATCTGAGTTCCATGAAACCTTTGCACTTGCATTTTCATTAATTAATCATTCAAGGAACTAAAGATTGTTTTGCAGATATTATAGGATGGATTCTGGAAAGAAAGAAGAGGTTGTGTTCCAAAGACCAAGATTGGAGAACTTGAAGAAACTGGTAAGTTTAGTAGAAGACCCCGAGGCATTTAGAGAAAGGCATGGGAATATGTTGTCGTTGCTAGAAGTTCAAGTGTATGAAGAGATGTTATCCACATTCGTGCAATTCTATGATTCAATCTATCATTGTTTCACGTTTCCAGATTATCAGTTGCTACCAACTTTGGAAGAGTATTCCGCCCTGATGGGAGTAGGCGTTACTCCTAGCCCATTTTCTGGAAGGGAGGGGACTCCTAATGAAAGAGCAATTGCAGAGGCCGCGTATTTGGAGTTGGACGAAGTACGATCTCATATGGGTGCTAAAGGAGGGTTGTATGGATTTCCATCTATGTTCCTGTATGAAAAAGCTCAGAGCTATGCCTTGTCAAAAAATATTGAAGCATTTGAGGCCATCCTGGTTTTACTCATTTACGGACGGTTTATGTTCCCAACTGCTAGTGATTTTGTGGACGCAAATGCGATCAATCTTTTCTTGATCAAAAATCCTGTACCTACCTTGCTGGCTGACACTTACTTTACCCTCCACCGAAGGAACCGTTATGGAGTTGGACGAATTGAATGTTGCACCGTTCTCCTGCACAAGTGGTTTATTTCACACTTGTCAGAAATTCCAGCCATCTGGGATAAGCAAAATGGACTCTCATGGACAGAAAAGCTGCTATTGCTCAAACACTCAGATATTAAGTGGTATGACCCTATGTATGGAGGAATTGCCATGATCCAAAGTTGTGGAGATTTTCCGAATGTACCGCTTATCAGCGTCAATGGTTGCATCAGCTATAATCCTATTTTGGCTCGTCGACAGTTGGGGAACCCCATGGAAGATGAACCAGATCCAGACTTTTTGAGAAGATTTTACTTGGAAGAAGGGAAGAATCCCGCTTATAGGGCTCGAATTGTGTATGCTTGGCGTTATGTCCACACAAGGGGAGTAACTTCCCTAGGCCCCCATGACACTACTGTTTCAGAATCTTACCTATCATGGGTAAGAGAAGCGGCAATAAAGATGTTCTATACTCGCTTTGAGCCTGACTCACCCAAACCTACTCTCGTAGAAGAATTGAAAGCTGCTTTGGCAAAAGCTGAGAAAGAAGGAAAAACTTGGAGAGATAAGTATTTCAAGGCTATGCAAGAGGAGGAAGAACTTCAAGAATTGATCCATCAAGGTGGAAAGAGAAGTCAGCCAGAAGACGAAGGGCCATCCAGCTAGAAGATTTAGAATCCATTTGCTTTCTATTTCATTTCATCATGTATTTTGTATTAAAGACTTGTATTTCAGTTCCAGATTTGTTGTTGTAAAACTTTCAGTTGTTAATCTATGAAGACTTTGAATTTGCTTATCTCCCCATTGTTATAATTTTTGCAAATATTTCTTTGGATTCCTTGAATGATTAATTTTGCATTGTTACATTCATAAGCATTGCATATGCATGTTCTTGTGTTGTGTCTCATCTCACTGTCTTGTCTCCCAAAGAGAGAAAGAATCACACTGAACCGCCAACATCGATACAACACCCGAGCCCAAGCTCGCTTAAGGATGGAAGAACAGAACTTAGATGTGGACAAAATCGACAATGAACTCGGAGAGCTCCGAGGAGGCATGGGACAGATCAGGGAAGCCTTACAAGTCATTCGTGAAATTTTGGACACTCAAGCCACCGTTGTCTCTGAAATCACTGCAGATCCAATCTCGACGGCTGTTACTATTGTAAATATGCCAACCTATGGGTTACCTCCAGGCTTTGTACCTCCACCAAGAGTCACTCAGCAGACAGTTTCCCTAGGAGGAGAAGTTCCTCAGGCAATTCCTACATACACTCCAGCTGCTGTACAGATTCAGGCACGCCCTGTGT
This sequence comes from Lathyrus sativus, assembly GCA_963859935.3. Classification (NCBI taxonomy): domain Eukaryota; kingdom Viridiplantae; phylum Streptophyta; class Magnoliopsida; order Fabales; family Fabaceae; genus Lathyrus; species Lathyrus sativus. The sequence goes on along the minus strand of OZ012741.1, from coordinate 658,939,465 downwards.
TCCACAATCCTCCACCAGTATACGAAGGTCTTGAGGGGTATGAAGAGGAGAATGAGTCACATGAGAAGTTGAAAGAAAGTGTTGAAACTATAGGAAGAAAGGTCCGAGCAATGGAAGGGAACGATATCTTTGGTACTGATGCCAAAGATATGTGTCTAGTATCCGGATTGGTGATTCCATCCAAGTTTAAAGTTCCAAATTTCGATCAATATTCTGGTGCAACCTGTCCTCGCACACATCTAATCATGTATTATCAAAGAATGGCTGCGCACGTTGAAGACAACAAGTTAATGATCCACTGTTTCCAAGATAGTTTGAAAGGGGCTCCGGCCAAGTGGTATTTAAGTTTAGACCAATCGAGGATTCACAATTTCCAAGACCTGGCTGACGCTTTTATGAAGCACTATAAGTACAACATGGATATGGCCCCGGGTAGAAGACAATTGTTAAGCATGTCACAGAAAAGTACAGAATCGTTTAAAGAGTACGCGCAACGGTGGAGAGAGACAGCATCTCAGGTGGAACCTCCTCTGAATGAAAAAGAATTAACAGACTGGTTTGTTGACACAGTAAGACCAGAGTTTTATGAAAAGATGATCAGTAGTGTGTCTGCAAGTTTTTCTGATATCGTAGCCATGGGAGTAAGAGTAGAGTTGGGAATGAAGAATGGGAAGGTAGCCAGCAGTACCAGCAGTTCCAGTAATAGCAATATCAAGAAGGTTAGTAGTGGTTTTCACAAAAAGAGAGAAGGTGAGACAAATGCAATAATGGGAAGAAGGAATCGTCTTTTGAGACCACCGTATCAGCATTACCAGCAGCCTCAACAAGGTTTTTTCCAGCAAGTTCAACCAAATTATGCTCAGCAAATTCAGCAACAGCGACCAGTATATCCGGTACAGTATGCCCAACAACAATATGTGGCAGCTGTAGCCCCAGCATTTAACCACCCTGTCCCAGGTTATCAGTCAGGGCAGCCAGCGCCCGCATATCAACTAAATCAACAAGGGTATCAACGAGCGCCCAACGCTCCACCCTATCAATAAAACCATCAGCAGAGAGTTCAACAGCCCAGACAGAATTATCAAAACCGGAGGCCAACCACAAAACCTCCACTTCCACAAATACCAATGACATACACAGAATTATACCCTTCTTTAGTTCACCAAGGCTTGATAACAACAAGGCCACTGAATCCAGATACAACATCTCCCCATTACAACCCAAATGCTCACTGTGCTTTTCACAAGGGTGCCGCTGGTCACGACCTAGAGGGGTGCTTTGCTTTGAAACATCTTGTGAGAGAGTTGATGGAGAAGAAAATCTTGTCTTTTGATGATATACCACCAAATGTTAAGAGTAATCCACTACCAAATCACGGAGGGGTCAACGTAATAGAAGGGTCAGATGAGAAGATAGTTGATGACGTGACGAGGGTCAGAACGCCGTTAAAAACATTACACGAGAAGTTGTCAAAAGCAGGGTTGTTTGAAAGCATTCATAATAACTGTGAAGAATGTTCTGTTGATTCTAGTGGGTGTGATGTGATACGAAAGGATATAAAAAGATTGATGAATGAGGGGATATTGCAGGTATGTAGTCCAGTAAGGAAAGAAGAAGTTTCTGTGATTGAGCCCGTTTTTGATCTGTCCAAGAAAAAAGAGAAAGTTCCGGTATTCAACAAAAGTGTGAAGCCTATCTTCAACAAAACTGCTATTGGTCAGCCTCGACCAATTGTAGTCCAAAAACCGAGACCATTTCATTATGATAACACAAGGGCCATTCCATGGAAATACAACGTGACTGTGATAGACCAAGAATCAAGAAGGGTTGTTCAGACAGAGGATCAGATGGATGTAACAAACATTGCAGGCACTAGCAAAATAACCCGTAGTGGTCGGATCTATCAACCGAAAGTGGCAGTAGCTATTCCCAAAGAAGTTACTCCCACCACAATAACCAAAGAAAAGGAAACTCCGAGCACAGAAGAAGGAAATTATGAGGAATTTTTTAGAATTATTCGAAGAAGTGATTACAAAGTGATAGAACAGCTTCATCAGACACCATCAAAAATATCAATCTTGTCACTCTTGATAAATTCTCCGGCTCACAGGGAAGCATTACAAAAAGTGTTGAGACAGGCCCATGTAACAAAAGATATTTCTCTCAGTCAGTTTGATTCGGTAGTGGCCAACATCACAGCATGCAACACGTTGAGTTTCAGTGATGCTGAATTGCCAAAAGAAAGACGTAATCATAACCGTGCGCTGCACATCTCTATCAAATGCCAAGAAGACACTCTGGCCCGAGTACTGGTCGACACAGGATCCTCATTAAATGTACTACCCGCAAGGCCACTCGCCAGATTAGCATATGCGGGAGCAGAGATGAAGCCAACATCATTGATTGTAAAAGCTTTCGACGGTTCGAGAAGAACGGTTATTGGTGAAGTAGAGTTACCAATTTTGGTGGGACCCCATGAATTCAACATTGTGTTTCAAGTAATGGACATTAATTCGGCTTACAGTTGTTTATTAGGACGTCCTTGGATCCATGAAGCTGGGGCAGTAACTTCAACCCTGCATCAGAGAATGAAGTTCGTGGTAAATGATAAACTGGTAGTTGTACATGGTGAAGAAGAACTAATGGTTAGCAATCTGTCATCATTTCGGTACATTGAAGCAGATGAAGACGCACTAGAGACTTCGTTTTAGGCACTAGAAATAGCCAATGCAGTGATATTAGAGGAAACGGTGGTGAAGAGTGGTCCATCCTTTACATCCACTCAGAGCGTCAAGTCGACACTGGAAGAAGGCATTCCTGCAGGTTGGGGAGAGATTATCGAAGTCAAACCAAAAATGGATCGCCAGGGGTTGGGTTACAAACCAACTCGTGATGAAGCACCAACACATGACAAAGGGCGTCTGAAGACTATGCAAGAAGTATTCATCAGCGGAGGTTTCCAAGTCAGTGCCGTGGAAGAAGATTTTAAAGATGAAGACCTGAAGCATTTAGTATATCATTGCAACACTGCCTTGAGCAACTGGGAAGCTATTGAGATTCCTTTGGTTTTTCCTGAGTCAAAGTAATTTGTTTGTCTTTCTTTTCTTGTTTTGTTTTAAATCTCCATAGCCATGCCCAAGGCTATAGGAATGTTTTGTAAGGGCCCCATGCTTTCAAAGATATCAATGAGAAAATAAACTATTTTGTTAATTTCTTTGTGTTATTTCCTTTACTGCTTTTGCTTTTATTTTAAAACGAAAAATGGCAATCTTAAAAAACCAAAACATTCTTTCTCTGTTATGTGCTGCATTTATCTTTGTGCGTTTTAATAAAATTAAGCCATCCCCACCTACAACAATGTTCAAAACCCCATTGAATCCTGTGACCATGCATTTCCTCCTGACCTTGATTCACCAATTTACCAAGCTGAAGACGAGGACGAAGACTGTGAAATTCCTGATGAACTGGTAAGATTGGCCCAAAAAGAGGATGCAGAGCTTCAACCCTATAAGGAACAGGTAGAAGTTATCAACCTTGGCACCGAAGAAGATAGGAAAGAGGTCAAAATTGGGGCAAGTCTGGAGGCAGAGATCAAGCAACAGTTAGAAGAGCTCCTGAAAGAATATGTTGATGTGTTTGCTTGGTCATATCAAGATATGCCAGGTTTAGACACTGATATAGTGGTCCACAAGTTACCACTCCGGCCCGAATGTCCACCAGTTAAGCAAAAGCTTCGAAGAACCAGACCCGACATGGCTCTCAAAATTCGAGATGAGGTGAAAAAACAGATAGATGCAGGTTTCTTAGTAGTCTCCAAATACCCTGAGTGGGTAGCCAACATTGTTCCTGTGCCGAAGAAAGATGGGAAAGTTAGGATGTGCGTGGATTATCGAGATCTGAATAAAGCCAGTCCAAAGGATGATTTTCCGTTGCCACATATTGACACCCTGGTAGACAATACAACCCGTTTTGAAGTATTCTCTTTTATGGATGGTTTCTCCGGGTACAATCAAATCAAAATGGACCCAGATGACATGGAGAAGACTACATTAATCACTCCTTGGGGAACCTATTGTTACAAGGTTATGCCGTTTAGGTTGAAAAACACAGGTGCTATGTATCAAAGGGCCATGGTAACTTTATTTCATGATATGATGCACAAGGAGATAGAAGTATATGTTGATGATATGATAGCCAAATCTCATAGCGAGGAGGACCATTTGGAACATCTTTTGAAATTGTTCAAGAGACTCAGAAAATATCAGTTGAGACTAAATCCAGCCAAGTGCACCTTTGGGGTAAGATCTAGGAAATTACTCGGTTTCATTGTCAGTCACCGAGGGATTGAACTAGATCCAGACAAAGTCCGAGCCATTCAAGACATTCCAGCTCCACAAACAGAAAAGCAAGTCAGAGGTTTTCTTGGAAGACTGAACTACATATCCAAATTTATTTCCAATATGACTCCTACTTGCGAGCCCATCTTCAAATTGTTACGCAAAGACCAGACGGTTGCTTGGAATTCGGATTGTCAGCAAGCATTTGATAAAATCAAAGGTTACCTACAAGAGCCTCCAATCTTAATACCTCCGGTTCCAGGAAGACATCTCTTCATGTATTTAACAGTGCTTGAGAATTCAATGGGTTGTGTGTTAGGCCAGCAGGACGAATTGGGACGAAAAGAACATACGATCTATTATTTAAGCAAGAAGTTTACTGATTGTGAAAGCAGATACTCACTTCTGGAGAAAACTTGTTGTGCTTTGGCATGGGCTGCTAAACGTTTGAGGCAGTACATGATTTGTCATACCACTTTGTTGATTTCAAAAATGGATCCAATAAAGTATATTTTCGAGAAGCCTGCTCAGACTGGAAGACTCGCCCGTTGGCATATGTTGTTATCTGAATATGACATCCAGTACGTAGCTCAGAAGTCTAATAAGGGTAGTGTTTTGTCGGAATATCTTGCAGATCAACCAGTAGAAGATTATGAGCCTCTCAAATTTGACTTCCCAGATGAAGACATTATGTTGGTAAAAAATTGTGAAGAGCCAAGTTCTGATGAGATCCCGCCAGAAGGTCTTTGGTGGAAAATGATGTTCGATGGTTCCTCCAACTACAGTGGGAATGGTATAGGCGCCGTGTTAATGACTCCGGAAGGTGGTTACACTCCATTCACAGCCAGATTGGATTTTGACTGTACAAACAATATCGCTGAATATGAAGCTTGCATTCTCGGCCTCGAGGCAGCTATCGACCTCAAAATCAAACTTCTTGAAGTCAGTGGGGATTCAGCTTTGGTTATCTATCAGGTTACTGGAGAATGGGAAACTAGACATGAAAACTTGATTCCTTATAGAGCCTATATTGTCAAAATGATGGAATATTTCGATGAAATCACTTTCAAGCATGTCCCGAGATATGAAAATCACATTGCCGATGCCCTAGCCATGCTAGCCTCGATGTGGAAAGTAAGGGATGTCAATGATGCCACTCTCATCAGAATTGAACGCAAGACTGAACCCGTCTACTGTCAAATGATTGAAGAAGAGACTGATGATAAACCATGGTTCTATGACATAAAGAATTACCTGTTGAAACAAGAGTACCCAGCAGATGCTACGTCACTCGACAAGAAAACTCTGAGACGATTAGCATCCAAGTTCTTTCTCAGCAACAATGTGCTTTACAAAAGAAATCATGATATGGTTCTGCTTAGATGTGTTGACCGATGAGAAGCAGAGTTGTTAATGCAAGATGTTCACGAAGGAATGTTCGGCACTCATGCCAATGGATACACTATGTCTAAAAAGATTTTGAGGGCTGGTTATTACTGGTTGACCTTGGAAACTGACTGTATTCAATACGCCAGAAAGTGTCACAAGTGTCAGATTTATGCAGACAAGATGCATGTACCTCCAACGTTGCTAAATGTGTTGTCATCACCATGGCCTTTTTCTATGTGGGGCATCGATATGATTGGGGAAATTGAACCAAAAGCTTCTAATGGACACCGATTTATTCTGGTTGCTATTGACTATTTCACAAAGTGGGTTGAAGCTGCATCTTACACTAATGTTACTCGGCAAGTGGTGGCCCGTTTCATAAAAAAGGAAATTATTTGTCGTTACGGGATTCCAAGCCGAATCATAACGGACAATGGTACCAATTCAAACAACAAAGTCATGAAAGAGTTGTGCGATGACTTTAAAATTGAACATCACAATTCTTCTCCCTATCGTCCCAAAATGAATGGAGCAGTAGAAGCTGCAAATAAAAACATCAAAAAGATCCTGCAGAAGATGGTGAAAACTTACAAAGATTGGCATGAGATGCTACCGTTCGCCTTGCATGGATACAGAACGTCCGTCCGCACTTCAACAGGGGCAACCCCTTTTTCTTTGGTATATGGAATGGATGCGGTACTTCCTATTGAGGTCGAGATACCGTCTTTGAGAGTCATAATGGAAACTAAGCTTGAAGAAGCAGAATGGGTAAGAGAAAGGTTTGATCAGCTGAATCTTATCGACGAAAAGCGCATGTCTGCAATGTGTCATGGTCAGTTGTATCAGAAGAGGATCAAGAGAGCTTTTGACAAGAAGGTCCGTGTCCAGGAATTCCGAGAAGGGGAGCTTGTACTAAAGAAAATCTTACCAGTTCATAAGGACGCCCGAGGGAAGTGGATGCCTAATTATGATGGCCCGTTTGTTGTAAAAACAGTATTCTCAGGAGGCTCGCTAATTCTCACAACTATGGACGGGGAGCAGCTTGCTCACCCAGTAAATTCTAATGCAGTCCGAAAATATTACGCCTAAAAAAGAAGAACCCGATAAGCCGGAAACTCAAAAGAACGGCTTATGCAAGAGTTAGGGTTAAAGAAAAAAGAAGAAAAAAAGAAAAAGGAGAAAAATAAAAGCTCGCTAAGTTGAAAACTCGAAAGGGCGGCTTAGGCAAAAATGAGCGTCCCGGTGGATTGAAAACCCGAAAGGGCGATCCAGGCAAAAGTTAGGGACAAAGGCGTTTCACTGCATCAGAAGAGTTGTCACTACTTCAAAAGGTTGTCACCATTGTAGAAGATTGAACAGGAGATCCACTTCCAACTGCTCTCGTCGGAAGCAAGGATTTGGGGAATTTTAGTCTTTAGGAATGGATGGTCATGGGATTCAATGTAACCTTATCCATGTTGCCATTTTTCACTTGTAAAATCTCTATGGAATTTTTTCATTTGCAAGATTTCATTCTTGAATAAAATCAGTGTTGAGCCATTCTTTCCTTTGCAAAATTATCTTTTCCTTTATTTTCTTGTTATGCAAAATATTGTTCATTGATCAAACGATAGTTTTGAAAGCATTAGGGTCAAATTATTTGAATAAAACTTGAAAAGATTGACAAACGTAAAAAAACTCCAGCTCATGGAAAGGCAAGGAAAATCATACTTCCCCGAAACCTCAGGGTAGTGAAAGCTTTGATATACGATCCGATTGCATTCCCCAATGAAGTATAAACAGGTCAAACTGCCAATTCTCCTTTGGTCATGTGTAGGTATCAAACCTGGAAAACTGTTTCCTCAAAGAACCTCTTATGATGATATAAGGACTGGTCCCCATTAGAAGATTTCTGAGCATTGTGTTTTAAATTTACTTTGTCATCTCTGAATAACTTGTTTAAAAGTTCTGTTCCCCTATTGAGAGTGGATCTAGTTGTCAAAGACTGCATACACTTTTTTCAACCAGGGTTCAGTGTGATTCATTCGGTCTCTCGAGTTCAGTGTGCCATCCTCTGATTCCCCATGAATGTCTAATCACTGCTAGTGATTTCTGTTTAAAGTCCTGTTGTAACGGGCATTGTTTTAAAAGCCAATCGTCATTGGTATTCTTTTGGGTCGTTACCCTATTTTCCTTTGAACCAGTCATAACTGGAATTGTCTTAAATTCAACTCGTCAGTATCCTTGTTTCGGTCATCACCACCTTTTTTCCTTTAAATTCCCCAGTCGTAACTGGTTGTGTTCGAAATCCAATCGTCATTGGTATCCTTTTGGGTCATTACCCTATCCTTTTCTTTGAACCAGTCATAATTGGCGTTGTCTTAACCCCACTCGTTATTACCTTTTGGTTCGGTTGTTACCAACCTTTTCCCTCTGAAGTCTAGTCGTCACTAGCAAATCCCCTGTGAAATCTAGTCGTTACTAAGTGGTTTCCGTTTAAAGTCCAGTCGTAACTGACAGATGTTCGAAACCCCAATTTTCATTGGTATCTTGTTGGTCGTTACCAACCTTCCCCATGGAAGTCCAGTCGTAACTGGCGTTACTTGAAATCCAATCGTTATTGGTATATTTTGGTTTGGTTGTTACCAACTTCCCCAGCTAAAGCCTAGTAGCTTGTTAGCATTCTCACATGTTTTGGTCGTCACCATGTTTTCCTTTGAAGACCAGTCGTAACTGGCATCGCCTAAAAATCCAATCGTCATTGGTACCCTGACTTGGTCGTCACCATATGCTCCTTTAAGTCCAGTAGTTACTGGCATTACTTGAAATTTGGTCGTCACCAATTTCCCTAGTCGAAGTCCTGCATTACCAATTGGATTTAAAACTTCATTTGTTGTAATCTCAAGATTGGTCGTTACCATTACCTCCAGGAAGTCTAGTGGTTACTAGCACTGCCTAAGTTATCTGTTTAAAACTGGGTGACAACATTATCCCCAGTGAAACCTTTCCCCCAGACAAGTCTCGGAGATCTAGTTGTCACTAGTATTTCCCATCATGTTTTGTCTTTGTTTCTTGTCCATTCCTGAAGATCCCGTTTGAACTCTTCACTATAGGAAGTCCTCATCTGATCATCCCCAGTGAGGTTCGAGTTTTAATTCCCCAGTAAGAAGTCGCTCGTGTCCCTGGTAGAGATCTACCTTGTTCCCCGATGAAGTGTTTGCTTTTCCCAGTAAGATTGTCATCTTCGTTAGACTTTGTGTGCCCTCATTTTTCTCCCCGTTATCACTAGTCATGTTTGAACTATTGATTGTTATACCTCGGTATTCCCCAGTGTCGGATCCACAATGCCAGGTTCTCGCGAGTAGTTACTCGTTGTTTTGTTTTTCTGTCTGTTGCATGTGTCTTGCATCCAAGCATCATAAAGCATCATTTAGAATTCATGACACATCATGACCTGTCCTTTTGCATATAATCAAATCTAAGGAACAAAATTTTCGGTTTTTCTATATTTAAATACCTTTCACTACGATTCTACGAGTATTATCATCTCTCAGTTCCATCTAGTGAAGATATTTAAATAGGGGCAACTGTTGCACCCCAAATTTTGACCCCTTAGATTCTCATTATCATTTTAGGAGAATACTCATGAACTGTCTAACCTTAATCCAGTGCAAGTCTGTCTTTGTCAAATTGCAGATGAATCAGGGTTTCGTACAGTCAAAATCAAAACTTCAGGATTTGTGATTAGTCAATGTTTTGGGCTCATTAAAATAAGAAACAAGGTCAAGGATATTACATAATGTCAAATGAGAAGCCAATTTGAAGAAATCATTTCAGAATCAAGAACAGTACATTTCAAAGCACCCGATTAGGGTTTTTAACTAGTAAAAGTCAACTGTGGTTTGACTTTGATGTTGGAAGGTGTTGTAATGGTGGGATTGGGGTCCATGAAGTTCATGTATCTTATTAAAGTTCATCCAATTAGTTTCAAAGTCTCAGGAGGTCCAGAATGTCAACATGCGACTCGGTAATCACCGATCGGTCGTACGGTTGACTGAAAAGTCAACTCTCCAAATTTTATGAATTGGACTTCAAGTTGTGAAACAAAGTTGTTCCTTATGTCATATTGGACTTGCATATCAATTTTCATGACCATTGGATCAAGGATGAAGGAGTAATCAAGAAATCAGGAAATTAGGGTTTTGAAAAGGGCTAAACCATAACTCCTTAACCACACATCCAAGTTATGCAGAAATATCACAAAAACCAATTTTGAAGCCCATTGCCATACAAGTGGGCAAGTTGCCAAAGTTGAATTTTCCAAGCATGAGGTGGAAAGTAAGGTTGCACCAGCCCCTCCCCTATGGCTTCTAGCCTGCAAACAACATCAGAAATCAGTAGGAAATGTTGACAAAAGAGCCTTGCATCGTAACCAATGGGAAAACCCTCCAAGGGAGGTTTTCTCCAAAATATCCCAACATTACTTCATGGTGAAGAAAGCTCCAAAGCAAGCACCTCAAGTCATTTTCCTATAAAAAGAGTATTCATTCACCTCATTTGGGACATAATTCATCTGCTAAAGATCATAGAGAAGCTCTGTCACTACTCCTCCCACACCTTGCTTCAATTTCTCAAAACCACAAAATCCACAAAAACACCCAAAATTGGTCATGAAGTGAATTCTGCCTAAATTCATTTCTACCCTTTCAAACACTTCAACCACCCTCCACACAACTTCTAAATAACATATAGAAGGTGTGTGAGCCATTGAACCATTAAGAAACCACAAGAGGTATGTAACTTGTGCACTTTGGCTCTTGTATCATTTTTCATGATTTTGGCATTTTGAGCATTTTAGTGCATTTTTGAAGTTATGAGCACATCAAAGCACATCAAGCAACTCAATTACCATTTTTTGCATAAGTTGTTGTTTTACCAAAATCACATTTCAAGCACTTCATAACAGTCATTTAGAAGTTGTTAGCACCACCATTTGGTTTTAGAAGCAAGCTGTTTGAAAATTCACACTTCAAAATACACATGTTCACAAAAACACATTTTTGCAACTTACACAGCTTTTTTCATCACAGCATGATATAGGTGTCGCTACTGCGAAAATCGGCGCCGGCTGACAGAAGAGTCGCCACCGTGCGTTATTTATCCCTCAGAGCGGGAAAGGAAACGCTCGAAGTAAACCTCGCAAAGACGGGAAAAGGTATGGTCATCGCAACCAAAACCTGGATCCGGGAGTCGGTTACGCAAGGGGAAGGTATTAGCATCCCTCACGTCCATCGTACTCGATGGGATCCACGCTTGATGTTTATAGGTAAAAGGGTGTGTTATCTATCTACGCTAATGGCTGGTCTGAAAAAGAAAGTAAAAGGACAGGACTCGACAAAACATACGGTGTTCTGGGCCTACGTATTCCCTCGTGCAATGGGAAAGTCAGAGTCAACGTAGTTCGACTTCCTACGTCTAAACGGGGGAAAGGTTGCTCGCCAGGACATCTCGTCCTGTGCCTACGTACTTCCACACAGTATGGAAGATCAGAGCAAACGTAGTTCGACTAACTACGGGTAAACAGGGGCTCTCACACAGCAGTGAGAAAACAAACTGGGCTCTAAGGCTCGGGAACCTACAACTACGATCTGGTCTCAAATGCACTCGGGCAGGAGAAAGGGATAACAATCAGTCGTTAGCGGGAAAGTCTCGATCGCACAGCCGCGAGAGAACAAAGGTTAGTTGTTAGTGTGCTCGCTAGGATATCGCATCCTATGCCTACATATCTTCGTCTGGAACGAAGAATCAGAGCAGCTGTAGTTCAGCTAACTACGGATCAAGCTACTCAAAAAGCTCCTACAGAAAGGAAAGGGAAACCCTAGAACTATAGCTGAGAAACAGGGGAATCTACCTACTGCTATCACACCTGGTTGACCATCCTAATGTCTATCATAACAACTCCGCAGCGGATAAGTCAGAGCTCCTAAGGGATCATGGCAACAGGACTGAACTACAAACAAGAAACTGCAACGTAAAGGAATACTGAAAATATGCATGAACGCAACAACTAGACAAACAAGGCACAGAGGCCGCAAACCACAAAGGCAAGGGAGCTCAGCTCTACCGAATATCAACAAGCAAAGCCACGCAATAACAAACAAGCAGAAGGAGGACCACCTCAACTTCTCATGCACCCAAAGTCTACTTCTAAGATGCACCTATTCAGAACTATCTAGATGAACACCTAAGTCTAATGCAACATAACATCATTCAAGTCAAACAATACAAAGAGACTAACCCTGAACAGGGCCCCTATCTACAAAACAAGAAGCTACTCCTGGGCAAGGCCCCTAACAAACCTGAAACAATCTCCTAATCTGTCTCTAAACAGAACTCTATACAATACCCTAAGCAAAAGATCTAAGCAAAAATTCTAATCAAAACCCTAAGCAGGAGGAATCAATCCCAGTCTCCAAGCTTCAGAACAAGCTTACCAGAGAAAGGGAGCTAAGCAGGCGAGCTCATGGTGCCTTCCTCAGGAAAGTACCAGGAGGTTACTACTCAGGAGTCATATCCTATGCGGCTCGACAACTGTGATCAGTTTACATTCCTCCTCAGGAGAAATTAAACTCACATGAAGGCTCCGGCATCACTGGATATTTGAGAAATACCTATATGCACTAAGGGAACTAAGTGAACAGACTCATAGGACCTTCCTCAGGAAAGTACTAGGAGGCTGACACTTAGGAATTGTACCCTACGTGGCTCAACAACTGTGATCAGTTTACATTCCTCCTCAGGAGAAATTAAACTCACAAGTTGGCTCCGACATCACTGGATACTTAAGAAATCCTAGATAAACTAATGGAACTAAGTGAATAGACCCATAGGACCTTCCTCAGGAAAGTACTAGGAAGCTTCCACTTAGGAGTTGTATCCCATGTGGCTCAACAACAGGTGATCAGTTTACATTCCTCCTCAGGAGGAATTAAACTCACAAGTCGGCTCCAACATCATCGGATACTTACGAAAGAGGTGAGAAGAAAGAATGAAAGTCATTCATAGTGCCTTCCTCAGGAAAGTACCATAAACTCCCTTCAAACTTCAGGATCTCGAACCTCACAAACAGACAACAAGCTCCTAGACTAAGCCTCAATCCACTGCATCCTTGCAAGCTCCAACAGGACTTCAATCAGCTCCCACCTTGAGAAGAACCCACAGGCCAACAAACCTCAAGGAACTATCTCTGAAGTTCAACCACAGTTGAACTTCAAAGTCAGAAGTCATCAAGACTTCTCCTATCTTCAGGCTCAGACAAAACACATCAGGACACCCTACAAAATCTATCAAAAATCTATGGGGAACCTACATGGCTCTAGGATAACATACTGAAAAATCAGAACAAAATTCAACACCAGATGAAAGAACCAAAATCAGCAACACAGGCATATCCACAGACCAATTATTCAACATCAATAACAGTGAAAAGATGCAATTAAAATGAAAATGCATGATTAAGCTAATATTTTTATACTATAAAATTCTACACTGAATTACGAGTCCACAGAAAAAAGAACGGAATTATTTGACCCAATCTACTATTTTTTATGAATTTCCTAATGATATGCATGCATTGAAAATATTAAAAACATCAATTAAAATGGAAAATATACAAAAAATAACAAACAAAAATAAAATGACATCTTTATTTTTATTTAATTTTTTAGGAATTATGATGAAATGGTGGAAAAAAGAATTATTAAAAAACAACTATTTTCATTTTGTTAGGAATTTTCTAATATGCAAAGAAAATGAGAGAAATTGGAAGAAAATAAAATTGAAATAATACTGGAGGGGGTTTAAACAGCAAAGAATTCTAGTTATTTCTAGCTGGGCTCATATTGGTGGGGGTGTTAACAGCAAAGGGCGTAGGGCCCAAGTTTATTAACTAGAAAAAAAAAACAACAAAACTGAAATGAATGCAGGGGGGGGGGGCTGCGCTAGCAATTTCCCAGTTATTAATCATTGGGCTTACGCCCAGAGGGGTGCTATTAGCAATTTGGGCATAAGGCCCATATCCATTCATCCAGATCTCACACACGGGGGGGGGGGGGGGGGGGGGGGGTAACGAGCAATTGAGGGGTGTAGTGTCAGTAATTCACACTTGGGCTTAGCCCAATGTCCTAACCCTAATCCAATCTCAACTGACTAACAAAACCCTCTTCTTCTCACAAGCCTGGCTACTGTTCATCATCCTAACCCCAACTGCGTTCATCCCCAAATCTCCCCTCTGCAACTCTCGAAGACTCTCAAAACAATCTCAAACCCTCACACATCCTGAACGAAAACTACACTTTAATCCACTATCACACATGAAATCAACCTTCATCTAACACTCCCAGATCGAAATCAGGCTTCAACAGTTCATGCTAGAATCATATCAACAACGATTCAACTAAACCCTAACCACGCACGAGTAAACAAATCGAAAGGAGGATGAATAAACCTGGAGAAATGGAGAAGACGACGAAGATCCTGGAACTGAAGAATGTTGAAGGAGTTCGCGGAGATCTTGAAGATTTCTGGAGAAAACCTCGTAGATTCTTGAAGATTTCTCAACCGGAAGATACTTGAAGATGAACTGGGCACGTTGAAGGTCGTCGAAGGATGATTTAAGATCTTAGTTGAAGGCGTCGCTGGAGATCGCTCGAATGTTTCTGGACAAGCAACGAAGAACTCAACGAGTTCTTGGAGATCTGTGAAAAAGCGTAAGAACAGATGAAGATGATGATTCTGGAGATGGCGTTCTGGAAAAGTGAATAACGATGAAGATCGTGTTCTGGAAAGTTTCTGATGAAGGTATGAGCGATTTCTGGAGAAGTGATTCTTGAGGTGCGACGAGGATGGATGGTTTCTGGGAGTTTACTTGAGGTTTCCGGCGAAACTTGATGTCTCCGGCGAGGTGGAGACGGTGGACGGAGGAGATCTGGGGAGAAAGAAGAAGATATGAGGATTCTGGGCAAAAAAGTAGCTCCGGCGGGTTGGACGGTGGCCGGAAGACGTTGGGGGTCACCGGCGGTGGGAAGTTACGGCTGATGCATGGCCGCCGGTGGTTTTCTGGTGACTCTCAGGCGATGGGTGTGGGGGCGCCAAGTGTCTCAGGGAGTGGTTGCATGGGATACGCGTGTCAGCAGAGAGAGAGAGGGTGAGCTTCGGTGGGACGCGTGGCGTGATTCTGGGGAAGTCTGAGTGTAACGTGGGCCCGTTCTCAAGCAACACGTGGCTGGCATTATTTATATCACTGAAACACCTGGAACTCTCTAGAAGGCGCTGGAAATTGCTGGGAGAAACTTGGACGAAATGGACTTTTTGGATCATTTTTTTCTGGACTTGCCAATTGAGAACTGGGCCTCAAACAGAACCCCACCTGGGCCCATACGAACTGAATGAAACATTGTAAAAAAAACTGAATTTTAATAAAAAACAATTAATCCTAACTATCTCTAATTAATATCAATTAAAATCTAATTAGCTAATTACCCTAACCAACTATCTTAATCCTAATTAACTCTAAAAAAAACAATTAACCTAATTAAACTTTAAAAAGTGATTAAAAGTCTAATTAATTCTACATTATCCTAATTAAATCTAAAAAAACAATTAAGATCTAATTGACTCTAAACTTCTACTAATTCTCTATTAAAATCCTAATATCATTTAATATCAATTAAAATCTATCATTAATAAAAGAAAAAACTATATTATTTTCTATATTATCTAAAAAACAATTAAACCTATTTTAAAATCTATAAAAATCTAAACTATTATTATCTATTAGTAATAAAAGAAAAAAAACTATATTCCCCTTTTTCTTTATTATTCTAAAAACTATTTAAAATCTTATTTATTCTAAAAATCTATTTAAAAATTCTATAAAACCCTAAAAGAGAATTAAACTATTAAAAAATACAAAACCCTATCTAAATTCCAGAAAAATCTGTAAAGCCTATTAAAAATTCACAAAAGTCTATTAAAATCCTAAAAATGCAGATGAATGCAAATGACCCCCCATAAAAGAGCGCACGAGACCAGATCGAATCGAACAGAGAGCCCCGAGCATCAGAATATCCTCAAAATCACTGTGCAAGCTGAAAATCACCGAGGAGCGCACAATTTCCCGAAAATAAAACCCTGGTGATCTGGACTGGATCTGCCATATCTGATAGACGAAAATCAAGCTGTAAACTCTGATATCCCCTGTTTGCACAAAAATCATCTGTCTGATTTGCGAATATGAAATTAAACCACGAGTCAGATAGGAGAATCGGTTGGTCAAATTTTAGGGTGCAACAGCTGCCCCTATTCAAGCGACTTGGACCTGAAGGGTTTGAAGAGCGCTCAGCCTTCAAACATTCAGAGGTACGAGACGGTTGAATACAAATAAAACCCGAAAATTTGCCAACCGCGAGCATATACTGTAAGCTGCTTGGGGAGTACAGTCCAGAAAACCGAGTCCAGTTATTGCGGCACCAAACTGATTAATCATCTGATAAAGAACTCCTGATTTGAATACCCGTTGCTTGTGATACCCTATGTAACAAAACTCGAGGGCTGCAACAAAATACCTGATTCTTTCACATTGCCTACTGATAGGCAGGAAGAGAAATATACTCACATCGCCCAAAGAGGGACGGGAAGACACCCTGATTGAATACTCACCTCGTCTAAAGATAGACAGAAAGACAACATTAATCTCCCAATTCACATCGTCTAAGGATAGACGGAAAGACACCATAATCTCCATATTCACATCGTCTAAGGGTAGACGGCATCATCCTGATTGATATTCACATCGTCTAAGGGTAGACGGGATCATCCTGATTGATGAACAAATCAACTCTCATCGTCTAAGGGTAGACGGGAACAAATAATCTCCATACTCACATCGTCTAAGGGTAGACGGGAAGAAATAATCTTCGTGCTTACATCGTCTAAGGGTAGACGGAATCATCCTGATTGATATTCACATCGTCTAAGGGTAGACGGCATCATCCTGATTGATGAAACAAACCAATATTCTCATCGTCTAAGGGTAGACGGGATCATCCTGATTGATGAACAGATCAATTCACATCGTCTAAGGATAGACGGGAGGAAATTCATAATCTTCATACTCACATCGTCTAAAGGTAGACGGTATCATCCTGATTAATGACAAATCAATTCACATCGTCTAAGGATAGACGGGAAGAAATTCATAATCTCCATACTCACATCGTCTACGGGTAGACGGTATCATCCTGATTGGTGAAACAAATCAATATTCACATCGTCTAAGAATAGACGGGAAGAAATAATTCTCCAAATTCACGTCGTCTACTGATAGACGGAAAGACACCATTACGCCATTCAACACCATCCCTCGAATTTCAGAATCCTTCTGTCTACGGGAATTGATGGAGAGATCAATATCCTTGAAGGGGCCACATCGTCAGTGTGGACTGACGGGAAGAAAACCACCTTTAAAGAACCATGTCGTCAAATAAGAATCGACAATCACGAAAACTAAACATTCTTCGAAGAGCCTCGACATCAATAAGGATTGACAGTCAGAAAAGTACCTTTTGAAACGTCATCTCATCCAATAAACAGAAAGAAAACTCCTATCCGAAATATCATTTTGAAACCCCTCAACAACCAAAGATAGCCGGAGAGGGCTTGCTGGGGAAACACCTCATCATATGTATGATCTGGCAATAAGAAACCTGCTGAACAGTAGCTCGAAACTTTACATCGTCTGCTGACAGACGGAAAGAAAACCACATTCGCACTCAAGACGTCTAATGATAGACGGAGAAATCCACTTACTGGAGGAACACATCGTCAGTATGAATTGACGGGAAGAAAAGTCTGTCGACATCAGATGACTGCTTGATCAAAGCATAATTGTCGTATGATCTGAGATACAAATAATCTGCTGAACTGTCTGAATACTGTTGCCGGATAAATGCCCCTGAACTGATCACAGAGTAATTCACGCGCCATATGAGGCTGATAGAAAATCTGACTTATGCTTCGTATGCATATGCATATGCTTTAATCCTTTCACGGCGTAATGCTCCATTCTGGATGGAAATGCTACGCATTTTGACAATGATATGCAAGTATGATGCAAATATGATAATGCATGCAATATGCTAATGCAGGCTCGAGCTGCCGGAGAAGGCCGGGTACAGAACCACTTCAGCAAAATAAATGCTGAAGGCGAGGCCAACTTTGCTGGGGATAAACTGGACATCACTGAATTATCCCAGCAAAATAAATGCTGGGAGAGTGAAATCAACTCCGCTGGGGATATTGGGAACTTAACCGAACACCTCGACGAAGTAATACCCTGCTGGGGAATATAACTCCTCTGTGGAATAGCAGACGTGCTGAATATGATTAGACTCCTCTGGGGATAGCTTACCCGTGCCACTGACAAATTGGACTTCGCTGGCGAAAATGAAGGGAGTCTTCCTGCGTACTGATGAAGCTCGGATCTGGAAATTGATGCGCCAACACGGATGGGCTTCACAGTAATCGCAAATATGGACTTGAGCTCTTAAGCTATCTTACTGGGTCAGGTACAACTGACGCTGGACAACATTCTTCCTGAATACACAGCCTTTTAGTGAAGAGTCAAGGGATAGTAACACGACTTCCCGCATTCATCTCGCTCTCGAAAAATTAGCTAAATCTGCTCGAATAACTCTGAATGGCTTTGCTGGTACGGAGAACAACAATCCTTTCGCTTCTGATATGCCCCAGCCTACAGGACATCTGTGGGGATAGTCCTCGAAAGGAAATCTGCAAATCTGAGCCTCGATGGTCTGATATAACATGCCTCAGTATTCTGAACTTCCAAGAGATACTTCACCTTGAATGCTTCTCGAGTAACTTCTGCGCGCTTAAGATGGTCTGCCCCTGACTGCCATGACCTTGCCCCTGATTATCTGATTCAGAGTAGTGCCCTTGACTACAACACATTTACCTGAATCTCAACCTGATTGCCCCAGGATAATTGACTTCGAAAAGCTGACTTGACTGGGGATCACAATAACAGCTTGCCCCTGCTCTCGGAACGTTCGGGCGTTCTGCATTCTATCTTGCCCATACTTTCCATTGTAGGAAGCTTTTCTGCTGTCAAGCGCTTACTCGCAAGTAAAACCAGTTGTTCTGCATAAAAGAGGTATTAATGCAACACATATGACATCTTTGACATCCAATCTGTTCATTGGGAAAAGGAAAAACAGTTTATGGCATATGATGCACAAAACATTTATCAACATTGGTATCAACATGGTAAGAGGAACCTTTTTAGGAGTCAGAATCGACGCGACCTTTACCGGAGTATGCTTTCGAAACAACCTGCTTCAATTAGGACTTTTGAAGGTTGTAATGTGGTCAGGTTCATGGTTTTGAAGGAAAGGATAAAGGCTCGAAGTTTATTTTAACCCACCCATTCTCCTTGATGTTCTCCCATCCTACGTTCAGCTAATTCGACCTTAGCGCTCACCTCTCAGAGGCTGAAAAAATAGGAATGATAGTTCGAGAAACTTTTGGATTTTGGAGTGACAGCCACTCATTTTTCGTCTTTGACACTTGTGGTCACACGACTCGTATTTCCATCGAGGATTTTTCTTTTGATCCTTTTCATCTTTTTCTTTTCATACCCCTAACTTTTGCCTGGACTGACTCCTTTTGAGTTTCTTTTGATTTTTTTAAGTCCAGCGGGATGCCCTCATTTTTGCCTAAGTCATTTGTTTTGAAGTTTTCTTGACTTAGCGGGCTTTTGATTTCTTTTTTCGACCAAGTCGGGTGACACTGGTTGTCTGACTCTTTGGGAGGTGATGTGGCTGTCCCACTCTTGATTGAACCATTGTGGTCTTTTAGGCACGACCTCTAGGGATGTGATTGATCCTTGAACGGACATTCCTTTTGCAATCTAGACGCTCAGTCAAATTAGCTAACACCTACCCTGCCCCAAGGTTAAGATTGAGGGTTTTTCATTCACAGAAAGAAACTCCTACTACAAGGCTCAAAGGGGTTGACAAGGGATTCTCTTCCTTATAACTCCGGTGTTTAGGGGTTTGAAACAATGCTTGTACATCATCAACAAGTTTTATTTCAAAAGCATACAATATCGGTAGTTGCATGTCGGTCATTTTCGTCATCCTCCCCAAATTCTTCTTAACCAAGTGTTGGACATTTGTAAAAAACAGTTAGTGAACACGAATGGATCAAATCAAAACATGCACATCTATTTCATTATCATCAATTGAAATGAAAACAACAAGTTTTACAAACAAGCTTACGAATTCAAACAGGAAAGCAACTACAAATGTAAAGAAATGACAAGCTAAAACAAAGAAAAATGCTGGCTTCCGAGAACCGGGCTTTTGCATCCGCCCTGCTGCTGAACCAGCTATCTTCGCAATCAGTTATTAGAGACAATTTGATGTTGTCCTGATCTGCTTTCGACGACCCAGCCAAATTATAGAGCCCTTCCTCCTTCATTCAGATGACCCTAGGACCTCTTGGCCCGAAGCTGATTGCTGCACTATCAAGCAAATCCTGCACTTGGTGCTTAAAAGCATGGCAACCTTCTATATCGTGACCCGGGGCTCCAGAATGAAACTCGCAGTGTCTGTTTGCATCGTAGCCGAACGGGGGAGCTCCCGTTATTGGCGCCAGAGTTCTTTTCTCTACCAGATTCAATCCCAACAATGTCTGCAACAACTCGGCATATGTTGAGGGAGGCTTCTCGAACGCTCTTCTCGGTTTGCCACCCTGGAATCTTCGTTGAGCTTGCTGTGCCCCCTGCGGTGGCTGCTGCTGCTGGTATCGGGTTGACCCTTGAACACCCTTTGTATCAAATGCAACACTGGTTTCTTGACCTTCCATGTACTGATTAACGCTCTCCTTATGCTTAACCATTTTCTTTCTTAGATCTGCCCCAGGAATAGGCAACAGTTGTGGGCCTGGAGATTCTGACACCATGGAGTCCAGGATACGCTTCTGACCCACTACAGCTTTAGAAACATCTGTCATCTTAGCATCGACTGAGACAGGAGCAATATGCACAGCTACGCCGCCCGGCGTGAATTCAATATCGTGCGAGTCAATCAGGTCTTGAACATTGTGCTTAAAAGCATGGCAACCCTCGATGTCGTGTCCGAATGCCCCAGAATGAAACTCACATTGCTTGCTGGCATCGTACCCCTGAGGAAACACTCTCGTTGGTGGTGCCAACGTTCTTTTCTCAACCAGATTAAACCTCAATAAGATCTGCAAGAGCTCAGCATAGGTCATAGGTGGCGCCTCAAATATTCTCCTTGGCTTTCCTTCCTGGATCTTCCGCTGAGCCGGATGTATCCTCTGTTGCTGCTGCTCAGGTTCCACATGCACAGGTGGCACGAGCTTCTTCATTGTGGCTTCAAATAGCTGATCGTCCTCTTTTCTAAGCACATTCTTGACTACCTCCATGATCAAGCTCATTTGGGTCTTCAGCTGACCGTTCTCCTCTTTGAGAATCTTCTGCTCCAGACGCATCTCTTGCATGTCTCTCATCATCTGCCCCAGCTGGCTTTGGACTTCGATCAATTCAAACTGATTCTGTTCCATATCTCTGAAGGAATTCCTGCAACAAACTGGACGATGAGGAAATAAGGCCCACGGTTCTGATATACCTGCTAAATGATAATGCAGCGCAGCAAGCAAACACATATTCACAACGAGATAAAGAGAAACTCAAGCTATAAGCACACAGACAAACATCTCCCACATATGTACAGCCAACAAAATCAGCAGGTGAGCACAAATGAGTATGAATATAACGACCCCAGCCAACAATCCTGGTGGTGGTCGGCAGACACTAGTGCACAAAAACTAAACGGATTAAGCAGAGAAAACAGATGCGGCATCCGGCACAGAAACTTCTAGAAACTTCCCCCATATTCAACTGAACTCTCCGATTGACAATCTTCAGAGCACACACTTCCTGTGGAGTCTTCCATGACATTAACTGACGAACCCGCACAACTGGATGATGGAAAATCATTAATCTGAACAAAACCCTGAGAAGTGATGCAAATACGGCTAGAGTCTATCAGATCCTGAACCTGGCTTCTAAGCACCTTACAGTCATTTGTTGAATGCCCCTGTGCCCCAACATGGTACTCACAGCGGGCGCTGGCATCAAAACCCGGAGGATACGGTGGAATCACCGGCTTAGTCTCTTTCGGCACTATCAATCCACTTTTGACCATATCTGGCAACAACTGACTGTACGACACCGGTAGCTGAGTAAACTGCCTTTCAGGCTTCCTTGGTCTTCGTGGAGCATGCTGACGCGATCGGCGGTAAGATGATCGTTGACTTGAAGTGTCTGAAAACTGATCCTGAGACGCTAGAGATTCGGAGGTAGCGTACTCTTCTTGAGAACTGACAACTGACTCAATCTTATCAACTGGGACGTAAGGAACATCTCGAAACTTTCCATTCCTGAGTCCTCTCTCAACAATCTCTCCCAGCCTCATCAGGCCCACAAAGTTTGTGCAACTGAACAATTTGTCAAAGTAATGGCCTTTCAGAGTACCCAAGAAGATGTCAACCAGTTCCCTTTCCGGAAGCGGTGGTCGAACACTAGCAGCCAATTCCTTCCATCTTCGCAAATACGCTCTGAATGATTCATTCTCCGCTTGAGACAATTCTTGCAGATCTACGAGACTAGGAGTCAAATCCAAGTTGTAATCGTACCGCTTCATGAAAGCTCTGGCTAAATCCACCCATGATCGAATCTGATTACTCTCCAATTGCACATACCATCTCAGGGATGCCCCAGTCAGGCTATACTGGAAGCAATGGATCATCAATTTGTCATTTCGCATAAACGAAGTCATCCTCCGACAGAACATCATCAAATGCAACTTTGGACAGCTATCTCCCCTGTATTTTTCGAATTCCGGCACTTTGAACTTGTACGGCAACACCAGATCAGGAACCAAACATATGGCTACAGCATCCAGGTTGACGGCATCTTTCGCTTCTAAGGCTTTTATACCTTCTTCCAATGCTCGGAGTCTTCTGTCCTGCTCATGAGCTCTTGGATCTACCATCCCGGCCATTGGAATATCTCTCCGGTAATTCATCACAGGGAAAGCAACACTTTGATTGTTAGCAGGAGGATAACGTTCATTTTGGGCAACAAACTGCTCCTGCCGATCTCGGTTCTGGACAGCCGGCTGTACAACTTGGCCTGCAGTAAGATTGTTCGCTTGCGGGAAGCCTTCCATAGAATCATACTGATGGTTGGACGCCATAGTAAACCCTGCCAAGGCGCTAGGAGCCTGGAAATTGCCTTCAGCCATAGCTACCACCTACCTGTAGCTGATTGCACTGCTTGATTCTGCTCAAATCTGCTTCAGCCCCTTGGTCGTCTTCGACACTCCACTCTTGCCTCAAACAATCCCCGAGAATCACCCTCTGGTGAAAACAAAGGCTGGATAAGTGCTCTGACCTGCTAAATGCTATGCAATATGATTTATGCAAACAGAAATACAAGAAAAAATGCTAACGTGCATGTGTGCATTGGAGATATTTCCCCTCCAATTCCAGTGTCAGTGGTAGCAAGACGAGATAAACCATAAAGACAATATTTAGAAAAACCCTCGTATATTAATTGGAATAACAGTCTTGTCAAGAGGTTACACAACTATGCTCCATACAGCTGATATGATAAGGAGGATCCCAGCCAACATGCCTGGTGGTGATCTCAACATACAGAATACAAGAGAAATCAAATACGGGTACGGTTGCGGAAGTCCTCGACCATCTTCTTTGTCTCTGCATGATCTGGTTGATAAATCAAACCTTCTATCAGCCGATCCCTCTTCCTGACCGTCCCCTGGATGTCTCTGACAAAGTCTTCCCAAGCCTTATCATTGGCACCGCCCCCAGGTTTGGGTCTCTTGGCATCTGCTCTATGCTGGAAATCTTCCAAATTCTTCATGGCATCCGTCAACTTGCGCTCGGCCTCGTATCGGCGGCAGGCTTCTTCTTCAAGCTCTTCGTTCTTCACTTTGACCTGTTCTTCCAACTGAGCAATCTGTGTCTTCAACTCTTCTTCTCGCTCCTTGCGCTTGGTCATAGTGAGATCCCAGTGTTCTCTGAACTTGGCTAGCTTTGTGTAGGCCCTTTCCAGCTCTTGCTTCTTGGTGGCCAACACACTACTAACGGAGTCGACATCTAACTCCAGACGCTTCTTGGTTTCAGTCAATTCCAATAGCGTAGTCTTCAGATGTTTCAGAGTTTCAGCCTGTTGCTTGGAAATATATCCTGTTTCAATATTTTCATGCCGAAGCTGGGCATTCTCCTGCTCTAAAGCCTCTTTAGCCTTTGCTAGCTCTTCTTTCTCAGTCATCAGCTGCTTGTAGATCTGCATGTCCACAGTGGTAGGCTCCTCTACCGGAGGAGGATGCAATGGCTGAACTGCTGGATACGGCATAAGGAACTTCACCGTTCGCTCACGAATCCATTCTACATATGAGCTAGGAACTCGAGTATCCCCTCTGCTACCTGAAAGCTTCCCTCTCTTGTGCAAGTTTTTCCAGGCTTTCTCAAGTTTGGTCAGCATCTCTTTCCCTATTGCCCCGGTGAGATACAGAGATTCCTGTATCTCCTCGGGCTTTGGCGCTCCTTGAGGTATGTACCCAAATTGCTTGATCAATAAGGAAGGGTTATAGTTGACACAACCTTTCCTTCCTATTAACGGAACATTCGGGAATCCTTCGCCTTTGAGTATGACTTCAGCCCCAAATACTTCTTTATTGACCCATACCACGTTCTCAGCAGTCAATCCCATTACGCGCTCAGGCCATCCTAGAGAATTGATAGATGTGACAAACGGGCCTGACTTAGGCATATGACTGGTGAACCACCTGCATAGGAGAGGTACACAGCAAGACACATTCCTTCCTCGTCGCTTTTCATTCTGGTAGTGAGTTGAATGGTGGATATCTCCCAGCAAAGTAGGAACTGGGTTTCCCGCAGCCAAAATATAGAAGGCATCAGAATCAACAAAATCAGGAATGTTCGGGAACAACACGATGCCATACACACATACAGCAAGGATGACGTCAAAAACACCCCAGCTACCCTTCTGGGCATATTCTCGAGCCTTCTCCACTAAGACATCCAACGGAAATCCCCATACGTCTCCTCTTCTGATCATCTTCCCAGACAGCTCAGACTCTTTCAAGCACAGGATGGCAGAAAGCTCAGCCAGCTTAGGCTCAGCGTCCGTACGATAAAAAGGCATCTGCTCACGGATCGGTATATCCAGAAGTGCAGAGTACTCCTCCAGGGTAGGAGCCAAAACGAAGTCGGGAAATACAAAACACCTGAGCTCCGCGTCGTAAAACTGTAACAAAGTATAGATGCCGCTGGTCTCGTAGGCAGATGGCTGATAAACGTAGGTCAGAATCCTCCCATATCTTTTTCTGAAGTCACCCATTCCCCTCTTCTTAGCAATAGCAATCAACTCTAACAATAGACTGATATTCGGCGACGGAAACTTATAGGGCAATACTCTCTTCAGGTTTTCCATGTCTTGCTAGGAACAAACACCAGAACTGGAAGGGAAAATATGTACCTGCAACACACACACGTTAGTTGAATGCAGATGGTAATACAATGATGCAATATGATAAATAATGCAATCTGTGAACACAGGGGCTATGCTGTAGCCTGAAGAGGAATATCTCTGTGATCAAGAACAGAAAACCAACACGGTCACCAGAATCTCATGCCACTAACTACCATCTGATACTCAAAATATCAATCCCCTGGTAAGAAAACCATCTGAACCTCTGCATCTGACGAGAATACCATCTGATAATAGCCTCAACCTCAGATAAGAAACCCATCTGACCCAGACAACACACCTGGAGATGAATCAAGAACACCATCTGACAAAGGTACTGAATCATGGTTTCTGAAGGCCAGTTTTCCTGCAATAACCCAGTCCCTCTCACAGGTAGGATAAACCTAATCCACGGACAAAGGTACGGCATCCTATGCGGTCATCAGCGTCACAGACTTTCATGAATGACGATACGATTCCCAGAAGGAGTGGCATTGTCAAGTCATGAAGAGGCCTCACTTAGCTGACTTCCAAATGATCGGTCCCCAGAGTCGACAACCCTCACGTCTGGACTCCCCTCAGATCCTCAGGACCGGAAAGGAGCACCTCTGCAAGAATCTCGTCTGAGCGCAGATTTTCGTAGGGAACTGTGCCTGCTCAGCGGACAGGTTCGTCTACTACTTCTCCGCAACTATATCTAGGTGTGTACTCAAGCCCAGGTCCGGCTTTTCACTCACAGTAACCTCCCTTTGCCCACAGCAATAATCATGATAATATAATGCTGGAAAATAAATGCGGAAAGGTAAAGGTACAAAAAGTAAAGTGCAGAAAAGTAAAACACATATACACAACACCCAACAAATAAACACCCAAGCGCTAGGATTGACTCGCGTAGGGGGTGGGAAATGGTCCCAGCATAAGGGATGGGAAAAGTCCCTAGTTGCTTATAATTCCCCAGCAGAGTCGCCAGCTGTCGCTACTGCGAAAATCGGCGCCGGCTGACAGAAGAGTCGCCACCGTGCGTTATTTATCCCTCAGAGCGGGAAAGGAAACGCTCGAAGTAAACCTCGCAAAGACGGGAAAAGGTATGGTCATCGCAACCAAAACCTGGATTCGGGAGTCGGTTACGCAAGGGGAAGGTATTAGCATCCCTCACGTCCATCGTACTCGATGGGATCCACGCTTGATGTTTATAGGTAAAAGGGTGTGTTATCTATCTACGCTAATGGCTGGTCTGAAAAAGAAAGTAAAAGGACAGGACTCGACAGAACATACGGTGTTCTGGGCCTACGTATTCCCTCGTGCAATGGGAAAGTCAGAGTCAACGTAGTTCGACTTCCTACGTCTAAACGGGGGAAAGGTTGCTCGCCAGGACATCTCGTCCTGTGCCTACGTACTTCCACACAGTATGGAAGATCAGAGCAAACGTAGTTCGACTAACTACGGGTAAACAGGGGCTCTCACACAGCAGTGAGAAAACAAACTGGGCTCTAAGGCTCGGGAACCTACAACTACGATCTGGTCTCAAATGCACTCGGGCAGGAGAAAGGGATAACAATCAGTCGTTAGCGGGAAAGTCTCGATCGCACAGCCGCGAGAGAACAAAGGTTAGTTGTTAGTGTGCTCGCTAGGATATCGCATCCTATGCCTACATATCTTCGTCTGGAACGAAGAATCAGAGCAGCTGTAGTTCAGCTAACTACGGATCAAGCTACTCAAAAAGCTCCTACAGAAAGGAAAGGGAAACCCTAGAACTATAGCTGAGAAACAGGGGAATCTACCTACTGCTATCACACCTGGTTGACCATCCTAATGTCTATCATAACAACTCCGCAGCGGATAAGTCAGAGCTCCTAAGGGATCATGGCAACAGGACTGAACTACAAACAAGAAACTGCAACGTAAAGGAATACTGAAAATATGCATGAACGCAACAACTAGACAAACAAGGCACAGAGGCCGCAAACCACAAAGGCAAGGGAGCTCAGCTCTACCGAATACCAACAAGCAAAGCCACGCAATAACAAACAAGCAGAAGGAGGACCACCTCAACTTCTCATGCACCCAAAGTCTACTTCTAAGATGCACCTATTCAGAACTATCTAGATGAACACCTAAGTCTAATGCAACATAACATCATTCAAGTCAAACAATACAAAGAGACTAACCCTGAATAGGGCCCCTATCTACAAAACAAGAAGCTACTCCTGGGCAAGGCCCCTAACAAACCTGAAACAATCTCCTAATCTGTCTCTAAACAGAACTCTATACAATACCCTAAGCAAAAGATCTAAGCAAAAATTCTAATCAAAACCCTAAGCAGGAGGAATCAATCCCAGTCTCCAAGCTTCAGAACAAGCTTACCAGAGAAAGGGAGCTAAGCAGGCGAGCTCATGGTGCCTTCCTCAGGAAAGTACCAGGAGGTTACTACTCAGGAGTCATATCCTATGCGGCTCGACAACTGTGATCAGTTTACATTCCTCCTCAGGAGAAATTAAACTCACATGAAGGCTCCGGCATCACTGGATATTTGAGAAATACCTATATGCACTAAGGGAACTAAGTGAACAGACTCATAGGACCTTCCTCAGGAAAGTACTAGGAGGCTGACACTTAGGAATTGTACCCTACGTGGCTCAACAACTGTGATCAGTTTACATTCCTCCTCAGGAGAAATTAAACTCACAAGTTGGCTCCGACATCACTGGATACTTAAGAAATCCTAGATAAACTAATGGAACTAAGTGAATAGACCCATAGGACCTTCCTCAGGAAAGTACTAGGAAGCTTCCACTTAGGAGTTGTATCCCATGTGGCTCAACAACAGGTGATCAGTTTACATTCCTCCTCAGGAGGAATTAAACTCACAAGTCGGCTCCAACATCATCGGATACTTACGAAAGAGGTGAGAAGAAAGAATGAAAGTCATTCATAGTGCCTTCCTCAGGAAAGTACCATAAACTCCCTTCAAACTTCAGGATCTCGAACCTCACAAACAGACAACAAGCTCCTAGACTAAGCCTCAATCCACTGCATCCTTGCAAGCTCCAACAGGACTTCAATCAGCTCCCACCTTGAGAAGAACCCACAGGCCAACAAACCTCAAGGAACTATCTCTGAAGTTCAACCACAGTTGAACTTCAAAGTCAGAAGTCATCAAGACTTCTCCTATCTTCAGGCTCAGACAAAACACATCAGGACACCCTACAAAATCTATCAAAAATCTATGGGGAACCTACATGGCTCTAGGATAACATACTGAAAAATCAGAACAAAATTCAACACCAGATGAAAGAACCAAAATCAGCAACACAGGCATATCCACAGACCAATTATTCAACATCAATAACAGTGAAAAGATGCAATTAAAATGAAAATGCATGATTAAGCTAATATTTTTATACTATAAAATTCTACACTGAATTACGAGTCCACAGAAAAAAGAACGGAATTATTTGACCCAATCTACTATTTTTTATGAATTTCCTAATGATATGCATGCATTGAAAATATTAAAAACATCAATTAAAATGGAAAATATACAAAAAATAACAAACAAAAATAAAATGACATCTTTATTTTTATTTAATTTTTTAGGAATTATGATGAAATGGTGGAAAAAAGAATTATTAAAAAACAACTATTTTCATTTTGTTAGGAATTTTCTAATATGCAAAGAAAATGAGAGAAATTGGAAGAAAATAAAATTGAAATAATACTGGAGGGGGTTTAAACAGCAAAGAATTCTAGTTATTTCTAGCTGGGCTCATATTGGTGGGGGTGTTAACAGCAAAGGGCGTAGGGCCCAAGTTTATTAACTAGAAAAAAAAAACAACAAAACTGAAATGAATGCAGGGGGGGGGGGGGCTGCGCTAGCAATTTCCCAGTTATTAATCATTGGGCTTACGCCCAGAGGGGTGCTATTAGCAATTTGGGCATAAGGCCCATATCCATTCATCCAGATCTCACACACGGGGGGGGGGGGGGGGGGGGGGGGGGTAACGAGCAATTGAGGGGTGTAGTGTCAGTAATTCACACTTGGGCTTAGCCCAATGTCCTAACCCTAATCCAATCTCAACTGACTAACAAAACCCTCTTCTTCTCACAAGCCTGGCTACTGTTCATCATCCTAACCCCAACTGCGTTCATCCCCAAATCTCCCCTCTGCAACTCTCGAAGACTCTCAAAACAATCTCAAACCCTCACACATCCTGAACGAAAACTACACTTTAATCCACTATCACACATGAAATCAACCTTCATCTAACACTCCCAGATCGAAATCAGGCTTCAACAGTTCATGCTAGAATCATATCAACAACGATTCAACTAAACCCTAACCACGCACGAGTAAACAAATCGAAAGGAGGATGAACAAACCTGGAGAAATGGAGAAGACGACGAAGATCCTGGAACTGAAGAATGTTGAAGGAGTTCGCGGAGATCTTGAAGATTTCTGGAGAAAACCTCGTAGATTCTTGAAGATTTCTCAACCGGAAGATACTTGAAGATGAACTGGGCACGTTGAAGGTCGTCGAAGGATGATTTAAGATCTTAGTTGAAGGCGTCGCTGGAGATCGCTCGAATGTTTCTGGACAAGCAACGAAGAACTCAACGAGTTCTTGGAGATCTGTGAAAAAGCGTAAGAACAGATGAAGATGATGATTCTGGAGATGGCGTTCTGGAAAAGTGAATAACGATGAAGATCGTGTTCTGGAAAGTTTCTGATGAAGGTATGAGCGATTTCTGGAGAAGTGATTCTTGAGGTGTGTTGCACCCCAAATTTGTCCTACCTTTACATAGTTTCTAGTGCCACTTTATTTTGAATGAATAAAATGGCACAATTGGCAAGAGACCGTGTGTAAGGAGTTGTGAGTGTGAGAGGTCGAGAGTTCAAATCCCACCTTCTTCCCTTTTTGTTTTTCTTTTATTTTTGTTCTAACTTTTCTATTTTTCATAAAAAAAAAATAACAAAAATAGTTTTTTTAATTATTTAATTATTATTTTCGTATTTTATTTAAATTATTTTTTTAAAAATATTATTTTTCACTTTTTCCCATATTATTCATAAAAAAACATCAAAAAATCAAAAAATTAAAAATATTAGAAAATATTTTATTATATTTAGTAAATAAATAGAGTTTTAAGTTGTTTTAAGTTTGTTTTAATTTAGTTTTGACTAATTCTTTAAGTTGGGCTTTAAAGTGGGAATTAGGTTAGAGCTAACCCTAATTTGTTACCTATATAAACATAAGTGATGGGAGGAAACTTCATTCACATCAGAAAATCAAGAATAGGTGGAGACAAAAAGAAAAACGGCGGTCGTCAAGATCCGGAGGTTCAGAAGAGTTTCGAAGCTCATCATCATCACCTCCATTTGAGAAAGAGGAAAAGAGATCCAAAGAAGTTCGTCGAGAACCATTGCCGCCGGCGAAGAACAAGCGAAAGCATCACCAACCGGCAACTGAAATGTAAGCTTTTATGTTATCCCAATTAAAACCTCTTCCAAATAATTAAACTCTCATTTTTTAAACCTTTTCTTTTTTTCTAACTAAAAACCCTTTTTGTGAATTATAACTAAAACCAGTTTTTGATTATAATTACAGTAAGTAAAAACTTAAAACTTTTTCTTAATTAAAACACTAACCACTAACAATTTTTTTTAATAAATAAACAGTGTTTAAAACACTTTTTTAGTTAAGTGAAAACATTTTTACTAACTTAAAATTAACCCACTCCTAAAATTAAAACTTTTTTTTAAGTATTAAAATTAACATTTTTTTTAAGTTTTAAAGATTAAGAATTAAAACATGTTAGAAAGGGTTAAAACTTTTTTCTAAAACTTTCTTTAAAATTTTAAAACTAACATTCTGTTAAAGTAAGACTAACGAACCTTTTTTTTTATGTAAACTTCTTCTTTTAAAAAAAAACTTATGATTAGAGTTTTTTTTTTAATTTAAGACTTTCTCTTTTAAAAATTAAAATTAAAATTAAAACGTTCTAAAGATAAAAAGTTAAAACTAAAGTTTTGTTTATTTAAAAATTAAAACCTTTTAAAATTAAGACTAAAATTTTAATAAAAAAAAATATAAAAAATTAACAAAACAATAATAAAAATTCCAAATTGCATTTTCGTGTTTCTTTTAATATAAAATATGTTTGCCATATTTTCGTCTAACTTTTCACTAACGTTCTCTGTTTCTCTCCTCAGATTATACATAGATTATGATTCATATTTATTTTAATTTATTTTGTTCCATGGATGTAATTTACGCGAGGCCATGGTCGCGATTTATTTTGTTTTTGTTTTTTTTGGGATTTGTAATTTACGCGAGTGATCGTCGCGACGCTTTCTTTACTTTCCGCACTTTAATTTTGCCGTATAATATTTTGTCATGTTTGCATGTTTTACCGTTAGAATTCCCTCCGAAGGAATTAGGTCTAGTTGTTTGACCGCCGAGTCAATAACCCTAGTTTTAGCCGTCTCAAACCCTAATTAACCTAGGCGTCCCGCCGTGGACAAAAATACCCTTTACCCTAGTTTTAGGTCAAAGAGTCGCCGTACTTTGTTTTAGGGTTTCCCGCCGTGGAATCCCTAATTTCAACCCTAAATTTTTAATTAACAAATTCAACGTAGAAATAGGAGTTTCAAAGACTCCACATAAGCGTGTCCTTAAGATACGTTTATTCCCCATTGAAACCTTGACCACAGTCAAGACGTTTCTAACCTCCCTTTCGAGGGGAACTACGATTACTCTGATTCCATTCCCTATCCAGGATACGTAGGCACAAGACGCGACGTCTTGCCGAGTAAACTTAGGACTAACCCTTAGGTCTTTAGGTCACTCTATCCCTTAGCAATATATTTCAAACAAATAATAAAATAAAAAAGCATACAATAAACAAAAGGTTCCTGTAGAGTACTACAGAAGTTTAGGGTGCTAGTACCTTCCCTAAGCTTAACCAACCCCTTACCTAGATCTCTTCCTGCATTGTCTTTACGATGCAAAATTAGGTTTTCCTCTTTTGACCTTTTCCTTCGGATAAATCAAAGAGCGGTTGTGAACTAAAGATGCGATTCAAATTAATTAATAATTTGAAATCATATTCTAACCGCAACAGAAAATGGCGACTCTGCTGGGGACCCTCCTAATTTTTAAGGGTTACCCCTATTTTGTTTATTGTATGTTATTTTATTAATTATTTTTATATATCATTGTACCTTGTGGGGATACCTGTTATTGTGAGATAAGTCCTAACCCGGACTTGAGTGACCTTATTATAGGAAGGTGAGATATTCGACGAGGCTTGCCGGGAGTGAGTCCCGACCAAGTCAACTCGAGAATCACCGCTCAGTTGAGACCCTTTCGAAAATGGTTCGGTTGATCGAGTGCAGTCGTGAAAACTTTTACTATTTTCAATTGGAGTCTGTGATACTGGGGACCGTAGTACCTTAACACCACCTTGGCCTTATATAGGACGTAGTGCGGGAACTATGTGGGAGTAGTCCTACAATAGTTGCTACGCGATACTACACTCAAATGAGGTTCTCTTGAGGATATTATCGACCTCCAAGTTAGTTGGAAAGTTGATAATATCCGAAAGATGGATTGATGACTTTGGGCACCGCTTTAGAACCTTGTTCTGCAGGTACAACTACCCCATAGTACATACCTTTTGGGAAGGGTAGACCTTAACTCCATTCATTGTTCCTCTAACCTAGGACTTTGTTGTTTGTGTGTATTTGTGCATGACATTCATAAAACATCATTCCTAGTTTCAAGGAATTCAACCGTCCTTTGCGAATTCAAAAGTCCTACATTTCAAAGTTTAAAACCGTTTCCAACTTTCCTAAAAGGGAATATTTGCAATCGACCGTTGAAATTCTTGGAACTATTACATGGCATTAGCATCACATTTTTGCATTGCATTTTTCCCCCGGTTTCTCATTCTCGGTTCTCTCGTCTTCCAGTGTACCTTTGAGTCGTCAAGCTGATTCCTCGGCACAGATATCAGACCAGGGCTAACTATAGACATAAGATGTTAGAGCAAGAGACATACAATACAGAGATCCGAATGGAAATCGATGAGTTAAAGTCAGACATGACTAAGCTCACTGAAATGCTTCAAATATTGATTGCCAGAGGACAGCCAGCTCAGACTCCTCAACACCCAGTTATCAGACAAACCAAAAATGGAACAGAAGCCACTTTGATCCTATTCCCATGACTTACACCGAGCTATATCTTGACTTGGTTCGACGAGGACTGATCACCACAAAGGCTTCGCCACCTCCTCCTAATCCCCATCCGGTTGGGTTCAGGACCGATCTCCATTGTGCTTTTCATGAGGGTGCCCCAGGCCACGACTTGGAACATTGTTTTGCGCTGAAGGCTAGAGTGCGTGAATTGGTTAGAACCGGAATACTTGATTTTACAGACGGTCATCCGAATGTTCAGAAGGATCCCTTGCCAGTGCATCAGAAATGATGTTTTATCACTAGGCCTTTTATTCCTTGTTGTTTGAATTTTCCTTATTTCGTATTAGTTGTTTGCTTTCAAATTATGTTTGTACTTTTACATTAATGAAATGAGCATTGCGACTTTTGATTCAATTCATTTTGCCTACTATTTGCATCTTTATGCTTTATTTTCAAATATTTACTTTTTGTCCAAATTTTTGGTATGCTAAGATTGGAGGGAGGATGACGAAAACGTTATACCCATAACTGCTGTCAGTATGCTTTCAATCAAACTTTGTTGACGATGTAAGGCATTGTTTCGATCCCCAAACACTGGAGAAATAAGGAAGTTATCCCCTTGTCACCCCCTTCGAGCCTAGAAGTTGGAGTTTCTTTCTTTACAAAAAACCCGCAATGTTAACCTGGGGATGGGTAGTTCTCAGTTAACTCGGTTATGTGTTCATGCAATACGCCTTTCATATAAAGGTCGCACTTGTAATTTTCCTTCACACACAACAAACAAGTGTCGAAGATTTTTTTTAAGCCAAAAAACCGATGATGGTTCACCGTAATCATTAAACCAAGCAGTCATGTTTCAAAAAAATCAAAAGAAAGAGCCCGCTAAGTCAAAACCTATGAAGGAGACTTAGGAAAAACTGGGGCATCCCGCTGGCTGTAAGCTTTAAAAGAAACAGTTCAGGCAAAATTTAGGGATAATACAAAGAGGAGTTCTAAATTCTTCATCTTGAAAATCTTCAATATCAAAATGACAAATATTATAAGGAAGTAGTGGCTGCCTTTTCATATGTCCTTGACTTTGGAACCATCATTGCTACCATCAGTGCAATTCCTAACTTATAGGAACCTGAATGCATAACACGAGTTAACTGAGCGTAGGGCTGGAGATCATCACGTAGAGAGGGTGGGTACAAATAAATTTTGAGCCTTTATCCTTTGTTTCTTAAACCGTGAACCAGGCCACGTTACAACCCTTAAAAGACCTAATTGAAGCAAGGTTATTTTGAAAGCATACTACAACAAGGTTGTGTAAGCTGACTCCAAAAGGTCTTTGTGAATCATTTATTTTGACAGTACACCTTTGTTTTAAATTTTGAGCGTCTTGAACCACCGTGTTCTGACCAATGACTTATTTTTCATTTTTCAAAAGTAATTTTGATTTCAAAGGTCGCATGAACTTTGCATTACCATGTTTGTATGAATGTTTTTGTTTGCAAAATGGCTTTCCTCTAAGGAATTTTCAAACAATGAGAAACTTGGTCAAGTGATTTTATCAGGGGCAAGTTCCTTTTACATCCTGTCAAAGAATCGGTTCAAGATTTGTTCAAGACAAGATCTTCTCAGATTTGGGTTATCCAAAGGTTTTTTTTTCCAAGATTCACACTGGGGCAAACCTTCCGAGGGTACAATAAAACAGTCATTTTCAGAATCAGACAAGCTGAAGCAATTATCAGTTCATCTGTAATGGACAATTTAATCTGGGGCAGTTTACTTGAAAGATCTCCAAGCGGCTTTCCATCCTTCCTACGAGGATCATCAACCTGATTACAATTTAGCAAGTGACAGTGATCTCCGGGTTGAGGAATCAGTTTTCCAGTTTTGTCATCTCACCAACAGAGTCGAGCCTTGTCATTGACATCTGCATTTGCATTTGATCATATATCATAGCATAATTCTTATACATGTGCATATCATGGGTGTTTTATCCCCATTTGCTTCTTCTCCCGAGGTCGTGTTTTACCCGCGTATTACCTCGTGGACGAAGTCCAATTTACCTGGCATCATGGGTGTTTTATCCCCATTTGCTTTTTCTCCCGAGGTCGTGTTTTACCCGCGTCTTACCTTGTGGACGAATTTATTTACTTGGCATCATGGGTGCTTTATCCCCATTTGCATTTTTCTCCCCGAGGTCGTGTTTTACCCGCGTCTTACCTTGTGGACGAATTTATTTACTTGGCATCATGGGTGCTTTATCCCCATTTGCATTTTTCTCCCCGAGGTCGTGTTTTACCCGCGTCTTACCTTGTGGACGAATTTATTTACTTGGCATCATGGGTGCTTTATCCCCATTTGCATTTTTCTCCCCGAGGTCGTGTTTTACCCGCGTATTACCTCGTGGACGAATTTATTTACTTGGCATCATGGGTGCTTTATCCCCATTTGCATTTTTCTCCCCGAGGTCGTGTTTTATCCGCGTCTTACCTTGTGGACGAATTTAGTTACTTGGCAGCATGGGTGTTTTATCCCCATTCGCATTTTTCTCCCTGAGGTCGTGTTTTATCCGCGTCTTACCTTGTGGACAAAGTCCAGTTTACTTGGCACCCATCGACTATTTCGTGTCATGTCTATCTGGCGTTCTTCCAGATACGACGTGTCTCATTTTCGATGTTCTTCCGAAATGTTCTGATGTTTGTCTCTCCCTATATGTTTTCTGGTGAGTCCTG
Organism: Lathyrus sativus; assembly: GCA_963859935.3. Classification (NCBI taxonomy): domain Eukaryota; kingdom Viridiplantae; phylum Streptophyta; class Magnoliopsida; order Fabales; family Fabaceae; genus Lathyrus; species Lathyrus sativus. Next base: position 658,903,153 of record OZ012741.1, on the reverse strand, counting down.
AAGATCCCGCTCGATCTCTTCAAGGAATGTCCCGAGAACTCTAGCGTTCGTCGTTTACCTGGTCCTGCCTCCGTGTGGATCCTATGTTACCTTGTCACCACCGCGTGTCTACTTCCCCAGTGCAATTCTTCGTTGCGCTGTCCCCTATGACATCGTGTCGTCTGCATCCTTGCATTCATCATTCCATCATACGCATCATATTAGATTCATGGCATTGTCAGCATTATAGTTCGTGTTATTCTGTCCATATCATTGCATATCACTGCATCTAGAGGCCAAATTTTCGGTTATCTGTATTTAAATCCCTTTCACCGCGATTTCTCGAGTCTCCGCTGCTCAAATCATCCGGTGAAGCTATTTAAATAGGGGCATCTGTTGCACCCCAAATTTGTCCTACCTTTACATAGTTTCTAGTGCCACTTTATTTTGAATGAATAAAATGGCACAATTGGCAAGAGACCGTGTGTAAGGAGTTGTGAGTGTGAGAGGTCGAGAGTTCAAATCCCACCTTCTTCCCTTTTTGTTTTTCTTTTATTTTTGTTCTAACTTTTCTATTTTTCATAAAAAAAAAATAACAAAAATAGTTTTTTTAATTATTTAATTATTATTTTCGTATTTTATTTAAATTATTTTTTTAAAAATATTATTTTTCACTTTTTCCCATATTATTCATAAAAAAACATCAAAAAATCAAAAAATTAAAAATATTAGAAAATATTTTATTATATTTAGTAAATAAATAGAGTTTTAAGTTGTTTTAAGTTTGTTTTAATTTAGTTTTGACTAATTCTTTAAGTTGGGCTTTAAAGTGGGAATTAGGTTAGAGCTAACCCTAATTTGTTACCTATATAAACATAAGTGATGGGAGGAAACTTCATTCACATCAGAAAATCAAGAATAGGTGGAGACAAAAAGAAAAACGGCGGTCGTCAAGATCCGGAGGTTCAGAAGAGTTTCGAAGCTCATCATCATCACCTCCATTTGAGAAAGAGGAAAAGAGATCCAAAGAAGTTCGTCGAGAACCATTGCCGCCGGCGAAGAACAAGCGAAAGCATCACCAACCGGCAACTGAAATGTAAGCTTTTATGTTATCCCAATTAAAACCTCTTCCAAATAATTAAACTCTCATTTTTTAAACCTTTTCTTTTTTTCTAACTAAAAACCCTTTTTGTGAATTATAACTAAAACCAGTTTTTGATTATAATTACAGTAAGTAAAAACTTAAAACTTTTTCTTAATTAAAACACTAACCACTAACAATTTTTTTTAATAAATAAACAGTGTTTAAAACACTTTTTTAGTTAAGTGAAAACATTTTTACTAACTTAAAATTAACCCACTCCTAAAATTAAAACTTTTTTTTAAGTATTAAAATTAACATTTTTTTTAAGTTTTAAAGATTAAGAATTAAAACATGTTAGAAAGGGTTAAAACTTTTTTCTAAAACTTTCTTTAAAATTTTAAAACTAACATTCTGTTAAAGTAAGACTAACGAACCTTTTTTTTTATGTAAACTTCTTCTTTTAAAAAAAAACTTATGATTAGAGTTTTTTTTTTAATTTAAGACTTTCTCTTTTAAAAATTAAAATTAAAATTAAAACGTTCTAAAGATAAAAAGTTAAAACTAAAGTTTTGTTTATTTAAAAATTAAAACCTTTTAAAATTAAGACTAAAATTTTAATAAAAAAAAATATAAAAAATTAACAAAACAATAATAAAAATTCCAAATTGCATTTTCGTGTTTCTTTTAATATAAAATATGTTTGCCATATTTTCGTCTAACTTTTCACTAACGTTCTCTGTTTCTCTCCTCAGATTATACATAGATTATGATTCATATTTATTTTAATTTATTTTGTTCCATGGATGTAATTTACGCGAGGCCATGGTCGCGATTTATTTTGTTTTTGTTTTTTTTGGGATTTGTAATTTACGCGAGTGATCGTCGCGACGCTTTCTTTACTTTCCGCACTTTAATTTTGCCGTATAATATTTTGTCATGTTTGCATGTTTTACCGTTAGAATTCCCTCCGAAGGAATTAGGTCTAGTTGTTTGACCGCCGAGTCAATAACCCTAGTTTTAGCCGTCTCAAACCCTAATTAACCTAGGCGTCCCGCCGTGGACAAAAATACCCTTTACCCTAGTTTTAGGTCAAAGAGTCGCCGTACTTTGTTTTAGGGTTTCCCGCCGTGGAATCCCTAATTTCAACCCTAAATTTTTAATTAACAAATTCAACGTAGAAATAGGAGTTTCAAAGACTCCACATAAGCGTGTCCTTAAGATACGTTTATTCCCCATTGAAACCTTGACCACAGTCAAGACGTTTCTAACCTCCCTTTCGAGGGGAACTACGATTACTCTGATTCCATTCCCTATCCAGGATACGTAGGCACAAGACGCGACGTCTTGCCGAGTAAACTTAGGACTAACCCTTAGGTCTTTAGGTCACTCTATCCCTTAGCAATATATTTCAAACAAATAATAAAATAAAAAAGCATACAATAAACAAAAGGTTCCTGTAGAGTACTACAGAAGTTTAGGGTGCTAGTACCTTCCCTAAGCTTAACCAACCCCTTACCTAGATCTCTTCCTGCATTGTCTTTACGATGCAAAATTAGGTTTTCCTCTTTTGACCTTTTCCTTCGGATAAATCAAAGAGCGGTTGTGAACTAAAGATGCGATTCAAATTAATTAATAATTTGAAATCATATTCTAACCGCAACAAGGTGCGACGAGGATGGATGGTTTCTGGGAGTTTACTTGAGGTTTCCGGCGAAACTTGATGTCTCCGGCGAGGTGGAGACGGTGGACGGAGGAGATCTGGGGAGAAAGAAGAAGATATGAGGATTCTGGGCAAAAAAGTAGCTCCGGCGGGTTGGACGGTGGCCGGAAGACGTTGGGGGTCACCGGCGGTGGGAAGTTACGGCTGATGCATGGCCGCCGGTGGTTTTCTGGTGACTCTCAGGCGATGGGTGTGGGGGCGCCAAGTGTCTCAGGGAGTGGTTGCATGGGATACGCGTGTCAGCAGAGAGAGAGAGGGTGAGCTTCGGTGGGACGCGTGGCGTGATTCTGGGGAAGTCTGAGTGTAACGTGGGCCCGTTCTCAAGCAACACGTGGCTGGCATTATTTATATCACTGAAACACCTGGAACTCTCTAGAAGGCGCTGGAAATTGCTGGGAGAAACTTGGACGAAATGGACTTTTTGGATCATTTTTTTCTGGACTTGCCAATTGAGAACTGGGCCTCAAACAGAACCCCACCTGGGCCCATACGAACTGAATGAAACATTGTAAAAAAAACTGAATTTTAATAAAAAAAAATTAATCCTAACTATCTCTAATTAATATCAATTAAAATCTAATTAGCTAATTACCCTAACCAACTATCTTAATCCTAATTAACTCTAAAAAAAACAATTAACCTAATTAAACTTTAAAAAGTGATTAAAAGTCTAATTAATTCTACATTATCCTAATTAAATCTAAAAAAACAATTAAGATCTAATTGACTCTAAACTTCTACTAATTCTCTATTAAAATCCTAATATCATTTAATATCAATTAAAATCTATCATTAATAAAAGAAAAAACTATATTATTTTCTATATTATCTAAAAAACAATTAAACCTATTTTAAAATCTATAAAAATCTAAACTATTATTATCTATTAGTAATAAAAGAAAAAAAACTATATTCCCCTTTTTCTTTATTATTCTAAAAACTATTTAAAATCTTATTTATTCTAAAAATCTATTTAAAAATTCTATAAAACCCTAAAAGAGAATTAAACTATTAAAAAATACAAAACCCTATCTAAATTCCAGAAAAATCTGTAAAGCCTATTAAAAATTCACAAAAGTCTATTAAAATCCTAAAAATGCAGATGAATGCAAATGACCCCCCATAAAAGAGCGCACGAGACCAGATCGAATCGAACAGAGAGCCCCGAGCATCAGAATATCCTCAAAATCACTGTGCAAGCTGAAAATCACCGAGGAGCGCACAATTTCCCGAAAATAAAACCCTGGTGATCTGGACTGGATCTGCCATATCTGATAGACGAAAATCAAGCTGTAAACTCTGATATCCCCTGTTTGCACAAAAATCATCTGTCTGATTTGCGAATATGAAATTAAACCACGAGTCAGATAGGAGAATCGGTTGGTCAAATTTTAGGGTGCAACAATAGGTCCCATCTTTTGCATAAACTCTTTCCTTATCATTTATGTGGTGTGTGGACATGATCTCCATGATTTGAAACTGTTTAGAACTAGAGTTTCATAGCAAAATGCATCTCATTTCATCAACATATAGCAGCTATCGAATTTTTCATTACAGTAAGAATTTTCAAAAACTACCACCACCATCATGTTCCTTGTTTAATTCTACCCCAGATGCATATAAAATTTATGTCGTTTCGATAAACGGTTAGGAAGTTACGCTAGAAAACGTATTTGCATTTGTTATGTGTTATTTTGCCCAGCCTGGTGCACATTTTACCCTTATTAATTAAAAGGGTGGCTTATACAAACTGATGTATAGACACCCCAGTGGTATGACCATGCGCCTTGTACTCTCTTGCCCTGAGTTCGACCCCTGAGGAGGGCAACTCTTTTATTCTTTTTTTTTTGTTATTTTTCATGTAAACTTCAAAAATTCGTATCTCACTCGTTTTTTATCGTTTTTCGTCCGTTCTTTTTCCATTGTGTTCGTATTTATGTCTACTTTCATGCCATGCTTTTATTTTTTATGTTTAAATATTTTATCACTTACTTTGATTATGTGCAAGTTGTACGCGTTTTCGCGATCGTTTGTACAGTTGCAGATGAATTTCTAAATGTTTCCTTTCAATATTTTTCTTGAAACTTGTTTGAATCCATGTCCACACATGTCATTTAACATGCTAGGATTTATTTCTCGGTGGTTACCATTTTCATCTGTTAATTTTCATTAAGTACGAACTGTCGTCACAGTATCGGTCGTTTCCATCTGTTAACTGTTATCATCATGTTACATTCTCACCATTTCTCATTTTTTACTTGGTTGTCACCATGAATATGCTTTACTTTGATTGTTATCTTGTTTAGCATTTATTTTCTTTTCTCCCCAAGTGATGAGGTTCGTTAGCTTTCATCTGTTTATTTCCCCAGTCTCCCTCCAAAGGAAGGTCTGTCCCCTTGACCCTTGATGTCATGGACAATTCAATCACACTCTCGACTTTGTTAAGTCAATTTAACCCTAGTTAGAAACCATTAGACTTTGCTTTAAGTCTAAGAAACCCACCTGTACTAGGAGTGTTCTTCAACTAGAACCCTAGGAAAGAGTTTGTCAACTCTGTGTAAGAATTATCGTCATGATTTCTTACTTCCCCTTTTGAATATTACAACTTAGAATAGGGAGTTTTGTCAAACTCCATACAAGCATTGTCATGTTTGTTCCCCTTGAACCTTGATCACAATCAAGTATTCTTTATCCCTTGTGAGGTGAACTACGATTGCTCTGATTCTATCCTAGTCAGGATACGTAGGCAGAATATGCGACGTCTTTGCGAGCAAATTTAGGAAACCACTTAAGATTTTATTTATTTTTATCTTATCCCTTAACCATAGCACAATTCACAAACTTAGCAATCAATCAAACAGAAGGGTCCTGTAGAGTACTACAGATATTTAGGGTGCTAATACCTTCCCTAGATATAACTAACCCCCGATCCCCTAATCTCTTAAGCGTTGTCGTTACATCGCGAAAAAGGTTTTTATTTCTTTAGACCTTTCCTTTAGATAAAATAAAGTCCGGTTGTAAAATAATTAAGATTCAAGTTAATTAATAGTTTGATATCCAATTTTCACCGCAACAATGATATTATGAATTAATATGAGATAACATGGGGTAGTATTATGAATTAATATGTGATAATGTGTGATAATATGATGGGCTAGTATAAGGATGACTATGAGCTAATATGTGATTTGTATGTGATTATATGACGTTTTCCATGATGTGTGATGATGGTTATTATGATGAATTATATGACGATATCCATGATGTGTGATGATGATTATTATGATGAATTATATGATGACATGATGTGTGAGATTAATTATTATTATTATGAATTATATGATGACATGATGTGTGAGATTCATTATTATGATGAATTATATGACAGAAATGATGTGTGATGATGAGTATTATGATGTGCTGTGATGACATGATGAATGATGATGATTATTATGATGAGTTGTGATGACATGATGTATGATGGTGAATATGATGAATATGATTAATGATGATGCACCTATGATGTTATTATGAGGATGATTTGTGACGTGTGCATCATGCATTCATGTGCATCCAGACTTCGGTTCAGGACCTCGATTACTTTGGCTTCAATCCCACTATGCGGATGTGAAGTATTTTGATGTGCTCCGGTTCTCAAGTAGAATCGATCCTATTGATGGGGATCTATGAAGGGTTGATGGCCCAGTGTCCATCGCGCTGTGATGATTGGTACCACATGCATTGAGTCTATGTTGCATTTGCATTTATGAGCCTTTGTGTATAAATTATGACGTTGTGGCCTTCGAGGCCTATTGAAGGATATGAATGTGTTGAATATGAATATGATGCAGTTTATGCATTAATTGTTATACATTGATTATTATAAATTGTTTTACTCACCTTGCCTGTTTGAATGTTATCTCCACGTGGGTAACGTGCAGATGACCAGGTTTAGCCGTGGACGTCGTTGAGGACTTTTGAAGTTTCGAGTTGTTAGCCTTTGGTTAACTTAAAGAGTCTTGCTCTGATAGTGTAACATCGGGTTGGGGTTTATGTTTTACTTGAGTTATTTTGATTATTTTTCCGTATAAGGAAAACTTTGGATATGCCTTTTGAGTTCCGCTGCTTTGTGCAAATTGATGTATTTTGAGAAAACCTGTTTGTTACAGAGCATTGAATTATTTTGAGACATTGAGAAATGTGCAACCTTTTTGTGGCTTTTTATGAAAGTTAATACTTTACTCTGAAATCTGTGTTATTTTCCCTTGATAACTTTGGGTTAGAAAAAGGGTGTTACAAATGGTAGTTCGACTAAGGATTTCAAAGCAGGAAGAGGGTTGAGACAAGGCAATCCTTTTATCTCGAATTCTATTCATCTTAGTGGTGGAGGCTCTTTATGGGTTGGTGGATAAAGCTAAGGTTTTGGAAGATTTTCAAGGTTTTAGCATCAAGAAGTGTCTTTCTTTTGAGTTGCTTCAATCCGTCGATGACACTTTCTTTATTAGGGAAGGTAGTTCAAAAAATGTGTGGAGCTTAAAGACTATTATAAGAGGTTTTGAAGTGGTATTTGGCCTTAAAGTCAATTTTTCCAAAAGCAAGATTTGTGGCATTAACTTGAACAACCACTTTATGCAAGCAACATCTTCTTTTCTTTCCTCCAGTAAAGAGGATATTCTCTTTAAGTTCTTAGGGATACCCTTAGGGGCCAATCATATTGTCATACTCCAAAATTTTCCCTACTTATTCTCATTTTATCTGGCTCATGGATTATGATTCATTTGCACACATCTACTCTAATCTTTCATTTGTAGGAGCATTCATCTGCACTTGCACTTACATGTAACATCATTGATTCAAGGATTCCTATTGCTTATGATATAAGATACTGAACTATGCCAAGGATGTTATTAATCTTCATGGATTAGGGTTTTCTTGTTGTGTGCACTTGCAAAACAAGCTTGTGGGACCATTGTGCTATAGTTGACTTTTTTGTCAAAGTCAAATTTCAATATTGACTTTTCTTGTCCTAAGTGTTAGAGTCCCTAATTACGGTCAAGATGTATTGGTTGTGTTGTACACATCATGAACAAGAGGATTTGGAAGCTATTCACACAAGGTTGACTTTTGGTCAACAAAGTCAACCATGGAAGGTTGAGTTTTTTTTACCGTCATATTAAGTGATTCATTGTTATTAGGAGAATTAAAGCATGGAGAAAGTGATATTGGATTCAAAGGATTCAAATTTAAAGTTTTCAAATTATGCAAAATGGAAGGAAATTCCATTACTTTGAGCACAAGTTACAAAGTCATACATCAATGGTGCAAAGTCAAAGTTTGAGTGCAAATCCTACATTAAAAAACCAGAGTTGGAACTTACAAGAAAAAAATCAAATTTGACCTATGGTTGACTTTTGGTAAAACAATTGACCAAAGTCAAACTTAGCCCTAGACATACTTTTCTTCATCTTCATGATCTCCCATTTTGACTCCAAACATTCCTCATTTACATTCCAAACTCCATGTCACCAATCTTCATCATGGTGCATTATGCCATGCCAAGCTTCATGCCAAGTCTTGCCCAAGTTCAACTTAGTTCATCATGTCATTCCAAACCCCAAAGCAACCCTGCAACATTCAGACAACATCAACATCATTGTATACTAATCCACACCATAAACATAAGGTAATGCACATGACAATTTGGACAACATACAACATATATTCAAGCATACCAAAACTATACATTGCACCAAGGAAGTAAAATTACATATGAACATACAATAAAAACAATACCTAATTGTTGTCACACCCTCTTTTCACCCTAACCTTTAACCTCCATATCATTATCATTTTCATTAGCATTTGCACCTAGCATTGATCTTAGACAGGGAATCAAGGTATATTATCCAACAATTAAGAGGAGGGCTTCATCTTCAAATCTAAATAAAGAGCTCAAGCTCAACTTTGTGACAATCTCAATTCACAAGGTATCCATCACCATTGAGGCATGTCACTCAACCACTTGAATCAAGAACACAAGCATTGATTCTCCTCATCCTATCTCATGGATAACTATCTAGAGTTTTGATTCAAAAGGAGATTTATGACTAGTTTTTTGGGAAAGAAATGATTCCAAAACCCAACGCACACCCTGAGGGTCCTCTACAGGGATTATTTGTCCTCACAAGTCATCTCAAAAGCCGCAGTTAGTGGAAATGGTCTTAGGGTTTCATCTGGTCAACAAAAGTCAACTATGATTCAATTAGGTCAAAATCTTGGATCTCAAGGTCAATCAAGGTCTTGGTAGTTGTTTTTAAGTTATTTCATGTGTTTGGAACAAGAAAAGTCAAGGATAAACATAAAATCAAGAGTTTGACTAAATTAGGATTTTGATGGAAAACTTTCCAAGTGTAGAAAAACCTAATTCTAGCCATCTTGCAACTTCCATAACTTTCTCATTTTTGATCCAATGAAGGCAAACTTGCTATCAAATTAAAGAGGACATCATGAACTATAAGTTTGTGGAAGGAAACATGTCCAAAAGACTCATGGTTTAAGAGATATGATGAGTTAAAATTGGAAAAAAGGAAATTATGACATTTCTACACTTAGAAATTTTTCTAAGTATAGAAAATTAGTTTGAGATACCTACTTTCAAGTTGGGATCAAAATTCCTCAAGTTGTATGGACTCAAATATAAGGTTTCAATTATGTCAAAGTTCTTAACTTCAAATTTTTTTCTAAGTTATCATAGGCAGATTTTGAAACTTGATCTCAAACCATTTCTTTCATGATCTTGCAAGGCTTATCTCAAGATGTTTACAACTTAAAAGTTGTAGATCTACCTCCAACCTTTCCAACCATGCAAAGTTCATAATCATTGGCTCTTAATTCATCAAGTTATAATGGTTTAAAGTGAGCAACATGGGAGTAAGTACAAGGTATGGTCTATGGATGATCTTGACACTTTGTCTCATTTTACGCGCATGACACTTTCTTTGCCTTGCTACACCTTGCCCAAAACGACCAAACAATACCTTGTACTCTCTTGTAACATTTGCTCCACTTTTTACCAAAACAAGGAAAGTTTGTAAAACTTGCATAACAAGAATATTTCCATCCTAATTCTGATTCTGGTACCCACGACATGACACACAAGGCAACTACAACAGACCTCATGCAAGGGGAGATTCGTGAGACTCCATTATCCACCATTGATCTCCAAAATCATGACTTTCTATTTTAACCATAGTTAATGTTTTTTAACCTCACTCAAGCCTCCTACAAAAGCTAAAAACCCTAGAGAGAGTGTGGAGAGGAATCTACAGCAAAAATAGAATAAAAAAACACTCTCACTCTGAAAATTTTCCACCTTAGAATGTCACTCTCAAAAGCTGGTTTCTCTATTCTCTCATCACTATCATCACTCTCTAAGCTCAAAGGAAGGAAGAGGGGGGGTTTTGTGAAAGGATCAGACCATTTCAGAGGTTGCAGATCTCAAGTTTTGGTAACCTTCTTCTTACCTTTTTCAATCATTCTAGAGGCCATGTTAGGTTCATATTGTGTACATCTGAAGCCCTACTCATGGTAGGAAATGTTTGCATAGCTTGTGTTGTGATTGTGTTGAGTTTCAGTTTTAGAGTTCAAACTTTTCCTCTTCGATTCACCATGAAAACATGATCATTTTTAAAAACTAAGAGTAGATTTGGAATCTACGTGAAATTCTGAGTAAGAGGAAAGTCTGATTTTTCATTTCTGGGCTTTTTGTGGTGGCTCCAATGAGGTGTCCACCGGAGAAGACAGCCGGAGCTAGGGCTCCGGCGTCTAAAGGTGAGAGGAAAGCTTATGTGGCCTTGGCGCGTTTTTTTAAATTCAAATGAATTAAGGTGAGCAGATCTGGACTGTTTATCATGGTGAGTCAGTGCCACCTCAATTAATGAGGCTGACATGTCAAGCCACGTGTATTTATTTTTGAACTAGTTGGACTGGGCTTGCTTTTCACACCCCTCAGTTTAAGCCTATTTTCGTTTTTAACTAGCTCTCAGTTCATCTTCAGATTGCTAGTGCACCCCTCATTTCTTTTTTTTCTTCTTTTTTTTCACATTTTCATTTTATTTTATTTTAAATACTTCCATTTATTTTTAAAATACACAAAAATATGATTTTGATCCATTAGTGTCTTGTGTTAATTTTCAAATTTTTTATTTATTCTTATTCATTTATTTCCTATTTATTTTAAATTTAATTTGGATTAATGTTTTCATTGATACCCTTGAATTAGGGTTGAGAATTTGAGTACCTTATGCCCATCTTTTGAGGCTAATCTTTTCGGCAATTTAAGATCATTGAATGAGGGTCATGGATTTATGGTTCAAGCTTGGTTTGAGTTGCCTAAGGTGACTTGCCATTGCTCACTTTTTGACCCTCGATTCACTCCCGATTTGGTGCCTATCTTGCATGTTTCAATCACTTTGAGCATTTTCCTTGGCTTATCTTCTTCCCATCTTTTGCAATTGTTTAAATATGTGTTTGAACTTGTGTTTGATTATTTTTTGGGATTTTATTTGAGTATCTTGCTATTTTTGGTGGAAGCTTCTTTGAGAGTTGTTGATAACTCTTCATGTTTGAGCCATATGCCTAGTTTATTGGTCCCTTGACCTAGTTAGGGTTTATGATAGCTTGTGGAATTTTTTAATATGATAACATACTGCCTTGAGGTCCTTTTTGCTTTTGTTTCATGATCTTTGAACTTTTTTCCTATTTTTATTTGATTTTACAAGTATAGCTTTGTTTGAGTGTTCATTTAGCCATTTCTTAAGTTAGTTTTGTTTTGACATTTCTTTGCATGTGCTAATTGAAGCTCTTTGATATTCATATATTTCATATAAGTTGTCTAACTTGTGGTTCAAGTTGTTTGTGCCCTCATTTCATGATTAAATGACCTTACACACACTTCACATGACCCTTGGCTCATTTTGAGACTACTTGACTTGCATTTTGTACATGGCTTGAAAATTATTCTCATGATTTATTTTAATTGATCTCTGATGAGTTGTGGATAGATGGGGTTTCTTCCCAAGTGGTTTTCATCTCATATATTTCATGTCTTGATCATTTAATTCATGTCTCACATGCTTTTGCACTCATGACGTTTCCTTGCTTATTGACCTTTTGTCTTGTTGTTGATGATCCTCTTTTAGTGCATCTTTATAGGTACCTCTTGCATATTTCACATATCATCTCCCCCCTTGGTGGGTACTATGTTTCCCTCTCCCCATTGCAATGTAATAGTATAGTTCTTTTGGTTTCTTATCTGTACTTGCTTGTTAATTAAGAAAGATGAAATGAATTTAGGTTAGAACACATTTTCAATAAAAAGGAACAAATAAGTCTTGATCCAATATCAAGTCATTTTTAAACTCATTTAAATTGGATTACCTTAGGGTTTCTCCTCTCTTCTCTTTCTCTTTTCTTATCTCTTCCATCAACCCCACACTAACCTTGTATGTATTCTACCTTTGTAAGCCGATTGCTTCGCGCATCGCCATCAACCTACCTTGATCTATTCGCCACCCTTTATTTTCTTAACTTTTTATTTATTTCTTTTGTCTCCTTGAGTTTAAAACCTTGGTCTTGTATCAAGCGCATTTTCAAACTCCTTTCTTAATAAATTTGGATGGTTGTGGAATGGTTAGGGGAATGCCTTGTCCTATCCCGAGTGCTTGACATTACCTTTGGGGTTCACTGTCATAAAGCACTTACCATTCAAAATCGAAACATCTTTAATAAGAGAATAAGGTTCTCTTTTTATTGAACTAAAGAGAGAGGATTGAGTGAATACTTCTTCCTTTTCGAGTACTAGGATACTCACTTTAGAGTGTGTGGTCTCGATACTCGTCTTTCAATACGAAGACGTGACTATATTTGCAACACCCCACTTCCCAAATTAAATAAAATATAAACATTATAAATAAACATCAGAGTTTTCACAAAAACAGTGGGATATCACATCACCAATAGTTATCAAAAATACTTTATTCATTATTTTTAAAATAATACAACGGAAATTATTATTCCAACATTCTCGGCCATCCGCCAGATTTACATAAAATCTTTATTATTATAATTCACCAAAATGTGATACGTCACAGGATTTTCAACAAGTTTAACATAAACAAATAAAACACCCATATCCCGTGTTACGTATCAGAGCATCCTAAGACTCGACTTGCACACCGCTATCCAAGCTATCTATGTACCCGGATTATCTGTACTTCCGAGGAAGCACAGACCACAACAACAACAAAGGGGTGAGAAAACATGATCAAAATATATTGGTAATTTAATACATGCAATAAAGGTAGTAGTAAAACACACCAATATTCACCCCATCAACACCAATCACGAACCTACTGTTCAAACATCCATATAACATATAATAATTAAAACACACCAATATTCACCCCATCAACACCAATCACGAACCTACTGTTCAAACATCCATATAACATATAATAATGCAATATGTCACACAACACCATGCATGCGGTACCGACTCATTGGTTCATTCAATCGAACCTTGGACAGATCACTTACGCTCCTGCTGAGATATGATCTATCCCCCACCATTCTCCACAAAGGAGTACGGATGAATCACTTACGCTCCTCCTGAGATATGATTCATCCCACCAAAACACCATGATATGCACAACACCAATGCACAACTATTATATTCAGGCACACAAAGTGCACACGATCCTCCTGATCACATCACCACATATTATATATTACACCACCAATAAACACAAGCACACTAAGTGCACAACAATTAAACTCAAGTAAATAATCAATAAATCATTTCAATCGATCCATGGTTTAGTTACTATTTAATTAAACAATGACTCCACAAAAATATTGGATATAAAAATATTTGGCAAATAACTATATTATTTATACCATGTTATAGATCTATTCAAGAGCTTTCCAAAACTTCAAACGGGGACTAAATCCGACTTACGGATCAAAAGTTATGGCCAAAATCGTCAAAACAGAAAATTCACCAATATACAGCTTTGAGTCGACGCAAACAGCGCAGAATGCAGAAAATTCTGTATTTTCCACCGTTGGAGGCCTTCCGGACCTCCGATTTTAATTCCGTAAAAAGCCTTGGTTTCAGAATTCGAAATCCTACCATAATATGACAATTATAACAGCCAACAACATATTTTTAAAGATCATATCATCATATGTCATATAACCATACTTTTCAAAACCATGGAATTTAGGAGTTTCTATCCTAAATGTGATCCTACCCATCATACACTATTACACAATCACAATGATCATACGAAAACCCACCCTTACTGTCCAACACTGTCATCTTGCTCAATTCCAAGCTTATCACTCTTCATCCATCCTCCGCCCTATCATTACTACAACTATCACACACTACTCTAATCAATTGTTCCTAAAACTACATCTCAGAACTTATATCATGGTCATTACCCAAGCCACAAAGGTTACACAAAATCTCACCAATACTCATGGTCATTATCCAAACCACAGAGGTTATACAGGAACTCACCAACATCGTAACAATGTACGAATTTCATCACCATCAACAACAACAGCAACAAGCATAATGTCATAAATTCGTGTTCCTCACTAATATTACAGGAATTACACAGAATCCCACAATCATCATACAATGTATGCACAAAACTCTTCAATCACAGCAACATTCATAAACACAGACATAATATCATATATCAATCATAATCATCAAAATCCTACGGGGTTAAGGAATCCCCTCTACCCAATTTCATGCATTATACCAATCCCAATCAGTTTCTTCCCCCTTACTTGGATAATTGTTCTGATCGGTGACAAATTCCTCCAAGATTGGCCAATTCTGACCTTTCCTCTTCTGCTCCGTTCTTCGCTCCTTTCTTCGCTCTTCTCTCAATTTCCTCTTCTCACGTTCTATCTATCGTGACTTCTCAACTTACTTCCTTCCTATCCCTAATAACCCCTTCCACTTCTATTTTCTTTTAATTCTAATCCCAATAATAATAATAAAAATAATATTACTAATAATAATAATTATAATAATTATTATAATAATAATAATACACATAGCAATATTAATAATATTATTTCACCCATAATAATAATATTAATAATAATAGTAATAATACTCCACCAATAATATTAATAATAATAATAATAATAATCATAATAATATTCTCCCACTAATAGTTATAATAATATTAATAATAATAATATTCTCCAATATTAATAATATTACTACAATTAATAATAATAATAATAATAATAATAATAATAATAATAATAATAATAATAATAATAATAATAATAATAATAATAATAATAATAATAATAATATCACCATATTACTACTATTTATTTTATTATTATATTCACACCAATTCACCACCAATAATCCTCACATATCAGAGACACCCACCAATCATCATCAAACACACCCCCACCAAAGGGCACACCAACATATAATAATTAAAATAGTAATAAAATGACTAAATAATTAAAATGAGTGTTACAACTCTCCCCCACTTTAATTATTTTCGTCCTCGAAAATTACCTGATGGAAATAGTTCCGGATACGCTTTCTGCATCCTTCATTCCAATTCTCAGGTCACACTGCCTTCTGCAGCACCCCCCTCAAGCCACTTTCACCAAAGTTATCTCCTCCCCTCGGAGTTGTTTCTCGTTCGTCAAACGAACTAGCAATGCCTCCACAATCAAATTATTTTTCACTGGTACATCATCCACTTGATTCAATGTAATTCCTCAACGAAGACACATGAAACACGTCATGCCATTTCACAGCGACAGCGGCAAAACGATCTAACATGTTACTCCTCTCATGCCTCCGCTGCGCTACTCTGATACAACCACAGAACCCGGTGCGAACTTCCGAGATTTCGAAGCCCGACCAGCACCAGTCACCGACGTGACTCTCAAAACACATATTTCCTTATATCCTCTTGATCTTCTCAGCCATATCAAGCATAATTCTCGGTCTGAGCACAACACTCCCACTCGACTTATTCCAACACAGAAGAGTCCTACACTCCCTATCTCACCAAGCCATATATAGTGCCATTCCGACACTAGGATGGTAATCGTTATTATAGGTAACTCAATCAACGGTAATTACTCATCCCACGATCCACCTTGATCCAACACCCAAGCTCTCACCAATTCTCTACAGACTCAATAGTCCTCTCTGACTGACCATCAGTTTGCGGATGGTAAGCCGGACTCAACTTCAACTTAGTACCTGAAGCTTCCTGTAAGCCCCTCCAACATCTCAATATAAACCTCAAATTTCAATCTAACACAACATTCGACAGTATCTCATCCAACTTCACTACTTCCTCAATATGTATCTCATATATCCTTAACACGGAATAATTCATCCACTCGCAACAACCCAAATTAAAATTATGTCTTTCCAATTCTTTGGAAATCTCAACACCAAATCCGTGAAAATACTACCTGATTTCCACTCTGGAATATTCAACGGCTGCATCAGACTCAACGGTCTCTGATGTTCACTCTTCGAATTCCAACAATTCTAACCAGTATATTCAACCTCAACCACTCCTCTCCTCATCTATGGTCACCAAAACAATCCACTCAAATTCGGTTACTTCTTCCTAGCACCGGGATGGACACTCCATCTACCTCAATGTATTTCTTCACGAGTACTCCTACTCCCCTCAACAATATCTGGTCCACATACCCCATCACAACATATCATGGTACTATTTCCACAAACCCGACAATCCACTCTTCGACTCTAATTTATCAATTTCAACTAATTCACCAACTCAACCCAGATTTCTGACCTCCTCGAATCTCCTCAAGAATACTACTAGTACGGTCTAACATACAAGGCTTAACTCCATAAGAAGTCTCTTCACAGACCAGACTCGCATCACAAAATTTCCCAACCGGTTCCAACTCTTTTCGCTATTTTCCTCGGTACAAGCAAGGTTTCCAAATCGAAGCATCAGCTACCACGGTATATACCGAAAACATACAGTACGATAACACATCAAACGCACCCGATCACGACGGTAAAAGTTGACCAAATTACACATTTCGAATATTCTGCTATAATTGGATCATCCACTGACATAAAAACCATTTTTCCCGGAAAGAGCATCTCGTTAGCTCTCCAACGCTTCAAACGGGGGTCAAAACGGACATACGGTTCAAGAGTTATGAATTTTCGAAGTTTTCTGAAAAACCAGAATTTTGCCGAAAAACTGCTACGGGATTTTCCATTCTTGTCCGAAAATTCGACCGATTCAATTCCTTTCTTCGAAACAAACACATACTCATACTCACCTAACATATAGCCTCGACTTAGAACCATTAAACATGATTTCTACGACGTCCGATTTCGATTCCGTAAAAAGCTGCGATCTCGGAATTCAGCGTACAACAACAATTTCATACCTAGGAGACCATCCAACACACTTTCAATCTTTAAATATTTTAAAACCCAATTACTCCCAATCTCAACAACAGATCTTGGAGCCTCCCATTGCGATACAACTTCGACCTTTGATACCACAACCACAATAGCTCTACCCGAGCTCACACGACCAAGGAAAACTCACATCCTTCAGCCCGTTGATCCATCAACTCATCAACTCTTGGAAGCGAACGCTTATCCTTGATAGTCACCTTGTTCACTTATCCATAGTTCACCCAAAGCTTCACAAAACCTTCCGTCTGTCTAACCAATAAAATTGGTGCACCTTATGGTAACCCACTCAAACAAAAGAACCTCTCTTCCAGCAGGTCTTCAAGTTGACTCTTTAACTTTCTCAATCCCAATGCAAACACACAATATGGAGTCACCCATATTGGACTAGTTCCAAGAACGAAGTCAATGTGTAAGCTTTACTTCACATTCCGATAGTAAACCATTTACCTCCTCAGGAAAACTTCTGGACAATCACAATTAAGTGATAAACCCCAATTTCTCACTTTCCTTAACATTCAAAGTTTCCGTCAAAATATACACCTCAACACCGTCTTACGCCAACTCCTCAAAATAATCCCTTAAGCACTTAGCTTAACTCAAGACAATTCATTGTTCACACCACCTAAGCTTGCAAGACACGTCTATCACATCCAACATAATCCCGTCTACTATTAACAAGAGATTGAGGGTGATCAGTTCCTCAATTTGTCAATAGACAGCCGAAAATCATGATGGGGTATAAACCATCTTTACCAAACTATAAGAGCGTAACACACTAAGCCACAACACTGCAGCATTCCGGAGAAATATCAACTTCTCCCCCACTGGAATAATTTCACTTCTACCGACAAAGTTTAAACAACAACATGTACCGACAGCGTTTTTACACACATGTCGCATACCAGGGAACAACAACACTAGACAACATTGGCCGGACGGACCGACCTGCTCTGATACCAATTGTAACACCCCACTTCCCAAATTAAATAAAATATAAATATTATAAATAAACATCAGAGTTTTCACAAAAACAGTGGGATATCACATCACCAATAGTTATCAAAAATACTTTATTCATTATTTTCAAAATAATACAGCGGAAATTATTATTCCAACATTCTCGGCCATCCGCCAGATTTACATAAAATCTTTATTATTATAATTCACCAAAATGTGATACGTCACAGGATTTTCAACAAGTTTAACATAAACAAATAAAACACCCATATCCCGTGTTACGTATCAGAGCATCCTAAGACTCGACTTGCACACCGCTATCCAAGCTATCTATGTACCTGGATTATCTGTACTTCCGAGGAAGCACAGACCACAACAACAACAAAGGGGTGAGAAAACATGATCAAAATATATCGGTAATTTAATACATGGAATAAAGATAGTAAAACACACCAATATTCACCCCATCAACACCAATCACGAACCTACTGTTCAAACATCCATATAACATATAATAATTAAAACACACCAATATTCACCCCATCAACACCAATCACGAACCTACTGTTCAAACATCCATATAACATATAATAATGCAATATGCCACACAACACCATGCATGCGGTACCGACTCATTGGTTCATTCAATCGAACCTTGGACAGATCACTTACGCTCCTGCTGAGATATGATCTATCCCCCACCATTCTCCACAAAGAAGTACGGATGAATCACTTACGCTCCTCCTGAGATATGATTCATCCCACCAAAACACCATGATATGCACAACACCAATGCACAACTATTATATTCAGGCACACAAAGTGCACACGATCCTCCTGATCACATCACCACATATTATATATTACACCACCAATAAACACAAGCACACTAAGTGCACAACAATTAAACTCAAGTAAATAATCAATAAATCATTTCAATCGATCCATGGTTTAGTTACTATTTAATTAAACAATGACTCCCCAAAAATATTGGATATAAAAATATTTGGCAAATAACTATATTATTTATACCATGTTATAGATCTATTCAAGAGCTTTCCAACACTTTGAACGGGGACTAAATCCGACTTACGGATCAAAAGTTATGGCCAAAATCGTCAAAACAGAAAATTCACCAATATACAGCTTTGAGCCGACGCAAACAGCGCAGAATGCAGAAAATTCTGTGTTTTCCACCGTTGGAGGCCTTCCGGACCTCCGATTTCAATTCCGTAAAAAGCCCCGGTTTCAGAATTCGAAATCCTACCATAATATGACAATTATAACAGCCAACAACATATTTTTAAAGATCATATCATCATATGTCATATAACTATACTTTTCAAAACCATGGAATTTAGGAGTTTCTATCCTAAATGTGATCCTACCCATCATACACTATTACACAATCACAATGATCATACGAAAACCCACTCTTACTGTCCAACACGGTCATCTTGCTCAATTCCAAGCTTATCACTCTTCATCCATCCTCTGCCCTATCATTACTACAACTATCACACACTACTCTAATCAATTGTTCCTTAAACTACATCTCAGAACCTATATCATGGTCATTACCCAAGCCACAGAGGTTACACAAAATCTCACCAATACTCATGGTCATTATCCAAACCACAGAGGTTGTACAGGAACTCACCAATATTGTAACAATGTACGAATTTCATCACCATCAACAACAACAGCAACAGGCATAATGTCATAAATTCGTGTTCCTCACTAATATTACAGGAATTACACAGAATCCAACAATCATCATAAAATATATGCACAAAACTCTTCAATCACAGCAACATTCATAAACACAGACATAATATCATATATCAATCATAATCATCAAATTCCTACGGGGTTAAGGAATCCCCTCTACCCAATTTCATGCATTATACCAATCCCAATCAGTTTCTCCCCCTTACTTGGATAATTGTTCTGATCGGTGACAAATTCCTCCAAGATTGGTCAATTCTGACCTTTCCTCTTCTTCTCCTTTCTTCGCTCTTCTCTCAATTTCCTCTTCTCACGTTCTATCTATCGTGACTTCTCAACTTACTTCCTTCCTATCCCTAATAACCCCTTCCACTTCTATTTTCTTTTAATTTTAATCCCAATAATAATAATAAAAATAACATTACTAATAATAATAATTATAATAATCATTATAATAATAATAATACACATAGCAATATTAATAATATTATTTCACCCATAATAATAATATTAATAATAATAGTAATAATACTCCATCAATAATATTAATAATAATAATAATAATAATAATAATCATAATAATATTCTCCCACTAATAGTTATAATAATAGTAATAATATTAATAATAATAATAATATTCTCCAATATTAATAATATTACTACAATTAATAATAATAATAATAATAATAATAATAATAATAATAATAATAATAATAATAATAATAATAATAATACCACCATATTACTACTATTTATTTTATTATTATATTCACACCAATTCACCACCAATAATCCTCTCATATCAAGGACACCCACCAATCATCATCAAACACACCCCCACCAAAGGGCACACCAACATATAATAATTAAAATAGTAAAAAAAATGACTAAATAATTAAAACGGGTGTTACAATATTCGCCGCACTATTTTCATAATAAATCTTTCGAGATAAAAAAATTGGGTACTACCCACAAGGGGTTACTATCCGAGGACTTATTTCACATTTAAAAATAACCTTTAACAAATCAAATGTGACATCTTGCCCTGATAGAGAAAACTATTTCTTTTCAAAAATGATATGTTACGTCCGTTCTATCGCAAACAGGTAATGCCTAAGACTTCACAAGCGAGCTGCAATACACCTAACTGCTAGAATGCGTACGTTGGCATCGTCTATAAAAAAAACACCAACAAACCATAGTCCGAACTACGGATGCTCTGATTCTTTACTTCTTTTAAGTAAAGATACGTAGGCACAAGGGCCCCAATCCTTGGCGAGCACACTTTATTCTATTTACCCGTAGTCCTCCGAACTACGTTGACTGTAACACCCTAAATTCTTGAAATATTTATTTAATTTATTTAAATATGAATATTCGCATTTTTGGTGATTTTCGGTGGTTGGTGGAAAATATTGAGAATTATGGATTTTGGGTTATTTATTTAAATACTAGTATATAATATGAATATATTAGTATTATTATTAATTTAAATAAATATAAGTTAACTAAGGGCAAATTGGACAATCAAGGAGGAGTTAGTGAGGGTAATATTGGAAAAGCCTAATTTATAGGCCAAAAGTTAGGTTTAGAAAAAAGGAATTTTGATGGGATTAGGATTCATTCTTGTTAAACCGTGAAAAGAGAAGAAATAGAGGTCAGAGCTCTGAGGAAGAGGATTGAGGCAAAAACTTCGAAAGGTTTTCTGAAAGACAAAGAGAAGGCTTAGAGTCGGCAATTAAGGTATGGGGAGTATTGCCTTCATTGTTTTCAATGTATAATTTTAATGTATTTAAAGTCGATTTAAGGGTTTAAAGGGTTTGAGACTGATTTTGAGATAAAGAGAATTAGGCCTTCATGGCCAAATCCTATTTGTGAGGTTTTAACCGTATAGGGATTTATTTGGGTTAAAGGGAAATTAGGCCTTCTTGTCAAAAAATTTGGTTTGACATTGGTTTAACCCAGGGAAATTTGATACTGAGAAACTCTAATGACTGTGAGATATTTGTAGGGAATTATGGGAATTAGAGGCATAAATATGATACGGGATTGAACTTATATCCCTTAATTTTAAAGGTTTTAGGCATAATCTTAAAACAATGATTAGATGGTTTAATTGTGTTAAAATTATAAATTTACTTGAGATGATTACAGTGTTGAATGGGTTGTAATTTTCTGAGATTTTGGGTTTTTACGGAATCGAAATCGGAGGTCCGGAAGGCCTCCAATAGTGAAAAACGCAGAAAATTGCATGCTGTCCGTCACGACTGTTCATGTTTTCGGTCGAAATCGTTTTGGACGTAACTTTTGATTCGTAAGCCCGTTTTGGCCCCCGTTCGAAGCATTAGAAAGCTAATGAATAGGGCTATAACAGAGTATAAATAAGATAATTTATTTTCTAATATTTTTATGAGGTTAAATAAATGATTGTATGATGAATTACCATGAGTATGACTATGATTTCTACGTGATTAATACATGATAGTATGATGATTACCATGAGTATAATTATAAATTCTATGTGATTAATATATGATAGTATTATGATCACCGTGAGTATAATTGTGAATACTATGTGATTAATATGTTATAGTATGATGAATTACCATGAGTATGACTATGATTTTATGTGATTAGTACATGATTATATGATGATTCCTATGATGTAATGATGATGAGCTATGATGATATTTTCATGAGTTTTGATGATTCTATAATGACATGATTTTTGATGATGATGATGATTATGATGAATGATGATGCACCTATGATGTTATTATGAGAATTATTATTGACGTGTGCATCATGCATTCATGTGCATTCGGACTTCGGTTCAGGACCTTAATTTCTTTGACTTCAATCCCATTGTGCGGATGTGAGGTATTTTGATGTGCTTCGGTTCTCGAGTAGAATCGATCCTATTGATGAGGATCTATGGAGGGTTGATGGCCCAGTGTCCATCACACTTTGATGATTGGTACTACATGCATGAGTCTTGTTGAATTTGCATTAATGAGATGATCTTGAGTAATTTATGATGTTGTGACATTGATGCCCATTGATGAATATGACGATGTTGAATATGAAAATGACGCCATTTTATATATTAATTTCCTACATTGATTATTATGAATCGTTTTACTCACTCTGCCTGTTTGAAGGTTGCCTCCACGTGGGTAACGTGCAGATGATCGGGTTTAGCCGTGGATGCCGTCGAGGATCTTTTCGGAGTTTTGAGTTGTTGGTCATTTTGGTTAATATAGAGGGTCTTGCTCTGATAGTGTAACATCGGGTTGGGGTCTTTGAGTTAAACCATGATTTATTTGATTTGGTTATTTTGATTATGTTCCCGTATAAGGAAAACTTTGGTTTATGCCTTTTTGAGTTCCGCTGCAATTTTTGGTATCTTTTGGGAAAACCTGTTGTTTACGGAGCATTGACCTATTTTTGAATTTATTGAGAAATGTACGCCCTTTGAGGTGGTATTTATGGTGTTTAACATTTTACTCTGATAAATGTGAATATTTTGCCTTTTAAATTATGGGGTAGAAAAAGGGTGTTACATTGACTCTGACTTTCTCACACCTGTTGAGAATATGTAGGCATAGGACCGCGAGGTCCTACCGAGTCTCCTTCCCCTTTCCATCTTCTCTTTTCTCTCATTTTGTGTTTCTAACCCTTCTCTATCTCCTTTAGAACACTTTTAGAAAGCAATATCCTCACACATAGATAAACAAATGGTTTCCATCGAGTATGATGGATGTGAGGGTGCTAATACCTTTTTCTTGCATAACCGGCTTCCGAACCCTTTCTCTTGGTTGCGAGACCATCTTATCAGTTTCCTTCTTGAGTTTTTCTCGATTTTTTCCTTTCCCCTTCTGGATAAATAATGTTCGATGGCGACTCTCCTGTTTTCCTCTTTCGTCTCTCCGTCGTTGCATTTTTTCGAGTAGCGACAACTGTCATGACAGTATAGTAGGCCATGCATACATACCATCATGCCAATAACATACACATATAATACAATTCAGCATACATCATTTTTTCTCTAAATCCAAAACATCTATCATGCCTAATATAAGCTTACCACACTATGATGCACAATATCTCAACTGTCATGATAGTTCACACATAGTTCAACATATACATCAAATACAATCATTATCAATCAAGGCTAACATATACGTTTATCATACTACCTAACAAAACACATACATGACCATTCGAACATATATCAGGTCAGTCATACATGTCTTCAATCAAATCTCATAGCCATTAACTAACTTTAAAAACATCACAGGTAGAAAAATCTAACTATTCAATCCATGACATACCATTTAAATTTTCATTCAACAATCCCATTGCAGCAATCAAAATATGAGACAGTTATCAAAAAACCTTATATCCTAAAAATCCAACCCCATAATTTCCCTAACAGCTAACCGACCAAGTCAGTTAGCAGCCAACCAAATTAGTTTCCCTAAGTGACCGAATTAGTTGCTAACCTAACAACTAACAAACCATTACCCTAACTGTCAAGTCGTTAACTTAAAATTAACAACCTATTAACCTTAGTAACTAACCCTAACCAAGTACTAACATACAATAACTAACTTACATTTCATGTTAGTTACAAATTAACTTGCATAACCATTATGATCAATCCCTAAACTAACTCTAACAAATTGCCAATTGTCTGAGCACACATCTAACTATCACTAACAAACCTAACTATCAGCTAAGGAGCCCACTGCCATGTGTGCAGGGGGTCAATTACCTAACTACCCCTTGTGTTCAAAATTCCTTCCTAAAAACACTAAGCAACTTCCAATTCATAACTAACTCGGAAGCCCTCAAACAAACACACTTTGGATCTAACTTTTACACTAATTTCAAGTTAAAAACAAACATAAATCCCTCAATTTCTTTCTTCACCCAACTAACAAAATTCACCAGTGATTTTCCACCTTAGATAAAACCTAGCCTAGGATCATCTTCCAAAGGTGGAAATTAACTCAATCCTAACTGTTATACAATAAGTTTTCCCTCCTAAATTCACCTTCATTCTCTCTATTTAAACCTCACCTTTCATTGCTTCATGATGACTCATTAATTCCCTTAGAGAAACTCTACCAGTTTCACTACTCGATCCTCACAAACTCACCAAATATCTCCCTCCCCATCGTTGACAGAGCTTCAACCTTTGAAGCTCTATGAAATTGAGATTAACCCCTACCATTAATCATCATCGTTATCACTACCTACTCAATCTAATAGCCTCATTCACTACTCTAATTTCCTATTCCACTCAATTCTAATCACAACAATCAGTATTAATTTAGACAAATTCAAAAAAAAAGAGGAGAAGAAGAAGAAATTTCAAAATAATTGAGGTTCAAGATCCTTACCTAAATATTGTGTATTCTATGGGTTTCTTTGCTTCATCTTCATCTTCAAGAAGTTGCAACAACTACCAGAGTAAGCCGCAACTCTGTTGGTAAGCCTCGACCTTTGACTCATCATTTTTCATGCCTTCCCTTGTTACCATAGTGTAACCTGTGTGTTTAGGGATTAAATCCTTAAAGTATTCATTTGAGATCATGATTTTGTGGCATTTATATCTTGTTATTTTTTTAGGATTCTTGGTGTGTGGCTTGGAAATGAGAGGTTAGAATAAAAATTAGGAGAAACGATGTTAAGAGGTGGATAGGGGATGAAGTGTGGAAGTCAATGATGGTGGTTGGGAGTGGTTCTGGGCTCCGCCGCCGCTAGAGGCAATTTCTGGCGCGATAGAGCAATTTTTGGTGAAGACTTGACATGAGAGAGGAGAGGACAATAGGAGACTGGGCATGTTGTGAATGATGGATCATTCGTCCCCTTTTTCCCTCACTCATATATATTTCATTTGGGCTCCAACCACCCGGCCCAAGGCCTTTTACTTCACATGCACCCACCTTTCAATCCATACACCCCCCAATTATGACTCCAAACAATAAAAATAACATGGGCCCTGCACCCCATACACTAATCACACACCTTTTTTCACTTTCACCCCCCTGTAAGAGATAACTTGTTATCTTTATTTATTCTTATATTTTACTTTTAGCCTTTTTTAGACATTCAAGAAGCACCTTAAAAGCAATTAGGTAATAAAATTAATTAAGTTTAGTAATTCTAACTAGAATCAATTTTGTAGGTTTGGATTAAAATTGCTAACTAGTAAGTATATTAGAATTAATGCATAATTAGGATTACATGTTGGCACTAACTTTGATTCTTTAGCTACTTTGACTCTTTTCATAATATAATGATCTTGATATATGTGTAGTGTAACCTAATTCATGGCTTGATCCCCTTTTTTTATTTGATTATTTGATCAAACATGCTTTGATAAATTAATTAGATTAATGGCTTTAGGACTTTTAGTATGACTTTCAAAACAAATTGCATTCTCCCGTAAGATTTTTCTTATTCAATTAAGTGATCACAAGTCCCTTGATCACTTGATTTGAATTAGATCTCAAGACTTGCACCTATACATGATCCCTTTAAGTCAATCTTATGTCATTCACATTCAAAACCCTATAAAAGGTGACCATCAAGACATGACCATATTAGACCTCATTCCCATTCTCTGATACTGTATCATATACTTTCAAACATATATTTTCTCATCCATTTATAACTAAAAAATTTATTCTTACTAAAATTCAGAATACTCTATAATTATGATGCGAATTATGCGCCACGAGCCTTAAGAAGTGGAGAAGGAATAAGATGGAGTATTCATATCCTTATTCGGAATATCTTTGGATACGGGACGCATGACCCAGTTGGTTAAAGTATTCACCTCCATTAATAGACTTTAGTGCAATTCAAATCAAAATAATCTTCAATATTTTACCTCATACCAACAATCAATAACATTCAACATCGAAAATACCATTCTCTTTGGACCCAACACAATATCTCTTGGTTTTGACACCCATACTCTTGCATGTTTGCCATGTTAATCCCCTGGTTTAGGCAAACCCTCTTGCATGTTTGTCTTGTTAATCCCCCTGTTTAGACAAACCCTTATTTGCCTTGTTAATCCCTTAGTTTAGGAAAACCTTTATTTGCCTTGATCTCCGAGTCTAGGAAAACCCCTACAACACATCTTGGTTCAGACACCAAATCTTGGTTCAAACACCACGACTTGGTTCAAACACCTCATTCTTGGTTCATATACCTCATTCTTGGTTCAAACACCAATATATTGGTTCAAAAACCACACCTTTGGTCCAAACACCACCTTCACTACCTTCACAAACCTTTACAATTCTTTGTCCAAACAAGAATCCTTTTTCATAAAAGAACTATTATTATCCATTCATTAGTAGTCATACTAGAAGCTTAAAGAATCTGAACTAGGGTCAAACAGTTAACATCAAAACACTTCTAGGATACGATTATGACATCTTTCCCTAAAATTAACCAATAAATACTTATTTTCTACTCCACGAACTACGGAGCTCTTATTTTCTCATTCCACCATGAGAATACGTAGGCATAGAATTTCGAAATCTTGGCGAGCACATTAGTTAAAAACTTATTTTTCCCATTAATAAAAAATAATTGCAAGCAGCTTTTAGATAATAACACTCATTCGTGCAAAGAACAATCAAAACGGTTCCCGTTGAGTACAACGAATGTGAGGGGTGTTAATATCTTCCTCTTGCATGACCAAATTCCTTACCCTGTTTCTCTTCCCTTTGGGTTTTATCTATATTTTCTCTTTCTCTTAGAATAAATAAAATTCAGTGGCGACTCTATTGCATTTTCGAGCATGCGACACGCTTGAGTATTTTTCGCGCTGTGATAGTTGGCGACTCTTTTGGGAAGTTTTTTCTTCCGGGTATTTTTCGTGATGCGACAACAATCGACTCTGCAGGGGGCTCCCTAAGTAATTCAAGTCTAGTTTTATTTGTTTTCTTTGCATGTGTGGGTGTTTATCTTTATTGCTTTATTTGCTTTATTTTATTTCATTGCATTTTCACTACTTTATATGTTCATCATATTCTGGATATCTGTTATATTCTCAATTGTGGGTTGGGTTTCATGATGTTACTTGAGATAAAAGCTCTATTCCCGAGCTTAAGTATACACACAAGATAAAATCGTGGATAGTCTTGTTGACCTGCATTTCACGCATTGGGTTGGCACGAGACCCACACCCAGACTAGAGCCACTTGGATGTTTGTCATGTAAGCATTTGCTACGACAAGGTATTTTCATTTGGATCCATGACTCTCGGAGGCCTTTTAGAGACCACATTTTTTAATACTAGGACCTGCCTGTGAGAGGGATATGGGTTTTTGCAGGAAACCTAAAACTCTACATACCTTGAAAATTGTTAGTTCCATGGTTCTATGATTGGCTAAATTTTGGTAAAACATGATTCTACACTGATATTAAGCAAGATGTTATAACATCTTCATCAACTGTTATGACAGTACTACTGTCATGTGTTTCAGACAGATGTCATGACATCTTGGTCTAGTACAGCAGGCGCTGCTATTTTATATCTCTTAACAGAGGTGTTTTGGTTTGATGAGATCCTCTTGGATATACCTCATCATTATGCACAGGTCAAGGAGATTTATTAGGAACAAAGTGCAGATTTAATTAGATTTCATAAAAAGGAGCTTTGAGACTTTTTAGGAAACTATAAAATATTTGTTCCTATTTTTATGGAGAAGATTCTGCAGAAGATCTACAATGAGAAGATTTGGAATTTGATTTGATTTGATTTAATCAGATATGAGTTGGTTTTAATTATGAGAAGATTTGGAGTTTAATTTGATTTGATTTGATCAAATCTAAATTGGTGTTAATTATGAAAAGATTTGAAGAATTATTTGATTTGATTTTATCAAATCTGAGGAAGCTTTTGCTAAAGTCCAAGCCCATACTAGAAGAGTGTATAAATAAGGACTTGCTAGACCTAAAGATGACAAGCATTCATAACAAGAAGATCTTGGGTGCAAAATAAGGGTTTAGGATTTTGAGAGTCTCTTGTGCGTGTGACTTTGTAAGTCACCCTTTGTATCTTTTGATGCATCGTGGTAGACATATTTAGGTTGTAAGTTGTTCACTCAAAGCTTGTAAGAAAGAGTGTATTGTTCTTAATTGAAGTTGTTAAGCAAGATAAGTATTGTCTTTGAAGAGTGTCTTCTTTATTTTATTAATCTGTTGTTATCACTGATATGATTGAGGGGGAGTGAGAGGTGTCTCATATCTAGGAGTGTCCTAGGTAGAAGTTGCACTGGTAGGGATTAAGTGAGGGGTTGTAAACGGGGGAGTTTAGCTCTGAATTGATACTACTGATAATGGATTTCCTTCCTGCCTTGGTAGCCCCTAGATGTAGGTGTTGTTGCACCGAACTGGGTTAACAATTCACTGTGTTATTTATCTTTCAACATTTAAAATTCTGCACAATTTAAATGGTTGGGTAAAGTGTTCTGTCATTCTGCAGATATCTGTCATGACACTGTTAATTCTTAAAGTAAATCAACTTGCTTGTGTTCTGTCTTTGTTCTGTTTTTAGCAGAGATCAATGTCTAGGACGTCTAAAATCTGCATATTGTCATACCCCAAATTTATCCTACCCTTTATAATTTGCATCTGTACATCCATCCACCCACCATTACTCGAAAAAGTCCAAAGTATGTTGTTTCTATCACAAGAGGAGGTGAATTAAATCAAGGTGCATATTGGAAGCCCATCATAAAGGCATGCATAGTAATAGGAGTTTTGGACTTAATTTCTATTCAAATAAGTCAAGTTTTCTTTCTAGTACGAGGTCGATTTAAAGCGGAACCATAGCTTCGGTGTTTCTCATAAATTGATTAATTGCCACAAATTGATCCACAAATGATGAAAAGGAGCATCCAGGATTGTTGGAAAACTTAGACGTGTTCAAAATTAATTTCAAGATCATTAATCAAGGTCCATTACAAGAAAATGAATGAAAAGCCCATTATGTCAATTGAGGTCATTACTAACTAAGTTGTCTTTGTTCTAAACCATCTTTACAATTAAGTTCAAGCTCTATTATATTCAAGATAGAATTGATTGGTGCAAACTGCGGCTCACTTTCAAAAACTTGGAATTTTGTTTATAATGTGGTGTTGTTTAGCAATGAGGCTACATTTAATCAAATAAACAATTCCAAGATACGGTGGGGTGGAGTTTTGTTTTGCAAGTCAAGCTATATTTTTAAGGTCACCTTCACGCAATGTCGTGATTTCCTAATATACTAGCGGCGGGACCAAGTTTCTAGGTGACTCAATGGTCCTTATACATCTTTGTTCACTGCATGTTAACAGCATATATTAAATTCCATGAACCACAACATTACACAAATTCATTAATATGTGGTACAAATATAGTGAAAAGTTTACAATGCAAAATAAAAATATACACCATTGTCTTGTATGAGGCCTAATACGACTTTTCAAGAGAAGACGTGGGCACAATAAAAAGGGTATCGTACACCTATTGCCAAATGATGCCAAATTTTATATCAAATTGAAGGGGAACTCACGTAGATCATAGATCCAGCCTCCAAAATCATTTATCATGCATAAATAGAGAGATTCGAATGATGGAAAAAATGTGCATCAAAATGAAATCTCAACAAACATCATAATTAACCATCCAGATTTTGTCTACCAAGTGTAGGTCTTCAGATTCAACAATAATGGCACTGATTCAATGCAGATCATGAGAGAATTTTGGATTTGAAGGTTACCTAACGGAGTATCTCCGGTGGAGCTTCAAATGATGATGAGCTTGAGCAAAAACGTGCAGAATCACTCAATGAATTTCAAGGAAGATGATGCTTGCTTTGATTTTGCTTGAAATGGCTTCAATTTTGATTCACGATTTTGGAATTGCTCTTGAATTTTCAAACTGCAATTATGCTCTCCCTCCATGAAAATGAATGAATGAGGGTTCAAATTCAATCCTGAACTTATATACAATGGATATATGAGTGATTAGAGGCCCAATAGTGCTCCAATTTGCTGATTTGCAAAAAATGCCCAACTTGAAATGTAGCTTCATGGACACGTGAATTTGGCTTGAAACACTCATGGAAATGGCTTGGTTGGGCAGCTGACAACTTGAATTAGCCAATGTGGATTGCTTTTGGGCTTTAATTTAATCCAATTGTGAAGTTTTGATGTGAAACTTCTTCTTGAAGTAAGCTTGAAAACCACGGGTTTTTTGCTACCATACACCAAATTAAGTTTGTGCATCTTGTTTTTTAAGACATTGTGAATAAAAATGAGTATAAACATGGCATGTAAATGACCCAAAACCATTTCAATTGAATTCATGACTTTAATGTCCATTTTCACTTGATTTTCTTCACCAATCTCCATATCCTTGCATAATCCATGAAAATTTGGTGTTCCATGATGAAATTGAGATCATTTGGAGCAAGTTTCATGTTGGAGAAAGTTTCATTTGAAGTGCATAAGTGTATGTAAATGAGCCATAATGAAAATGACCTATAATCTCACTTTCCCCAAATACCCCTGCCTTGCAAGCTTCATAACTTAAGTTCTACAAATGAGATGAAGGACTTCTAGGACTTTTTGGAAAGCTAATATCATGAGGAAAAACTTTCATGTTCCTTAAAAGTCGAGGAGAAAAATGATTCTAGGTCCAAATTTCCTGGGAAGTTGGTTGACTTTTGTTGACTGAAAATATAGTTCATTTGAGAAAGATAAGATAAGAACCCAATGGCTAAATCATATCTTGAGTTCCACAAACCTAATGGATGAGTTCTAGTACTCAAAATAAAGATAAGAACATCCTCTACAAGCCTCATGTTTGCATCAAAGTGAGATTACACTTGTATCTTGAGGTATGTGGTCTTGAAATTATGCACTAAACAGAGGATTTTACACTGACAAACCTCTGAAACCCTAATTTAGTAACTTCTCACAATCTTGATTCTCATTGATTTGAACTTGAAATGACATCCTAGATGTCTCAACACAACTATCCATGACTCCAATGACTTGGAATTAAGTCTCAATCTCATTCAAATCCTCAGTTGACTTTGCACTAGGAAGATGAAACCCTAAAGATGCAACCTTTGACTATAGTTTCTTGCACATGACATAACCACTTAAATGAGCTCCACAATGGCTTCAAAAGAACTCAATGAGATTTTCCACCATCTCATATCCATATCCATGAGCTTGTGATCCTATGATGATTTGAACTGAACCCTCTTGCTTGAGCTAGGAATCCTTGATACTCTTATCTTGAGATGCACACCTTTCTTGATCCCCTGCAAGCAACCATGCTATGCAATGCAAATATGCTAGAGAAATGAAATGAAACACAAGCCAAGTAAAGAAAAAGGTTGGACAAATTTTGGGGTACAACAGTTGGTAGTGTTGATTCCTTGTGGATTAATACGAACGCCCCAATCAGACGAGATCCCTTGAACGTATTACTTCCTTACAGTAATATTTTCAACCTCGATCTATGACTCTGAGAACCTTTTCTAGAACCCGTGTGTCGATGGTTATGTAGTTGACGCCTCCAAGAAGTCTTTCTCGCGTGGAAGATACGAAAACCTCACCTAGAGGAGATTCTTTTGAGGGCATTACTATCGTGATGAGGCTTTGTCATGGCTATGATATCTTTGAAAGATATCCATGACTCTAGGCACTTACCCTTTTTATAATCCTACCCGTGGGGGTTCCTTTGAGCAGTGACGGTGGTCCTTTATCCGTTTACTCGGCTAACTTCAGAATTATTTGAATTTGTAATCCTGGGATCCTGGATCTTACATCTTGCATTGCATATCATTTGCATTGCATCTCATTTGTTGTGAATCTTACATTTTCTTTCCTTCGGTAGTTTCTCATGTTTCTCTTTCCTTCCTATCCAGTAAATCAAGTTGATTCCTCGACACCAGTATGCAACTAGAGTCAATACAAGACGAATGATGGAGCAGATTTAGCAAGAACAAACTGCCTTCAGGGAAGAGTTGGATTCCCTCAAAGGAAAGATTGACCAGATCCTTGAAGCCATCATTGCATCCCGAAAGGAAGAAGAGATGCGTGAAACTACTGTCATCAACAACAATGGTCAAGGACAAGGGTCTACCACCAAACTTCCAGTTCCTATTCCCAACCCTTATGGAATGCCAATGAACTTCGCTACCGCAGCTGAAGGAACCACTTCTCAACCAATCCCAGCGCCTGGAGTTACTATTGGAGTTATCCCGCAAGCCCAGACAACTGTGGTTCAGATCCTCATTCCTCATACCGAAGATAATTTGGTGGATCAATATGATGATGTACAAAACTAGCATGTTGTTATTCCCATTGCCAGTCCTATTTTTGCTCAAGATTCAGAAGCTATGAAGATGTGTCGAGATCTAGCTGAAAAACTCTGAGTCTTGGAGGGGCACAACTCAAATTCTCTCAGTGCTTTGGAAATGTGCTTGGTGCCTGATGTTGTCATTCAGCCCAAGTTCAAAGTGCCTAAATTTTCAAAGTACAAAGGTCTCAGTTTCCCAAACATTCATCTGAAGATGTACTGTCGCAACATGGATGCCTATTCCAGAGATGAAAAGTTGATGATCCATTGCTTCCAAGACAGTTTGTATGAGGTATCACTCGAATGGTATATGCAGTTGGAACGTAATAGTGCGCGTACTTGGGCTGAGCTAGCTGATGTTTTTGTCAAGCAGTACAAATACAACACTGATCTTGCTCCGAAACGTACTCAACTTCAGAGTATGACTCAGAAGGACAACGAATCCTTCAAGGAGTACGCACAATGATAGAGAGAATTAGCTGCGAGGGTGCATCCACCTTTGGTTGACCGTGAACTGATTGACATCTTCATGGGTACCTTACAAGGCCAGTACTACGACAAGCTTATCAGTAGTGTCTTGGCTGGATTCTCTGACTTGGTGATTGTTGGTGAGAGAATTGAAGAAGGGCTGAAGAGTGGAAAGATCCAAGGAGGTTCTAACAGCCAGATCAGTGCCAAGAAGCCTTTCAACGGATATAAGAAGAAAGAGGGTGTAACGAATGCTATCTCTCTGCAGAAGGAGCAAGCTCCTCAACAAGCTCCCAATCATATGCCTTATCAAATCCCCTACTTCCAGTACTCGTATGTTGCTGCTACGTAATACGCT
Source organism: Lathyrus sativus (assembly GCA_963859935.3). Lineage (NCBI taxonomy): Eukaryota > Viridiplantae > Streptophyta > Magnoliopsida > Fabales > Fabaceae > Lathyrus > Lathyrus sativus. Next base: position 658,868,922 of record OZ012741.1, on the reverse strand, counting down.
CCAATGCCTTATCAACAAATTGTTCAAGTAGTTCAAGCTCAAATGCCATAGCAATAGGCTCCTCAATAACAAGCCTACAACCAGCAAGGATATCAGTATCCTTCTCAGCAACAACAACTGCAAGCTGCTCAACAACAGCAAGGTGCCCGCCAACAACGTCATCAGAGAACATGGAGACCAGATAGGGTTTTTGATCGTTTACCAATGACATATGCTAGTATATTTGCTCAGTTGATGGAGAAAAAGGTTGTGATTCCAAGAGATTTGGCTCCCCCAACTGTCATTCCTGCCGATTATGATGTGAATGCTCGTTGTGAATTTCATAAGGGCGCTCCAGGTCACACCATTGAGAACTGCAGAGCTTTCAAGCACAAAGTTTAAAACATGATTGACAAGGATGCTATCAACTTCAATGGGAAGTCTCCAAATGTCATCAACAACCCCATGCCACCAACCAAATAGTGCCAGCATCAGATCAAGTCCAGTCAAGTTCATCCATGAAGAAGGCAGTCATGTTGCCATTTCATCTTTCGCATTTCTCGTATTCTATCTTTATTTGTTTAAGTACTGTATGCTTTGAACAATTGCCATTCGTATTTGTTTTTTCATTAATGTATCTTTTATGCATGTTTTGAATTAGTTATGTCGTATTCACTCATTTTTTCACTTATCACCGACACATTTATTTCACTTCACTTCATTAACTGTTGTTTAGCATGATTTGAGGGAGGAGGATGAAAATGAGATACCCATAATTGAAAACTGTATGCTTTCAGACAGAATCTCGTCAATGATGTATAGGCATTGCTTCAATTCCCCAAACACTGGAGATATAAGGAGTAATCCCTATTAAACCACTTCGATCTTAGAAGTAGGAATTTCCTTCGGATATTTAAACCTCTATACTCAACCTGAGGCAGGGTAGTGTTCAGTTAATCTAATTCCACACTCGAATCAATAAAGAAAAATCCAAAAGACGGTTGTTCATCAATGACCCATGATATGGCAGTCACTATCCTCCAACAAAAACCAAAAAAATCAAAAGCCTGCTAAGTCAAACACCTTAAAAGGGGACTTAGGCAAAACCAAGGCAATCCCGATGGATCTGACAAGCAAAACCAATCCATGCAAAAGTTAGGGATCAAAGACAAAAGCAAAAGAGGTTCTCAAACCCTCAACAAAAACAAAATAAGATTTAGTGACCACCAAATCAAATCAAAAGGTCACTAACATCCATCAAAACAAAATAAGGTGATTGCCATCTCGAGTATACCTTGAACCATCAAGCTTACACCGTCAAGATAAGCATGCGTGAAACTAATTGAACATAGGACTGAAGATCATTACGAAGAAGGGGTGGGTACAAATCACACTTTGAGCCTGATATCCTTTGTTTCATAACCATGAACCAGACCATGTTACTACCCTCAAAAGACCTAATTGAGGCAAGGTTTATTCTGAAAGCATACTATTGTAAGGTTACGTAACCTGACTCCTCATATATATGTTAATCATCAGCATTGGTGTTATTATCCTTGCTATATCTTTCTACACTAACCAAAATTAACACAACTTCTGGACTAACGGTCCATTCGTCTCTCACATTGTCACGACACTTCAATAAACGACACTTTTTCAAAACTTGAATTGAACTTTGTATTAATATTACCATTTGTAAATGTACAATTTTATTGGTAATCAGTTTCAGGCATCAAAGACTCTTCAACAAGGGGCAATCAAGGAAGAACTTGACTTCTAGTGGTTGACACGAAGCCAGGTTGTCTCAAAGCCCACAGGCTGGGGCAAATCACTCAACATCTCGAGCAGGGGCAAGTCATCCGAGTTCAGCTTCAACTTCAAAACTAGTTAATTAGGGGCATACCATTACCATGTTCAGACTGGGGCAAGTCCAGATTACCCTGACCATCAGGCAGAGTTATAACCTTCTCTGAAGCAAATTCACAACAAAATCACCAAGTACCCAGACTTGGGGAATCAAGAGCATCTTCTTCTGCTCCAATCATGGCGTTTTCAATGAATTGCATGTCGAGGAAGTCAATCCCTCCCACCACCCCGAAGTCCAATCCATATTGGCAACTACCAAAAGACCACCACGCTGGCATTTCCATCCGCATTTCCAATCACCTGTCTGCAATCATGTGCATTATAAACATCGCATTCAACCTCATAAGCATTTTTGCATCATATGCATACCCAAACCATATCATACTTCCCCAGCTATTGCATCTCCGCGCGTCGGCATTTGCATTTGAATTTCCATTTATCATCCAGCATTCGCATATGTAAGTCAAGGTCCAGGATCATCCTCGAAGATTTCCAAGACCATCATCAGCCCAGTCAGGGGCATCCTCCGCAAAACCGTGGGCGTTCCCCACGAAGTTGTTCACCTTTTGGTGGGCAAATTCAAGAACTTCAAAGAAATCAGCAGCCCAGTCAGAGGCATTTTTGCAAAACTGTAGGTTTCTCCCACGAAATTCAAGGATATTCAAAGCAAGATTCATCCCAGTCAGGGGCATCTTTTCCAAGACCATGGTTGTTTCCCATTATGCATTTCAATCTCATGGTTGACCAGATCTTCAAATCAACATACAGCCCGGTCAAGGGCATATCATTCAAGACCGTGGGTGTTTCCCACGAAGTTGTTCAACCTTTTGTTGGGCAAATCCAAGACCTTCAGTGCAAGATTCAGCCCAGACAAGGGCATCTTCAGCAAAGCCGTGAGCGTTCCTCACGAAGTTGTTCAACCTTTTGTTGACCAAAACAAAACTTCAAAGACAAATCTAGCCTAGTCAAGGGCGTCTTATTCAATTCACGAGCGTTCCTCATGAAATCATTTAAACAAAATCGTGACCTCCATCCAAGACGGTGGGCGTACCCCGTTGATTCATTTCAATCCAATCTTCCTCTTGGGTGTTCCCTAATGAGTTGTATTCAGCAAGCGTGACCGTTGCCAATTGCATTACTATCATCCTTTTGGTGATAGCCAACCTCGTCAGTTCAACCAAGCCTGCATCCTTTTGGTGTGGGTAACCTTCAATTTGTGTCGCTCTATCATCCTTTTGGTGATAGCAACCTGTGTATGTGAGTTTCGCTTCGTCATCCTTTTGGTGGGGGGTCTGTTATCTTGTTGATGTCAAACTGTGCGACCGTGTTTGTCTTATCATCCTTTTGGTGGTAGTGGTCGGTGTGAGTTTCGCTCTGTCATCCTTTTAGTGGGGGGTCTGTCATCTTAATTGATGTCAGATTGTGCGATAGTGTTTTTCCTATCATCCTTTTGGTGGTAGTGGTCGTGTGAGTTTCGCTCAGTCATCCTTTTGGTGGAGGGTCTGTCATCATAACTGATGTCAGATTGTGCAAAAGTGTTTGTTCTATCATCCTTTAGGTGGTAGTGGCTGGTGTGAGTTTCGCTCTGTCATCCTTTTGGTGGTGGTGGGGGGGGGGGGGGGGGGTCTGTCATCTTATTGATGTCAGATCGTGCGATAATGTTTGTCCTATCATCCTTTTGGTGGTAGTGGCCGGTGTGAGTTTCGCTATGTTATCCTTTTGGTGGTGGGGTCTGTCATCTAGTTGATGTCAGATTGTGCGATAGTGTTTATCCTATCATTCTTTAGGTGGTAGTGGCTGGTGTGAGTTTTGCTTCGTCATCCTTTTGGTGGGGGGTTTGTCATCTTATTGATGTCAGATTGTGCGATAGTGTTTGTCCTATCATCCTTTTGGTGGTAGTGGCCGGTGTGAGTTTCGCTCCGTCATCCTTTTGGTGGGGGGTCTGTCATCTAGCTGATGTCAGATTGTGCGTTAGTGTTTGTTCTATCATCCTTTAGGTGGTAGTGTCCGATGTGAGTTTCGTTCTGTCATCCTTTTGGTGGGGGGTTTGTCATCTTATTAATGTCAGATTGTGCGATAGTATTTGTCCTATCATCCTTTTGGTGGTAATATCTGGTGTGAGTTTTGCTCCGTCATCCTTTTGGTGGGGGGTCTATCATCTAGTTGATGTCAGATTGTGTGATAGTATTTGTCCTATCATCCTTTAGGTGCTAGTGGCCGGTGTGAGTTTTGCTCTGTCATCCTTTTGGTGGGGGGTCTGTCATCTTATTGATGGTAGATTGTGTGATAGTGTTTGTCCTATCATCCTTTTGGTGGGAGTGGCCGGTGTGAGTTTCGCTCCGTCATCCTTTTGGTGGAGGGTCTGTCATCTTGTTGATATTAGATTGTGTGATGGTGTTTATCCTCTCTGAAGGTGAGAAAATACTTAGAAGGGGGGGGGGGGGGGTTGAATAAGGATTTAGAAAATATTATGGCAATAAAAACACAATGATTTTTATCCTGGTTCGTTGAACTCAACTAATCGAGTCCACCCTATCAAGAGTGATCTGCCTTTCTCCACAAGGACTTAATCCACTATAATCAATTGATTACAATGTCAACCACTAAGAACAACTGTCTTAGTCTTCTCAAGAACTACTGACCACAACTTGGTCTTCTCAAGGAACTTTTACAATCAAATGTAAACTAAACAAGTGTTTGAAATGCTTCTAAGAAAGCTATATCACAACTGTGATTTTTACACTTAAGTTTAAGAACGTATGAAACTATTCAACAAAGAAATAATAATAATTTGTATGAGAGCTTTGAGAGAGTTTTCAATGGATTTGCCAAAATACGTCAACTGAAGAAAGTTGTAGAAGGCTTGCTTATATAGACAAAGAAGTCCAAGACGTTGCAAGCTTGAAGACCATGTACTCCAAAGTAGTTGTAGCCTTTTGTCTTCATATCACTTGACCTTTCCTAGAAGTAGAACGTTCAGAGAAATCCTTTTTGCTTGAGTTCTTGTGTCTAGCATGAAAGAGGAAAGAGTCGTTTGGCATAACCAACGGATATAACTTAAATAATCTTCTACAACAAGTTTCTATTTCACAGCAATCAACATCAGAGCCTTGAGTGATCAGAGTCTTGATGTCATCAGAGTTTGTTGTATCAGAGTGTTGCAGCAAGTGTGCTTCAGCGTGAAATTAATCAGAGCAGAGTTTGGAGATCAGATCCTCAGTACTTTAATGAATTTTGTCAGATTTATCATTATAGTTCTGAAAGACTAAAAATTCATGTTAGTCATGATTTGATATGTCTGAATTCCATTCAGGTAAAGTTTATTTGAACAGTCAGAATTTCATTTTCTCCTCCTTTTTGTCATAATCAAAAAGAAAACTTTTAAAGACAAATAAAAGGAAACAGAGAGAAAAGATATAATCATATAGAGAAAACATTCAGATTCATTCATTCAAATATTCAGATACGAAAACATCAGATGAGAAATTCAAAACAAGTGCTCAAACATCAGATAAGGAAAACATAAATCTAAGATTGTTTGGAGAGAAGCATCTTCAGAAGGTGAGTGATCTCAGAAGAAGATTCTTCTTGCTTGGACATCCATTTCTCAATGTTATCAGTCTTCTGATCTTGCCTTGCCATCCAGGACTTTATCTCAGATTGACCAGATTCTAGCACAACAATCTTATCTTCTAAGTCTGGGTTCTCTTTCTTTATCTCAGAAGAAGTAGACAGAGCAAATTCTGATGCAGGAGTAGGAACAGAGTCAATATCCATTGGAATTGCAGATTCTGGAAGAACAGATTCAGATGATTTGTCCATAATCATTAGAGCTAAAGGATTTTCTTCCAGAATGACTTCAGAAGCAGATCCTTCAATAGTCTCAGAAGTAGCAGACACTCCAGAAGATGAAGGTGCATCCTCAAGAAGCAATGTAGGAGATCTGGTTACATTCCAAAGCATTGTTATGGTAATCTCAGCGAATCTGATCTTCACATCATCAGAGCAGACACTCTTCAGATTTGAAGCAACAGTGTTGAATCTGGAGAGGAATTGATTCCAGCATTCTTCAGAAGCTTCTGGATTAATGCTTGAGAGACATTTCTCCTCCACAGAGTTTAGACTGATTCTGATTTCCTTCTTGAAACTAGAAAATAGAGCATTAACATCTAATCTGGATTTAGGTTTAAGGTAGGCTTCCAGAGGTGTTGGTTTGGGTTGTTCTGGTGGAGGTGGTATGGTGAAAGTTGGGATGATGAGCAGAGGACGAGGATATGATGGTTTCTTTTGAGCAGGCATGAGGCGAAAGAAAGGTTTTATTTTGCAAATGGAGGGAATAACAACTCTTGGATCATCAAAGTATGGAACAAAAGTTGATTGTTTTGGGTTGAAAAAGAATTGTTTGAGTTTGAGTCCAGAGGGAAGGGGATCAGATGGAAAAGGTTTCAAGGATGCAAATGAAACAAATTCAGATATTCTTGGTTTAGGTTTTGGAGTGGGTTTAGGAATGATAGCATCAGATGAAATAGATATATCTGGTTGTTTAGGTTCATAGCCACGAAAAGATGGTGGTGAGTTTACTTCTGGATGAACATCAGATTCAGATGAATCAGATGAGGTAGAAGAAGGACAAGATGTGGAAGATACATCAAACAGAGTTTTGAGGGGTTGGACATCCAGAACCTCAGAATCAGATATGTATGATTCAGTAGGTTTGGGTTGCTCTGGTTGAGGATTAGGTTGTGGATTGGAAGGTATAGATTTTGGTGGTTCAAATACAATAGGTTCAAAGGGTAGTGGTTCAGGTATGGAAGTTTGTTGAGATTCAGGTTGTTGTGGAGAACGTTCTTGTGGTGTTGGTTCTGCTAGTGTTGAAGTTGGTGGTTCTGGTGGGGGAATTATAGATGAGTGTGGTATAGGGGTTTGTTTGTCAGAGGGGGGAATGTCAGATGGTTTAGAAGGTGTTGGTTCAGATGTATACTTTTCAGATGGGGTTGCTAGAGGTTGGGATACAGAAGAATTTGTAGCAGAAGGTTTCCTAGGTTTAGAAACACGAGGAGGAGAAGGTGAAGCTGATGGTATAGGTTCATGGAGAGTTTGATCAGATGTTAATACCTCTTTGACAGTGTTGCACCCCAAAATTTGACCAACTACTTGTCGCAATTTGGCTCATGTTTCGACTCATTTCATGTTGCATTTGCATACCACGTACATTGCATTTTATTCAGTCAAATTGACTTTATCGGGATTACAGCCCTCTGATCGCGCTTCAGGCATTTCAGACCAATACGAGGACGTATTTTGGGAATCGGTGCTCGTCCCGGTGTTTTCAGCTCTCGCTGTTGTTTTTTAGGACATCTCGGTGTCTGGGTTTTTACCGTTTATTTCGATATAGTTCGCTAATCGATTTAATCGGCTTCCTCGCTTTTTTAGGTTTTTCCCTTATTTTCTAGAATTTTTAATAGGTTTAATTGATTTTCCTAGGTATTAGTTAGATTTTTTTAATAGATATAATTTTTAAATAGATTTTAGAATAAACCATCTTTTTTTTAGATATTAAATAGGAGTTTTTTAAATGATTTTTAATAGGATAATCTCTTTTAGTAGGATTTTCTTTAATAGAATTAATAGAATTTTCTATTTTTGTTTGTATAGAAATTAGTGGAATTATTAGAGATTAATGGAGTTTTCATTAATTAGAATTAATAGAGTTTTTTTTAGGTTAATCCTCTTTTTTAGATTTAATTAGGATTTAATAGAGATTAATTAGGACTTTAATCATTTGTTTAGATGTTAATTAGAGATTACTAGAATTAATTAGGATTAGAATAGTTTAATTTTCATTTAGGATTTAATTACTGTTTTAATTTTTGTTTAGTCTTAATTGCATTTAATTAGAGATTAATTGAGTGTTCATTAGTTAATCATGTTAATTAATCATGCAGTCTGAATCCATTTTTGTGGGCCCAGCTATTTTGGAGGCCCAGTCCCCCATTTTGCCACATGTCAGTCTATAAAGGAGCCACGCGTGCCCCAGAATTCCTCCACCAGTCTCCAGTAATCATCCAAAATCCTCACCGTTTCTTCAGCCCAATCCGTCGGAAACATCATCAGATCTTCAAACAGTTCCAGAATCTGCAAGATCTTCATCAATATTCGTGAACCTTCATCAAGATCTTTGAAACTTCCTCATCGGTTTACCATTTTTTTTCCAGAAATTCATCCTAAGATCTTCATCAATCATCACCAACCTCAACATCTCCGTTCACGAACAAGATCCATAAATCTTCAACTCTCTTTTCCAGATCGCTTCAAGAACACCAACCGTGTTTTTCGTCCACACTTCAAGAACTTCAATGTTTTTCCAGAGATCCCCCTCGACGTTCATCAACCTTCAACCTTTCCCAGCGATCTTCAATAACATTCGTAAGACGTTCTTTCACCAACCTTCGTGTTTTGATTTTTCCAGAAAGATTTTCGAGTAAGAACCATCAGTGTGTGAATGATCCATGGATTCAACCGCGAATGAGCTTTTCTCCCTATCAGCAAAACCTCACAGATCTTTATCCAGTTCTCCGATGATGGCAAAGTAATTTGGAGGATTAAGGTGAAGTGGAATAGGAGTTGATTGGTGAAGCGTTTTGTGATAATTTTGTTTTGAGGAAGAGCTGAGTCGGAAAAGGAGAGATGGGCGGTGGTGACGGCGCAAGGTTGAGAGAGAAGGGAGATAGGTTAGTATTAGGGTTTCAGAAGATTAGGGCTGGAACGAGAGGGAGAGAGGGCAATGGATTGGGCTGGGCCCATTGGCTTCATCCGTACACCCCCCTGTTTCATTTTTGAGCCCCCCCCCCTCCGTGTGTAATTGGGCTGGGCCCTAGTTGTTTTATTTTTTTGATGACTGTACACACCTTCGCCCCAGCGGTGCACCCCCCCCCCCCACCCCCCACCCCCCACCCCCCACCCACCCCCCCCCCCCCCCCACCCCCCGTTTTTGTGGTTTTTTTTTCTGAATGCACTTATTGGGCTGGGCCCAGTTCCTTGTATTATTTTTGCTGCATTACCCCTCCTGCTGCAGTTTGCACCCCCTTTTTGTTTTTCTCTTGTTTTTTTTCATTATTTTCTTTTATTTTCTTAGCTTAGATTTTTTAAGAAAAAGAAAAAGAAAATGTAATATAAGCATAGAAAAAATGGAGAAATGGAAATATAGTGATGTAAAAAAGGGATAGTATTTTAATATTTTCTTTTTAGGATATAATTTATACATAGAGTTTATTTTACACTTTTAGAAGTAGATTTAAATGTTCACTTGTTAGGGGACTATTTTCCATTAGATTTTCCATGTTAGATGGATATGATTTTTTAGGAGTTTATTTTCCTGTACTCTATCATTGTAACTTTCCGAATATTAATAAAATGAGATTTGTGCTATGGTCTATGTTCTACCCGTAGTTAGGCTGAACTACAGCTGCTCTGACTTTCTCTGATGAGAATATGTAGGCATAGGATGCGATATCCTAGAGAGCACACTAACAACTAACCTTTTTGTTCTCTCGCTGCTGTGCGATCGAGACTTTCCCGCTGACGACTGATGTTATCCTTTTCTCTTGCCCGAGTGCATTTGAGACCAGACCGTAGTTCTAGTTCCCGTAGGTTCCCATACCTTTAAAACCCGACATACTACGTCCGTTCTACCGCAAACAGGTACGCCTAAGTCTCCAATGGTCGAGCAGCGTCCACCTAACTGCTAGAATGCGTACGCTAGTATCGTCAACTTAATCTCTCACTTCCTGTGTGATCGTGAACACCCTTTGTTTAGCCGTAGTTAGCCTGAACTACGTCATGCTCTGATTTCTCTGATGAGAATACGTAGGCCCAAGACGCGACGTCTTGCCGAGAAAACTTCCCCCGTAGTTTCCCGAACTACGTCATGCTCTGATTTCTCTGATGAGAATACGTAGGCCCAAGACGCGACGTCTTGCCGAGCAAACTTCCCCCGTAGTTTCCCGAACTACGTTGACTCTGATTTCTCGTTCTCTGATGAGAATACGTAGGCATAGAGTGCGACGCTCTATCGAGTCAGTTTCTTCCCGTTTAGATTTAGCAGTCGTAGCTAGATTGTTTTTCACCCGTAGACAGACCAAGCAAGCGTGGATCCCGTCGAGTACGACGAACGTGAGGGGTGCTAATACCTTCCCCTTGCGTAACCGACTCCCGAACCCAGACAATGGTTGCGACGACCTTGTCTTACCCTTTTTCGTCAGGTTTTTCCGATCGTTTCCTTTCCCGCTCTGAGGGATAAATAACGAAAGGTGGAGACTCTTCTGTTGTGCCGGCACCTTATTTTCGCGGAAGCGACAGCTGACGACTCTGCTGGGGATCGAACCCAGAATCTCTGGTTCTCCGGTTCCTTATGCATTTGGGATCCAACGTCCCTTAAGAGAGTCAATCCTAGCGCTTGTTTGCGTGTCTGTGGGTGTTTATTTCTATGTTGTATATTACTGATGTATTTACATTTCCCGCACTATTATTATCTGTTGCTATTGTGCTGTTGTGGGATGGGAATTCTGATGAGCGGGAAGTCAGACCCAGGCTTGAGTGCACCATAGACTTAGAGTGGAAATTAGTGGGCGCGTGCTTGCTTCGTAGGCACTAGTGTCTCATGAAATCCACGCTCAGACGAGGTTTTCCCGGTTGGCTTCTCTTTCAACCCTTTGGGTTGAGACGGTTGCTGGTTTGGTGGATTGTCGACTCTGGGGACCGATCATTTGTGATTCAGCTAAGTGAGGTCGCTTCATGAGCTGGTGATGCCACACCTTCTGGGTATCGTATCACCCCTCTTGAAAGTCTGTGACGCTGATGAACGCATAGGATGCCGAACTTATGTCAGTTTAGGTCCATACCCGTGAGTGGGAGGGTTTTTGCAGGAAACTTGACTTCCAGCCTACCCGATATCTTGGTTTTCTCTCGTCAGAGCAGACTTATCCCGTCAGCAGTGCAGCAGCAATCAGAGCTTTGTGGGGGCTGTGATCCCGTGTTTGCTGCATCTTGCATTGCATTTGCATGAACATTCCTGCATCATATTGCATGCCATGCTCCAGCTAGTCAGAGCTCTTATCCAGCCGTTATTTTAATTCTGAAGGTGAGTGTTGAAGACGACCAAGGGGTTGAAGCAGATTTGAGCAGTGAATTCAGTTGTTGGTAGCTATGTCAGAGAGCAGCTTCCAGTTTGTTGATACCTTGTCAGGTTTCACTGTGACGTCCAATCCTTTGTATGGATCTATGCATGACGAGGACTTTCCGCAAGTGAACAACCTTACTGCAGCTCAGCTTGTACAACCTTCTGTTGAAGACCGAGGTCTACATGAGCAGTTTGTTGTCCGAGGTGAACGTTCTCCTTCTGTTGATATCTCAGACTACCAGGGTTTTACCTTCCCTGTGCCAAAGTCCCGAAGAGAGGTCCCAATAGCAAAGACTGAAGACCCGTTAGCTCCCGTGTATGCTAGAAGGTTTCGTGCATTGGATGAAAGATTCAAAGCCTTGAAAGGTAAAGACGCTGTTAACCCTAGTGCTGCAGACATGTGTCTGGTTCCTGGCCTGGTGTTACCTCCGAAGTTCAGAATGCCGAGGTTTGAAAAGTACAAAGGAGATAGTTGCCCGAAGCAACATTTGGTGATGTTCTGCCGAAGAATGACTTCGTTTGTGCACAACGACAAGCTGATGATTCACTTCTTTCAAGATAGTCTGACTGGGGCATCTCTGAGTTGGTATATGCAGTTAGAGCGTAATCATATCCGATCATGGGTGGATTTAGCCAATGCTTTCCTGAAGCAGTATGACTACAATCTTGATGAAGCTCCTAGTCGCATGCAACTGCAAGAATTGTCTCAAGGGAACAATGAACCTTTCAGGAAGTATGTTCAGAGATGGAAAGAATTTGCTGCTAGAGTGCAACCACCGCTTCTCGACCGATAATTAAAAGGCATGTTCGTAAACTCCTTGCAGAGCCCGTACTTTGAAAGAATGCTTGGAAAGGCGCCAAATTTCTCTGAATTGGTAAGGGCAAGAGAGCGCATCGAGTATGGTGTAAAGACTGGAAGAATCCAGAATGCTTCAGGCGGTCAGGCTAATGAAACTGAATCTCTCTATAGTTTTCAATCTGAAGATGAAACTATGGTCAATGCAATCATGAATGATGTTGGGTATCCTCGAGACGAATCGGTGAAATCTGTTGGTCCTCCGTCTTCTCAGCGGTCAGTATCTTCTGTGTCTCGTTATTCTGGACAAACAATTGTGCCTGGGGCACCACATCGGGAACTTTATGTCGCTCCTCTTGCAAATCCACGAACCCGTGGCCGAGGTTATCAGAATCAACGTCAGAATCAGAACCGACCTCGCAACAACTTGGAACGAAGGAATGCTCCTTCTCATCCGGTGCCTGTGCCGTATAGCCAGATTCTTCCACAGTTGATTCAGAATTCTTTGGTGCAACCCAAAGCTCTTAAGCCTGTGCCAGAGCCTTACCCTCCTGGTACAACCCCCATGCTCAGTGTGGTTACCATGGTGGATCTCCGGGGCATTCAACTGAAGATTGCAAAGCTTTTCAGGCAAAAGTGCAACAGTTGATCGACAAAGGGTGCATTTCCTTTCCAGATGGAGTATTGGTTGTGCATGACAACCTCTCAGCTGTCTGAGCTCGTAGATTCAGAGGGTTATTTCCAGAGGCCAGTGGTCCAGACGGGCAGACGTCCTCAGCATTGGCAGTCCTCAGGCTTTTTATCATTTGCATTTGTAGTTTCTTTTCTGTTAGTTACTACTTGTTGTTAAACATTGTTTGTTTCGAATGGTAATATTAATAAAGTGACTATGCATTTTTCTGAATTAATCATGTCGTTGTCACTCATTTACTGCATTGCACTGACACTTGCACTTTATTCACTCCACTTTATCACTATGATTAGCAAAGATTGGAGGGAGGATGACGAAACTGAATACTCATAACCGATGATCGTATGCTTTCAGATAAAACCTTGCCGATGACGTACAAGGCATTGTTTAAAATCCCCTAAACACTGGAGAAATAAGGAAGAGAATCCCTTGTTAACCACTTCGAGCCGAGAAGTAGGAGTTTTTTCGGACTTTTAAACCCTCACATCTTAACCCGGGGCAGGGTATTTGTCAGTTAGCTTGACCGAGCGTTCAAGTCTTATGGAGGAGTGTTGTCTTTCGAGGACCAATCACATCGTATTTCTCCCCAGAGGTCGTACCTCGTCAACCACAATGGTTAAACCTCACCAATCAGGAGTGAGACAGTTATAAGCCTCTCGGATGAATCCAGACCGCCAGTGTCGCACGACTTGTCTCAAAGAAAAAAGGAATAAGAAAGCCCGCTAAGTAAAAAAGGAAAAGCTGGAAAGCAAATACTTAGGCAAAAATCAGGGCATCCCGCTGGACTTCAAAACAAAAATCGAAAAGAACTCTGAAGAGTCAGTCCAGGCAAAAATTAGGGAATCAAAAGAATGAAAAAGAAAGGATATAAAAAGAAAATTCCTCAAACAAGGACAAAGTCGTGTAGATACAGACACCGAAACGAAAGAGGAGTAATTGTCACTCCGAAAAACCTTGCGAGTTCCTTAACCATTGTTCCTAACATTCCTCGAAGAGGCGAGCGCTTGTGCCAGGTTAACTAAACATTAGGATCGGAGATCATCACGTAGAAGGGGTGGATACGAATCATGACTTGAGCCTAATATCCATTGTTTCACGAACTGTGAACCCGACCACGATACAACCCTTAAAAGACCTAATTGAGGCAGGGTTTATTCTGAAAATGCATTACGATAAGGTTGAGTAACCTAACTCCTACATGATTTGCTAATCATATCCTTGTTGTATTTTTCACTGATCAAATTAGCACTACGTTTGAACTCTTTGGTTTATTCGTCACTCACTATCATGACACGTAAATGAGTGACAGTACATTTTTTCAAAATCTGCATGAACACTGCATTAAAATTACCATTCATCAATAGACAATTTTAATTGCAGGTCAGTGATTGACATGGAGGAAATTCCAACAGGGAATAGCCAATCAGGACTGCATCGTAGCAGTCTGGATCAGAATGGTATACCGTGAAACCCTGTGAATTTGGGGCATTGACTTCCAGTGAGTTTGGAATCAGTTAGTCTGAGGACAAGTCCCGGAGTATCGGTTGATTATTGGACAGTTTGTTCGAGAAGCAGATGATCAGAGGTCGATCTTCTCGAGACCCAATCAGGGGCAGCTATCCAGAACTCTTGTGATTTGAGGGCAGATCCCTCTAGTGTTCAATCAGGGCATGTTAAGTCGCTCAATGCTCGTTCAGGGGCAAGCTACTTCAGAAGTATATTGAAACCAACCATGCTGAGAGCTGGTTAGTTGAGGATGAATCCTTCCGTTGCACAGATACTGGGGCAAGCCATCTGAAGATTGTATCGTGGCCAGCTGCTTTCTGTTCAGAATGAATTCTCCCAAGAGTCGGATTGGGGCAAGTTGAAGTGCATTGGGGAAAGTTGTTCAAATGAGTTTGTTCACCCTAGCAAGAGTTGAGTGTCGGGGAATCGTGTCATTACCCTACCAAAAAACCTGAACCTTCTGAAGAAGCCTTGCTGTCATTGGATTGTTATCCCACAGCCTAACCTATTACTCGGCTGAACCTTGTAACCGAATCGTTTTAAAGTCCAGTTCTCGTCTTGCAAACCGGAGATCAGTTCTCGTCTGAAATTCAAACCAGAAACCAGCCCTGCCTGGCCACCTTTTCTGTAACCTATTGTTCAACCAGTTATCGTCTGGCCAACACAGTTTTAAAGCCCAATTCCCGTCTGGCAAACCAGAAATCAATTCCCGTCTGATATCCAAAACCCGTAAGTCAGTTCTCGTCTGACAACCTAACATATTTTGCCATCAGTTCTCGTCTGGTAGTCTACCTTGAATGCTAGTTCTCGTCTAGTATTTCCCTTTTAAATCCACTTTTGTTGGTAACCAAAAATGAATTCCTATCACCATAAATCTATCCCTAAACCAGAAAAAGCCTAATTGTACCTGGAACGATGATTCCTAGTGACTCGTATGTTGTCACATTCCCCGACACAAGGCTCGAGTGATCACAGCTCCATGATTGGTATTCTGTATTCCCTGTGTTGATGTTGTTGAATCAGGATTATTTTCTCAGCAGAGATGTACAGTTTGAGATTGTTTCCCCTGAGCAGTTTGAGATTGCAGCAAATTGAGATGGCATTTATCCCTCACCAGAGTAGGATCAAGATTATCCTCAGCAGGGCGAGATTGATATCCCCGGCAGAGTATGGCCATCCCAAGCATCGAATGTTGATTAGCCTGATGTGCTACTTTCCCAAGTGGGTTGAGACCGAAGCTTTCCCTGACCGGCAGATTTGGATTTATTTCCCCAGCAGTGGGACTGATGCAATGTTGTATCCCCATAGAGTTCGAGTTTGACTCCTTTCCCCTCCGAGTCTAGGTCATTGACTCATTCCTAAAGCAGAGGTCGACGGTGATCCCATCACTGAGTAATCTCCAGATGGGTAGATTTTGATGTCTGACAGAGAAGAGTTATTTCTCAGCAGATTGCTTCGTACCCTATAAGGACTTAGGGTGTTCAAAAAGGACCATTCAGGGTTGTTTTCCTCAGTGAAGTGAGATTCAATTTCAGTGATCGATTGTTATCTTCCGCAGACGCCAGAGGTGTTTCCTTCATAGGATCGGTACATCTCCGTCAGAGTTGTACAATGAGTAGCTAAGGATTGATATCCTCAGCAGTTTTGATACACAAGTATCCCTCACCAGACTTGATAGTCCAGCAGGTGTTACCCAGAAGGGTCAGTCTCCGTAAGGCGTATGCAAGATTACCCTCAGCAGATCAGGATTGATATCCCCGATAGAGTGTAGCAGCATCTCCCCGCAGAGTCCGAACACGAGATAGTGAGTATTGATATGTCTCCCCGAGCAGAGAAGATTCTCTCCCCAATCAGATGTATCCTGAAGGATCACCATCTCCCCAGCTGAGTCAAGCGCCGAAGCGTGTGTTCATCCCCCAGCACCGGGTCACAAGTGCAGGTCTCGTAGGAGACTATTCATACACTGAAGTGTGCAGCAATTGATAGTTCCAGACTGAAGTCTCCAGCGGAATTGAGATGCCCCGCAGAGTCGTATTCTCCCCTGCAAGCAGAATGATTCCTTCTTCCCCAACCGAGTTTGCAGATACCCAAGAGAGCCGAGTCCTTGGAAGCCGCTCGGGCCATGATTGGTTTTCCCCAGTAGAATATTGAATAGCTGATGCTGTATTTCCCCATCGGAGTCGTCTCTCCAGGAAAGTTTAGCCGCGAAGGTCGTGCAGTTTATTTCTGCGATTGACATCGTTTTCCTCAGCAATTGTGGTTTGAATATCCAGATGAGCAGGTCCAGGTTCTCGTAGAGCTTCGTTCCCCTGCAGCAGTCAACTGAAGTTCGTTTCCCCAGGCGGAATCCAATTGAGATTGGTGTGGTTCTTTCTCCTTGACAGAAGGCTTTTCCCTTCAGCATTTATTTTGCTGATGGGGCCATAGCATGTTGCATGATTGCATAGCATTTACCCTGAAAACGCGTAGCATTTCCACCGTGTGGAGCATTACGTCATTATCAAAGCATATGCATACGAAACATGAGCCAGGTCGCCACCGTTCTTGTTTTGCAGATGCTCCTCCTCAGAATGGTTTGATCAAGATGATTCTTGAATCCTCCTCAGAATGGTTTGCTCAAGATGATTCTTGAATTTTCCCCAACGAAGTCGCTTGATCAAGATGATTCTTGAATTCTCTAGCGAAGGTCGTTTGCTTAAGATGATTCTTAAAATCCCCAGTGCAGTCTCCAGAGTTGGTTGCTCAAGTTGATACTTAGAGTCCTCAGTAAAGGTTGCCCAGGATGATTCCTAAAATCCCCAACAGAGTGTTCGCTCAGGATGATTCCTGAAATCTCCAGCATAGTTATCGGTTCAAGATGATTCTTGAAGCCCTCGGCGGAGTTATTGGTCCAAGATGATTCTTGAAGTCCTCAGCAGAGTTGATTCATCCAGAATGATTTCTGGATCCCCGAAGCGGAGCTACTTGATAGTTCTCCAGAATCCCCAGCGGAGAGGCGTCATCTCCAGCAGGTTTCCGAACGGCGAAGTTGAAACCTCCCTTGAAGACTCCATGATTGAAGTCTGACCGTGTTAATGAAGCAGTTCTCTCAGCTGATGCGGAGTGCCTGATGGCAGAGGTTTGGATGTTCCCAATTGGTTCATGATTGACCAAGAATTCCATTCCCGACTTGCTGATGAAGTCCGGCTGATGCCCGACAGTTTTCTTTGAATGCCTGATGGCATGATCAACCTGATGGTTAAAGTCCGGTTGATGCCCGACAGTTTTCTTGGAATGCCTAATGGCATGATCAACCTGATGGTTGAAGTCCGGCTGATGCTCGACAGTTTTCTTTGAATGCCTGATGGCATGATCAACCTGATGGTTGACCTGAAGAGTCCCGAGGAATCGTGATGCCTGATGGCATGATCGACCATGTATTGCCGGTTACCGTGTAACCAGTGATCCCTCGATGATTTGAGGACGCAAGGATATCAGATAAATCAGAGAATCATCCTGAAGGAGGTTCAGATCAGTATTTCTCTAGCTAGTTGCCATGCGGCTATGATTTCAGTTTCCGAAGATTTGTTCCCATCATAGTACCGTGTACTTGTGTAGTTGGCAAATTTCCGGGTTCTTTGGTATTCAACCGTCTTCTACCTTTGAATGTTTGAAAGCCGTTCGCTCTTCAACCCTTCAGGTCCAAGTCGTTTGAATAGGGGCAGTTGTTGCACCCCAAAATTTGACCAACTACTTGTCGCAATTTGGCTCATGTTTCGACTCATTTCATGTTGCATTTGCATACCACGTACATTGCATTTTATTCAGTCAAATTGACTTTATCGGAATTACAGCTCTCTGATCGCGCTTCAGGCATTTCAGACCAATACGAGGACGTATTTTGGGAATCGGTGCTCGTCCCGGTGTTTTCAGCTCTCGCTGTTGTTTTTGAGGACATCTCGGTGTCCGGGTTTTTACCGTTTATTTCGATATAGTTCGCTAATCAATTTAATCGGCTTCCTCGCTTTTTTAGGTTTTTCCCTTATTTTCTAGAATTTTTAATAGGTTTAATTGATTTTCCTAGGTATTAGTTAGATTTTTTTAATAGATATAATTTTTAAATAGATTTTAGAATAAACCATCTTTTTTTTAGATATTAAATAGGAGTTTTTTAAATGATTTTTAATAGGATAATCTCTTTTAGTAGGATTTTCTTTAATAGAATTAATAGAATTTTCTATTTTTGTTTGTATAGAAATTAGTGGAATTATTAGAGATTAATGGAGTTTTCATTAATTAGAATTAATAGAGTTTTTTTTAGGTTAATCCTCTTTTTTAGATTTAATTAGGATTTAATAGAGATTAATTAGGACTTTAATCATTTGTTTAGATGTTAATTAGAGATTACTAGAATTAATTAGGATTAGAATAATTTAATTTTCATTTAGGATTTAATTACTGTTTTAATTTTTGTTTAGTCTTAATTGCATTTAATTAGAGATTAATTGAGTGTTCATTAGTTAATCATGTTAATTAATCATGCAGTCTGAATCCATTTTCATGGGCCCAGCTATTTTGGAGGCCCAGTCCCCCATTTCGCCACATGTCAGTCTATAAAGGAGCCACGCGTGCCCCAGAATTCCTCCACCAGTCTCCAGTAATCATCCAAAATCCTCACCGTTTCTTCAGCCCAATCCGTCGGAAACATCATCAGATCTTCAAACAGTTCCAGAATCTGCAAGATCTTCATCAATATTCGTGAACCTTCATCAAGATCTTTGAAACTTCCTCATCGGTTTACCATTTTTTCCCATAAATTCATCCTAAGATCTTCATCAATCATCAGCAACCTCAACATCTCCGTTCACGAACAAGATCCATAAATCTTCAACTCTCTTTTCCAGATCGCTTCAAGAACACCAACCGTGTTTTTCGTCCACACTTCAAGAACTTCAATGTTTTTCCAGAGATCCCCCTCGACGTTCATCAACCTTCAACCTTTCCCAGCGATCTTTAATAACATTCGTAAGACGTTCTTTCACCAACCTTCGTGTTTTGATTTTTCCAGAAAGATTTTCGAGTAAGAACCATCAGTGTGTGAATGATCCATGGATTCAACCGCGAATGAGCTTTTCTCCCTATCAGCAAAACCTCGCAGATCTTTATCCAGTTCTCCGATGATGGCAAAGTAATTTGGAGGATTAAGGTGAAGTGGAATAGGAGTTGATTGGTGAAGCGTTTTGTGATAATTTTGTTTTGAGGAAGAGCTGAGTCAGAAAAGGAGAGGTGGGCGGTGGTGACGGCGCAAGGTTGAGAGAGAAGGGAGATAGGTTAGTATTAGGGTTTCAGAAGATTAGGGCTGGAACGAGAGGGAGAGAGGACAATGGATTGGGCTGGACCCATTGGCTTCATCCGTACACCCCCCTGTTTCATTTTTGAGCCCCCCCCCCCCCCCTCCGTGTGTAATTGGGCTGGGCCCTAGTTGTTTTATTTTTTTGATGACTGTACACACCTTCGCCCCAGCGCTGCACCCCCCCGTTTTTGTGGTTTTTTTCTGAATACACTTATTGGGCTGGGCCCAGTTCCTTGTATTATTTTTGCTGCATTACCCCTCCTGCTGCAGTTTGCACCCCCTTTTTGTTTTTCTCTTGTTTTTTTTTTCATTATTTTCTTTTATTTTCTTAGCTTATATTTTTTAAGAAAAAGAAAAAGAAAAAGAATATGTAATATAAGCATAGAAAAAATGGAGAAATGGAAATATAGTGATGTAAAAAAGGGATAGTATTTTAATATTTTCTTTTTAGGATATAATTTCTACATAGAGTTTATTTTACACTTTTAGAAGTAGATTTAAATGTCCACTTGTTAGGGGACTATTTTCCATTAGATTTTCCATGTTAGATGGATATGATTTTTTAGGAGTTTATTTTCCTGTACTCTATCATTGTAATTTTCCGAATATTAATAAAATGAGATTTGTGCTATGGTCTCTGTTCTACCCGTAGTTAGGCTGAACTACAGCTGCTCTGACTTTCTCTGATGAGAATATGTAGGCATAGGATGCGATATCCTAGAGAGCACACTAACAACTAACCTTTTTGTTCTCTCGCTGCTGTGCGATCGAGACTTTCCCGCTGACGACTGATGTTATCCTTTTCTCTTGCCCGAGTGCATTTGAGACCAGACCGTAGTTCTAGTTCCCGTAGGTTCCCATACCTTTAAAACCCGACATACTACGTCCGTTCTACCGCAAACAGGTACGCCTAAGTCTCCAATGGTCGAGCAGCGTCCACCTAACTGCTAGAATGCGTACGCTAGTATCGTCAACTTAATCTCTCACTTCCTGTGTGATCGTGAACACCCTTTGTTTAGCCGTAGTTAGCCTGAACTACGTCATGCTCTGATTTCTCTGATGAGAATACGTAGGCCCAAGACGCGACGTCTTGCCGAGAAAACTTCCCCCGTAGTTTCCCGAACTACGTCATGCTCTGATTTCTCTGATGAGAATACGTAGGCCCAAGACGCGACGTCTTGCCGAGCAAACTTCCCCCGTAGTTTCCCGAACTACGTTGACTCTGATTTCTCGTTCTCTGATGAGAATACGTAGGCATAGAGTGCGACGCTCTATCGAGTCAGTTTCTTCCCGTTTAGATTTAGCAGCCGTAGCTAGATTGTTTTTCACCCGTAGACAGACCAAGCAAGCGTGGATCCCGTCGAGTACGACGGACGTGAGGGGTGCTAATACCTTCCCCTTGCGTAACCGACTCCCGAACCCAGACAATGGTTGTGACGACCTTGTCTTACCCTTTTTCGTCAGGTTTTTCCGATCGTTTCCTTTCCCGCTCTGAGGGATAAATAACGAAAGGTGGCGACTCTTCTGTTGTGCCGGCACCTTATTTTCGCGGAAGCGACAGAAAGTTTCCAGAATCTCGTCTAGACTTGCCTCTGGAGGATTGATCTCTTGCCTCTTGACTCTCTTAGGCTTGACAGCAACAACTTCACCAGTAGCCTTCCTCTTGGGTTTAGAAGGTTCTTCTGCAGCAACCTTTCTCTTCTTCTTGTGTCTGGCCTCATAAAGATCTGGAGCAGGTTCACCTGCCTTCTGAACCAGATTTCCTGGTAGAGGAATTCCTTCATTTAGACACTCTGTGATGTAATCCAGAACAATCTCCCTTGGTTCATTAGCAAAGGACATAGGAAAATTTGCAACTGGAACTCTTCTTTGAGTGACCTCTTCAGTGTTGAATTTCTTTGGAGCAGAAGTAACTTCTTCTACAACTTTCATCCTCTAAAGACTCTTCCCGTTCAGAGGTTTTCCAACTGCATAGGCTAATTCTTCCTTCATTACAGCTTCAACTAGATGACCAACAAGACCATTCTCAGTCAGAATGTCTGAGATAAGTCTTCCCATTGGAATCCAGTTCCTCAGCTTCTGATGCTTGGTTCTGACCTCTTCCCTTGACTGTTTAACATGTGTCCACAGATGATTAAACAAAAGATATGGCAGATCCACCTTGGTGCTCTGACTCAGACAATACATGAAGTATAGATGATCAGTGTTAACATAATATGGAGAATTGGAAGATTTTCTGTGATGAATGCAGCTCATTAAAATCTTGGCCCAGATCCTGTAAACTGGTTTCAGATCCTTAACCTTGTTAGAAGCTACTCCAGATGAGCAAACTTCTCTATACACATCAGTCATGTCCATACGCCCAGATGGTAGATTAGTGACTCCATCAGTTTCCTCATATCCTATGAGTTTCCTTATCAAATCTTCAGTAATGATGATTTCTTTGCCCAGAACAAACGAAACTATGAACTTAGGGAAACAAGAAGCATGTATCCAAAATTCCTTTACCAGACGAGGGTAAACTGGTTCCGTTAGCCTGTCAAAAAACTTGGTCCAACATTGTGCATCAACAATGGGACGAAGATCATACCCATTTTTAGAAAACGATTCAAAGTTGACAGTGGATTCACACAAAACTTCCAACTTGTCAACAGGTGTTAGTAATGTTCTGATAGGTTCCTTAAACGCAACAGCACCCATGTTTGATGAAGAAACAGCAGCCATTGAAGATCGGAACTGAGCTGAGGTTAAAGATGAAGTAGCCATAGTTGAAGGTTTTGAAGAAAAAGGTTTACGAGCAGTTTTGGGTTTTGGGTTTAGATGAAAGCTATAGACCAAGCAAAAATGCATATAAGTGTTTGTGAGAGTGAAAAGTGTGAAATGTTGAGATTTGTGGAATTTATAGAAGAAATTTAGGGCACACAAAAGGTCACACGTTCAGCACGTACACAATTAGCATTTAATGGCATTTAATAGAAATAAATTAATCATTTCAAACAATTAATGATTCTGACAATTGGGGGGAAAATGAGAAACCAAATATTCAAACAGTACCTCAAACGTCTCTTCAGTATTGTGCACTCCACCTTTTCAGATCTAGAGTGACACGTGTTTGCTTGCATGTGCTTCTGAAAACTCTTTGAGAAATGAAACGTTAGTCAACGCTCAGATCCTCTGAGACTTGTTAGTTCAGATACACACGGAAATAATAATTCAAGAGTTTAAATAAATGACAGATGAAATACTTCAGAGTTTAAACATTTTGCATCTGAGAGAGTTGCTTCTGATAAATATTATTCTGGACAAAATTTCATACCAATATTTTTCAGAATAAACTTAAACCTATCTTCAGCAAGGGGTTTTGTGAAAATATCAGCTCATTGATGATCTGTATCAACAAAGTCTAAGTTTATAATACCCTTCTGAACATAGTCTCTAATGAAGTGATGTTTAATTTCTATATGCTTAGCTTTAGAGTGTAAAATTGGATTTTTAGATAAGCATATAGCAGATGTATTATCACAGAATATAGAAGTATTACTCTCAAAGATCTGATAGTCTTCTAGCTGACTTTTCATCCAGAGCATTTGTGTGCTACATCCAGCAGCAGCAATATATTTTGCTTCTGTAGTTGATAAAGTAATTGTAGTTGTTTCTTGGTGTACCAGGAGATTAAATTACTTCCCAGAAATTGGCAACTTTCAGAAGTACTTTTCCTTTCAACTCTGTCTCCAGCGTAATCAGCATCACAAAATCCAACTAGTTTAAATTCATCAGATTTTCTGTAACACAAACCCACATTAGTAGTACCTTTCAGATACCTTAGAATCCTCTTAACAGCAGTTAAGTGTGATTCTCTAGGATCTGATTGGAATCTTGCACACAAGCATACACTGAATAAAATGTCAGGTCTAGAAGCAATTAAGTAGAGAAGAGATCCAATTATACCTCTGTAGAGTTTCTGATCTACTTTCTTACTTACCTCTTCCTTACCAAGAGTGCTTGTTGGATGCATTGGAGTCTTTGCTAACTTACTATCAGTCATGTCGAACTTCTTCAAAAGCTCTTTTACATATTTAGTCGGGTGAATGTAAGTGCAATCTGGAGTCTGGTTGACTTGAATTCCCAGAAAGAATCTCAATTCTCTCATCATGCTCATCTCAAATTCAGCCTGCATACATTGAGAAAACTCCTTTCCCAACGTAACATTGGTAGATCCAAATATAATATCATCTACATATATTTGACAAATTAATAGATCTTTCTTAAATGTTTTACAGAAGAGAGTTGTGTCCACTTTGCCTCTGATGAAAGTTTTCTCCAGAAGAAAATTACTTAATCTCTCATACCAAGCTCTGGGAGCTTGTTTTAAACCATAAAGAGATTTCTTAAGTTTAAAAACATGTTCTGGAAATTTATCACTTTCAAAACCAAGAGGTTAGTGAACATAAACTTCCTCTTCTATAATCCCATTTAAGAAGGCACTCTTAACATCCATCTGATATAGAGTGATGTTATTTTGTGCAGCAAAAGAAATGAGTAAACGAATAGACTTAAACCTGGCCACAGAAGCATAAGTCTTTGTGTAATCAATTCCTTCTTGCTGGCTATAACCTTGAGCAACAAGCCTTGCTTTGTTTCTTTCAACTTCTCCTTTTTCATTCAACTTGTTTCTGAAGACCCATTTAGTTCCAATAATGTTGAATCCTTTTGGTCTTGGAACCAAATCCCAAACGTCATTTCTTGTGAATTGATTGAGCTCTTCTTGCATGGCAATTATCAAGTCATTGTCTTGCAGAGCTTCATCCACAGAAGTCGGTTCAATAACTGACACCAACCCAAATAATGACGCTTCAGATGATCTGAGGTAGGATCTTGTTCTTATAGGGTGATCCTTCTTTCCTATTATCACATCCTCTGGGTGAGAGGCTTTGATTCTGGAAGATGATCCTCTAACATTTGATTCTTCAGAAATATTCAAGTTGTTCATTTGAGAAGCTAAAGGAGTTGCATCTAGTGTTGCTTCTGGCTCTTTCACTTGAACTTTTTCTGCCTCTGAGCCTTCAGAGTCTGTGAGAATTACTTCTCTATCTGCAGAACTTTCAAATTGCTTTGCCTTTTGAATGTCAAGCTTATCATCAAATCTAACATGTATAGATTCCTCCACAATTTGTATTTCAGTATTGTATACTCTGTAGCCTTTAGAGTGTTCAGAATACCCAAGCATGAAACACTTATGTGCTTTAGAATCAAACTTGTTCAGATTCTCTTTAGTATTCAACATATAACAAATACATCCAAAAGGATGGAAATAAGAAATGTTGGGTTTTCTGTTCCTCCACAATTCATAGGGAGTCTTTTCCAGTAGAGGTCTTACAAATACTTTGTTCTGAATATAACAAGCTGTGTTTATTGCTTCTGCCCAAAAATGTTTTGCCAGATTAGTCTCGTTGATCATGGTTCTGCCCATTTCTTGCAAAGTTCTATTTTTCCTCTCTACAACTCCATTCTGTTGTGGAGTTATATGGCAGGAGAAATCATGAGCAATGACATTTTCATTAAAATATTTTTCAAAATATTTGTTTTCAAATTCGCCACCATGATCACTTCTGACTTTAACAATTTTAAAATCTTTTTCATTCTGGACTTGTTTGCAGAAGTCAAAGAACACAGAATGTAACTCATCCTTGTGTTTTCGGAATTTCACCCATGTCCATCTGTTGTAGTCATCAACAATGACTAATCCATACTTCTTGCCTCTGATGGATGCAGTTTTCACTGGTCCAAACAGATCAATATGAAGTAATTCTAATGGTCTTGAGGTTGAAACAACATTTTTAGTTTTAAAAGAAGATTTTGAAAATTTTCCTTTTTGACATGCTTCACAAAAAACATCTGAGTTGAACTTCAACTTAGGAAGTCCTCTGACCAGATTGAGTTTATTAATCTAAGATATACGTCTCATATTAATATGCCCCAATCTTCTGTGCCAGACCCATTGCTCATCATTAACAGACATAAGGCATTTTACGTTCTGAACCTTAAGTTCTGAAAGATTAATTTTGTAAATTTTGTTCTTCCTTTTTCCATTAAATAGGATTGAGCCATCCTTCTGACTAACAGCCTTGCAACATTTTTTATTAAAGATTATGTCATAACCATTGTCACTTAATTGACTTATGGACAATAGATTGTGTTTTAATCCTTCTACAAGTAAAACATTAGATATAGAGGGAAGGTTACCATTGCCAATAGTACCAGAGCCAATTATCTTGCCCTTCTGATTCCCTCCAAACTTGACGTCTCCTCCAGATTTAAGCTCCAGGCTTTGGAACATAAACCTTTCTCCCGTCATGTGACGTGAGCAGCCAGAGTCCAGGTACCATGATTGGCATCTTGACTTTGCTGCTAAATACATCTGCAACAGGTATTATCTTATCCTTAGGTACCCAGATCTTTTTGGGTCCTTTTGGGTTAGTTGCCTTAAAAGTCTGTCTGAACTTTTGTCTTTTTACAACAGGTTTGTTCTGACTAACTTTTGGTTTAAACACAGGAACGTTCTGATCAGAACGTGTGTGTTTAATATCATTTAAATGACCAAACTTAAAATGAGAATATAAGGGAGTCTTCTTAATGATAAGTTTATCAACAGGTATTGGATTTAAATCCTTTCCAGAGGAAGATTCATATCCAATTCCTTTCCTGTTATTTCTGCTAACTCCATAGATCATTGAAGCCATCTTGCTTCTATCTATGTTTTTAGCCAGAAACTTCTGAAAACTATAGTCATATTCTTCTAAAATATTTTTACATTTTGACTTAGTGTCAGATTCAGAGTCTTGTTGAGCTTTTTCAAAATTGTTTTTCATTTTCAAATTGTTTTCTTTGAGCTCATCAACTTCTGACTTTAATAGACTATTCTCAGATTTAAGATTGCATTTAAGCTTCTTGCATTTGAGCTTAATCTGGTTATAGTTTTTCAGAACTTTTGATAAAACCTTAATAAGTTCTTCCCTAGAGAGATCAGAAAGTACCTCTTCTGAGTCAGATTCAGAATCAGATTCAGATCCAGATGTTCCTTCATCCTGATCTTCCACGCCAGCCATCAGTCCCATGTTGGCACATTCTTCTTCTGACTCTGATGAAGATTCAGATGCATCTGAATCATCCCATATAGCCATCAGAACTTTCTTTTTATGCTCAGGCTTCCTTCTTGGCTTCTCCTTCTAAAGCTTTGGGCATTCATTTTTGTAGTGCCCAGGTTCCTTGCATTCATAGCAAACAACCTCCTTCTTTCCAGATATTTTGTGTCCAGAGGACTCTTTTCGTTGATCTGGCTTCTTGAAGTTCTTGAACTTCCTCTGTTTATGCTTCCAGAGTTTGTTGATCCTTTTGGACAGCAGGGACAGTTTATCTTCTTCTTTAGAAGAAGACTCTTCAAAACTTTCTTCTAAGACCTGCAACACTTTAACAGATTTGTTAGACTTTAAAGCAATTGACTTACCTTTATTTTGAGGCTCGTCTTCTTCAAGTTCAATCTCATGGCTCCTAAGAGAGCTGACCAGTTCTTCTAATGTGATCTTGTTCAGATCCTTTGCTAGCTTCAGAGCAGTGACCATAGGTCTCCATCTGATTGGCAAACTTCTGATGATCTTCTTCACATGATCAGTAGTTGAATAGCCTTTGTCCAGCACTTTTAATCCAGCTGTGAGGATCTGGAATCTAGAGAACATAGCTTCTATAGATTCAGATTCTTCCATTTTAAAAGCTTCATATTTCTGGATCAGCGCCAGAGCCTTGTGTCGCTACTGCGAAAATCGGCGTCGGCTATGACAGAAGAGTCGCCACCGTGCGTTATTTATCCCACAAGAGGGAAAAGAAATGCTCAGAGTAAACCTAACGCAAAGACGGGAAAGGAATGGTCGTCGCAACCAAATTCCTGGATTCGGGAGTCGGTTACGCAAGGGGAAGGTATTAGCACCCTTCATGTCCGTCGTACTCGACGGGATCCACGCTTGTTTTCTATCTAAGGGTGTGTTATTCTATCTACTCTACAGGTCTGGGTTAAAAAGAAAAGAAAATGACTCGGCAAAGTATCGCACTTTATGCCTACGTATTCCCGTCTGGAACGAGAAATCAGAGTCAACGTAGTTCGCCTACCTACGGGAAAGAAGGGGAAGGTTGCTCGCTAGGATACGGCATCCTATGCCTACGTACTTTCATACAGCATGAAAGATCAGAGCAAATGTAGTTTGGGCTACGGAAGACACAGATTTGTCTGACTGTTTTTTAGATCATTCTGAAAAGGTTTTCTTCTGATTAGGAGTCCAAGCGGACAAAAATGACACTTTGATGTTTGTTTTCAGTCTTTTACGAAAGAAGTGTTTTTTAGTGTGTTTGCAATCTCCGACGCACTAGAGACTATGATTTGAGAGTGACTACGTCGTATGTCACCCTAAGGGTAACACACTAAGCAATCAGATTACTGAAGAGTGACCCTCCAGCAACCTTTTCTCAAATAGCTTAAGGCTCGTAACGTACGACATCGATTAACCTTATTACTATATTTTTTGAAGTGTTTTGAGATGAGAAGAGAAAGAAGCTCTAAAAAAGCCTAAGGTTGAAAGGGGAAGAAAACTAACCTACTGTTGTCATGCATGGATAAGAACCTAATGTCTGTCATAATTCCCTCCTACACAGACGAAATCAGAGATCCTAGGGGATAAACAGAAAAGAAACAGATATATACAGTAAACAGTAAAAATGTATGCAATGCAGCAATACAAGCAAGGCAAGGGAGTCCCACTCTACCTCGAACCTGGGAAAACAACAGGCAAAGTGAAACAGTATTCACTTCAAACCTTGGGGGGCAAGCTGTACAAGCCAACAAACAATACAGAAAAGCAAATAGCACCAACACCAGCTCTGACAGCAACAATCAAGCTCTTACAGTAAGCAGCACAAGCAGCAACAGCTCTAACAGCTACAGTTGATCAAATAGCAAAGGATTGACAGTAATAACTTCTTCAAGAAAGACCCCATATTCAATCTTCAACAATCTTCAAGCTTAAAATAAGCTCCTATCTTCAAGCTCCATCTCCAAGAGAGAATCAATTAACAGATTAAGTTGAAATGTTAAGAAGCTTAGTGACAACCCAAGGAAATCACTAAGAACTTAACATTGTAAATGAAAGGTATCCTCAAGGTTCTACCCAACCAAAGCATGCTCTACATCCCTCCTAAGGAGAGATGGAACTTCTTTGGGGGACCTTGTTTCATGGGATTGAATAGAGGCACAAGAAGCTCTCTATGTTTGAAAGAAGAAACAAGACTACTCTAATGCTCTTCCTATATACCCTAACTCCTAAGCCTCTGACAAGCACTCCAACAGATGAGAAATCTTCAACTCCAAGCTTCTTCAAACCATCCCAAGCAACTTCATTTTATCTTCAAGTCATCCAAGCAAAGCCCAAGCCAAAAGCACCCCCAAAATAGCCCCACACAAATATAACCAAACCAAATATCCAATGGAGAAACCCACAATCACCACACAAGTTGCAAAAATCAAATAAAATGCTAAAACTCATCATAAAATCCTAATTAAATTTCTAAGGGTACCTAAGCCTATACCCAATACCCCATATAAATCCCAGAACCTAGATCAATCATTTAATCCTAAAACTATGCACTAAACTACAACTATTTGTTTTAAAACCCTAATTCTAACACCTCTCCTATTCACCTCTCAAACTAACCTAAATTTTATTCACAAAATTGTGATAAAATTTATAAGGGTACATGCTTCCCTAATCTAATCATTCCAACAAGAATCAACTTAAAATTCCTCACCAATTGGTATCAATAAAATCAGCAAGAACATGTAGCAAATATACAAAATTAAAGAAAATAGTAAAATGGAGAAAATCAAATTAAATTGAAAAAAATATGAAAATGAGATTTATTAATTTCATAAAATCACAAATAAATCCAAGATCATGGAGGTATTTTTAAAATATTTTTTGGATCAATATTGGATTTAATATGGATTTTAGAAATTAAATGGAATAAAAGAAAATACTAAAAAGAATAAAAGAAATTAAAAACTGGATTAAATGGGAGCCATCAGATGGAGAGACTGGTAAGCACATCCGAGAGCTGAGGGCGCGTCCACGTGGTGGTCCAGTCACCAGCTGACTGGATAAATGAAACGCAGCGTTTTTGGTCACAGAGGAAAATCTGAGTTTGAATCATGTCCACACGATCAAGCTTCCAAGTCAATGAGTCAACCTGATCCAACGCTTCAGGCTTTGTCTTCCCCAAAACTCAGGTGACCTGAGGCAATTCTCAGGCGGTGGTCCACGGTGGAAAACACCGTCTTCTCCGGTGGAATGGTGGTTGCAGGTGACCAAATCAAAAACTTCTTATACCAAACTTGATCAGAAAACCATAAGGATCATGAATATCACATCCCTTTCAACCAACTCTCAATGGATTTTAGAATTCGAATCAAAGTTCAGAAGATACCAAAATCTCAATCATCACCATTCTCAAAATTGAAACCATAGAAATGATCCTCATGTTACACTGGTCATTCTAAGCTATCACAATCATGTTAATTCCTCAAGATCACATGTAACTGAATCCAAACAGAAATTGGTGCACTCCCTCGATCATCACCAAACGATGCCAAACCAACCCTAAATCGTTCTACCAATCATAGGGAACCTAACCACATACATATTGCTAACTAATTCAGCCTAGATCAATAGGAAATCCAAGAGTTACATACCTGTGAAAATCGAATCAACAGAGGTAGAAGATGATGGATTCAAGCTGTGCAACTCTTCAAACACGATCAATGAAGCAAGATGAAGCTTCTAGGCACTTCAATTTGGCTTGATCTTGATCCAAACTCCAAAACCGTTTTCAGTTAGAACTCTTGAAACTCAACTTGCTATCTTCCCTCTCTCCACGAATTCTGCACCAAACCTCATCTGGAATCATTCTAGAGCTTAAATAGAAACTATTTGTGGGCTTTTGCAATCCAATTCAGGCCCAAATCTGTTGATCCAAAATTCTGTTTTACACTTGAAAATCCAATGCACCAGTCACGATTCTGAGCTTCCAGCTTGCTCTAGAATGTTCTATTCAACTGCAAATTGGATTTGGGACATGTCTAGATAGCTAGCTCAGCCTGAAATGCTTTGATTCTTGTTTTGGCATTGTAACTTGTAATGTAAGTAAGCACTTTTCAAAGCAAGTCATAAAATTAGGGATCATCTCAAAATTGTGACATTGCCAATGTGTTTGAAATTCAATTTCCATTCAAAATGACTACCCATATGCCATGTTTATGTCTCATAATTCAAAAATCCCAATTTCCCTCCTTTGAATCATTTGAAAAATCCCTCTTTTTAGGCCATTTTGGATCATTTTGTGAAGCAAGCCAATTCAACTCACCATGACTTCATATCTGACCTAAAAACATCATTATAAACACATTTCATGTTAGACACTTTTTCATTTGAGGAGTGGAAGATAGAGATTTTGGCACATGCTTGAAAAAGGCCTATAATTCAACTTTCCCAAAATACCCCTGGATTGCCAAGATCATAACTTGAGTTCCACAAATCCTCTTGAGGACTTATAGTACTCAAATTAAAGGTAAGATCAAGACCTACAACTCTTATGTTGGCCAAGAATCCATTTGAAAACTCCTTGAGGGGCAAAGGTTGCTTGGAAGTCAAGTGATTTTCACAGATAAATTTCAGTGTCCTCTGGTGACCTGTAACTTGCAAGAACCATAACTTGAGTTCCACAAATCTTCTTGAAGACTTATAGTACTCAAATTAAATCTCTTGAGAAGCTCTACAAGTTTCATGTTGGCCA
The DNA here is from genome assembly GCA_963859935.3 of Lathyrus sativus. Taxonomy (NCBI): domain Eukaryota; kingdom Viridiplantae; phylum Streptophyta; class Magnoliopsida; order Fabales; family Fabaceae; genus Lathyrus; species Lathyrus sativus. The sequence continues at coordinate 658,837,685 of OZ012741.1, read as the reverse complement.
AAGATCCATTTGAAACTTGTATTTTGACTTATGTGGCTTGGAAGTCCAGTGCTATACAGGGGATTTTACCCTAGGAACCCTGTCTCAAACACCTCCTACCACTCTTGATTCTTTTGAATTTGATCTTGACTTATCCATACACATGCTTCAACATATCAATCCATGACTTCCCTGACCTAGAGCTAGGTCTTGATTCCTTCTCTTTGCTCTCCTTGACCTAGGGTTACCCAGATGAAACCCTACTTGTACACATCTCAACCATGGCCATTGAACTTGAATCACTGGCTTGCCTCAGCTTCAATAATGCCCTCTAGACATCCCATGAGACCCATACACACCTCAAATTCACATTCCATGCTTCTCATCCCACTGATGATTCTCAATATTCCTCAAGATAGGAGCACAACCCCCATGTAGGCACTCAAAACTTCTCAAGACTTCAAACATTTTCTGATGACTTGGATGGTCTCTCAGGCTCAGATAACACCTCTAGATAGGCTTCTTCTTTTTATAGACACCTTGATCCCTTGTTGTATGACTTGCTATGTTATGATATGCAAATGATGGGACTATGTACATGATGTAACTATGCAAATGAAATGCAATGAAACATAAACCAGGTGAAATAGGTTGAGCAAATTTTGGGGTGCAACAGCTGCCCCTATTCAAACGGCTTGGACCCGACTGGGTGAAGAGAGAACGGCCTTCAAACAATCGAGGTACGAGACGGTTGAATACCAAGAAACCCGGAAATTTTCCAACCGCAGAAATAAACTGCACAACTGCTTGGGGAACGACATCCACCAACTGAACCTGGCTGTTACGGCAATAATTGATTCAACGTCTGATAATAACTCTGATTCCAACATCAACCACCTGTGTAACACCACAGGTACCGAACACCCCGTCCACAACTGGAATAATCTTGTCAACATAAGAAGAGAAACAAATTCGTCAAAACGAATAGAGATTCTGTCATCACAGGAATAACCTTGTCTACGTTAGAACGCTACATTCCGTCAACATGGAAAAAATCCCGGCGACTTCGCTGGGGAAACATTTCTGTCTAATCACAGGAAACTCTGCTTATCTCTGCATTAGCTAACTCCATTGGTCCCAACCCACAAACGACTTTGAGGAGGACTACTGGGGACAGTAATATTTCGTCAACACGAGGAAATCACGGCGACTTCCTTGGGGAAAATACTTTTGTCAAATATCTGGACACAACTCACATACTCTGTCTATCACGGGAGAATCATCTATCTGGATACGGGAAAATACATCTGCCTGATTCTTACAGGAAATTTCATCCACCTGCTTCATACGGGAAAATCCATCTACCTGGTTCATATAGGAACATTCATCCGCCTGCTTGATTCATATAGGAAAATACATCTGCCTGATTCTTACAGGAACATTCATCCGCCTGCTTCATACGGGAAAACACATCTGCCTGGTTCTTACAGGAAAGTTCATCTGCCTGGTTCTTACAGGAAAACACATCTGCCTGGTTCTTACAGGAAAGTTCATCCGCCTGCTTCATACGGGAAAACACATCTGCCTGGTTCTTACAGGAAAGTTCATCTGCCTGCTTCATACGGGAAAATCCATCTGCCTGGTTCATACAGGAACACTCATCCGCCTGCTTCATACGGGAAAAATACATCTTGGATATAACTTCCTTGCCTATTCTTGGTAGTAGCTAACTCCACTGGGGATATTCTGAAAATAACTGCCCGACACTCGTTTCGACAACAAGTGACCACTTCTGAAATTTTGATTTATGAAACCCTGTAATGTTGTCGCGACAGCAAACCTGAAGAAAAACACTCCGCTAGTCGGATAAGAGAAACTCCAATCAGTAACTCTGTGGGGATAATAACAAGAATTGTATCATCACATGTCTCACAGCGAGACTTCGAATATCTGGAAATAGATCCGAGATAGCACCTCATACTCCTGTTGAGAAACACACCTGAAAGCAAAAAGTTAACCAACCTGATTTATGTTTCACAATGCGTATGTTTGACAATGGCGTAATGCTTCATACGGCATGGAAATGCTACGCGTTTTTTGGGTAGATGCAAATATGATAATATATGAAAATGCAAATGCAGGTTCAGGCTGCTGGGGAAGCTCTTATAAGCTTGCTTCATCCACACGACTGCTGAGGACAAATACAACTCTGTTGGGGATGAACGGGTATCACAAAGTATCCAGGCAAAATAAAACGCCGTAAATATCGCCAACTCTGCCGAGGAAAGATTAACGTCGAGTTCCACTGGGAGGAAAGAACAACACCTCTGCTGGGGAGAGAAACTCAGTTGGGGAAGAGGCGACCCTTCTGGGGCCTACTGTCTGGGCACAGTTTACATACTTGAAGCTACCACTCCGCTGGGGATAACCATCCTGATGAAGGCATGACGACTTGTGGGGAGAAAGAAAACCATCCTCGGTGGGGATAATCCTTCTAAACCTACTATCTTGGTTATGCGCCGCGGAAATCCTCCCAGTTGGGGATTGAACGTGCACATACTCGACTCTCTGGGGAGTATGACCTCTGCATGGGACACTGATTTTGTCTTGCTGGGGATATCCTGTGGACAAATTCCATGAGGATACTCTTCTGGGGAAAATAATCCCTCCTTCGGTAAGGGATAACATTATCTCAACCTCTAGGGATGAGGTGCGACCTGCTGGGAAATAGCGTCAAGTAAGGTCAAGTCCTTCATTCAGAGCCTCTGGATGGGGGATACAATTTTCTGACTGTCTGCTCCAAGGGTGAGAACCCTGCAAAACACAAACGAGACAAAACAAATCTATACAACCAAATCTATTCGGGTTAATACCCATGACATCCCCTCAATCAATTCGAAGTTTTATCAATCATTGGCAAGGGCCAGCAAAGTTATGCAAATGCGAGTTTATCAAAACATCGGAGTTTTTCACATACAAAACAATAAAGCACAAACATCAAATACTGAATAACATGTTTTATTGATTGAGCCTATAAATAGGCAAAGCTTTGTACACCGGATGCAACTCCTGAAAAGAGGAAGTTACGCACAAACAATATACAAACATGCACAAGAAGCATTAATACAAATACAAATCAAATTTGTACATATGTCGGCAACGTGGTGCAGACAAACATCATGAGCTTATCCTCCTATGGCTCGCCTGACTCTGGCGCTTTCCCAGTATTCAATTTTCGGAAGAGATTGTGTTGGATAAACGAACCCTCAGGTACTCCCAAACCACTAAGCAATGTAGTATCAAATTCGGACCGCAATCATTTGCTTTTTCAATCCCTAACTTTTGCGTGAACCGCCGTTTACGGGTTTTCAATTCACCGGGATACCCTTTTTTGCCGAAGTCGCCCTTTGCAGGTTTTCAACTTCGCGGGTGTACATCTTTTCAATTTTATCCCTAACTTTTGCCCGAACCTTTTATTCATTTTTTTGGTTCGCCGGGATGCCCCATTTTTGCCTGGACTCTCTTTTTTCTGTCCAGCAGGTCAATTTCAAGCAAAGTATTTTTTAACTGCATCCGAATTCACAGGCAACGTAAAGTCTTCACCGTCCATGGTGGACAACAACAAAGCTCCTCCGGAAAAGACTTTTCTAACAACGTATGGACCTTCGTAGTTCGGCGTCCATTTGCCCCTGTGATCTGTTTGTGGCGGGAGCATCCTTTTCAGCACAAGGTCGCCCGTCTGAAAGCTTCGCAGACATATCTTCTTATCGTACGCTTTCTTCATCCAGCTCTGATACAACCGACCGTATGCTAGAGAAGCTAGCCTTTTCTCATCCATTAAACTGAGTTGATTCAGTCTATCCTTAACCCATTCTGCCTCGTCAAGTTGGACATCTCGTAAAACCCTCAAGGAAGGAATCTCAACCTCCAACGGTAACACTGCCTCCATTCCGTATACCAATGAGAAAGGGGTTGCCCCGGTTGATGTGTGTACCGTCGTACGATAACCGTGCAAAGCAAAAGGTAGCATCTCGTGCCAGTCCTTGTAGGTCACAACCATCTTCTGAACAATCTTCTTTATGTTCTTATTGGCCGCTTCGACAGCGCCATTCATCTTGGGTCGGTAAGGAGAAGAGTTGTGATGTTCAATCTTAAAATTCTGACACAACTCTTTCATCATTTTGTTATTCAAATTCGAACCGTTGTTAGTGATAATCCGCTCAGGGATTCCATATCTGCAGATAATATCTCGTTTGATAAATCTGGCGACCACTTGTTTGGTGACATTGGCATATGATGCTGCTTCCACCCATTTGGTGAAGTAATCAATTGCCACCAAGATGAACCGGTGTCCATTGGATGCCGTAGGCTCAATCTTGCCAATCATATCAATTCCCCACATCGAGAAAGGTCATGGTGATGACATCACATTCAGAGGACTTGGAGGCACATGGACTTTGTCCTCATAAATTTGGCATTTATGACACCTCTTTGCAAACTTGAAACAGTCTGTTTCCATAGTTAGCCAATAATAACCTGCCCGCAGCAGTTTTCTCGTCATAGCATGCCCACCAACATGGGTACCAAATGTATCCTCATGTATCTCTTCCATGAGCAACTTCGCCTCTTTTTCGTCTACACAGCATAGCAACACCAAGTCGTGGTTTCTTTTGTATAGGACACCATCCGGGTTCAGATAGAAATTGCCAGCCAATCTCCTGAGAGTCTTCTGATCTCGACTGGATGCCCCAGCCGGATACTCCTTGTTCTTCAGGAAATTCTGGATGTCAAAGTACCAGGGTTGACTATCGGGAGCCTCATCAATGGCAAATATGAATGCAGGCCTATCAAGCCGAGAGATAACAATCCGGGGAGCCTCGTTCCAGAAGTTAACTTTATACATGGAAGACAATGTCGCAAGAGCGTCAGCCATTTGATTTTTTGCACGTGGCACGTGATGCAATTCCACCTTGTCGAAGAAAGGCAACAATCTCCTTGCATAATTCATGTACGGTACCAAATTGGGATGACGTGTCTCCCATTCTCCTTTAATCTGGTTCACCACTAAAGCTGAGTCTCCGTATACATCCAGATGTTTGATTCGCAAATCAATAGCTTCTTCCAGACCCATGATGCAAGCCTCATATTCAGCCTCATTATTGGTAACGGGAAAAGTCAATCGGGCAGTAAATGGGATGTGCGACCCCTGAGGAGTAGTGATGATTGCCCCTATTCCGCTACCATAGGAATTTACAGCTCTGTCAAATATCAACTGCCATTTGGAACCCAACTCTGGTCCTTCTTCCGGCAACGGTTCTTCGCAATCTTTCATCTTCAGGTACATGATATCCTCGTCAGGAAAATCAAACCTCATCGATTGGTAGTCCTCAACAGGCTGCTCCGCAAGGTACTCAGACAGAACGCTACCTTTAATGGCCTTCTGCGAGACATATTGGATATCGTATTCTGTTAACACCATCTGCCATCGGGCAATTCTTCCGGAGAGCGCTTGCTTCTCAAACACATATTTGATTGGATCCATATTTGAAATTATCATGGTGGTATGATTAAGCATGTATTGCCTCAAACGTTTGGCGGCCCAGGCTAGCGCGCAACACGTTTTCTCAAGCATTGAGTATCTGGACTCACAGTCAGTAAACTTCTTACTCAAATAATAGATCGCATGCTCTTTACGTCTGGTCACGTCGTGTTGACCGAGAACACAACCCATACTTTCCTCAAGAACCGTCAAATACATAATCAAAGGTCTTCCGGCCACTAGGGGTATCAAAACAGGAGGTTCCTGCAAGTATTCTTTTATCTTGTCGAACGCCTTTTGACAATTTTCATTCCAGGTCACAACCTGGTCCTTTTTCAACAACTTGAACAAAGGCTCGCAAGTAGCAGTTAGGTGAGAGATGAACCGAGCAATGTAGTTCAACCTCCCTAAAAACCCGCGCACTTATTTTTCTGTTTTTGGCGTCAGCATTTCCTGTATTGCTTTTATCTTTGTAGGATCAACCTCTATTCCTTTTTCGCTCACAATAAACCCCAGAAGTTTACCCTCTCTCACCCCGAAGGTGCACTTGTTAGGGTTCAGTCTCAACCTGAACTTCCTAAGCCTCTTGAACAATTTTAGCAGATTAACCAAATGCTCCTCCTCCGTCTGGGATTTGGCAATCATATCATCAACATAAACCTCGATCTCTTTGTGCATCATATCATGAAAGAGAGTCGTCATAGCACGTTGATATGTTGCCCCAGCGTTCTTCAATCCGAAGGGCATCACTTTATAACAAAATGTTCCCCAGGGAGTAATGAAAGTAGTCTTCTCCATATCTTCTGGCGCCATTTTAATCTGATTGTAGCCCGAGAAGCCATCCATGAAGGAGAATACGGAGAACTGAGCAGTGTTATCGACCAGCACATCAATGTGAGGAAGTGGAAAGTCGTCTTTCGGGCTCGCCTTATTCAAATTGCGGTAGTCTACACACATTCGCACTTTACCGTCTTTCTTTGATATTGGCACAATATTAGCGACCCATGAGGGATATTTTGTAACAGCTAGGAAACCAGCATCCCACTGTTTTTGAACTTCCTCCTTGATTTTCACAGCCATGTCCGGCCTGGTTCTTCGGAGTTTCTGCTTAACAGGCGGACATTCCTCTCGCAATGGCAGACGGTGAACAACCATATCCGTATCCAACCCAGGCATATCCTCGTACGACCAAGCAAATATATCACTGTACTCTTTGAGCATCTCAACCAACCTTTGCTTGATGTCGCTCTGCAACGCAGCCCCTATACGGATGTTTCTCACAACCTCTTCCGACCCCAAATTGATAATCTCAATGACTTCCTCGTGAGGCAGAATGATTATTTCTTCTTGTTTCAATAACCAGGTCAACTCTTCTGGCACGTCGCCATCTTCGACAACCTCTTCCTCAGCCTGAAATACCGGGTGCTCAAAGTCGAAGTGAGTCATAGGCGGTTCATAGATGACATCTGAAATAGTAATCCTGCAAAGAAAATGGTTAAATGCTTCAAAACACAGACAAAGCAAATAACCACATTGCCATTTTATTGTTAAAAACAAAGACAGGAAAAACAGGGATCACAACATTTGTATATGAAAAAACGCCTTTATTTCATGATTAAACAATGTAATGTACATAACCAAATGGCCCTAAGCAAAATCACTATGCCCCGGGTAGGACACATGATTATTCAACAATTAAGAAAACAAATCATTACTGTTTAGTTGTCATAGGAACAGTTTCCCGGATAGACCAATTGCAGAGACTTTGTCCTGGCACGCTTGGCTGGATCCAGGCGTCCATATCACAGTCGCTATCTCCGTCTTCAGCATCGGAAACAGCATTGATAGTCTCATGGCATACTCCATTTGGTGTAACTGTTATCGGCCCTCTAAACTTGGGTGTTCCTGAAGAGGATGCTGATGACGAAGGATGATATCCAAGCCCGAATCTATCCATTTTTACCGGAATCTCCAACACCTGACCCCAGCCCTTGGTCTTGCCTGTCTGCACTAGAGCTTGAGCTTCCTTATAAGATGACATGGCCACATCTGGCGCTTTGCTGGGCACTGGAGCTTTGTCTTCGACTCGCAACCCTTCAAATGCTTGACAGGGTGTTTCGTGTACTTCGCCGTCGATCTCAACATATTTGAACGAAGACAAATGGCTAACCAGAATATCTTCTTCTCCACAAACAGTGACGACACTATCCCCCACCATATACTTCAGCTTTTGGTGCAGCGTGGACGTGACTGCCCCTGCAGCATGAATCCATGGGCGCCCAAGACGGCAACTATACGCTGGGTGGATGTCCATTATATAGAATTCAGTTTCAAATATTTCAGGCCCCACCTGCAACGGTAATGTTATTGATCCGAAAACTGACCTCCTCGTTCCGTCGAACGCTCTCACCACTAAATCACTGGGCGTACAGATAATCCCCCTGATATCCAATTTCATCATGGCTTTCTTCGGTAGCACATTCAAGGAAGATCCAGTGTCTACTAAAACATGGGACATTACGGTGCCCCGGTATTCCACCGATATATGCAAGGCCATGTTGTGCTCTCGACCCTTAGGTGTTAGGTCAAAATCTGTGAAACCCAGACTGTGTCCCGCATTGACATGCGCCATCACCCCTTCTAACTGATTAATAGAAACTTCTTGAGGAACGAACGACGTGTCTAGAATCTTCAGCAAAGTGTTCCGGTGGACCTCGGAACATAACAGCAATGATAGGATGGAAATTTTTGATGGCATTTGCTGGAGGTGCTCAACGATTTTGTAATCACTTTTACGAATGAGCCTCATAAACTCCTCCACATCCTTAAGTGACGTTTCCTTTTCGTTTAGCTGAGAAGGGCCACTCTCAGTTACCTTGGCTTTACCCTTGGTCAATCTTTCTTCCTCTACCTCGAGCGACGTAAAGATTCTTCCGCTTCTGGTCATACCCCCTGTTCCGAAAACATTATCTACAACCCCAGCTGGTTGTCCACTGACTTCAATTTTCTCACCGTCGCAATATACCTCCAACCCGTAAGTCCACGGCAGTGCTTTAGTACTCTCAAAAGGGACTGGCCCTGCTTTGGTAATTGTGATCGTCGGCCGCCTGGCGGGCGCCGTTATCGTTATTGTTTTCCTCGGAATCGTCACCGTCGCGACATCGTTCTGCTCATCACATAACGCCTCTACAGGCTCTTCAACCGAGGTTCGATCGAATTGCAAGGTACCTTCATCCATCATAGCCTGAATGCCCTTTCTTAATTCAGCACAACCCCCTGACTGGGTCCAACAATCCAAGCAAAATTCATCACATCTCGGGAATACACCCCCTTTTAACAACCTGCTTTTAACCTCACCCAACGGTGTCTTCAGCTCATTGACATCCATCACTAGATTCAAATTTTCTTCTGTCAAGATGGCATTTTCCCCATGATTAGGCATAGGTTGTTGTACTATATTTGGACCCACCTGTCCAAAGTTGATAGCTTTGTTGTCCAACAAATCCTGAACTTTGTGTTTAAATGCCTGACAAGCTTCTACATCATGCCCGGGTGCCCCGGAATGGAATTCACAATGCTTGTTGGCATCATACCCATAAGGAAGGACCGTCCCTGTAGGCGGTGCCAAAGTCCTCTTTTCAACCAAGTTCAACCCCAGCAGGGTCTGAAGGAGTTCTGCATACGTGGAAGGAGGTGCGTCGAACACTCTTTTCGGTCTCGTATTTTGTACCCTTCTCTGACCAGGATTTTGTCCTTGCTGTTGCTGTGGTTGTTGTTGTTGTTGAGGCTGCCCTTGTTGAGGAAAAGGGATAGTGGCACTAGCTATCTGTGGAGGCTGAACATACTGATTTCTTCCTCTGCCCCTGCCCCTGCCACCAAACACGGCACTAGTATCACCCTGTCGTCTACCACCAAATGCTTTTCTGGTACCTCCTGCTGAGGTAGACTCACCTGCTTGGAATCTTCCAACTTTAATCCCATTCTCAATCATCTCCCCCATAAGAATCAAATCTGAGAAACTGCTCAACGACACACTAAACAATTTTTCGTAGAACACCCCCGTAAATGTCCCAATGAACATGTCATTCATCTCCCTTTCAATTAAAGGTGGATGCACCCTCGCTGCCATATCGCGCCACCTTTGCGCATACTCTTTAAAACTTTCACCGTTTTTCTACGACAAACCTTGCAATTGGACTCTGTTTGGCGCCAGATCGCTGTTATATTTGTAATGCGTCACGAAAGCATCAGCCAACTGCTTCCAGGTTTTGATCTGAGTGGGCTCCAGCCCCATATACCATTCAAGTGAAGGTCCTGACAAGCTATCCTGAAAGAAATGCATGAGCATCCTTTCATCATCTGAATATGCGGACATCCTTCTGTAATACAAGCGCACATGGACCTTTGGGCAGGTGTCCCCCTTATATTTATCAAAAGTGGGAGCCTTGAACTTCAATGGCACCCTCAGCCCTGGCACCATGCCCATTGTAGTCATATCCAAACCGGTGGAGTTCTGATTAACCATACCTTTCACCTGTTCTTCAAGCATTCTGATCCTCTGAACAGGATCAACAGGTCCTTCAAATCTCATGCCTCTTCCAGAAAAGGCGTCCTCCTGGCGGTCTTCGCCCCAATTCATATTTTCATTTCCATATCCGTCGTAACCAGTGTTACGACCAAACCCTTGCTGATTGATCATGGGACCTCGTCCCCTGTTACCGAAACCCTGGTTGACCCTAGCAGGTCCGAACCCAGTGTTGACAGGGATCACTCCTGCCCCATTATTATTCACATTACCAAAGCCGTCATTTCCGTACCCATACCCCTGATTAGTGTTACCAAAATCGTCGTAACTGAAACCCTGAGTGTTGAAGCCGAACTTCCCGTCCTGATTGACGTAATCAAATCCCTGATCATTGTAGCCGAAACCATTGTTGCCAAAACCATTACCGCCATTGTTATTACCACCGCCTTGGTTGGCGTCCCCAAATCCAACATTGTTAACAACAGTCTCATTTCCATTCCCTATGTTGCCATTGCCAGCGCCAGCGCCATTATTTACAACCACAACAGGTGGGGTCACTACAAGTGAAACCACAGGCGTAGGGGTCCCATCCTCCAGAAGAGTCTCAACGTGCACAGAATTGTGGTCATTGTTGCCATTCCCATTAGTCCGTGTCAGTAGCGGTTGTACCAAAGTCTGGAGGCTCTCTTGGCCCTTAGCAATGTTCTCCATTGCTTGCATGAACATAGTCAGCTTCTCGCGGATTTCCTGCATCTCAACTTGAACTTGATCCATGATTCTCTTGCAGTTGTTTCGAGTTGAGTAGCGGTAGACTCTCTGTTCGTCAATCCTGATAAACCTGGAGATGCAGGAAATAAGATACAGATTCAAAAATACCGGTCATGCAATATGAATGCAGATGCAAACGTGTAAATATGCTACAGGTTATATTCCCCCCCGATTCTAGTTTCGGAGAGAAGGCCATCACGACAATGGAGTCCCCATCAAGCAAGCAAGGAATCAGAAAACCCTCATATATATAAACAAATGCCAAGAGGCTGAGTACAAGAGTACAACTGAATACAACTGGAGAGACCTCGGCCAACAAGCCTGGCGATGGTCAAAATACAAGTACAGATAACAAAAGCAAGGCAAAAGACAATTCAGGCCGAATGGCGCTCTCTGGCGTCTTCCAATATCCTCAACGTCTCCGAACGACCTAGTCTGGAGATTAGCTCTTGTATCAGTAAGGCATGCCGCTCGGCAGTGGATCTCAGCTTTCTTGCGTCGTTCTGGCAGGTTCCTTCGCCAGAACACTCGTCGAGTCTGCATCTCTTGGAGCCGGCCTTCACTTCATAACCTCTCAGCTTCTCGTCAAGGTCACTTACTCTAAGCTCAACATCGCTCCTAAGTAATGTCTCTTCAGCAATCTGTGCGTCCTGGGATCTAATTTGCGCCTCTAGCGTGGCAATCTGCAGCTTCAGTTCATCTTCACGCTCCTTCCGCTTGGTAAGCGTGGCATTCCACAATGTTTCCCACTTGCTGAGGCGGGAATAAGCTTTGTTTAAAAGTTCCTTCTTGGAAGCAAGCACCTTGCTAACACCGTTCAAGGCTATTCCCAATTTTTCTTTCTTATTGGTCTCTTCCGTCAACTCTGAACCCAACCTATTAATCAATTCAGTTTGTTCCTTCACAGTGAAGGTAGCTTCATTCTTCTCATGACGCAATTGGAAGATCTCCTTTTCTAACTCATCATTGGCTTTCTTCAATTCTTCGTTTTCAGCCAACAATTTGTTATACTTTTCAATCTCTATCGAAGTAGGTGCCTCAATCACTGGAAGATACAGAGGTTCCATAGCAGGATATGGCATCAAGGAAATACTAGCTCTCTCGTGGATCCAAGCCAAATAAGGATCATAAGCTTTGCTGTTGCTCTTACCAAGCAAAACTTTCCCCCTCCTATGGATGTTAGCCCATGCATGTCTCAATCTGATCAAAACAATCGCGTCTAATAAGCTCGTGAGATATAGAGATTCCTGTATCTCATCCTCAATAGGAGCGTCCCTCAAAGCATAACCAAATTGTCTCACCAGCAGAGAAGGGTTATAGTTAATACAGCCTTTCCGTCCAATCAAGGGGACATTCGGAAAGCCACTGCAACTATATATAATATCGGTGCCAAGCATGCTCCACTCAAACCAAACGATGTTCTCAGCAGACAGTCCCATCAACCGGGAAGACCAATCCAAAGTATCAACAACATCAACAAACGGCCCTGTCTTCGGAAGATGTCCCTGGAACCACCTGTACAAAAGAGGAAGACAGCAGGAAACATTCTTGCCACAACGTTTCTCATTCTTGTAGTGAATGGAATGATAAACATCGCCCAAGAGAGTAGGAACAAGATTCTTCGAGGCAAGAATCAAGAAGGCATCTGAGTCGACGAAATCTGGCACATTAGGAAACAAGACAATCCCATAGATGCAGACAGCTAGAATGGCACTTAAGGCAACCCAACATCCGTTCTTCGCGCACTGTATAGCCTTCTCAACTAGGATAGACAAGTGAAAACCATAAGCTCCGTTCAGCTTGACCAACCCTCCATGGAACTCAGAAGCATCCAAACTGACAATCTCAGCAAGTGTAGCCAAATTAGGCTCAGCATCAACATGTATAAAGGGCATCTGGTCTAACACGGGGACTCCCAACATGGCAGAATACTCCTCCAAAGTGGGTGCCAGAATATAGTTGGGAAATAGGAAACATCTCAGCTGCGGCTCATAAAACTGCATCAAAGTATACACCTCAGTCGTCTCAAATGCGGAAGGGCTGTACAACAAACTAAGCAATCTCCCATAGGATACTCTGAACTCAGACCTCACTCTCTCATATGCTAGAGCAACCAATCCCAGCAAGGAACTAATATCTGGCGAATGCAACCGATAAGCAACTGTCCTTTTCGTGGACTCTATGTCTGGCCAGAAGATACACTAGAATCAGAGGGGAATGAACACACCTGCGACATAAATACAGGTTAATGATATGCAAAATGAGTATGCAACAATGCAATATGCAAAATAATGCAACAGGGATCAAGTGATATATTGCTGAGGAGATCATCCATAATATCTGTCTCCACAGACCCACAATACTGCTCGAACCTGGTCTCGACAGACCCATAACAATGCTCCAGCCTGGTCTCAACAGACCCATAACACTGTCCTGATGAAGAACCCCAAATCTCAAACCACTGAACCACTGTCAAGAAAACCGGTAATCTGGAGGTCTAGTTTCCTGCATGCCCCAACCCCTCTCACAGGTAGATGTCCTATCAACTGACACAAGGTACGGCATCCTATGCGGTCGTCGATGTCACAGACTTTCAAGACTGATGATACGATACCCAGAAGGTGTGGCATCATCATGTCCTTAAGAGGCCCTCCTCAGCCGACTTCCAATTGATCGGTCCCCAGAGTCGACAATCCTCGGGTCAGACAACTTGTCGAGCCCTAAGGGCCAAGCAAGAAGCATCAAAGAGAATCTCATCCGAGCGCAGATTTCGCGGCTAGCTGGTGCAAGCTAAGCAAGTAGGCTAACCACTACTCTCTACTTCTAAGTCCAGGTGTAACCTCAAGCCCAGGTCCGGCTTATCCCTCAACAGATCACCCCCTCCCCACAACAGCAATAACTATATAAAGCCGACAATAAAATGCGGAAAGTAAAGACAGAAATGTAAATCCATACAACACCCGCGACGGGAAAACAAGCGCTAGGATTGACTCGCGTAGGGAACCGATGGAGTCCCCAGCAGAGTCGCCAGCTGTCGCTACTGCGAAAATCGGTGCCGGCTATGACAGAAGAGTCGCCACCGTGCGTTATTTATCCCACAAGAGGGAAAGGAAACGCTCAGAGTAAACCTAACGCAAAGACGGGAAAGGAATGTTCGTCGCAACCAAATTCCTGGATTCGGGAGTCGGTTACGCAAGGGGAAGGTATTAGCACCTCTCACGTCCGTCGTACTCGACGGGATCCATGCTTGTTTTCTATCTAAGGGTGTGTTATTCTATCTACTCTACAGGTCTGGGTTAAAAAGAAAAGAAAATGACTCGGCAAAGTATCGCACTTTATGCCTACGTATTCCCGTCTGGAACGAGAAATCAGAGTCAACGTAGTTCGCCTACCTACGGGAAAGGAGGGGAAGGTTGCTCGCTAGGATACGGCATCCTATGCCTACGTACTTTCATACAGCATGAAAGATCAGAGCAAACGTAGTTCGGGCTACGGAAGACACAGATTTGTCTGACTGTTTTTTAGATCATTCTGAAAAGGTTTTCTTCTGATTAGGAGTCCAAGCGGACAAAAATGACACTTTGATGTTTGTTTTCAGTCTTTTACGAAAGAAGTGTTTTTTAGTGTGTTTGCAATCTCCGACGCACTAGAGACTATGATTTGAGAGTGACTACGTCGTATGTCACCCTAAGGGTAACACACTAAACAATCAGATTACTGAAGAGTGACCCTCCAACAACCTTTTCTCAAATAGCTTAAGGCTCGTAACGTACGACATCGATTAACCTTATTACTGTATTTTTTGAAGTGTTTTGAGATGAGAAGAGAAAGAAGCTCTAAAAAAGCCTAAGGTTGAAAGGGGAAGAAAACTAACCTATTGTTGTCATGCATGGATAAGAACCTAATGTTTGTCATAATTCCCTCCTGCACAGAGGAAATCAGAGATCCTAGGGGATAAACAGAAAAGAAACAGATATATACAGTAAATAGTAAAAATGTACGCAATGCAGCAATACAAGCAAGGCAAGGGAGTCCCACTCTACCTCGAACCTGGGAAAACAACAGGTAAAGTGAAACAGTATTCACTTCAAACCTTGGGGGGCAAGTTGTACAAGTCAACAAACAATACAAAAAAGCAAATAGCACCAACACCAGCTCTGACAGCAACAATCAAGCTCTTACAGTAAGCAGCACAAGCAGCAACAGCTCTGACAGCTACAGTTGATCAAACAACAAAGGATTGACAGTAACAACTTCTTCAAGCAAGACCCCATCTTCAATCTTCAACAATCTTCAAGCTTCAAATAAGCTCATATCTTCAAGCTCCATCACCAAGAGAGAATCAATTAACAGATTAAGTTGAAATGTTAAGAAGCTTAGTGACAACCCAAGGAAATCACTAAGAACTTAACATTGCAAATGAAAGGTATCCTCAAGGTTCTACCCAACCAAAGCATGCTCTACATCCCTACTAAGGAGAGATGGAACTTCTTTGGGGGACCTTGTGTCATGGGATTGGATAGAGGCACAAGAAGCTCTCTATGTTTGAAAGAAGAAACAAGACTACTCTAATGCTCTTCCTATATACCCTAACTCCTAAGCCTCTGACAAGCACTCCAACAGATGAGAAATCTTCAACTCCAAGCTTCTTCAAACCATCCCAAGCAACATCATTTGATCTTCAAGTCATCCAAGCAAAGCCCAAGCCAAAAGCACCCCCAAAATAGCCCCACACAAATATAACCAAACCAAATATTCAATGGAGAAACCCACAATCACCACACAAGTTGCAAAAATCAAATAAAATGCTAAAACTCATCATAAAATCCTAACTAAATTTCTAAGGGGACCTAATCCTATACCCAATACCCCATATAAATCCCAGAACCTAGATCAATCATTTAATCCTAAAACTATGCACTAAACTACAACTATTTGTTTTAAAACCCTAATTCAAACACCTCTCTTATTCACCTCTCAAACTAACCTAAATTTTATTCACAAAATTGTGATAAAATTTCTAAGGGTACATGCTTCCCTAATCTAATCAGTCCAACAAGAATCAACTCAAAATCCCTCACCAATTGGTCACAATAAAATCAGCAAGAACATGTAGCAAATATACAAAATTAAAGAAAATAGTAAAATGGAGAAAATCAAATTAAATTGAAAAAAATATGAAAATGAGATTTATTAATTTCATAAAATCACAAATAAATCCAAGATCATGGAGGTATTTTTAAAATATTTTTTGGATCAATATTGGATTTAATATGGAGTTTAGAAATTAAATGGAATAAAAGAAAATACTAAAAAGAATAAAAGAAATTAAAAACTGGATTAAATGGGAGCCATCAGATGGAGAGACTGGTAAGCACATCCGAGAGCTGAGGGCGCGTCCATGTGAGGGTCCAGTCACCAGCTGACTGGATAAATGAAACGCAGCGTTTTTGGTCACAGAGGGAAATCTGAGTTTGAATCATGTCCACACGATCAAGCTTCCAAGTCAATGAGTCAACCTGATCCAACGTTTCAGGCTTTGTCTTCCCCAAAAATCAGGTGACCTGAGGCAATTCTCAGGCGGTGGTCCACGGTGGAAAACACCGTCTTCTCCGGTGGAGTGGTGGTTGCAGGTGACCAAATCAAAAACTTCTTATACCAAACTTGATCAGAAAACCATAAGGATCATGAATATCACATCTCTTTCAACCAACTCTCAATGGATTTTAGAATTCGAATCAAAGTTCAGAAGATACCTGTTGCACCCCAAAATTTGCCCTCACAATACAAGACTTTGTGTTCCAAGAAGGTTCACAAGGTTCACAAAATTCACAATTGGTCAGAAGAGTTGACAATTCCCTCAGACAATGCACCTCCTAAGCAGTGCATCCAAAACTAGGGTTTTGACTTTAATCAGGCTAAATGGACTTCCAAGACTTCAAGTGAGCTTCATAACATCTTATATGTGTATAAGAACCCCCATGTCAAGTTTCAAGACTTTTCTCAAAAGTTTGCTCAGTCAGATGATCAGATAAGTCAAAAGCAGTCAATGCAGTTAAAAGGTCAAACTGAGGTCAACTGTGGTCAAACCAAAGTCAAACTTCATGATTTTTTTTTTGCCAACATCAAAGAGAGGTTGGGTGAGAAATATTATCATAATAACTGTAATACCCCAAATTTTGCCCTAAGATTTGTCGTCGCATTTCATTGCATTTAATCAATTACTAACAAATTTGTGTAGTCGTTTGACTTTTTGCAGGTAAATATCATATGGCATGCATTTTTTTTTCTAAAAAGTAAAAATGGCACAATTGGCAGGAGGACATGTGTAAGGAGTTATGAGTGTGAGAGGTTGAGAGTTCGAATCTCACCTTTGTCATTTTTTTTGTTTTTTATTATTTTTACTCTAAATTTTTCTATCTTTCATTAAAAAAAATAACAAAAATAGTTTTTTATTATTATTTAATTATTATTTTCGTATTTTAATTAAATCATTTTTTAAAATATTATTTTTTTTCACTTTTTTCTAAATTATTCATAAAAATATCCAAAAAATCATAAAATAAAAAATATTGAAAAAAATTTTGTTCTTTTTATAATATTTCTTATTTTAGGAATCAATAGGATTATTAGTTTTTATTTTAAGTTTATTTTAATTATTTTAAATTATTTAAATTTTATTTTTTCTTAACTAATTATTTAGTTTGGGCTTTAAAATGGGCTTTAGGGACATTATTGACAATTTGGTGTTAACCCTAATTTGTTCCCTATATATACATGTGTTGCCTTGTTGGAAAAAAAGGGGGGAGATTGAAAAAAAACCTAAGAGGAGTGAGTGCCGTTTGCCGTTATTTAGTTTTCTTCTTCATCCATTACTATTGTTTCTTTTTCTTCATCGTTTACCGTTATTTCTTTTCCTTCATCTATTACTGTTGTTTCTTTTTCTTCATCTTTTACCGTTATTTCTTTTTCTTCATCTATTACCGTTATTTCTTTTTCTTTATCTATTACTGTTACGTTTATATATATATAATTTTTAAATTGTTAGAGTTTATATATATAAGATTTTTGATCGAATTATGTCGATACGATGTTTGCACATTTGTGTGCATGACGCGTGACATTTGTGTTAGTTCGATCTGGTTGCGATGATCGCATTTTTGTGTGAGCAATAATACTATTTTTTGCTTAATTTCTTTTTCTTTGCGATAAATTTTGTTTCGTCCGATTTAGATCTGGTTGCGATGAGCGCATTTCTGCGTTAGCAACATTGTTGGGTTATTTGGCACATTTAAAATTCATTATTGCTTTATTATTATTATTATTATTATTATTATTATTATTATTATTATTATTATTATTATTATTATTATTATTATCATTATTTATTATTATTATCATTATTATCATTATTATTACCATTATTATTATTATTGTTATCATTAATTTATTAAAATTTGTTATAATATAAAAATCTGTTTTTTAAAATAAATAACATTAACATCTTTTCCAAATTAATATGAAAACCTATTATTTTTAAGAAAAACTTTTTTTTTAGATAAATTTAAAATAATAACTAAAATCTTTTTTTTAAAATAATAACTAGAACCGTTATTTATTTTATTTTATTATTGTTCAATTCAAATTTCATTATCATATTGTATCTGCTCCTCTCATGTAACCTCGCGAACTTAACAATCGCTCTTTAAATTCTGCCTTTAAATTTCTGCTTGCATGGTTTAAATTATGACATTATCTCTCTGTTTGCATGATTCAATTATCTCACGCGTTTACTATTATTCCTGTCACATTGCACACATCCGAAGGTTAGGTCTAACTGTTTGGCCGCCGCGCCAATAGTCCGTAAAACTTCACACATTCAATTTCAAATCCTCAAAACTACAAACTACAAACCCTAATTTTCACAAATGCCTCGCCGCAGGCAAAATTACAATTTTACCCTTAGCATTAGGTCAAAGAGCCGCCGCGCTCATTTTAGGGTTTCCCGCCGTGGAATCCCTAATTTAACCCTAATTACAACTTAACATTTCAACGTAGAGATTTGGAGTTTCTACACTCCATGTAAGCGTGTCCTTAAGATGCGTTTATTCCCCTTGAGACCTTGACCACAGTCAAGAAGTTTCTAACCTCCCTATTGAGGGGAACTACGATTACTCTGATTCCACTCCCGTAAGGATACGTAGGCACAAGATGCGATGTCTTGCCGAGTAAACTTAGAATTAACCCCCCTTTATTATTTATTATTGCTTATTTATATTTTATTTATCTTTGCTATTTAATTATTTTGCTTATTATTTTGTAATTGTTTCTTGGATGTAAAGTTGTTTAATTATTTAATTATTATTATGGTTAGTAATTAGGGAGTGTAACAACATGTATGTAATATTAAAATAAATTTAGATCACTTTTAAATAAAGATAATTAAAATAAACACGTCACACACGTAAGTCGATTTTAATCGCCGTCTCACTTCCTAAGGATATCCCTCAAGTTGCCTACGAATAATGGTTAAGTGGGGTGTATAAAGCAAGTCCCTCAAATAAAAAAATCATCAAAGTCCCTTATGGTTGCCTTTACGAATCAAGTCCCTTTCGAAAAATGATGATGGTCCCTTATATGTGCTTATTACATCCCACAATGGCCTTCAAAGTCAAATTGTCCCTCACATACCCCTTAACATCCAAAGTAAGGACTACCTACTCCATTATAGTAGGGATAGTCTTACTAAAGGAAAGAATGAAGAATAAGAAAGACCTTTAAACATTAGGGTAGGTTACTCCTAGGTGCTTGCTCACTTCAAAACTGTTTCGCACTTAAACAAATTTTCAACAAGTTTTCAAACAAGTTCTTAACACATCCTTACATGGATTATTTATTAACTATTCTGAAAATTTTCTATTCACACACTACAATTTCAAAACAATTCAAAAGTGAGCTTAAGTACCTAAGAGCCCATGGATAACCATGGATGAAAAGGATGCTAATACCTTCCCTTTTCATAACCTACCCCCCGGACCCAAAATATTCTCTAAGGTCTTTCCTGTTCTTTTATAACCTTTCCTTATGGATAAAATAAAAGTCGGTGGCGACTCTTGCTATCCGCAACATTGTTTAAAGTCAGTTCACCGGGTTACAATACCAAAATCTCAATCATCACCATTCTCAAAATTGAAACCATAGAAATGATCCTCATGTTACACTGGTCATTCTAAGCTATCACAATCATGTTAATTCCTCAAGATCACATGTAACTGAATCCAAACAGAAATTGGTGCACTCCCTCGATCATCACCAAACGATGCCAAACCAACCCTAAATCGTTCTACCAATCATAGGGAACCTAACCACATACACATTGCTAACTAATTCAGCCTAGATCAATAGGAAATCCAAGAGTTACATACCTGTGAAAATCGAATCAACAGAGGTAGAAGATGATGGATTCAAGCTGTGCAACTCTTCAAACACGATCAATGAAGCAAGATGAAGCTTCTAGGCACTTCAATTTGGCTTGATCTTGATCCAAACTCCAAAATCGTTTTCAGTTAGAACTCTTGAAACTCAACTTGCTATCTTCCCTCTCTCCACGAATTCTGCACCAAACCTCATCTGGAATCATTCTAGAGCTTAAATAGAAACTATTTGTGGGCTTTTGCAATCCAATTCAGGCCCAAATCTGTTTATCCAAAATTCTGTTTTACACTTGAAAATTCAATGCACCAGTCATGATTCTGAGCTTCCAGCTTGCTCTAGAATGTTCTATTCAACTGCAAATTGGATTTGGGACATGTCTAGATAGCTAGCTCAGCCTGAAATGCTTTGATTCTTGTTTTGGCATTGTAACTTGTAATGTAAGTAAGCACTTTTCAAAGCAAGTCATAAAATTAGGGCTCATCTCAAAATTGTGACATTGCAAATGTGTTTGAAATCCAATTTCCATTCAAAATGACTACCCATATGCCATGTTTATGTCTCATAATTCAAAAATCTCAATTTCCCTCCTTTGAATCATTTGAAAAATCCCTCTTTTTAGGCCATTTTGGATCATTTTGTGAAGCAAGCCAATTCAACTCACCATGACTTCATATCTGACCTAAAAACATCATTATAAACACATTTCATGTTGGACACTTTTTCATTTGAGGAGTGGAAAATAGAGATTTTGGCACATGCTTGAAAAAGGCCTATAATTCAACTTTCCCAAAATACCCCTGGATTGCCAAGATCATAACTTGAGTTCCACAAATCCTCTTGAGGACTTATAGTACTCAAATTAAAGGTAAGATCAATACCTACAACTCTTATGTTGGCCAAGAATCTATTTGAAAACTCCTTGAGGGGAAAAGGTTGCTTGGAAGTCAAGTAATTTTCACAGAAAAATTTCAGTGTCCTCTGGTGACCTGTAACTTGCAAGAACCATAACTTGAGTTCCACAAATCTTCTTGAAGACTTCTAGTACTAAAATTAAAGCTCTTGAGAAGCTCTACAAGTTTCATGTTGGCCAAAGATCCATTTGAAACTTTTATTTTGACTTATGTGGCTTGGAAGTCCAGTGCTATATAGGGGATTTTACCCTAGGAACCCTGTCTCAAACACCTCCAACCACTCTTGATTATTTTGAATTTGATCTTGACTCATCCATACACATGCTTCAACATATCAATCCATGACTTCCCTGACCTAGATCTAGGTCTTGATGCCTTCTCTTTGCTCTCCTTGACCTAGGGTTACCTAGATGAAACCCTACTTGTACACATCTCAACCATGGCCCTTGAACTTGAATCACTGGCTTGCCTCAGCTTCAATAATGCCCTCTAGACATCCCATGAGATCCATACACACCTCAAATTCACATTCCATGCTTCTCATCCCACTGATGATTCTCAATATTCCTCAAGATAGGAGCACAACCCCCATGTAGGCACTCAAAACTTCTCAAGACTTCAAACCTTTTCTGATGACTTGGATGGTCTCTCAGGCTCAGATAACACCTCTAGATAGGCTTCTTCTTTTGATAGACACCTTGATCCCTTGTTGGATGACTTGCTATGTTATGATATGCAAATGATGGGACTATGTACATGATGTAACTATGCAAATGAAATGCAATGAAACATAAACCAGGTGAAATAGGTTGAGCAAATTTTGGGGTGCAACACCTTGGTCTCTTTAACTTGTGAGTTCCCTTCATGAGTCATCTTCAAAGACTCAAACAAATCAAATGTTGTTTCTTTGCTGGTAATCTTCTCATACTCAGTATGAGATATAACATTTAATAAGATTGTTCTTGCTTTGTGATGATTACTGAACTCCTTCTTCTGAGCTTCAGTCATAGATTTTCTATCAATTTTCTTGCCATCCCCATCAGTGGGGTGAACATAACCATTAATGACTAAGTCCCAAAGATCAGCATCATAACCAAGGAAGAAACTCTCTATTCTGTCCTTCCAATAGTCAAACTTCTCCCCATCAAACATAGGGGGTTTTGTGCTGATTCTATCCCTTTCTTCATATCTGTTGCTGTTGGATGTTGAAGCTTCGGCCATAATATCAACCAAGAATATATATCAAGAGTTTTCTCAACTGGATCTTTTCTGTTCACGGTGAAGTGATAGCACACACAAAACCGGAGCTCTGATGCCAACTGAAGGTGAGAAAATACTTAGGGGGGGGGGGGGTTAAATAACAATTTAGAAAATATTATGGCAATAAAAACACAATGATTTTTATCCAGGTCCGTTGAACTCAACTATTCGAGTCCACCTTATCAAGAGTGATTTGCTTTTCTCCACAAGGACTTAATCCACTATAATCAACTAATTACAATATCAACCACTAAGAACAACTGTCTTAGTCTTCTCAAGAACTACTGACCACAACTTGGTCTTCTCAAGGAACTTTTACAATCAAATGTAAACTAAACAAGTGTTTGAAATGCTTCTAAGAAAGCTATATCACAACTGTGATTTTTACACTTAAGTTTAAGAACGTATGAAACTATTCAACAAAGAAATAATAATAATTTGTATGAGAGCTTTGAGAGAGTTTTCAATGGATTTGTCAAAATACGTCAACTGAAGAAAGTTGTTGAAGGCTTGCTTATATAGACAAAGAAGTCCAAGACGTTGCAAGCTTGAAGACCGTGTACTGCAAAGTAGCTGTAGCCTTTTGTCTTCACGTCACTTGATCTTTCCTAGAAGTAGAACGTTCAGAGAAATCCTTTTTGCCTGAGTTCTTGTATCTAGCATGAAAGAGGAAAGAGTCGTTTGGCATAACCAACAGATATAACTTTAAATAATCTTCTTCAACAAGTTTCTATTTCACAGCAATCAACATCAAAGCCTTGAGTGATCAGAGTCTTGATGTCATCAGAGTTTTCTGTATCAGAGTGTTGCAGCAAGTGTGCTTCAGCGTGAAATTAATCAGAGCAGAGTTTGGAGATCAGATCCTCAGTACTTGCAGCGAACAGTACTATCAGAGTCTTCTAAAAAGCAGTGCTTGAAACGCTTCATACAAAGTCTTCAGTCTACGCTTCAGATGCTTCTGTAGCTTCTACTTCAGAGTCTTCTGTAGGTAGCGCTCAGAGTCTTCTGACGAGATGCTTCTGACGCTCAGAGCCTTGCGTAGTTCAACGTTCAGATCCATTTTTGCTTTCAGAAGAATATTAAATTTAATATATGCAGTAAAAATACTTGAACAAATTTAGAGTATATAATTTCTTAATACAAAATTTCATTAGTGTTATCATAAAAACATAGAGATATAACTAAGAACCAATATATGTTCTAACACTATCATCCTTTTGGTGGTAGTGGCCGGTGTGAGTTTCGCTCCGTCATCCTTTTGGTGGGGGGTCTATCATCTTATTGATATCAGATTGTGCGATAGTGTTTGTCCTATCATCCTTTTAGTGGTAGTGGCTGATGTGAGTTTCACTCCGTCATCCTTTTGGTGGGGGGGTCTATCATTTCGTCGATGCCAGATTATGCGATAGTGTTTTGCTCTACTATCCTTTTGGTGGTCGTAGTCAGTGTGAGTTTCATCCCATCATCCTTTTGGTGATGTGGACCTTTTGCTAGTTTTCCACTGTTTGCTCTGAGGTATATCCTTATTCGGTATTTCAGTTCCTGAGCATTTCTTTTCTTTTCAGACAAATTCAGGGTTTTCTTCATATCTAATTGACTTCTACCTCGTAGGAAAGAATGATGTAGCAGTTCATCTTACTCGGTCTAAGTTAATTAGATAGGGGCATCTGTCATACCCCAAATTTGTCCTACGCTTTATAATTTGCATCTGTACATCCATCCACCCACCATTACTCAGAAAAGTCCAAAGTATGTTGTTTCTATCACAAGAGGCAGTGAATTAAATCAAGGTGCATATTGGAAGCCCATCGTAAAGGCATGCACAGTAATAGGAGTTTTGGACTTAATTTCTATTCAAATAAATCAAGTTTTCTTTCTAGTACGAGGTCGATTTAAAGCGGAACCATAGCTTCGGTGTTTCTCATAAATTGTTTAATTGCCACAAATGATGAAAAGGAGCATCCGGGATTGTTGGAAAACTTAGACGTGTTCAAAATTAATTTCAAGATCATTACTCAAGGTCCATTACAAGAAAAATGAATGAAAAGCCCATTATGTCAATTGAGGTCATTACTAACTAAGTTGTCTTTGTTGTAAACCATCTTTACAATTAAGTTCAAGCTCTATTAAATTCAAGATAGAACCGATTGGTGCAAACTGTGGCTCACTTTCTAAAACTTGGAATTTTGTTTATAATGTGGTGTTGTTTAGCAATGAGGCTACATTTAATCAAATAAACAATTCCAAGATACGGTGGGGTGGAGTTTTGTTTTGCAAGTCAAGCTATATTTTTAAGGTCATCTTCAGGAAATGTCGTGATTTCCTAATATACTAGCGGCGGGACCAAGTTTCTAGGTGACTCAATGGTCCTTATACATCTTTGTTCATTGCATGTTAACAACATATATTAAATTCCATGAACCACAACATTACACAAATTCATTAATATGTGGTACAGATACAGTGAAAAGTTTACAATGAAAATTAAAAATATACACCATTGTCTTCTAAGAGGCCTAATACGACTTTTCAAGAAAAAATATGGGCACAATGAAAAGGGTATCATACACCTGTTGCCAACCTTCCGCGACCCCACTTACTGAAACGAAAATGGACAAACCGCACTTGAGCCTACAGAACTTCACACAAAAAAAAGCTTGTACAGGAGCATTCGTAAAACCACGACCTTGCCAAATCATTCTATATCACCGAACCTCACACGCATCACCAACAGACCCGTGATAAACCGTCAACAGCCGCAGCTTGACTCGCAAAAAGCATAGTACAGAGTTCTTTTTGAGAATGTGCACACCAAAAATCAGCAAAAAGAGACGAGTCTACGAACTGTACAATCACCTCACCATTTTTTAGTAGAACAACACAAAACGAACGGCAAAACCTGCACCAAGAAAACCAACACAACTTTTTTCTCCTCACGCATATTCCTGCAAACCGTACGGAATGCACAATTGCAGCTGCGGGGAAAAAGCGTACGACCATGCCGGATGATTTGCGAAACTCCTTCCATGGCGAACATAAACAGAACAAAAAAAACATAACACCATTTTCCCAACCACTCAAAAACCCAGATCTCTTCTTCTCCCAAACCTCAAAACCAACTCAAATCCGAAAACCCATAAAAACCCGTTTCCATCTTCATCCTTCTGAAACCCATTTTCTCAAACGAACCCACAAGCTTGAAAGTCGAAGTGGATCAAATCCAGTTCAAGCATAATCGAAGTAACTTAGACAAGGTTGACAAAGAGAAATCGAATATGAGTGCGTTATGTTTTTATTTTGAATGTAGCTTCTTTTTGGTGGCATGTCCATGTTGAATCGGACGCCATTTTCGCACATTCCCTTTCTCTGTGAATTTGCGTTCTGTCTTTAAAAAAGAGAATGAAGAAGATCAGTTTTTTTTTTTATTGTGGTTGTTTGCTGAATATTGGGTCAGGTTTGATCCTTTTTGGTAAGGCCCATAGGGTTCTCATTCAGCTCTACCATTAACACCCATAATCTTAGTTCAACCCCACTCTTTTCTTTAAAAAGAAAAATGTATATATATTATCTAAATTAGTTTTAAAATTAATTTTTGTAAATATTTATTATAAACAACTTCTAAACTGTAAAATATTTTAGTTTTTTTATAAATAGTTAATATATATTTATTTTGTAAATTAGTTTTATTTTTATAATCTTTTTAACATTTCTTAAGAGTATTATATATATATATATATATATATATATATATATATATATATATATATATATATATATATATATATATATATATATATATATATATATATATATATATATATATATATATATATATATATATATATATATATATTCTTAATATTTTCTTTTAGTTTAATTTTTAGAGTTTATTTCGATAAATTTTCTTAGAAGTTAGATTCTTTTTCTTATTTATTATTGGGCATTTTATTTCACTTTCATCTTCTTTTTTTGAGTCGATGACAAGACCTCAAAATTGTTTTTCTGTCAAATTATTGATGAAAAATGATAAATCTGAGACCAACTTCTTTTACATGTTCATTTTTAATTTTTATCTATTTTTTTATTCATTTTATTTCTTTTCACCATTTTTTGGTCAATGACGAATTTTTAAGAATTATTATCGGTCAAACTATTGATAGATGATAATTTATTCAAGACCATTTCATTTTCTATTTCAATTTCTTCTCCACTTTCGATTTTTATTAATTTTTATCGATCTATGAAGTCTTTTTTCGTAAGCGTCGCGTATCGAAGTTGATAACCTTCTCGATTTCAAATCTATGGAAAATGACCATTTGGGTCATTTTCTTTACTTTGGAATCGTGATAGGCTACCTTCGATTAATTGACATAATGTTTGTGATTAAGACGAGATCCACCTTCTTTTTTTCGTGCGACAAGATTAAATTGGAGAATGGTCCTCAATACCATTTCTCTATCTTGTCCATAGCACGAATATCAACTCACACGACCTCCTATAGACCGACTTTCATTATAAGTCGAGCTACGATGGTTTAGTGTTACATTTGCCCTAATTCAATTCCTAACCAAACTAACCACTAACTTTAATTTCCGTCAAATATTATTGTTATATTATTTTGCCATATTCATAATTGTTCATACTCACATCATTTTATTCATCATTCTAATTCACCCATATCCGAAAACGCGTAATAACTATCGAAACGCTAAAAGCCAAATTGGTGGACTGTTGGATCATTGGTCATTTGTAGGAACCCTAATATCGAGTTTATGCCCGACTTTGCTCAAGGCATAGTTTAGGACACAATGCACACACACGGATTTATCTTCGGCTACCTAACAATGAGACCCCTTTATTTTGTGCAATCCCGTGTAAATTACATGTACCCCTCTCCCATTCCGATGTATGTCTCGCATTTCTTTGATTATCGGTTTATCTCCTAAGAGCACTCATAGGGACTAGAGCAGATCAAACTATTTTCAAACTAATTCTCGATCGTCATCGAGCCATTTTCAAACACCCTCTATAAGTCGAGTGCTCATACGCATTCTCCATCAACCTATTGCACATACTTCACCGTGGTTTCGATATTGGGGGCACCCTTAGGGACTAGTATCATTTCTCACACGTTTTGCACGTGATAATAAGTCAAACCCTTGATCCAACGTCAAGCAGATTTTCATAACAAACTATCAATCAATTAACAACTATTTAATTCTTTTCAAGGTGTAAAGAGTGGGTTCAAGTCTTTGAGCTTGCTTTTGGTTGTTTGGATGCGAGTTATCTTATTCGTGTATGAACAATTGACGCCTTTAAATAACATTAACAACCCCAAAACGTTCAACCATCATCCAACCTCTCACCCGTTCAGATACAACTCAAGCAACCTTCTTTTACGATGAAAAAGAGAGAGTTCCAAGTCTTTGGCTCGCTTTCCCGACTACTTGGGTCCGAGAAGTCTTTCTTAAGCTTCAAGTAGTCGTCATCCGATCAACCTCACCTTTCAAACACATTTTCTTTTGCGATGAAAAAGAGAGAGTTCCAAGTCTTTGGTTCGCTCTCCCGACTACTTGGGTCCGAGAAGTCTTTCTTAATCTTCAAGTAGTCATCATCAGTTCAAACTCACCTTTCAAACACACTTCTACCTTCTATCCATCCTCCCATTCCCCGTATCCTTTTCGTGGTTGTTACCACGAACTACGACTGCTCTGATTCTTCATTCTCGTCCGAATGTAAGATACGTAGGCACAAGATTGCGATGATCTTAGAGAGCACACTTCTATCTTCCTCCGTTATTCCTCCACAATGCCCTCCATCTTCTGTTTCCCCATCCTTTCCCGTAGTCGAACTACGACGCTCTGATTTCTCATTCTCATCTGAATGAGCATACGTAGGCACAAGGCCCTCAATCCTTGGCGAGCACCCTATCCCCTAACCATCCCCTTTCCCCTAGCGTCTTTATCCATTTATAGTACTGTTTTAGTATTTAGTATTGAGAAGAGAAGAATTAAGCTTAGCTAACTTTCATCACAATTCGAATTAAGAGGTTCCTGTTGAGTACAACGGACATGAGGGGTGCTAATACCTTCCCCTTGCGTAACCGACTCCCAAACCCAGGAACATCAGGTTGCGACGACCATGTTCCTTTCATTTTTAAGAGGTTTTCTCGATATTTTCCTCTCCCGTTTATTCGGGATAATAAAGTTCGGTGGTGACTCTATCGAACCGCATTTCTGCGCCTTTCGCCTGAGGGTCGTGTTTTCGAATGAATTTTCGAGGTGCGATACATACCAGAATATCAATTGGTATCAGAGCAGGCATCGTGTTTGTTCTAGATGAGATCTTGGGACATACTTTCTGGTGATTTAAACAAGGAGGAGTTAGAGAGATCAGATCATTCATTCTGATATACTCAAGGTATTGATGGTTGAAATGAGTGTTCTGGATCCAGAGGAACAACTCTAATGATTGTTCAAGGTTTTTGAGGAGTTTCTACAACAACTGCAGGAGGAGTGGCTACTTCTTATGTATGGTGTCCTATAAGATGTTCTGACATCTTATTTAAGGCATGTTGAAGATGTTCTTTTGGTGGTTCTGCTACATATTTTTCTGATGGAAGAACTCTTGTAGTCATGTTATTCTAGTGTTGTGATTGAAGAAAGATTGTGGAAGATCTTACTTATTGACTTCTGGTCTTGAAGTTATCTAGATTTTTTAAAACTCTAGTTGTTCCAAAGTCGGGAGAAATGGAATGGAGAGAGTTATTTATTGATACCTGTTATTGTTGACTTGGTACTAGGAATGTTGGTTCCATCATGTATCTTGAAGCCAGAAAAGGTGAGTTGAGATCATATTCACAATCTATGAAATTGGTAAATACACATTGCGACTAAGTTTCCAAAGATACTTGAGATATCTCTCAAGTCCCCTCATATAGGCATCTCTGGTCGTGTTTAAGAGTTCCTTCAGGAAGATAATCAGGTTCTCATGCTGAAGAACGATTTCTGAAGTTCTTTGGTGCTGAAGATCAAAATCACTTCAAAAATATCATACTTTCTCTCTCTTCGAGTTGGGTTTCTCTTTGAAGATTATGCTTTCCTCTTGCTTGATTCTTCATCACTGGGATACAAGGAGTCGATTGGAGGTTTTTCTTTGAAGCTTAGAGGCAGTTTGAAGGGCCAACAGATTTGCTCAGTTGAGGTAACATGTCTCATTTTGAATCTCTCATTTTAGGCATCAAAGTAAGCTCATGTTGGTTGCATCTGAAGCCCAATCTTATGTAGGCAATGTTTGAATGAGTTTGGTGTCCATTTAAGCAACTTTCAGTTTGTATGTCAAATTTTCTTGTTGAGATTTCACCATGTAAGAGGAATCTTTTTCAAATTTTGAGGTCAGATTTGTGTTCCTCATGAAATTTCCTTCAGAAATAGGTCTTGGGTCTTGATTTTTCTTAAGATTTACAAAGATCACCGATGAGGCTCACCGGGGAAGACGACCGGAGCTAGGGCTCCGGCGTCTGACGTGTTAGTTGAGGTGTCTATGTGATTTGGCATTTGACTTTGTTCACGCATGCGTTGAAAAGTGATGTGGCATGCCACATCCTTTAATGAAACGATATGTTTCATATTTCTGGCATAATTTTTGTCTTGTTTGGATGGGCCTTGTGTTTTTGCTTTTCACACCCCAGAATTTTGGACCCATATGCGCTTCAACTGAGAATCAGTTCATTCTGGAATTGCTAATACACCCCCTTCATTTTATTTTCTTTTTATTTTCCCTTTTATTTTCACTCTTTCATTTTATTTTATTTTAAATACTTCTACTTATTTTAAAAATACACAAAAATTATTTTTAAATATTTTGATGACTTGAGATATTTGTCATATTTTATATTTTATTTTATTTTTCTATTTTATTTTTAATTATTTGTGAAGGGTGTTTTGTTTGAATACCATGAATTAGAGTTTATGTTGTTGAGGACTTTTGTGAGCTTTCTTGAGCCATTATTTTGATCATCTTTTGATACATAAATGAGCAATGTTTGGGTGCTGGTTTGATGCTTGAATGATATATTTTTATTTGTTTTCTTATGGATTAAATTGGCCCTCGATTTGTGCTCGACTTGTGAAACTTACTTGACTTATTGTTTGGTTTTGATGATGCACTTGTGCAATTCTCTTTGGGGTATTTTCCTTACTTATTCTTGAATACTTTTCCTTGAGCATTAGCTTTTAATGTCAATTTATTTGATCATTTTTCTATTTTTGATTGTTGCTTCGAGTTGATGGATGTTTTGATTATGTGGCTTGCATGCTTTGATCTAGTTGTGAGTTGGTGCTTTTATATGAATTCACTTGATGTTTGATGATCTTAATTGACATAAAAGGCTATATTTAAGATTATGATTTCCTTTGACTCATTGTGTATAGCTTTCCTTTTGAACTTCTATGTCCTATGTGGATGTTTGAATCCTTTTGAGGTTGATAAAGAATGATGCATGCCTAGTTCTTTGTTCATGTTTTTAGGATGATTCCTATTGATCTTATTTGGTGTCTTGGTGTTGAATATGTATTGAAATTCTTGTGGTTGCTTCTCAACTCCCATGTTCACATGTTTTAATTGCATAATTTTGACCATGGTTGCCTTGTTTTCATGAGATCTTTGTTGACAAATGCTTGGTTTTTGTTTGAATTCATGTTAAAGGCTTTGATGCCTCTTCCTTCATCTTTGAGATATGTTGATCATGACATGATATAGGTTCTGACCTTAATTTTATTTCATCTTGATTGACTCACATTGTTTTGGCTTGTTCATTTATGGATATGTGGGTAACTTTTCAAGGCATATATGCTTGTGCATTAACCATTTGGCTTTGCCTAATTACTTGAGTTGTGTAGTGTGACTCCTTTGAGCATGTATTTATGATTTAAATATGTGTGAGTATTCACTTGTGTGCCTCTTGTTTGTTTTGATCCAAGTTTGAAACATTTTTTGTCTTGAATACTTATTTGTTTCTTCCTAATTGGTTTGATTGTGTCTTTTGCTTTGGTTGCTTGAAATGAACTCTTGATGATCCTTTCCTTCCATAATTGCTACATTTCACTTACTCCTTCATACATTGCATCTCATTTCCCCCCTTGGTGGGCATCATGTATCCATCTCCCCCATTACAATGTAATAGTCTAGTTCCTTTTGCTTTTATGCTTGCTTTTTGCTTGTTAAGAAAGATAAAATTGAACTAGGCTAGAACACATTTTCAAAATAAAGAACAAATAAGGCTTGATCCAACGTCAAGTCATTTTTTCAAAATCATTAACTTAAACCACCTTAGGGTTTCTTCTCTCATCTCATTCTCTTTTCATATCTCTTCCATCAACCCCACACCAACCTTGTATGTATTCCACTTTGTAAGTCAATTGCTTCGTGCATTGCAATCAACCTACCTTGATCTATTCACCACCCATTTCTTTTCAAAACTTTTTCTCTATTTATTTTGTATCCTTGTGTATAAAACCTTGATCTTGTATCAAGTGCATTTTCAAACTTTTTTTTTAATAAACTTGGATGGTTGTGGAATGGTTAGGTGAAGGCCTTGTCCTATCTCGAGTGCTTGACATTACCTTTAGGGTTCACTGTCATAAAGCACTTACCATTTAAAATCAAAACATTTTTAAAAAAGAGAATAAAGTTCTCTTTGTATTGAACTAAAGAGAGAGGATTGAGTGAAGACTTCTTCCTCTCTGAGTATTAGGATACTCAAGTGTGTGGTCTCGATACTCGTCTTTCAATACGAAGACATGACTATATTCGCCACATCATTTTCACAACAAGTCTTTTGAGATAAAGAATTGGGTACTACCCACAAAGGGTTACTATCCGAGGACTTATTTCACCTTTAAAAATAACTCTCACAAATCAAATGTGACATCTTTCCTTGATGGCGAAAACTAATCCTTTTAAAAAAGGGACATGTTACGTTCGTTCTATCGCAAACAGGTAACGCCTAAGACTTCACAAGCAAGTTGCAATACACCTAACTGCTAGAATGTGTATGTTAGTATTGTCCATAAAAAATACCAATAAACCATAGTCCGAACTAAGGACGCTCTGATTCTTTATTTCTTTTAAGTAAAGATATGTAGGCACAAGTGTTGTACCCCAAAATTTGCCCAACCTTTTCTTTACTTGGTTTGTGTTTCATTGCATCTTCTAGAATTTGCATTTGCATATCATTGGTCATTTGTAGGGGATCAAGAGAGGTGTGCATAGCAAGAGAAGGTTACCAAGGGTTCTAAGCCTAAGCAAGAGGTTTTATTCAAGTTATCAAATGCTTATCATCATCAGGAGAAGGTCAAAGCTCTCTGAGAAAGTGGGTGGATAGTTGTGGTTTGTCTCCTATCTTTGAGGCCAGATGAAGATCATTAGAGGATCATGAGTCCATGGGTATGGATTGAGTGATTTTGAAGCCATTGTGGAGTTTATCCAAGTGATTATATCATGTGCAAGGGGGTTGCAGTCAGAAGATTGTACACCTAGGGTTTCATCTGCCTAGTGCAAGATCCACTGTGGATTTGAAGGAGATTAAAACTTGGTTCTATGTCATTTGAGTCATGGATAGTTGTTTGAAGCATATAATATGTTATCTCAAGATCAATTTAAGAAGAATCAAGAGTGTGAGAGGTTGCTAAATTAGGGTTTCTAAGCTTGTCAGTGTAAAATCCCCTATTTAGTGCCCAACTTCAATACCACATATCTCATGATACAAGTTTCATCTCACCTTGACATAAACATGAAACTTTTAGAGCATATTCTTATCTTTCTTTTGAGTACTAGAACACATCCATTGGGTTTATAGAACTCAAGTTATGATGCTGACAAGTTATAGGTCCTCAGATGAATGTGTTTTCAGTCAGCAAAAGTCAACCAAATTCCAAGGCATTTTTGACCTAGAATCATGTTTCACCTCTACTTTTGATGAACATGAAAGTTGTTCCTTATGATCTTAGCTTTCAAAATAGTCCTAGAAGTCCTTCATGTCATGTGTATAACTCAAGTTATGAAGCTTGCAAGGCAGAGGTATTTTGGGAAAGTGAGATTATAGGTCCTTTTCATTATAAGTCCGTTTCATGATCTTGTGCACTTCAAATAAAAATTTCTCCAAAATGAAACTTGCTTCAAATGAGCTCAATTCCATCATGGAACATCAAATTGGATTGAATTTTGCTTGGTTATGAAGATTGGTGAAGAAAAACAAGTGAAAAAGGACTTTTAAAGGGTGAATTGAATTGAATTGATTCTAATTCCATTTCATGCCGTATTTGTGCGTATTTTGATTCAAAATATCACACTAAACACAATGCACCAAGAAACCTTGAGGCATGATGTGCAAAACTCATGAAATTTCAAGTAAATTCATGGTGGAGTTTGACATTCAAAATCAACCATTGGATCAATTCAAGGGATAATTTTCAGCCACAAGATCAATGCCAAGTCTCAACAAGTGATTTGAATCAAAAACAAGGCAATTGGATCCATTTTTGCACGTGGACATGAAGCTTGAACTTCCAACTTTGTATTTCCTCAATTCACCATAGCAGGCCAAATTGGGCCCCCAAACTATCATGGATCCATTACATAAAAGCTTCTAATGAAGAATGAAGCTTCATTCAGTCATTTTCGTGCAAGAGAAGCTTGGGAGCAGTTGAAAAATTCAAGAACAAAGTGAAATCTTGATTTCAAAATTCAAGCCAAATCAAGATCAACAACCTCTTCCTTGAAGATCATTGAATGTTTCTGCATCTTTTTGCGTAAGCTTGAGCATAATTGAAGCCCCAACGGAGAGGCTCC
Organism: Lathyrus sativus; assembly: GCA_963859935.3. NCBI lineage: Eukaryota > Viridiplantae > Streptophyta > Magnoliopsida > Fabales > Fabaceae > Lathyrus > Lathyrus sativus. The sequence goes on along the minus strand of OZ012741.1, from coordinate 658,803,418 downwards.
GTTAGGTAATTTACTTTTCAAGATTTCTCACTCGTTATGCATCCATTCATCACCATTTTTGTTGCATACTGAAGTCCTACTTGTGTAGGCAAATGCTGGATAGTTTTAGGATGTGTTTGTTGCATTTTCAGCTGTGATGCTTGTTTCTTTAATGCTTCGGTTCTCTCTGTTCTTGAGTGATAAAGGAAAACTAAGTGTAGAATCATGATCTATGTTGCATGAGGATCAATTTGGTATAAGATTTGAGGCGTTTTGGTTAGGTTTTTGACCTGCTACGCCGGTTGGACGATCGGAAAAGATGACTAGAGACTGTAGCTCCGACATCTGGTTTTTCCTCCGTTTGCTTGTGTGGAATGCCATGTTTGCACGCTGACTCTTTGACCGAGTCTTGATGAACGACCTGGATGAGCTTTGACTCACTTGCGTGTGCGCTAACTGCCATGTAGTTTAAGTGAAACAGTGAGTTTCACATTGTTGCAATCAGATGGGCTTGCAGTGCTATGTGCACCCCCTCTTCAGCCCAGTCCAATGTTTTAACTAGAAATCTTTGTTATTTGCACCACATTGTTTTTCTTTTTTTTTCTTTTTTTTTTCAATCTGTTTGATTTTAATTCATTTAAAATGCTTCTAAATAAGATAAAATTCTACAAAAATATGTTTAGGATATTTCAAGATGTTAAATAATTTTAGGAAATTTTTATTTTATTTTTTGGAAATTTTTTCAATTAAAAAAGGATTAATCATTTGGAAGTGTTTTAGTTGGATCATTTTCTTGTTCTCTATTGTTCTTGATTTGTTTCTTGATCAATATTCCTTTCCAATGATTGAAATTTTTTCCTCATATCCATGATGAGTTGAAAAATTTTATAGGGCTATTTTACCCCTGGTTTGATCATTTTGGTTTGATTTTTGTACCATTTTTGTTGACCCTCGATTCTTCCATTTCAAAGTGGTACACCTTAGGGATTTATTTCTTTTGGTGGTGATTTGATGGAACATTACCCTTGTGCTTTTGTCCTCTGGTTTCCAACATATGAATGTACTTCTTGCATTTTATTTGGTTATTTTTGAGCCATTTTCCTTTTTTTGAGGTGATTTACAAGTTAGGTTACCTCTAAGGGAAGCTCATACATGTGTTTGACCTAGTTTGATTTGGAAATGACCTTTGTGGATCCATTGAGCTCTCCACTCTTCTTGATTCATATAGTCAACATGTTGAGGTTGCTGTATACTCATTTATAGGTCATAAATTTGTTCATTGCTTGTTGAGGTATTCACCCCACACTTTTTCCTCCCTTTGCTTGTGTGTTGCATTGCATATGCATCCTTGCATCTTTCTTATTTCATGCTTCCTTCTTCTTCTTCTTTCTTCTTTGCCATATTCCCTTAGGATCTCTAATCTATTGAGATTATGATAGACCTTAGGCTTGAACCCATGTATGATAACATTAGGTAGAATTCCATTTTACCTCAACTATAGGTACACTTTGCATGAGAACATTAGGTTGAGTCTTAGTCTCCCTTAGAGTGTCTCTCTCTTCTCATCTTCAAACACCTTCAAAACACATAATAAAGGTTAAGGATTGTTATACATTACGAGCCTTAAGTACTTGGGAAATGGTAATTGGGGGGCCTCCTCTCAATTATCTAGAGTGTTTAGCGTATGTCCTTTGGACGATATGCGACGCATTCGCTCCTAGGTCATAGTCTTTAGTGCAACATGAATTACAAACAATAATCAATGCACTTCTTCTCTAAAAAACACAAAAATAAACTTTAAATCATTTTATCCTTCGGGATCTTAATTTGGAAACCTTTTCATAAAGAGAGTTTTGTTAACTCTTGGTTCTACCGCAAACAGGTAATGCCCAAGTCTCCAATGGTCGAGCTGCATACACCTAACTACTGGAACTAAGTTTTAACCCTACTCGGGCCTACAACATTTTGAACCAACCGGTGTTCTACTTAGCCCGAACTACGTTTGCTCTGATTTCTCATACCAGACGAGAATACATAGGCACAAGACGGTGATGTCTTGGCGAACAACCTTCCCCACTTTCACCCATAGTTAGCCGAACTACGTTGACTCTGACTTTCCCATTGCACTAGGGAATACGTAGGCATAGAGCGGCGATGCTCTATCAAGTCCTTTTTATTTTCTTTTGTCCTTGAGATCCGTAGCTTAAATAGTAAACACCCTTTTAGATAGACAACAAAGCATGGATCCCATCGAGTACGACAGACGTGAGGGGTGCTAATACCTTCCCCTTGTGTAACCGACTCACGAACCCGAGACATGGTTGCGATGACCTGTCTTCTCCCGTTTTTGTCAGGTTTTCTCTGATCGTTTCCTTTCCCTCTTTTGGGATAAATAACGAATGGTGGAGACTCTTCTGTCATTGCCGGCACCTTTTTCGCAGTAGCGACAACTAGCGACTCTGCTGGGGACAGGAACATCCCTTATGCGAGTCAATCTTAGCGATTATTTGTTTATCTTGTAAGTGTGTACATGTGTATTGTACTTTATTTATCTTTTTGCATTTACTTTCAGCATTGTATATATCATTATTGTTGTGCTATGGGAAGGGAATGTTCCATTGAGAGATAAGTCGGACCCGGACTTGAGTACAAACATAGCATTAGAAGTGGAAACTAGTGGTGAACCTGTATGTTCGGCATGCACTAGTTCCCATGAAATTTGCGCTCAGACGAGGTTCTCTTTGATGACTTCCTTTCTGGTCCTTTGGACTGTTGAGAGGATTTTTGATCTGAGGATTGTCGACTCTGGGGACTAATCATTTGTGATTCAGGTAAGTGAGGCCTCTTCGCGAGATTATGATGCCAAACCAAAAATAGTGAACATATCATCGTTTCTCGAAAGTCTGTGACGCTGATGAACGCATAGGATGCCGAACTTTGTTAGTGGATAGGTCCATACTTGTGAGAGGGATTGGGTTATGCAGGAAACCTTGACTTCCAGACTACCTGGTTTTCTTTGCAGTATGGATTTGCGTTCTTGATACAGTGGGTCCTTATGATGGTGCTATGTTATTGCTAGAGTGAAGCGCTGGTTATTCTCAACCAACAGCACAACAATCTTGATCTCCTGCTGCATTTGCATTTGCATTTTCATATGGAATTTTCATTGACATGTATTTATGTTGCAGGTGCATATTTCCTCCTCGATTCTAGTGATCTTGTTCCCTTACTTCTGATATGGAGCCCTTGAAGAAGACAGTGGCATACAAGTTTCCTACTCCGGATATTGGGTCGTTACTGAGTTTGATTTCTGTGGCCGACAGGAAGGTAATGGAAGAGTTCAAAGAATCATATGAGAAACTCTTGAGCTGTGTCTGCAAGCCTTCAATCTATGAGTTGGGTGGTCTCCAGACTCTGCTTCAGTTTTATGACTCTCAGTTGAGGTGTTTCTTGTTTCCAAATTATGTATTGGCACCTACCTTAGAGGAGTATTCTGTATTGTTGGGAGTTCCCATATTGGATCAGATGCCATTCTATCACTCTGATGTTGAGCCTGATCTGGCTAAGCTTGTTGTTGCTCTGCACCTTGATATTTCTGAGATTTCAGGGAAATTGGCTAAGAGGAATGGGATGTCTGGTTTTCCTTTGTCCTTTCTGGTTGTTAAGGCTCATTAGTTCTCCAAAGATGGTTGTTGGGTTGTGTTTAACACTATCTTAGCATTGTGTATATACGGTATCATGCTATTTCCAAACATTCCAGATTTTATGGATTTGGATGCATTCCATATCTTTGCTTCAGGAAATCCTATACCCATGCTTCTTGGTGATGTTTATCATTCTGTTCACTACAAGAACGAGAACCGAAGAGGGAAGAATGTACCTTGTTGCGCATCTTTGTTATACAGGTGGTTTGCTAGTCATCTTCCCAAATCAGGTCCATTTGTTGATACTGCAGGTACCTCAGACTGGTCGCAAAGATTGATTGGGATTGACTGCTGAGAACATTACCTGGTTTGACAGAGACATGCTCGGTATGGAGATTTTTTATAGTTGCGATAGTTTCCCTAACGTCCTGTTGGTTGGAAGGAAGGGTTGCATCAACTATAACCCATCCCTGTTGGTTAGACAGTTTGGATATGCCTTGAGAACACCTCATAGGGAGGAGGAGATACAGGGATCTCTGTATCTCACTGGATTGCTAGAAGGTGACACTTTGGCTAGAGTTGAACATGCTTGGAGCAATATTCACAGGAAAGGGAAAGCTTCATTGGGAAAGAGTAATAGCCGAGCCTACGACCCTTATGTGATTTAGATACAGAGGAAAGCAGAGAGATCCTTGATGCCTTTTCCATATGTTGAGCCTTTGTACCCTCTTATGGTTGAGGAGCCTACCACCATGGAAATTCAGAAGTACAATCAGTTATAGGTTGAGAAGGAAGAGTTGCAAAAGGCTAATGAAGAGTTAGAGAAAGAGATCATTTAACTTCGAAGTGAGAAGATTGAAGTTGTGCATTCTTTCAGGAGGCAGACTGAGCTTGTGAACAAATTGGGTACAGATTTGACCAAGCAAACTAGTGCTTGGGAACGTCTGGGTCTAGATCTGAAAGTTGTCAGTGGTGTTCTCGCTTCTAAGAATGAGGACTTGGACAAAGCTTATTTGGAGATCTCCAAGTTCAACGAGCAGTGGAATGCAACCCTTACCAACAACAAGGCACGTGAGGATAAGTTGAAGCAGTAGATTGCTAGACTGAAGATGAAACTCAGAGCGAAGGATGAGAGGATTGCAGATGAGGCCTCACTCAGGCGGGCTAGTGATTGCAGATTGAACGAAGCTTTGGCAACCTTGGAGGACTACAAGCTGAGGGCTGATTCGAAGAGGTGCAAGCTAGAGGAAGTCTTTGGTGAGGGAGCCTGGGAAGACTATGCTGAGGAGTTATAGACCACTATCAGACAGAGAGAGGCGCTCATTCAGGGATTACTCATCAGACCAGACCATCCTGAGACACAGGAGCTATTGGAGGAGTTTCGTACTTGTTGTCGTACCTGATGTCTTTCCTTTCCTTTATAGCTTGATGCTTATGTTTATAGTGACCATCACCAGACCTGTTGGCTGAGGTCACTTTCTGATTGTACTCAGTTGTATGCTTGTACATTTCCTGTTGGCCTTTTCTTGTATGTATAAGGTGTTTGGCTCTATGCTTGGCTTTGGTTTCCCTATGTCTCGTTGTTCGCGCATGAGCTAGAATCGAGGGAAAACGTCCCTAATACATATATACATGTTTGCATTTTGCATAGCATTTTTGCATAGTAGGTGCAGCGGAACCGTTGATCTTATTCCTGTTGGTTTGTTGGCTTGTTTCAGGATAGACAATCAGACAGTTCATCACTACTATACCAGAGGGAATCAACGCGAAGCTATGGAACAAATTCAGGCTGAGTTGAAGGAGGTTCGAAGCCAGATGGGACAGTTCATGGCAGGTATGCAGGCCTTATATCTGGAGCAGAAGACACTTAAGGAGGAGGTTCAACAACTAAAGGCTTAGATTGGCTTGATCACAGAAGTGATAAGGAATATGCTAAGAAAGGAGGGTGATCAGGTGCTTGAAGCCGCTACAAAAATGATTATTCCACCCCTATTTGTGGAGTCTCTCCCAAGATGTGATGTGCCTTAAAGACCCGCTGCACAACCTGGGGTCCCAAATTTTCCACGTCAGCAGTTACCTCTTGTCCCCCGAGACAATCTTAAGACTAGGAGGTATGGTCAAAGGACAAAGCAGCTCGAGAGACTCTTCGATCAGATCCCAATGACTTATGCGCAGTTGTTGCAACTCTTGCTTCAACTTAAATTGGTTGAACTGCGGACTCTGTCTCCACTTACGAGCGAGTTACCACTGGGCTATGATGTAAGTGCTCACTGTGATTTCCATTTTGGGGTACCAGGGTACAACATCGAGAACTGCAAAGCTTTTAAGCACCAAGTTCAAGACTTAATTGATGCAAAGGCAGTTGAATTCGCGTCGGGCGGCGTAAGTGTACTAGGTGGTCTTGGTCCCCTCATTGCAAAAGAGGTGGTTGTTCCTCCTATTTCCCCTGAAGCTGCATCAGGTCAAGAGCATGCCTCACAATTTGTGACTGCAGAATCTCTGCGCCCACAGCTATTGCCGATTCCTGAACAAAATCTGAGAATGAAAGTGCCTGAGCATAAGGGATGCCCTAACCAGCGCCAACAACCTTCTACTTCTCGGCTACGTCACAATCAGCGCCAGAGTCAGAAGTGGCTTCGCAGCAATGCATCTCCTCTCAATCATACCTCTGGATGTCCAGATCAGCAATGCTCCCTCCAACCCAGTGGGCCCAGCAGTTAATGTGGCGGAGGAATTTATGGAGGGTAGACATTCAGAGAAGCATCAGACTGACCTCGACGAGCAATTCTAAAGATGGCTGACTCAACAGCAAGCCAAGATCTGAAATCCCAGTTCCCCGAAGCTGGCAATCTTTGTTTTATCTTGTCATTTTCTTTGCATTTGTAGATTCTTTCCTGTTTTAAGTGCAAATTTCATCTGTAAAACTTGTTGTTTTCAATTGATATTGATAATGAAATGAATATACATGTTTTGATTACATCCATTCGTGTTTACTCTATGCTTTTTATTGATATCAAACGCTTGTTTAAGCGGAATCCGGAGAGGATGACGAAATTGAAAGACGAAAACTTCTGATTGTAAGCTTTTGAATAAAACCTGCTGATGATGTACTAGAATTTTTTCAAATTCTTAAACACCGAAGATATGAGGAAGATAATCCCTTGTCAACCCCTTTGAGCCTAGTAGGAGAAGTTTCTTTCGGAAAACGAAAAAACCATCAATCTTAACCCAGGGCAGGGTAGGTGTCAGTTAATTTGACCAAGCGTCCAAATTGCAAAAGGAGTGTTCCCGTTCGAGGATCAATCACACCTCTATAGGTCATGCCTAAAAAACCACAGTGGTTATCCATTATTGACCAAGGAGTGAAACGGCCGCAATCCCTTTAAGAAGTCAGACAAGCCGGTGTCACACGATTTGTTCAAAAAAAAGGAGAGAGAAAAAGAAAAGAATCGAAAGAAGAAGCCCGCTAAGTCAATAACTTGAAAACAAATGGCTTATGCAAAAATTAGGGCGTCCAACTGGACTTTGAAATCAAAAGAAACTCAAAAGAGCCAGTCCAAGCAAGAGTTAGGGAAAAAGCAGAAAAGCGAAAAGGATTACAAAAGAAAAATCCTCGAACAAACAAGTCGTATGACCCCAGGCACCCAAAAGACGAAAAGCGAGTGATTGTCAATCCCAAAAACTTGTGGTTTCCTGAACCATCACTCTTGTCACCCAACCTTTGAAAGGTGAGCGCTTGTGTCAAGTTAGCTGAATATAGGAGTGGAGAACATCAAGGAGAATGAGTGGGTTAAAATGAACTTTGAGCCTTATATCCTTCCTTTCAAACCGTGAACTTGACCAAGTTACAACCTTCAAAAGTCCTAATTGAAGCATGGTTATTTCAAAAGCATACTTCGGTAAAGATCACGTTGAAACTGACTCCTAAAAAGGATTCTTCTTATCAGGTTGTTACTAAGGTTGACATTTTGATAGGTGGTTCGTTCACTATATGTCACAAATTTTTTCCAGTGAACAGACTTGGATTTCAAAACTGCATATGCATTGCATTAGTATATCTTTTGTGCAGAACAATTTGTCTTACTTACAAGTAAGCACTTGACAGCAGGAGAGTTTCCACAGTGGAAAGTGTGATCAGGATAAAGTGCAGAACGCCTGGTACACTGTAGAATCGGGGCAATTTATCAAATGTTCATATAAAGGGAGTCAGCCATCTGAAGGTCAGTTGATATGGGGCAATCAGGTCGAGATTTGATGAATCTCGCGAAATCAGGGGAAAAGTCATTGCAAGGGCTGGGGCAGGCCACCCTAAGAGCCCAGAAGTTATCATTATCCAGAAGCTAGCACCTCTTCGAGGTTCAGAATGTTGAAGTAGTTCAGATCAAACCATCAGGGTACGAAGATTTTAAATTCCCTTTCGAGGAAGACTTCTACAAGAGCCCATATGTTGGGGCAAAGTTATCCTTTAAGTCCAAGATGAATATTCCCCCTGCCCTGTAATAGAGACTCATTAGTCCCTAGCAAGCGGAGGCTGCGTACCTCCATATCCCCGGCCAGGGTCAGATATACAAGTTGAACCAGCAGAATGTCTGTATGCATTCACTCCTCAGTAGTGCAAGATTGGCTTATTCCTGCAGAATAAGTAATTCCCAGCGAGTCAAGACAGATCTTTCTCTCCACATAGTGTAATTAGGTGACGTTGTATCCCTTCAGATTTCAGATTGCTGACTTAATCCAGGCATATGTCGAGGTTGTTCCCCTATGATTTGCTCCCCAGCTAGTCGGCAAGGGTTGACTTTTCCTCAGCAGAGTAATGCTACTTCCTAGTAGAGGAGGGTTGATTCTTTATCCTTAGCGAAGTCAGCAGAAGTAATGATGCAGTCCCCAAGCATAAGGCAATTGTTGTTTCCCTCATCGCCTAACTCCCATTGGAGTCTGGAAGGAAAGCTCTCTTCCCTAGCCGAGTATCCCTGGCAGGGTGGATTTTTACCTCCGGCAGAGTGGAGCTTTTCTCAACAATAAACTATATCTCCCCAGTTGAGTCAGCTGTTTCCCCAGAATGTGATTCTGGGAAGCCATTTTGTGCCCCGAATAGGTAAAGTTAATCTCAGTGGTTGATGATGATTCCCCTGTAGGGCTGTTATCCCTTGCAGAGTCGTTGATTCTGGCAGGTCATTCAGGGTTGGTGTCCCCAGTAGAGTGCAATCAACATTGGAGATTGGCTGCATTTTCCCCACAAAGTTGTTGATTCCCTGGCAGGATAGATTCGTTTCCAGCGTCTGGTTGTCTTTCCTCAGCCGAGTCATCTGTTCCTCATAGAGTTGCATCCTAGAAGGTCGTTCAGGGCATTTTTCTCAGCAGGATTTGATCTAATCCCCAGCAGATTAGAGTTACCGTCTAGTAGGTTGTTCTATCTCTCTAGCAGGAATATTGTCACTCGGGAATTTCTTTTTTCAAGAAGCCATCGTTTCCCTAGCTTAAGTCCAATAGCGATGGGCATGTGTTAACCTTTTCCCCAGCAGGGTGGATCTTGGATTTCTTTTCAGCATTTATTTTGCTGGTTTGGTTCCGTTGCATTTTGCATTCGTTGCATAGCATCCTCCAAACGCATAACATTTCCATTTCGTATGGAGCATTACGCCATTTTCAAACATACGCATGTAAAACATAAGCCAGGTGGTTATCTCTTTGTTTGCAGAGGTATCTCCGACAGATGACTGATATCTTTTCCCGAATAATATCCCGACCCTGGCAGTTCCCGTTAGCCCGCATGGTATTCAGACCCTGGCTTACGTTTTTCCCTAGCGGCGTTACCGGACTTTAGTGATTGTTATAAACCCGTATGGTATCCAGACCATGATGCAATATCTGAGGGATGTGTTCATCTTATCAGGTGTTTCTTAACAAAGTTACTTGGTTAAGTTCCTCTTCTTTCCCCAGTGGGATCGACAACATAGTGATTTGGTTAAATTTATCAGCAAAGTTACTTGGTTAAGTTTCTTCGCGCTCCCAAAGCAGAGTTATTTGGTTAAATTTCTCTTTTCCTCCCTGCCAGAGTTGCTTGGTTAAGTTTCTCTCTTCCCCAGCGGAGTATTCTCAAGATGGATTTATTAGTTTCGGTTGATCCGGCCTTAGGATTCAAGGCTCGCTTTTATTTAGTGAATGTCTGGCGGCGATGTCAGAAGTCCTTATCTTTGGATTTGATTCTCGCTTTTATTTAGCGAAGGTATGGCGGTGATGTCAGATGTCATTACCTTCGTATTCAAGGCTCGCTTTTATTTAGCGAATGTCTGGCGACGATGTCAGAAGTCCTTGTCTTTGGGTTTGATTCTCGCTTTTATTTAGCGAAGGTCTGGCGGCGATGTTAGAAGTGCCTATCTTCAAACTTGGTGTTTATATTTTATCAATCAAGATATCTGGTGGCGAGGTCAGATGTTTGAGCATAATTAAATCCCCAACGGAGAGGCTCCGTTAGGTAATTTACTTTTCAATATTTCTCACTCGTTATGCATCCATTCATCGCCATTTTTGTTGCATACTGAAGTCTTACTTGTGTAGGCAAATGCTGGATAGTTTTAGGATCTGTTTGTTGCATTTTCAGCTGTGATGCTCATTTCTTTAATGATTTGATTCTCTCTGTTCTTGAGTGATAAAGGAAAAATAAGTGTAGAATCATGATCTACGTTGCGTGAGGATCAATTTGGTATAAGATTTGAGGCCTTTTAGTTAGTTTTTTGACCTGCTACGTCGGTTGAACGATCGGAGAAGATGACCAGAGACTGTAGCTCCGGCATCTGATTTTTCCTCTGTTTGCTTGCATGGAATGCCATGTTTGTACGCTGACTCTTTGACTGAGTCTGATGAACGGCCAGGATGAGCTTTGACTCGTTTGTGTGTGCGCTAACTTCCATGTAGTTTAAGTGAAACAGTGAGTTTCACCTTGTTGCAATCAGATGGGCTTGCAGTGCTATGTGCACCCCCTCTTCAGCCCAGTCCAATGTTTTAACTAGAAATCTTTGCTATTTGCACCACATTGTTTTTCTTTTATTTTTATTTTTTATTTTTCAATCTGTTTGATTTTAATTCATTTAAAATGCTTCCAAATGAGATATAATTCTACAAAAATACTTTTAGGACATTTCAAGATGTTAACTAATTTTAGGAAATTTTTATTTTATTTTTTGGAATATTTTTCAATTAAAAAAGGATTAATCATTTGGAAGTGTTTTAGTTGGATCATTTTCTTGTTCTCTATTGTTCTTGATCAATATTCCTTTCCAATGATTGAAATTTTTTCCTCATATCCATGATGAGTTGAAGAATTTTATAGGGCTATTTTACCCCTGGTTTGATCATTTTTGGTTTGATTTTTGTACCATTTTTGTTGACCCTCGATTCTTCCATTTCAAAGTGGTACACCTTAGGGATTTATTTCTTTTGGTGGTGCTTTGATGGAACATTGCCCCTGTGCTTTTAGCCTCTAGTTGCCAACATATTAATGTACTTATTTCATTTTATTTGGTTATTTTTGAGCCATTTTCCTATTTTTGAGGTGATTTACAAATTAGGTTACCTCTAAAGGAAGCTCATACATGTGTTTGACCTAGTTTGATTTGGAAATGACCTTTGTGGTTCCATTGAGCTCTCCACTCTTCTTGATTCATATTGTCAACATGTTGAGGTTGTTGTATACTCATTTATAGGTCATAAATTTGTCCATTGCTTGTTGAATTTTGCATTCTTTTTAGGCTTTCCATTTGAGCTTCAAATGTTGAATGTGTTGAATGACTTAGGTCTTCTTCCATGCCTTTGCTTGCATTCTCTTTTGATGTATGTGATTTTTGTTTTGTGCATCTTCTCTTCTCATCTCCACCTCTGTCCAATGACTTTGGAATCCCATTTGAGACGGCTTAGTCCCTCCTTAGGAGGTACTTGAAGCATGCCTTGAATGATGGTTCTTTGAGGACTTCTTTTGGTGTGCTTTACATATTTTTGTGATTGCTTATGGTTGAGTTGCCCACGTGAGTTCCTTGTTGTACTCAAATTGCCTCCCATTATCTCATTTTCTCTTAGTTCCATTTCTTTTCATTTGGTTTGCCTTTAGGCATTGTGGTTGATGTGTGAATGGTTGTAGGATTTATTCTCCCATTTTCATCCCACTTTTGTGTGCTTTCTTTTGGATTGCTTTCTTCTTTGCTTTTGCATTTCTTCTTGCGTTAATAAAGGTTGAGATGTGCTTATGGGGGTATTGACCCCATACTTTTTCCTCCCTTTGCTTGTGTGTTGCATTGCATATGCATCCTTGCATCTTTCTTATTTCATGCTTCCTTCTTCTTCTTCTTTCTTCTTTGCCATGTTCCCTTAGGATCTCTAATCTCTTGAGATTATGATAGACCTTAGGCTTGAACCCATGTATGATAACATTAGGTAGAATCCTCTTTTACCTCAACTATAGGTACACTTTGCATGAGAACATTAGGTTGAGTCTTAGTTTCCCTTAGAGTGTCTCTCTCTCTTCTCATCTTCAAACACCTTCAAAACACATAATAAAGGTTAAGGATTGTTATACATTACGAGCCTTAAGTACTTGGGAAATGGTAATTGGGGGGCCTCCTCTCTATTATCTAGAGTGTTTAGCGTATGTCCTTTGGACGATATGCGACGCATTCGCTCCTAGGTCATAGTCTTTAGTGCAACATGAATTACAAACAATAATCAATGCACTTCTTCTCTAAAAAACACAAAAATAAACTTCAAATCATTTTATCCTTCGGGATCTTAATTTGGAACCTTTTTCATTAAGAGAGTTTTGTTAACTCTTGGTTCTACCGCAAACAGGTAACGCCTAAGTCTCAAATGTTCGATTGGCATACACCTAACTGCTGGAACTAAGTTTTAACCCTACTCGGGCCTAAAACATTCTGAACCAACTGGTGTTCTACTTAGCCCGAACTACATTTGCTCTGATTTTTCATACCAGACGAGAATACATAGGTACAAGGCGGCGATGTCTTGGCGAGCAACCTTCCCCACTTTCACCCGTAGTTAGCCGAGCTACGTTGACTCTAATTTTTCCAATGCACGAGGGAATACATAGGCATAGAGCGATGATACTCTATCGAGTCCTTTTTCTTTTCTTTTGTCCTTGAGACACGTAGCTTAGATAGTAAATACCCTTTTAGATAGACAAAAAAGCGTGGATCCCGTCGAGTACGACGGACGTGAGGGGTGTTAATACCTTCCCCTTGTGTAACCAACTCCCGAACCCGAGACATGGTTGCGATGACCTGTCTTCTCCCGTTTTCGTCAGGTTTTCTCTGATCGTTTCCTTTCCCTCTTTTGGGATAAATAACGAACGGTGGCGACTCTTTTGTCATTGCCGACACCTTTTTCGCAGTAGCGACAACAAGGACCCCAATCCTTGGCGAGCACACTTCCATCTTTTTATCTGTAGTCCTTTAAACTATGTTGACTCTGACTTTCTCATACCTGTTGAGAATATGTAGGCATAGGACCGCGAGGTCCTACCGAGTCTCCTTCCCCATTCCATCTTCTCTTTTCTCTTTATCTTTGTTTTATACCCTTATATATCCCTTCAGAACACTATTAGAAAGGAATACCCTTTAGCAATATCCTCACACGTATGACAAGCAAATGGTTCACATCGAGTATGATGGATGTTAGGGGTGCTAATACCTTCCCTTTGCATAACCAGCTTCTGAACCCTTTCTTTTGGTTGCGAGACCATATTCACTACAAGAAAATTGGCAAATTGCGACGGTTTTTTTGGCAGATTATGACGGTTAAAACTGTCGCAATTTGTAATTTACGACGGTTTCCATCCTGTCACAGAAACGTGCGTTGCGAGGCCGTATTACGACGGTTGTGAAAATTGTCGTACAAAACCGTCGTTATTTTCACGACGGGTAGATAACTGTCGTAATCTCCATATTGTGACGGTTTGAACCGCCGCAAGTTGCAAATATTTTTTTTTAAAAAAATCTATGGTATATTGTGGCGGTTTGAACCGCCGCAACTTGCAAATATTTTTTTATAAAAAATCTATGGTATATTGTGGCGGTTTGAATCGCCGCAACTTGCAAATACTTTTTAAAAAAAACTGCACTCAATTTAGGATTCAGAATACAAACAATCATCAATCTTCATGATATTCACACAAGAAACACAAACATTAAAAAAATTTCAATCATTAACCTTGCGTTCTCTAATTTTTTAACCACATCACACATAACATGTATACAATATCTAAGACAAAAAATAAAACACTTTGAAAAAGAAAGTACGTCCTTGTTACAATTTCAACTCGTAAGCAAAAACAAATTTTTAATGCTTCTATTTAACTTGTTCGAAAGATAATTTGAGACAGATAAAACAACATATCTCAGGATGATAAATTTTTTATTTAAATCATAGGCATCACTAGGTTATAGATGATTTGCGCAATAGGCTCGACCACTTTATACCAAGCCAAGGATCAATACACTGCCGCAAAATCCAAAAATGGATAAGAGATGTTCTGTGGGACAAATAAATGACACTGACCAGAATATGAAAATGGAGCATTCATTGACTACGAATAATGAGAATCTTTGGCTAATTTAGAAACAACTGAATTAACAGTATGCATCTGCTCATCAAGAGTTCCTGTCACTGTCACTATCTTATCATTTTGTCCATAGTAACTATTATCTTGAAGAGATATTTTAATGTCAGCTTGAGAGTCTTCAATGAATGACCTTATCAAAAGCAAATAATGCATAACGTGAGCTTTTTAGCCCTATCTCTTAATAACATAAAATATATATAAAAGAGTCCTGCAATGAAAAGTAACAGTTGGCCTAACAGTGACATGCTTATTTTCAGTTGTAGGGGAAATTTTCAGATGGCCTAACAGTGACCCAAAATCATTTTCAACCTCTTTTTTGTTCTGAATACAACAACATATATTTGATTGTGTGTAAATAGGGGGCGTGGTAGATACAATCTTACCTTAGACATTTATTGGCTTTGACTCTTGTTGATTGTCACAGCAAAGCACAAGATAGGAAATTGTCTTCTTTAAAATTTGAATAGTTTTGATTTTTATTTATTAGAGCAACTGTAAGTCTTATTTATGTTGCATGTTCATAGTTATTTCTAATTTTTCATAGGTGAAACATATTGATGCTTATGCGCCTAAGGATTGGCTGATCGTGACTACGGGTTCTCAAATAAGTTATTTTTAAGGTCCTCTAAAGGCCATCTATATCCATCTACTACAGGCAGGGAACAAATTTATGGCATATGAATAAATATTTTCCTTACCTTCAAATCTTTTCCAAGTCTTCCAGCCAATGCCAACAGCAAAGTGGTCTTTCCAGAACCAGGTGGCCCTAAAAGCAATGGCATTCTGAAAAAACCTCAGAATCTAAACAAGTAAATATGGATAACCTTATCGCAGTATCGAAAAACGAATCAAAGATTAACATAATAAAACATAGATCTCAAATCAATAGACAAATCAAGATTTTAAAAGTTAACCAGTGCCAAATGGATAATTTTTCTAGTCTCCCAATAGAATAAAAGGTACTGTATTTAAAAGAAAGCAACAAGTCAACTTCAAATGGGTAACAATGAAAATAAGGTAATTTAAGTACCTCATCACTTCCCTAATTGTAAAGTACCATAACATCGACCCCAGTGACACCAAACCATGAGTTAGCAAGAGAAGTGCCACCTAATTCCATCTCACCAATGTGATCCCAACAAGCATGACAGAAACCATAATGATGTTTGGCCTCTTCAATGTCCACCACTTCTGTTTTCATTCATCAATTGGAAGTAAGTTAGGTGTGGTTGTACCATCTGTAATGCTATTGCTGCCATGTGAACTATCTTACTCTAAGATTCTCTTCATTTGTTCTATATGATATATAATATTATATGATAATGTTCTTATCTAGATATGTTCACAATGATTTTTTCATTCTTTAAATATAAAAAGTTGGATGTACCTATTCAAAACAGGTTGGATAAAAAGAGTAATTTAACTTATCATATCTCTGTATTTTTACAGAAGAGAATTTGCATATCATTAATCAAAGCAGAGTTAGTGCATGTTGGGACTGTTACTAAAAAACATAGTATTAACAGTATACTTGTCAGCCTTGACAAACACATGAGGATCTTTTTTGAACTGATTAATACAAGTATAGGTTTGTTATTCTGGACTTCAAAAAACACAACCAATTGAAGCTCTAGTGTGCCACAGAATTGTAAAAGGAAAACAGATTCCTTAAAACAATAAAACCAAACCTTTTTGGCTTGTTGAATTGTATCCGGTGGTGGCACTGCCAAATAACGCGGCAGACGAAGTTGGAACCATTGGTGTTGGCAGAATTCAGCATGATGAGACTAGTAATTGTAAATTGGCAACATACCCATCTAAAACAAAGAGTAAAGTTTAACAACAAAGAAGAAACACAATTCAGAGATATTCCTTCTTTTCATTATTCTTCCATCTGTTCATTATTTTCCTGATAAATTATTTTATACAGGAAATCATATACTATAATGGACAACACCCAGTTTCATTCACTATATTACTAAGACACTAACTAACTTTGAAACTGATGATAAGATACAACTCACACACTACATATGATCCATGTTATTTAAATGGGTTAAAAGTAAAAGCCAAATTAAGAAGAATGAGGGATCGTAAAACAAATTTTTTAAGACTATAAAAGGTCAGCAGCTGTAATACACTTTGAGCTACAAGTTATATCCGAAACAAGATCAGATCGCGCTCTTGCTATTGAGTTAGGTTATCTTCCCGAAATGCAGCGTATGATCCTAATGACCAGCTTGCACATCCTCTGTCTGTCCACTCTGTTGAGTGTTGCTACCAATGTTTTGATCTTTACTAGGTTGTTCCTCAAGTCTCTGCCGTAGATCATATCTTTATGTTAGTCAGACATAATGGTATGCGGTCATATAAATATTTTACAAGTTTTTATCGGTGTAAAGAAATTACACTTCCAAGGTAATTATTGATTAAAGTTAAATATATGACGATTGTGATTGAGATATTTAACATCACCTTGAGAGCTACGTTCTCGGAAAGTAGTTGCTCATACTCACTTCTAATGCGAATTATTTCTAATCGGAGGGAAGCATTTTCTTCTTTCAAAATATCAGCACGCTGAGCTAATTCGTCGCACTCAGCCTGAAAAGGGCACATGCAAACAGGAATCAGAAGCGTGACAATTATGAGCGGCCAACCACTGAATGAAATAAAGGCTACAAGGAACTCTAAATGACCTGTTTGCGCAGCCTGGATCTCCAAGCAGATTCCCTATTAGACTGCTTCCGCCTTTACCTTTTAAGCTCTCTTTCATCCTAAAAGTTAACCATAAAAAATATAAATATTTATATAAGAGGTGCAAAAATCATTGGTCTGTTGTAACAAATTAACCTGTAGCCAAAGTTGTGATTGAACACTATCCCGTGATCCACCAGTAACTATCCCTCCCGCAACTGCAGTAGCCGGAACCTTTCCACGAAGAGCAGGAATATTGGGTGGAGCTTGCGTACCCCAATAATCCATTCCTATATTTAGATTTGTTGCAGGACCAGTAACAGCTCCAGAAGTACCAGTCGCAGTGATAGGCATGATAGATAGAGTTTGATTAACCAGCGTATGAGGTGTATTGAGTCCCCTGTTTTGAGAAGTATGTGCTGAACTTCCATTTTGAGATGGTTCACCTGTAATGCAATAGAAAAAGTTACAGTTCAGCCTTTAACACGCATATAACATGAGTTTGCACTGCATATAGAATTAGATAGTAAAAATTATAAACTATATTGGAACAGCAGAAAGTAACAATGCCAAACCTTCGAGAGAATCCTGCCTGTCTCCATATTTCAATTGAGAGCCCTATCAAAACAGAAAGACATTAGGAAATACTATTTACATTCCTAAATACAGGACTCTGTTGACTAAATCACAGAAACTAAGAGAGTTGGTGGTAGTATTAAATTTGTTAACAATTGAAATTGTTCTTACAAGTTTACCTTTCAAGAGAGCGAATTAGTTTATATTTTTATCATAGTAATTGTTATTAATTATAGAAAAATATGTAAATGACCATCACAAAACTTACATTCTGAGAATTTGCATCATTTCCTTCACTAGTACCTTCAAAACTTCCACTTTCACCACTGCATATCCAAGATTTCCTATCAGCACAAATTGCTAGAATTTGCAAATGGAAAAATAAACTACTCAGCGGGCTAGGAAAAATAAATTACTGCCAGACTTAATGTTATATTTCTGGTTACTGAAAGTGCAGTACAGCCGCAAGATTGATTAAATACAAAGCAAATAAAGTAACTGCATATGGGTCCTCCAAAGAAACTACGCCATAGAAAACTTCAGACTTATGAAAGATTTAGAAGTTGCTTATTGAAATCGCCTTTGTGGTCGATAGGTTCTCCGATAACATTCATGATGCGTCCAAGGGTGGACATGCCAACGAGAATCTAAACAGAAAACAAGAATAAAGTAAATGTTAGTGACAAATAATTACACTTCTTCAATCTCTGAAATCTCTGAAATAGCAATAAATAGAAGCAAGTGATTGGGAATTTACACTGATGGGAGAGCCGGTATTGAGCACACGCCATCCTCTAACAACACCTTCAGTAGCCTAGCAATAGTTCTAACAACACCCTGACCTAAATTTTGAGTAACCTCCAACGCAATCTGTTGCAAGACTTCAAGAACCTCAAGCGCGGTAAGGATCGGAGGCACTCCATCTTCGAATCTCACATCCACTACAGCACCAATGATTGCACAAATATGTCCAATAGCACCTTTCCCTGTATGTTCATCAGTAATATTTCCATCACCGCCACAAACTTCCCTAACTGGAGGAGGAGCGGGAGATGCAGCGGCAGCCGCGGTGGCGTATTCCGTTACACGATTGAGAAAGTGAGGGGAAGGGGACAGAGAAGGACGTGATTGAAAAGAGAGTCTAGATGTTGAGGCGGTGATGGAGGATTTGGATGGAGATGGACGGAGCGAAGATCGTACCAAAGACAAAACCTTTTTTTCAAATTTTTTTTAATTTTAATCTATAATTTATAATTTGTAATGTATTTATAATATCCATAATATATATATATATATATATATATATATATATATATATATATATATATATATATATATATATATATATATATATATATATATATATATATATAAATATTTTAATAAAAGTTTTATAAACACACACACACACACACACACACACACACACACACACACACACACACACACACACACACACACACACACACACACACACACACACACACACACACACACACACACACACACACACACACACACACACACACATATATATATATATATATATATATATATATATATATATATATATATAGATATATATATATATATATATATATATATATATATAGATATATATATATATATATATATAGATATATCTATCTATATAAACATTGTTACCAAAATTAATTTTAATAAAAGTTAACTATTTATATAATAAAACAGAAACTATTTTATTATTATTTTAGACAAAAATATTAAACTACATTGTCATGAAAATTATAATAATTATTTATTAATTTAATTAATAAAATTGAAAAGGTTAGAAAATAAAAATGAAAGAAAAAAGTGGAAAATTAAAGGAATAAAAAAAATAGTGATTATGATTGGCTAAAGTAATTGCGACAGTTCGCCTTAACTGTCGCAAGTGTGGAAAGATGGCGGTTCTTTGGTAACTGTCGCATTATTTTATACAACATGCCTAAAATATTTGCGACGGTTGGCTCAAACCGTCGTGAGAACTGTCGTAGTCTAGGAATAAGGACGGTTTTTTGATAACTGTCGCAAAAAATCTACGACAGTTGACCCTAATTGTCGTGACAACTGTCGCAATCCAAGAATAAGAACGGTTTTGTGATAACTGTCGCAACTCAAGTGTCGTAAATCTCCTTTTTTCTTGTAGTGATTATCCATTTCCTTCTTGGGGTTTTCTAGATGTTTTTCCTTCCCCTTTTGGGATAAATAAAGTTCGATTGCGACTCTTTTGTTCTTCCATCTTTTGCCTCTCCATCGTTGCATTTTTTTTAGTTGCCACAACTTGGCGACTCTGTTGGGGACCACCCTAGCAAGCCAATCTTAGTTTGTTTGTCGTATGTGTGATTTATTTCCTTTTGTTGCTTTATCATGTTGTATTCTCTTATCTGTTGGGTTTATTGGGGATGGTTTGTGAGGAGAAAGGCTTTCTACTCGAGCTTTTCCAGTATACACTAAGCTAAGAGGTGGTTGCTTTCTGATTTGTGAGACTTAGGACTTGTTGAGTTGGTTTGACTTCCACCACTCAGAGGAGGCCCCTTTCGGATGATTATGTTTTACGAGTAGTCGTAATGGCGTCTTTGTTTCCGACTGGGAGTCCGTGATTCTAAGGACCTTTGTAGAACCTTATTCCAAAGGTTACTAAGACATAACTCTGTGCCCATCCTTTGAAGGGATTTTCGTCTTAAGAATCGTCCTTATGATGGAAAACTTTTGAGGGTTAATGCATGGGACCTTGTTTAAAGCCCTTGGGATGCCCTGTTGTAAACCATTAGATTGCCTACCCAAGGTGAGAGATACCTTATTATGTTGTCCTGCAGATTCGGTGACCTTGATCCTTGTGCTGGGAACCTGTTCTTGCATGCAGTCATAAACATTGCATTGCATAACATTTTGTATATCAAGGGATTAAGAGACTATGATTATCTCAGGTATTGCTGAAAAGATAACTGATCAAAAGAAGAGAATCACTAATTCCTTGAAGTTTAGAAAGCCAAAGTTGGAGGTCATCCAAGATCTTCTGATTGGCGTGCCAAAGGATAGCAAAATCAACTTTCAAGGAGAACATGGGAAGTTACTTGACCTTCTTTATTTTGGTGTGGATACTTGGGCTCTGTTTGCTATTGCATAATTCTATGATGCCCCACTCAGATGTTTCACCTTCCAGAATTATCAGTTGGCCACCACTCTTGAGGAATATTCCCACCTGCTGAATATCAAGATTAAAGACCAACCCATCTACACCAGTTTGAAGGAAGATCCAAAATCTCATGTTATTCCTCTTGCTCTCCACATGGCTAAATAAGAGGTTGATGCTGGTTTGGCCAAAAAAGGAGGTACTCATAGGTTTCCCCTGAAGTTTCTACTTGACAAGGTTGTACTAAGACTAATGAAGATTGGGAAAGGTTTGGTATTTCTCTTTCTTTGATGATCTTTGGGATTGTCCTCTTTCCAAACATAGACAATTTCATAGACATTGCAGTTGTTACTCTCTTCATTCAGAAGAATCCTATTCCCACTTTTCTTGTTGACACTTAACACTTCATTGATTGGAGGAGTGAGAAGAAAACAGGAATGGTTCAATGTTGTTCTCATCTGTTATTCAAGTGGTATGTTTCCCATTTGCCAAAGGAGGGACCATTTGTAAAGAACGAGGAGAAACTGAAGTGGTCTAGGTGCATAATGTCTTTGGTAGCAGACGACATTGCTTGGTACTCTCATGAGTACTATGATATAGAAATTATTTTCATTTGTGGAGAATTTTTTAATGTACCTTTGATTGGAAGAGCAGGTTGTATTAACTACAACCCTATCATGGCATTACGTCAATTGGGTTATGCTATGGAGGATGCGCCCGAGGAAGAGAAGATCCAAAGCTTTTTCTTGTGAAATATCTGTATGATACTGGATTGACAGAGGATCTGTCATATGTCATAGGTTCTGTCATTAATGGCAATACTCTGAAGAGGATGAAGGTCATCACAGAGCTTGTCAGCAAACCTAAGAAAATTGCTACTAAGGATGTAAGCAACAGAAGGATTCCTGTTGAAGATTTTCCAATGTTCACTACTGACGAACCAAGGGAGATCATCTTATCCTACATAGCTGGTTGTCTGTTAAATGGTGTTCCTCTGCCTGTGAACATTGTCCAGAAGGAAGGAGAAGTTCTGCCTAATCTTGTTAGAGAAAGGCGTTCAAAGAAGATTGCTGAAGAAGGATCTGAGGCTCAGCCAAAGAGAAAAGCCTCTGAAGCTGCTGTTAAGCCTCAGAAGGTAAAGAAAGTGAAACCCACTCCTCCAGAAGCAAGTATGGAAGACATAAGAGAAACTATCAAACAGGTATTATCATCTGATCCAACTCCAACCATTCACTCTCCATTACCTTCACCTCCTCCATCACCTCATAGACCACAATCATTTATACCACCATCATCTAGAATTCATACATCTGAACTCCCTTCATCTCAAACTACACTTTCTCAACAACAACAAGAACCATCTCAGCCAGAACCTCAACAAAAATCTCAGCCAGAACCTCCACAAAAACAACAACTAGAATCTCAACAAAAACAACAGCCAGAACCTCAACAAAAACAACAACCAGAACCTCAACAAAAACACAACCAGAATAACAACAACAATCACCAGAACATCAATCTCAACCCATTTCATCTGAACCTCCCCAACCAACACCATCTGAACATCCCTTAATAATAGAACAACCGTTACCTATTCCAGAACCCTCAAATGACATTCTTGACCTGGAACCACTTGCAACCATGGTTGTCTTGTCATCCACCTCATGTCACTCCACTGAATCATCTGATTCTGAATCAGAAGTTCCCTCACCCTCTTGTTTACACATTCCTGATCCACTAAAACCTGCATTTTCTGATCTATCAGCACCTGAACAAATAACTCGTAGACTTTCACTTCGTTCAAAATTCAACCTCTCAGATTTTCAAAATTCATCATCTGAAGCTGAAATTTCACCAACCCCTACACCTCAACTCACAATACCTCAACCATCTGAACCTCAACCATCTGCATTTCAACCATCTGACACACCACCATCTGATCAAACACCTCCTAATATCACTTGTGAACAACCTCAGCCAAACTCTGAATCTGCTGAGAAAGTGACCCCTGAGGAATTTCTTTACCCCAACCCTAGATCAGATGTTGATAAACTGTTTGATAATTTCAAAAAGGAAGTTCGTATGGGGATTGCACGTGTGGAAGAAGAGTGTATGTTCAGTATAGATCCTGTTAAGTCTGAAGCTGTTTGGGATAAATTTATCTCTAAGATCAATGTGGTGGCCTCTCATCTCAAGACAGTCTGTGCTGAAGATGCTAAGGCAAAGTTTGCTGAGTTGGTAAGACAAACTCTGATGAGCATTCCCAAACCACCAGTGCTACTTCTGGAAGCTGCTCCTGCTGAAGACTCTCCATCTGAAGATGTTGCATCTGATATGGACATAGATGCATCTGCACCTGAAGTACAGGCTGACAATTCAGAACTTGTAAAAGAAGTTAAGGAAATCAAGTCCTGGATGGCCAAGCAGGAAGAGTCTACTACAAAGACTACAGATCTTCTGACCCTGATTGCATCTCGTCAACCTTAGTTTCTTTTCATGTTTCTGTACTGTTGTTTTCATCTGTTTTCTCTTGTTTTTGTTTTTATCATCTGTTATGTGAACCATCTGAATGAATGAAATTGTTTGTTTTGATTTTCTTCTATTATCTTTTCTGTCTTTACTAATCTTTTTTATTATGACAAAAAGGGGGAGAAAAAGAATCTGATTGTTCAATCCATAAGCAAATACTAAAACAAAATTCAGACATATTATTAACTATATTTGAATTTAAGTCTTTCAGATTCTATTGTTTCATCTGACAAAATAAATTCATTGAAGTTATCCTGAGAATTACCCAACCAGACTCTGATTCTTGAAGCAAATTGTACTCTGAGTCTAAACGCAAAACCAGACTCTGTGTTTGAAAGAAGTCATCAGACTCTGACTCTGAAATACACTCAAGCAAAAAGGGAAGTATTCTCTTTCTTAGAATACTCATTTCAGGGGGAGATTCTTAATCTCAGGGGGAGTTATAATTATTGTTTTTTTATTGAACAAAATTTCTCATGTTTTGTCATCATCAAAAAGGGGGAGATTGTAAGAACACAGATTGTCTCTTAGTAATATCTCTATGTTTTGATGATAACTCTTATGAAATTTTGTATTAAAGAATTATATACTCTAAAATTGGTTCATGAATGTTTGCTGCAGATAATTAAAGTATATATACATTCAAGAACAAATTAATCTGAACTTGGAACTATGGAAGGCTCTGAAGAGTCATAATCATCTTATAGAAGAATCTGAGCGCTGTCTGCAGAAAGATCTGAAGCAGAAGCTGCAGAAGAATCTGAAGCAGAAGATTCTAATAAGATCTGAAGACTCTGAAGCATTAAAGAACTTTGTATGAGAGTTAAGAAGCTCAGTTTTTCAGAAGACTCTGAGAGTACTACACGCTGCATGTACTGAGGATCTGATTCATAAAACTCTGCTCTGATAGAACTACACGCTAAAGCACACTTGCTGCCTTACTCTGATTCAGCAAAATCTGATGGGCATCCAAGACTCTGATCATGCAAAATCTGATGGTTAACTTTGCTGAAAAGAAATACTTGTTGAAGAAGAATTCAAAGTAATATCTTTTGATTTGGCTCAACGACTCTTTCCTCTTTCATGCTTGACACTAGAACACATACCAAAAGCATTTCTCTGTGCATTCTACTTCCAGGAAAGGTCATGTGATGTAAAGACAAAAAGGTTCAGGCCTTTTCAGTACACAGCCTCCAATGTCAAGACTTTGTGGACTACTGTGCATATAAAAGCAAGTCTTCATCATCTTCTTCAGAAGAAATCAAGAACCAACGAATCTCTGAAAGAAACTCTTACAAGCTCTCATAAAATATTCTTATTGCTGAGTTTATTCTTTTGTTCTTAACATTAAGTGAAAAATCACTGTTGTGATAAAGCTTGTTAGAAGCATTCATACACTTGTATTAATCTTACATTTTATTGTAATAGTTCCTTGAGAAGATCTAGTTGGGATCAGAAGTTCTTGAGAAGACTTTGAACAGTTGTTCTTAGTGCTTACTATTGTAATCAGTTGATTAAATAGTGGATTAAGTCCTTGTTTGAGAAAGGCAAATCACTCTAGATAGGGTGGACTGGAGTAGTTGAGTTCAACGAACCAGGATAAAAATACTTGACTTTTTACTTCTAAGTTTTTATCTTCATACTTATTCAACCCCCCTTCTAAGTATTTTCTCACCTTCAGTTGGCATCAGAGCTCCGGTTCTGTGTGTGTTACCACTTCACAGTGACAGAAAAGATCCAGTGAGAAAAACTTTGATATTTTTATTTGGTTGTTTATAATGGCTGATGTTTCAACATCTAACAAGTATGAAGAAAGAGACAGAATCAGTACTAAACCCCCTATGTTTGATGGGGAGAAATTTGATTATTGGAAAGACAGGATTGAAAGTTTTTTCCTTGGTTATGATGCTGATTTATGGGATTTGGTCATAGATGGATATGTTCATCCCATTGATGGGAATGGCAAGAAAGTAGATAGAAAATCTATGACAGAAGTGCAAAAGAAGGAATTTAGAAATCACCACAAGGCTAGAACAATATTGTTAAATGCAATATCTCACACTGAGTATGAAAAGATCACAAATAGAGAAACTGCATTTGACATGTTTGAGTCCTTGAAAATGACTCATGAGGGAATCTCTCAAGTCAAGGAAACAAAGGCTCTGGCTCTAATTCAGAAGTATGAAGCCTTCAAGATGGAAGAAGCTGAATTTGTTGAAGCCATGTTCTCCAGATTTCAAATACTTACAGCCGGACTAAAGGTTCTGGATAAAGGTTACTCTACTGCTGATCACGTGAAGAAGATCATCAGAAGCTTACCTACCAGATGGAGACCTATGGTGACTGAGCTGAAAATGGCTAAAGATCTGAACCAAATTTCCTTGGAGGAACTAATCAGCTCACTAAGGAGCCATGAAATTGAACTTGAGGAAGATGAGCCTCAGAAGAAAGGTAAGTCAATTGCCTTAAAATCTAATAAATCTGCTAAAGCGTTGCAGGTAATAGAGGAAAGCTCTGAAGAATCCTCATCTGAAGATGAAGATGAATTATCCATGCTGTCCAGAAGAATAAACAAACTCTGGAAGCATAAAGGAAAGAAGTTTAAAAACTTCAGAAAGTCTGACCAAAGAAAGGAATCTTCTAGACACAGAAGATCTGGCAAAAAGGAGGTTGTCTTCTACGAATGTAAAGAACCTGGGCATTACAAAAATGATTGTCCAAAGCTTCTGAAAGAAAAGCCTAAAAGAAAATTTGATAAGAAGAAGAAGGTTCTAATGGAAACCTGGGATGATTCAGATACATCTGAATCTGAATCTGAGGCAGAAGAAGAATGTGCCAACGTAGCATTGATGGCAGACATATAAGATTAGGAGGAAGGAATTTTAGGATCTGAATTTGACTCTGAATTTGACTCTGACGCTGAAGAGGTAATGGCTAAACTCACTAAAGATGAACTTATCAAAGTGTTATCAGAGGTTCTGAAGAGCTATAACAATATTAAGCTCAAATACAAGAAGCGTCAAAGCAATCTTGTATCTGAGAATAATATTCTTAAATCAGAAGTGGCTGAGCTAAATGAAAAGAACTTAAAAATGAAAAATGATTTTGAATTAGCTCAACAAGACTCTGATTCTGAAACTGAGTCTGAATGCAAAAATATTTTGGAAAAATATGACTACATTTTTCAGAAGTTTCTTGCTAAAAGCATAGACAGAAGCAAAATGGCTTCTATGATCTATGGAGTTAGCAGAAATAGCAGAAAAGGAATTGGATACAAATCTTCCTCTGATTTAAATCCAAAACCTGTTGATAAAATTATCATCAAGAAAACTCCTTTTATATTCCCATTTTAAATTTGGTCACTTGAATGATATTGAACACACTCGTTCTGAAAAGAACATTCATGTGTTTAAATCTAAGGCCAGTCAGAATAAACCTTATGTTGAAAAACAGAAGTTTAGACGAACCGTCAGAACAGCTAACCCAAAAGGACCCAAGAAGATCTGGGTACCTAAGAGTAAAATAATTTCTGTTGCAGATGTTCTTAGCAGCAAGGTCAGGACGCCAGTCATGGTACCTGGACTCTGGATGCTCGCGATATATGACGGGAGAAAGGTCTATGTTCCAAAGTCTGGAGCTTAGATCTGGAGGTGACGTGAAATTTGGAGGGAATCAGAAGGGCAAGATCATTGGATCTGGCACTATTGGAAATGGTAACCTTCCCTCTATCACTAATGTTTTACTTGTAGAAGGACTAAAGCATAATCTATTGTCCATAAGTCAATTAAGTGACAATGGTTATGACATAGTCTTTAATCAAAAATGTTGTAAAGTTATTAGTCAAAAAGATGGCTCAATCCTATTTAGTGGAAAGAGGAAGAACAATATTTAAAAAATAAATCTTTCAGAACTTAAGGTTCAGAATGTTAAATGCCTCTTGTCTGTTAATGAGGAGCAATGGGTCTGGCACAAAAGATTAGGGCATATTAATATGAGACGTATATCTCAGATTAATAAACTTAATCTTGTCAGAGGACTTCCTAAGTTGAAGTTCACCTCAGATGCTCTTTGTGAAGCATGTCAAAAAGGGAAGTTTTCAAAATCTTCTTTTAAATCAAAAAATGTTGTTTCTACTTCCAGACCATTAGAATTACTTCATATTGATCTGTTTGGACTAGTGAAAACTGCATCCATCAGAGGCAAGAAGTATGGATTAGTCATTGTTGATGACTATAGTAGATGGACATGGGTAAAGTTCCTAAAACACAAGGATGAGTCTCATTCTGTGTTCTTTGACTTCTGCAAACAAGTCCAGAATGAAAAAGATTTCAAAATTATAAAAGTCAGAAGTGATCATGGTGGTGAATTTGAAAACAAATATTTTGAAAAATATTTTAATGAAAATGGCATTGATCATGATTTTTCCTGTCCTAGAACTCCAGAACAGAATGGAGTTGTAGAGAGGAAAAATAGAACTCTGCAAGAAATGGCCAGAACCATGATCAATGAGACTAATCTAGCAAAGCACTTTTGGGCAGAAGCAATCAACACAACATGTTACATTCAGAACAGAGTGTTTGTAAGACCTCTTCTGGAAAAGACTCCTTATGAATTGTGGAGGAACAGAAAGCCCAACATTGCTTATTTTCATCCTTTTGGATGTATTTGTTATATGTTGAACACTAAAGAGAATCTTAGCAAGTTTGATTCTAAAGCACAGAAGTGTTTCATGTTTGGATATTCTGAACGCTCTAAGGGCTACAGAGTATACAATACTGAAACACAGATTGTGGAAGAATCTATACATGTTAGATTTAATGATAAGCTTGGAATTAAAAAGCCAAAGCAGTTTGAAAGTTCTGCAGATAGAGAAGTAGTCTTCACAGACTCTGAAGGCTCAGAGGCAGACAAAGCTCAAGAGAAGGAACCAAAAGCAATGCCAGATGCAATTCCTTTGACTTCTCAGATGAACAACTTAAACATTTCTGAAGAATCAACTGTCAGAGGATCATCTTCCAGAATCAAAGCTTCTCATCCAGAGAATGTGATCATTGGAAAGAAGGATGACCCTATCAGAACAAGATCCTTTCTCAGATCCTCTGAAGCATCATTATTTGGATTGGTGTTAGTAATTGAACCAACCACTGTGGATGAAGCTCTGCAAGACAATGACTGGATTATTGCCATGCAAGAAGAGCTAAATCAGTTCACTAGAAATGATGTGCGGGACTTAGTTCAAAGACCAAAAGGATTCAACATAATTGGAACTAAATGGGTCTTCAGAAACAAGCTTAATGAGAAAGGAGAAGTTGAAATAAATAAGGCAAGGCTTATTGCTCAAGGGTACAGTCAACAAGAAGGTATTGATTACACTGAAACTTATGCTCCAGTGGCAAGGTTAGAATCTATACGCCTTCTTATTTCATTTGCTGCACAATACAACATCATTCTATATCAGATGGATGTTAAAAGTGTCTTTCTAAATGGTATTATAGAAGAAGAAGTTTATGTTCACCAGCCTCCTGGTTTTGAGAGTGAAAAATTTCCAGAACATGTTTTTAAACTAAAGAAATCTCTGTATGGTTTAAAACAAGCTCCCAGAGCTTGGTATGAGAGATTAAGTAATTTCCTTCTGGAAAAGAATTTCATCAGAGGCAAAGTGGACACAACACTCTTTTGTAAAACATTTAAGAAAGATCTTCTAATATGTCAAATATATGTGGATGATATTATATTTGGATCTACCAATACTATGCTGGGAAAGGAGTTTGCTCAATGTATGCAGGCAGAATTTGAAATGAGCATGATGGGAGAATTGAGATTCTTTCTGGGAATTCAAGTCAACCAAACTCCAGAGTGTGCTTACATTCATTAGACCAAATATGTTAAATAACTTCTGAAGAAATTTAACATGACTGATAGTAAGATGGCAAAGACTCCCATGCATCCAACTAGTACACTAGGCAAGGAAGAGGTAAGTAAGAAAGTAGATCAGAAACTCTACAGAGGTATGATAGGATCTCTTCTCTACTTAACTGCTTCTAGACCTGACATTCTGTTCAGTGTATGTTTATGTGCAAGATTCCAATCAGATCCTAGAGAATCTCACTTAACAGCTGTTAAGAGGATTCTAAGGTATCTGAAAGGTACTACTAACGTGGGTCTGTGTTACAGAAGATCCGATAAATATACATTAGTTGGACTCTGTGATGCTGACTATGCTGGAGACAGAGTAGAACGTAAAAGTACTTCTGGAAGCTGTCAGTTCCTTGGAAGTCATCTGATCTCATGGTACAGCAAGAAGCAACCCACAATTGCACTTTCTACAACAGAGGCAGAATATATTGTTGCTGTTGGATGTAGCACGCAGATGCTCTGGATGAAGATTCAATTAGAGGACTATTAGATCTTTGAGAGTAATGTATCTATCTTCTGTGATAATACTTCTGCTATATGTTTGTCTAAAAATCCAATTTTACACTCTAAGGCAAAACATATAGAAATTAAACATCATTTTATCAGAGACTATGTTCAGAAGGGCATTATAAACTTAGCCTTTGTTGATTCAGATCATCAATGGGCTGATATTTTTACAAAACCCCTTGCTGAAGATAGGCTCAAGTTTATCTTGAAAAATCTTGGTATGTATTTTTGTCCAGAATAATATTTATCAGAGGCAAACTTCTCATATGCAAAATGTTTAATGCTCTGAAGTATTTCATCTATTAATTGATTTATTTTCTTGAATTATTTTACTTGTGTAAATCTGAACTAACAATGCTCAGAGGATCTGAACGTTGTCTAACGTTTCATTTCTCAAGAGATGTCAGAAGCACAAGCAAGCAAACACGTGTAGCTCAGAAACTGAAAAGGTAGAGTGCACTTTACTGAATTAACGTTTGAAGTGCTGCTTTGAAAATTTAATTTTTCTTGATTTTCCCCCCATCTGTCAGAATCATAATTGTTGTGCAATGATGTTTTTACTTTTTCATTTAATGCTATGTGAAGCGTGCTTATGTGATTGTTTGTGTGCCTGATTTTATCTATAAATACCACAAATCGCACCATTTCACACTTTTCACCTCACGGACCTTTTATGCATTTCTGTCTTCTCTTTGCTCTTCACCAAAACCCTAAACCTAAAACCTCTCTCTCAAGAACTTCAATGGTATCTTCTTCATCAACATCTGCTCAGATGCAATCAACCATTGTTGTTTCTGCTCCTAATGTTGAAGCTTACAAAGAACCTGTGAGAACTCTTCTCACTCCAACCATAGAACTGGAAGTTCTGAGTGAATGCTTCATAGACCTTGAGTCCATTGAAGAAAATGGGTTTAATCTTTCTTCAACCATTCAAACTCAGAGTTGGACAAATCATTTTTACAGGCTTATGGGTCCTGTTTATCCAACTTTGGTGAAAGAATTCTAGATACATGCTCAAGTGTGCCATAAGTTCATCCATTCTTCTGTCCTTGGAAAGGAGATTGTGGTTACTGAGAAGCTGATCAGACAACTTATTGGATACTCTGAAACTGATGGTGAAACCAGTCTACAATCTGCTCGTGTGGATCTTGCTGATGTGTATCAAGAAGTTACTATTTCTGGGGCACCAACTAGCAAAGTAACGGAACTGAAGTCAGTCTACAGGATCTGGGCCAAGATTTTCATGAGTTCCATCTTTCACAGAAAATCATCAAATTCTCCAGATTATGTCAGTGCTAAACAACTATACTTTATGTTCTGTATGAGCAAGGGAAAGAAGGTGGACTTGCCTTATCTTCTGTTCAGTCACCTTCTGAATCATGTAAAGGAAACAAGAGAAAATGTAAGAGTCAAAGCTGGAAAAGTTAGGAATTGGATTCCTATGGGTAGGCTGATATCAGACATTCTAACAGAGAATGGTCTTGTGAAATATCTATATGATACTGGATTGATAGAGGATCTGTCATATGTCATAGGTTCTGTCATTAATGGCGATACTCTGAAGAGGATGAAGGTCATCACATAGCTTGCCAGCAAACCTAAGAAAATTGCTACTAAGGATGTAAGCAACAGAAGGATTCCTGTTGAAGATTTTCCAATGTTCACTACTGACGAACCAAGGGAGATCATCTTATCCTACATAGCTGATTTTCTATTAAATGGTGTTCCTCTGCCTGTGAACATTGTCCAGAAGGAAGGAGAAGTTCTGCCTAATCTTGTTAGAGAAAGGCGTTCAAAGAAGATTGCTGAAGAAGGATCTGAGGCTCAGCCAAAGAGAAAAGCCTCTGAAGTTGCTGTTAAGCCTCAGAAGGTAAAGAAAGTGAAACCCACTCCTCCAGAAGCAAGTATGGAAGACATAAGAGAAACTATCAAACAGGTATTATCATCTGATCCAACTCCAACCATTCACTCTCCATTACCTTCACCTCCTCCATCACCTCATAGACCACAATCATTTGTACCACCATCATCTAGAATTCATACATCTGAACTCCCTTCATCTCAAACTACACTTTCTCAACAACAACAAGAACCATCTCAGCCAGAACCTCAACAAAAATCTCAGCCAGAACCTCCACAAAAACAACAACCAGAATCTCAACAAAAACAACAGCCAGAACCTCAACAAAAACAACAACCAGAACCTCAACAAAAACACAACCAGAATAACAACAACAATCACCAGAACATCAATCTCAACCCATTTCATCTGAACCTCCCCAACCAACACCATCTGAACATCCCTTAATAATAGAACAACCGTTACCTATTCCAGAACCCTCAAATGACATTCTTGACCTGGAATCACTTGCAACCATGGTTGTCTTGTCATCCACCTCATGTCACTCCACTGAATCATCTGATTCTGAATCAGAAGTTCCCTCACCCTCTTGTTTACACATTCCTGATCCACTAAAACCTGCATTTTTTGATCTATCAGCACCTGAACAAATAACTCGTAGACTTTCGCTTCGTTCAAAATTCAACCTCTCAGATTTTTAAAATTCATCATCTGAAGCTGAAACTTCACCAACCCCTACACCTCAACTCACAATACCACAACCATCTGAACCTCAATCATCTGCATTTCAACCATCTGACCAACCACCATCTGATCCAACACCTCCTAATATCACTTGTGAACAACCTCAACCAAACTCTGAATCTGCTGAGAAAGTGACCCCTGAGGAATTTCTTTACCCCAACCCTAGATCAGATGTTGATAAACTGTTTGATAATTTCAAAAAGGAAGTTCGTATGGGGATTGCACGTGTGGAAGAAGAGTGTATGTTCAGTATAGATCCTGTTAAGTCTGAAGCTGTTTGGGATAAATTTATCTCTAAGATCAATGTGGTGGCCTCTCATCTCAAGACAGTCTGTGCTGAAGATGCTAAGGCAAAGTTTGCTGAGTTGGTAAGACAAACTCTGATGAGCATTCCCAAACCACTAGTGCTACTTCTGGAAGCTGCTCTTGCTGAAGACTCTCCATCTGAAGATGTTGCATCTGATATGGACATAGATGCATCTGCACCTGAAGTACAGGCTGACAATTCAGAACTTGTAAAAGAAGTTAAGGAAATCAAGTCCTGGATGGCCAAGCAGGAAGAGTCTACTACAAAGATTACAGATCTTCTGACCCTGATTGCATCTCGTCAACCTTAGTTTCTTTTCATGTTTCTGTACTGTTGTTTTCATCTGTTTTCTCTTGTTTTTCTTTTTATCATCTGTTATGTGAACCATCTGAATGAATGAAATTGTTTGTTTTGCTTTTCTTCTATTATCTTTTCTGTCTTCTGATTGTTCAATCCATAAGCAAATACTAAAACAAAATTCAGACATATTATTAACTATATTTGAATTTAAGTCTTTCAGATTCTATTGTTTCATCTGACAAAATAAATTCATTGAAGTTATCCTGAGAATTACCCAACCAGACTCTGATTCTTGAAGCAAATTGTACTCTGAGTCTAAACGCAAAACCAGACTATGTGTTTGAAAGAAGTCATCAGACTCTGACTCTGAAATACACTCAAGCAAAAAGGGAAGTATTCTCTTTCTTAGAATACTCATTTCAGGGGGAGATTCTTAATCTCAGGGGGAGTTATAATTATTGTTTTTTTATTGAACAAAATTTCTCATGTTTTGTCATCATCAAAAAGGGGGAGATTGTAAGAACACAGATTGTCTCTTAGTAATATCTCTATGTTTTGATGATAACTCTTATGAAATTTTGTATTAAAGAATTATATACTCTAAAATTGGTTCATGAATATTTGCTGCAGATAATTAAAGTATATATACATTCAAGAACAAATTAATCTGAACTTGGAACTATGGAAGGCTCTGAAGAGTCATAATCATCTTATAGAAGAATCTGAGCGCTGTCTGCAGAAAGATCTGAAGCAGAAGACTCTAATAAGATCTGAAGACTCTGAAGCATTAAAGAACTTTGTATGAGAGTTAAGAAGCTCAGTTTTTCAGAAGACTCTGAGAGTACTACACGCTGCATGTACTGAGGATCTGATTCATAAAACTCTGCTCTGATAGAACTACACGCTAAAGCACACTTGCTGCCTTACTCTGATTCAGCAAAATCTGATGGGCATCCAAGACTCTAATCATGCAAAATCTGATGGTTAACTTTGCTGAAAAGAAATACTTGTTGAAGAAGAATTCAAAGTAATATCTTTTGATTTGGCTCAACGACTCTTTCCTCTTTCATGCTTGACACTAGAACACATACCAAAAGCATTTCTCTGTGCATTCTACTTCCAGGAAAGGTCATGTGATGTAAAGACAAAAAGGTTCAGGCCTTTTCAGTATACAGCCTCCAATGTCAAGACTTTGTGGACTACTGTGCATATAAAAGCAAGTCTTCAACATCTTCTTCAGAAGAAATCAAGAACCAACGAATCTCTGAAAGAAACTCTTACAAGCTCTCATAAAATATTCTTATTGCTGAGTTTATTCTTTTGTTCTTAACATTAAGTGAAAAATCACGGTTGTGATAAAGCTTGTTAGAAGCATTCATACACTTGTATTAATCTTACATTTTATTGTAATAGTTCCTTAAGAAGATCTAGTTGGGATCAGAAGTTCTTGAGAAGACTTTGAACAGTTGTTCTTAGTGCTTACTATTGTAATCAGTTGATTAAATAGTGGATTAAGTCCTTGTTTGAGAAAGGCAAATCACTCTAGATATGGTGGACTGGAGTAGTTGAGTTCAACGAACCAGGATAAAAATACTTGACTTTTTACTTCTAAGTTTTTATCTTCATACTTATTCAACCCCCCTTCTAAGTATTTTCTCACCTTCAACTTTAGCTGAAGATGAGCGAAAGCTCAAAGAAGAATCAATAAGAGTTTCATATATCACTTCTAATATATGGAACGATAAGTGCTTAGAGCTGGAAACTGCTCAAGGAACGAACATTCTTTGGAAGGACCGCTTTGAAGAGGGATAATTTACAATGGCTCAAGAAAGAGGCTCAACTCAACAAATTATTGGACACTCATGTGGAGTCCTTCATACTTTATCAGCCAGCTTTAGACATGTACCATGCTAAGTATAATGATCTGATAGAGCATTGCAATCTCATGGTTCGTGACATCCCATGGAGGTTGGAAAGCGTAATTCAAGATTTGGATGGAAACAATATTCTCCCCTTCAGTCCACCACTTCATTCAGCTCTGTGATCAGATGGTTGGTAGATTCACGTTTGAGTCGAAAAAACTTGAGGAACGCCTCTGAAAGAAGACTTTCCAATTATTGACTAGTCTTTTCTTTTGTCTCAAAAAACTCTTGTATTCAGCTTATTGAATGATGATTAGTCATTTGTATTTGATCTTCCCTTGAATTAATGAAGAGTTGCTCTTGATTTCAAAGTTGTGCATTTTACCATTTGTTCACATTTTCATAATACATATGATAATTATAAAGTCTCGGGAGTCTTTTGAGCATCATTCAAAGCATTACATGTACATACGCATCATTCTACATTCCATGAAACCTAATCTCACAACCACTTGCCCTTCTGCAGTAGGACAAGCCGACTTCTCGACACTCCTATAACACAAGAAACAATCAAAAAAGGATCATGGACCAGTTGGAGTAGAATCAAGTTGCCATGAGAGAAGAGATGCAGAATATGAGGACCCAGATCACTCAGTTGATGAAGGTGATTCAAAATATGGCTAGAGGGCAAGACGAAATGAGACAGGCTGCGGAGAGAAATGTTACTAACCCTTTTGTTCCTGCTAGCGCAGTCTCAACCCCAGATAGTGCAATCTCGGTTCTTGTTGGCGCAATTCCGGCCCTAGGTGGTGCAATCCCTATTCCTGCTGGCGCAATTCCTCCACCTGGTGGCGTAGTTCATCCTCCTGGCGATACGCTTCCACCCCCAGTTCATTACGATGACCATGAAGACTTCTACAGTCCCCGTGAGGATTCGGTTGTAGATGCTTTTGAACCACCAAATACTGACTTGGAGAAGAAGTTCAATACTTTGCAAGAAACTATTTGAGCAATGCAAGGCTCTGATGTTATAGGATTGGACATTGTTGAGATCTACCTTGTGCCCGGAGTCAAAATACCTCTGAAATTCACCATTCCAACTTTTGAGAAGTATAAGGGTAATAGTTGTCCTAAGACCCACATCAGGTCTTATTGTAGGAAAATGGCTACTTACTCAGATGATGAGAAGCCTTTGATCCATTTCTTACAAGACAGTTCGACTGAAGCTTCCTTATAGTGGTATATTTAACTTGAACGCTCTCACGTTAAGAACTGGAAAGTGTTGGTGGACGCTTTTGTAAAGCACTATCAGTATAATACTGATGTGGCTCCAAACCATACACAACTACAAAATCTGACCCAGAAGCCTAACGAATCCTTCAAAGACTTCGCGCAAAGATGAAGAGGTTTAGCTGCAAGGGTGCAACCATCATTGCTCAAAAAAGAGTTAAATGATATATTCATCGGAACTTTACAAGGTCTAATCTTTAAACGCTTAGCATCTACCACCTCTACAGTATTTTCAAAACTTGTTATAGCTGGTGAAAGATTGGAGAGCCTAATGAAGGCTGGGAAAATTCAAAATGCTGTTGGATCCTCGAGCGGACCAGAAAAACCATATCAAGGATTCATAAAGAAAAAAAAGGAGAAGCCAACGCCACTTCTATGGAAAAAGGAAAAGCTTATCAAGGTTACCACCATGTTGCTGCTATTACTCATTAACAATCATTTGTTATCCCTGCTAGCCAACCTGTGGCTCAGAAACAAGTTCAATAACAACAACCATATCAACCACATCAGAACCAGTGCCAAGGCCAACAGAGACAACGAAGGCCAGAAAAAAGATTTGACCCAATTTCGTCAATGTATGTTAGGTTACTTCCATACCTTTTGAAAGGTGGGTTAGTGGAATTAAGGGAGATGAGGGACCCTCCAACTGCCCTCCCCCTGGTTACGATGTCAATGCATGCTGCAAGTTCCATTCTGGCGCTCCAGGCCACATCATCAAAAATTGCAAAACCCTGAAGTATGTTGCTCAAGACCTCATTGACTCAAAAGCAATTAATTTTACTAGAAATACTCCCAACATCAAGACAAATCCCATGTCTTTTCATCATCACTCCACAAATATGATTGAGGGCTCTAGAGGGATTCAACTGGTTTTAAACATTGATAAAATGAAGACATCTTTTTCTATTATTAAAGAGAAACTTTTGTTGAAAAACATTTATCCCAGTTGTCCAACAGACTGTCACATTTGTTTGATTAATCCTCAAGACTGTATTGAGCTGAAGAATGATATCCAAGTTCTGATTGCTCAAGGTGTGTTCGTGGTAGAAAAAATCTCAAAAGCTGAAGAAGTTGCCACCCTCGATATTCCTTTTGATGCACTGAATATACCATACGATGATGAAGATGAACCATGGGATCTACATAATCACCTGGCTTGTGCTCCATTGGCAATTCCTTGTGATGGAAAAGACTGGGATAATGTGTATGGTCAGACTCATGTTCCTTTATAGATCTCATGGGATGAATCATTCGTGCTTCCCTATGGTCAAGGCAGAAGGCCTATTGATATACCTTGCGATCCGATTGAAATACTCATGTCTCCATCTTCAATGAACCAACTTGTTATTTCAACTTCTACTCCATTTCCTTACGAGAGCACAAAAGATGTTCCTTAGGTATACGACCAAGCTGTATTTCTTAATGGGCAGAAGGTTAGGGAAGAGGATATCCTAGAAGAGAAGAAGGCAGTAGAAAACATCGTTGGTACTGGTGGCGTCACTGGGAATGGTAGAATTTTTGCGCTAACACCATCGCCCATCAACAACCATGGTACTGCTAGCAAAGATGTTGGAAAACAAGTCGCCGCTGAACAGGGGCAGTCTTCCAAACAGAAGGTTGTTTCTAATGAAGAAGCGAAGGAGTTTTTGAGGATTATACAAAAAAGCAATTACAAAGTGGTTGACCAGCTCAACTAAACTCCCTCAAAGATCTCCATGTTATCACTGCTGATGTGTTCAAAAGCTCACCAAGAGGCATTGTTGAAATTCTTGAAGGTCGCTCATGTGCCTCAAGAAATATTTGTGGTGCAGTTTGAAGAGGTAGTAGGAAATATAGCTTCCGGCCATATTTTAAGTTTCAATGACTGAGAATTACCCCCTGAGGGTAAGAATCATAATAAAGCCTTACACATCTCCATGGAGTGTGTGGGTGTTATTTTCCCTCGAGTTTTAATTGATATTGGGTCATCACTAAATGTGTTACCCAGGAATTCGCTATGCAAGTCGTCAATAGAAGGACTTACGATGAAGCTTAGTCAGACGATTGTGAAGGCTTTTGACGGAGCCTGGAGGACTGTCACTGGTGAGGTTGACCTCCCAATTAAGATTGGACCACACACGTTTATTATCACATTTTACGTGATGGACATATATCCTGCTTACAGTTGACTTCTCGGGCGACCATGGATCCATTCAGCTGGTGTCGTGACATCAACCCTTCATCAAGGCTTAAATTCATGATCAACAACCAAATGGTTGTCATTGAGGGAGAGGAAGATGTTCTTGTAAGCCATTTAGCTTCTTTCCGGTATATTGAGGTGGGAAGAGAAGTGCACGAAACTCCGTTGCAAGCTTTTGAAGTGATTAATGTTGAGATGATTCATGAAAAACATGTGTCTTCGATCGTGACATGGGAGGATCTGAAGACGATTATTGAAGAAGGACACCCTCGAGGATGAGGTAGAGTGTTGGAACTGCCAGTTAACAAAAATGGTGGCGGCCTAGGCTATACTAGCGAGCAAAAAGCGCAAGACAAGAACACCTCTGACAGAGGTAAAAGACTTGCAACTCCATTGGTTTTTACTAGTGGATGCCACCTCGATGATGGTCAAGTTACATTTCTGGAAACCGAAGATGGTGTGCCTGAAGAGCTATGTATGGTGTACTCAAGAATACCCAATCAAACGATAAACAACTGGAGCATTGTGGAAATCTCTGAAGTGACTCTTTTGGAAGAGTAATTCCCTGTTTTTTCTGTTTTCCTGAAATCCTATGCTCTGCCCAAGGCATATGGGTCATGTTGTAGGGCCCTTTTGCTTTAAAAGTATAAACTTATCATCAATAAATAACTTTTGCATTCAATTGCGCTCTCTTTCTTTCATTTTTATTTTTGCACATAAAAATAAATAAAAAGGCAATGTTTTTTTTAGCATTTTTCTTTTCCATTTTTCTTAAAATAAAAGCATAAAATCATTCAACGTGAAGATCTTCTTCTGTTCCTGTTGATAAAGATTTTGCTATGGTCTGATATGACTTTGATAATCCAATCTACCAAGCTAACAAAGACTGCGAGGAAGATTGTGATCTTCCAAAGGAGTTGGCTAGACTGCTAAAACAAGAGTCGAAGGTCATTCAATCGTATTAAGAAGAGATTGAAGTTATCAACATTGGAACTGAAGATGACTCCAAAGAGATCAAGATAGGTGCTACCTTAGAAGTAGAAGGTGAAGACAAAGTTGGTCGTGTTGCTGCGAGAGTATGTTGACGTGTTTGCTTGGTCCTACAAGGACATGCCCAGTCTGGATGAAGACATTGTAGTGTACAAATTGCCCCTCAAGGAAGATTGTCCGTCGGTGAAGCAGAAATTAAGGAGAACGAAACTATAGATGTCCTTTAAGATCAAAAAGGAAGTCCAAAAGTAGCTAGACACTGGTTTCTTGGCAGTATCCAATTACCCATAATGGGTAGCAAAATTGTCCCCGTACCAAAGAAATATGGGAAAGTACGAATGTGCGTTGACTACAGAAATCTCAATAGGGCGAGTCTAAAGGACGATTTTCCTCTGCCACACATTGACACACTAGTGGATAACACAACCCAATTCTTTATCTTTTCATTCATGGATGGGTTTTCCGGCTATAATCAAATTAAAATGGCTCTCGAAGATATGGAAAAGACAAATTTCATCACCCCATGGGGAACTTTCTGCTACAAAGTTATGTCGTTCAGACTTAAGAACGTGGGTGCGATATATCAATAAGCTATGGTTACTCTCTTTCGTGACATGATACGTAAAGAGATTGAAGTTATGTAGACGATATAATCGCAAAGTCCCAGACTGAGGAAGAACACCTCATTCATCTGGAAAAGCTTTTTGCAAGACTAAGAAAAATCAGACTGAGACTAAATCCCAACAAATGCACTTTTGGTGTGGGATCTGGCAAGTTGCTAGGTTTTATTGTAAGCCAAAATGGGATTGAAGTCGACCCAGATAAAGTCAAAGCTATCCAAGACATGCCGGCGCCTAAAAATGATAAAGAAGTCTGAGGCTTTCTTGGGAGATTGAATTACATTGCAAGATTCATATCTCATATGATACCACTTGTGAACCCATCTTCAAACTACTTATAAAAGATCAAGATATTGTATGGAATGATAGTTGTCAGAACGCTTTTGAGAAAATAAAATACTATCTACAAGAACCACCAATCTTGATGCCTCCAGTGCCAGGACGACCTCTGATCATGTACCTAACGGTGTTAGAAGGATCCATGGGATGCGTATTGGGTCATCATGATGAAACTAGTAGGAAAGAACATGTAATCTACTACCTCAGCAAGAAATTTAACGACTGTGAAACGAGATATTTAATGCTCGAAAAGACGTGTTGTGCATTAGCTTGAGCTGCAAAGCACCTAAGACAATATATGCTAACCCATACAACTCTACTAATTTCCAAGATGGATCCTGTCAAATACATGAGAAGCCTGCTCTCACCAGACAAGTGGTTCGTTGGTAAATGGTACTAATAGAGTACAACATCCAGTATGTCACACATAAGGTCATCAAAGGAAGTGTGATGTATGGCTATCTTGCACACCAACCTGTGGACGATTACCAATCTATGCGCTTCGATTTTCCTGATGAAGATGTCATGTTTGCTAGAGACTATATAATGCTCGGCCCAAACAACGGACCCGAACCAGGATCGCGATGGACGCTCGTGTTCGATGGTGTGGCAAATGCTAAAGGCTGTGGAATTAGGGCAATTATTACTTCCCGAACTGGATTTCATCTACCATTCACTTCCAAATTATGCTACAAATGTACAAATAACATGGTTGAGTATGAAGCATGTATCTTTGGGATTGAAGTGACCATTAATAATAGAATCAAGATTCTAGACGTCTATGGGAATTCTGCTCTTGTCATATGCCAAATCAAAGGGGAATACGAAACACTTGATATCAAGCTAATCCCTTATAGAGATCATGTCTTGAAGTTAATCCCATACTTTGATGAGATCACTTTTCACCACATTCCCAGAGTAGAAAACCAATTGGCAGATGCTCTAGCAACATTAACATCCATGTTCTAAGTCAAGTGGAAGAATGAGGCACCGACCATTCGTTTAGAGTACCTTGATGAACCTGCTTATTTCCTATAAATTGACGCTGCAAAGCTTAAAGTTGATGATCTTCCTTGGTTTTATGATATCAAGCGGTATCTAGAAACATAAGAATATCCAGAAGGCATCACCATCACTAACAAGAAATATCTTAGGAAGCTTTTGTCATAATTCTTCCTCAATGGTGATGTGCTATACAAGAGGAATTATGATTCAGTTCTACTCAGATGCGTGGATAGACACGAAGCAGAACGTATCATAAATGAGGTGCATGAAGGGTCTTTTAGGACACATGCCAGTGGCCACACTATGGTTAAGGAGATCTTGAGGGCAGGATACTACTGGATGACAATGGAAACAGACTGTTATCGTCATGTCCAGACATGTCACAAATGCCAAATCTATACCGACAAAGTACATGTTTCACCACTTCCTTTGAATGTGCTAACTTTACCTTGGCCTTTTGCTATGTGGGGTATAGATATAATCGGACGTGTCGAGCCAACTGCATCCAAAGGATACCATTTCATCTTAGTGGCTATTGATTACTTCACCAAATGGGTGGAAGCCATATCTTATGCCAACGTTACTAAGTAAGTGGTGGCCCATTTCATTAAGAAAGAGATTATTTGCCGATATTGAGTTCCGAATAAAATCATTACCGATAATGGTTTGAACCTTAACAATAAGATGATGAAGGAGTTGTGTGAAAGCTTCAAGGTCGAACACCACAACTCAACGCCATATCGCTCAAAAATAAACGGAGCTGTTGAGGCGGCGAATAAAAATATAAAAAAGATTGTCCAGAAGATGGTTAAAACATATAAAGACTGGCACGAGATGTTACCGTTTTCCTTGCATAGCTACCGCACTTCAGTGTGCACTTCTACTTGGGCAACCCCCTTCTCTCTCGTGTATGGAATGGAAGTAGTGCTGCCTATTGAAGTAGAGATTCTTTCCTTGAGAATTTTAGCAAATGTCAAGTTAGACGAAGCCGAATGGGTACAAGCAAGACTCGACCAGCTTAATCTCATCGATGAGAAGCGCTTGACGCATCTGTCATGGTCAATTATACCAGAAGCGGTTGAAGAGAGCCTTTGACAAGAAAGTTTGCCCGCGACACATTGAAGCAGGAGATCTGATCTTGAGGAAACTTTAGCCAACCCACACTGATCCAAGGGGAAAATGGACACCGAACTATGAGGGTCCATATGTGGTGAAGAAGGTTTTCTCAAGGGAAGCCTTGATTCTCTCGACCATGGACGGTGATGATCTTCCATCCCCTGTGAATTCAGATGCAGTTATAAATATTATGCCTAAAAGATAGACCCGGTGGACCAAAAAGAAAATCCACGCAAAAAATGGGTGTCCTGGTGGACCATGTAAAAAGAAGAAGGTCTAGGAAAAAACAAGGGACTAAAAACAAAAGAACTAACCCGCTAAG
The DNA here is from genome assembly GCA_963859935.3 of Lathyrus sativus. Classification (NCBI taxonomy): domain Eukaryota; kingdom Viridiplantae; phylum Streptophyta; class Magnoliopsida; order Fabales; family Fabaceae; genus Lathyrus; species Lathyrus sativus. Next base: position 658,760,857 of record OZ012741.1, on the reverse strand, counting down.
TTAAAAATCCGTAAAAGTGACTTCGGCAAAAAGAGGTATCGCCGGTAGGCTGAAAACCCGAGAAGGGCGACCTAGGTAAAAGTTAGGGATTCAAAAGGTAAAAAATTGCATTATGAGAAGACGTGTGAATTTTCCTCCTTGATCATTAAACTCTAATTGGGAAGCATCAATGAAATCGTTATGCTCAAAAGCAAGGCATAAAGGGTCTTCAGAGATATATGGGTCATAGCAGAATTGAAACACGGTAGAAACCGATTTCAACATTGCCATTGCTATTTTTTATCCATTTTCTTTCAAAGCAATTACCTCTTTTAGGAATTGCCTCCTCTTGTAATCTGGTCGTTTGAGGGTCTTCATCAATAAAGATTATTTTCGTCGAAAAGTTTTCTCTTTTAATTCTTACCATGTGATTGCAAAACTTGTTTTATCGATGATAAGCATTGCTTTTGAATTTTAGGGATGATAATATTGTAGTGGAAAGAAAGTGTGAGATTACTTCTCCTTTTAAGGTGTCTATAGGGCAACTATGACCCCAAGCAACAGGCAAAAACACCACCGAAACCATAAAATGACTTGGCCAAGACAAGAATCATCTAGCCCAGAGGAAACTGGCACAAAATTGAGAGTCTTAGCATCTCAAAAACTTGATTTCATCATGAAGAAGCGATGTTGGGAAGTCAAGCTTGTTCCCCATCCAGTCCAAAGCCCAATCATATTTGACACCTTTTGGTTGTAAAGCCACTTCCGGCTGGAACTTCCTCGTAAAACTGTCTTCGACTTGTATCTTTCACCGTACATATACCTCTTCCCCAGCAAGCTCAGTTACGCTTGGCACGACTATCACCCACTGCAGACTGTCATATCCCCATCATTTTGCATACATTTCTGCATCATTTGCATGCTTGTTTATCCAGTTCCTATAGAGGGTAGGGCATTCCTGTGGATATTGTCTCCTCCGATGTTTACTGTTGTAACTCCTTCTGTGCCTTTCTGCATAAGAGTTACCTTACCTTTTGTAAAAGTATTTCATTTCCTTTTGTGTGGATCTTATCCCTTCTCTTTCCTTTTGTGATTATCTTTGTTGTCTGTTACACTCGACAAAACTTTGTACTAGGTATCGTCGATCGTTTTGAACGTTTGATGTCTATGTGACCAAGAACTGAATGGTCACTACACAAAGAATGTCGTCTATATTGTTATACTTTTGAGGTTAATGATATTCTGATACCTTATATGGGATGGTTATTGCCCTCAACTTACCTTTTGTGAGTCTTGTTCATGTCGACATCGTAAGACTTTTGGTTTGAGCATCTCGCACCTTTCCATACCCGGTTGTGCCTTTTGCACATCATCATCTTAGCAGTTCGTCTTTACGTATTACGTTTTTCTCCATACAGAATATCCTACCTTTTGTAGTCCTTTGCCTTTGAACCTTTTGTTTTGGTGTCTTTCTCTACCTTTCGTAGAAGAAATTCCTTTCCCTGAACATTTTGTTCAGGTGTCTTTCTCTACTTTTCGTAGAAGAAATTTATTTCCCCAAACCTTTTGTTTTGGAGTCCTCTCTACCTTTCATAGAAGGAATTTGCTTCCCCGAACCTTTTGTTCTGGTATATTTCTCTACCTTTCGTAGAAGAAATTTGTGTCCCCGAACCTTTTGTTCTGGATTACTCACTACCTTTCGTGGAAGAGTTTTCTCCTAGCCTTTTCTCAGAAGTCTTTTCCGCTTATTGCAAAAAATTTCACGATCATTTCTTCCACAACAAAATATCCTTTACTTGTTATAGTAGGACCGTTTTTCCCAAACCTTTTTGTTCCGGGTTTCTTTCTACCTTTCGTAGAAGGAAGTTGTCTTAAAGACTTTTGTTCTGGAATCCTCGCTACCTTTCGTAGGAGGAATTATCTCCTAACCTTTTTTTCAGGAGTCTTTTATGCTTTTGCAAAAATTTATTTGGTCGTGTTATCCAGAGGGGAGTTCCTTTATATGATATAGAAGGAACTTATCTTTTCTCCAAGCCTTGTATTTTGGATTACAAAGTCACCAACCCACCAAAGTTAGCCAGTCCATTCCCATTATTTAGCTTACAAGTCACCAACCCGCCAAAGTTAGCCAATCCATTCTCATTATAGATAAGATGTATTCTGTACAATATTATTGGAGAAAAAAAAGAAGCAGGAAGTGATAGTTTCCATTATTTAGCTTACAAAGTCACAAACCCAACAAAGTCCTACATTGTTTTCATTATAAATCTTGTTAGTGTTTATATATCTTACAGAAATACAACAAATTAATTGTGTGTTAAAAAGATGGACCAAAGACATGAGACAAAAAGGTTAGGCCCAAAATGTTTCATATAAAATTTTGATTAATTAATTAAATATAAAAATTAATAATTTATTTATTTATTAATGAAAATAATATTAATAAATTAATTATCCTAATCAATAATTAAAGTCTCATATTAATTTTAAAATGACTTGGCATTGCCACGTCATCTTGGATAGCACCACATCATTAAAAAAATGTCTCAAATTGGAAAGGGGACTAAAATCAAACTCAAAACTTAAAAAAGGGACCAAAATGGGGGTTTTAAAATAGAGGGATCAAAACCCAAAAAAATGCAAAATAGGGGAACCATAGTTGCAATTAAGCCTTTATTTTTTAATTAATTTTTCTATTTTATTTTTAATTATTTGTGAAGAGTGTTTTGTTTGAATACCGTGAATTATGGTTTATGTTATTGAGGACTTTTGTGAGCTTTCTTGAGCCATTATTTTGATAATCTTTTGATACATAAATGAGCAACGTTTGAGTGCTGGTCTGATGTTGAATGATGTATTTTGATTTGTTTTCTTATGGATTAAATTGGCCCTCGATTTGTGCTCGACTTGTGAAACTTACTTGACTTATTGTTTGGTTTTGATGATGCACTTGTGCAATTCTCTTTGATATTTTTTCCTCACTTATTCTTGAATACTTTTCCTTGTGAATTAGCTTTTAATGGGAATTTATTTGATCATTTTTCTATTTTTGATTGTTGTTTCAAGTTGATGGATGTTTTGATCATGTGGCTTGCATGTTTTGACCTAGTTTGTGAGTTGGTGCTTTTGTATGAATTCAATTGATGTTTGATGATCTTAATTGACATGAAAGGCTATGTTTAAGCTTATGATTTCCTTTGGCTCATTGTGTATGGGTTGCCTTTTGAACTCCTGTGTCCTATGTGGATGTTTGAATCCTTTTGAGGTTGATAAGGAATGATGCATGTCTAGTTCTTTACTCGTGTTTTGAGGATGATTCCTATTGATCTTCTTTGGTGTCTTGGTGTTGAATATGTATTGAAATGCTTGTGGTTGCTTCTGACCTCCCATGTTTACATGTTCTAATTGCATAAATTTGACCATGGTTGCCTTGTTTTCATGAGATCTTTGTTGACAAATGCATGGTTTTTGTTTGAATTCATGTTGAAGGTTTTGATGCCTCTTATTTCATCTTTGAGATATGTTTATCATGACATGATATAGGTTTTGACCTCAATTGTCTTTCATCTTGATTTATTCACATTGTTTTGGTTTTTTCATTTATGGATATGTGGGTAACTTTTTAAAGCATATATGCTTGTGCATTAACCATTTGACTTTGCCTAATTACTTGAGTTGTGTTGTATGACTCCTTTGAGCATGTATAGATGATTTAAATGTGTATGAGTATTCACTTGCGTGCCTCTTTTTTGTTTTGATCCAAGTTTGAAATACGTTTTATCTTGAATACTTATTTGTTTCTTCCTAATTGGTTTGATTGTGTCTTTTGCTTTGGTTACTTGAAATGAACTCTTGATGATCCTTTCCTTCCATAATTGATGCATTTCTCTTGCTCCTTCATACATTGCATCTCATTTTCCCCCTTGGTGGGTATCATGTATCCCTCTCCCCCATTACAATGTAATAGTCTAGTTCATTTTGCTTTTATGCTTGCTTTTTGCTTGTTAAGAAAGATAAAATTGAACTAGGCTAGAACACCTTTTCAAAATAAAGAACAAATAAGGCTTAATCCAACATCAAGTCATTTTTTCAAAATCATTAACTTAAACCACCTTAGGATTTCTCCTCTCATCTCATTCTCTTTTCATATCTCTTCCATCAACCCCACACCAACCTTGTATGTAGTCCACCTTTGTAAGTCGATTACTTCACGCATCGCCATCAACCTACCTTGATTTATTCACCACCCATTTCTTTTCAAAACTTTTTCTCTATTTCCTTTGTCTCCTTGAGTATAAAACCTTGGTCTTGTCAAGTGCATTTTCAAACTATTTTCTTAATAAATTTGAATGGTTGTGGAATGGTTAGGTGAAGACCTTGTCCTATCTCGAGTGCTTGACATTATCTTTAGGGTTCACTGTCATAAAGCACTTACCATTCAAAATCAAAACATATTTAATAAGAGAACGAGGTTCTCTTTGTATTGAACGAAAGAGAGAGGATTGAGTGAAGACTTCTTCCTCTCCTAGTATTAAGATACTCACTTTAGAGTGTGTGGTCTCGATAATCGTCTTTCAATGTGAAGACGTGACTATATTCGCCACACCATTTTCATAATAAATCTTTCGAGATAAAGAATTGGGTACCACCCGCAAGGGGTTACTATCTGAGGACTTATTTCACCTTTAAAAATAACTCTCACAAATCAAATGTGACATCTTGCCTTGATGGAGAAAACTAATCCTTTCAAAAAAGGGACATGTTACGTGCGTTCTATCGCAAACAGGTGACACCTAAGACTCCACAAGCGAGCTGCAGTACACCTAACTTCTATAATGCATATGTTAGTATCGTCCATAAAAAACACCAATAAACTGTAGTCCAAACTACAGACGCTCTGATTCTTTACTTCTTTTAAGTAAATATACATAGGCACAAGGGCCCCAATCCTTGGCGAGCACACTTCCATCTTTTTATCCGTAGTCCTCCGAACCATGTTGACTCTGACTTTCTCATACTTGTTGAGAATACGTAGGCATTGGGCTGCGAGGTCCTACCGAGTCTCCTTCCTCTTTCCAACTTCTCTTTTCTCTCTATCATTGTTTTATACCCTTCTATACCGCTTCAGAACACTATTAGAAAGCAATATCCTTTAGCAATATCCTCACACATATGACAAGCAAATGGTTCCCATCGTGTACAATGAATGTGAGGAATGCTAATACCTTCCCTTCGCATAACCGTCTTCTGAACCCTTTATTTTGGTTGCGACACCATCTTATCTGTTTCCTTCTTGGGGTTTTATCGATGTTTTCCCTTCCCCTTTTGGGATAAATAAAGTTCGATGGCGACTCTTCTGTTCTTCTATCTTTCGCCTCTTAGTCGTTGCATTTTTTCGAGTAGCGACAACGAAAAGTTTTGAACTAAACATACCAAATTTGTAAAGGATATTTCTTAGGCATGTCTCTTGAGATTAGCATAATCTCAATTTATTTATATATCTCTGCATGCCAATTCCAAGAATCTTGATGGCAACTCCAAGATCCTTCATTTTAAACTCCTTATCGAGTTCAACCTTCACATTATTAAATCCTTAGCACTTTTTCTTGATATGAGGATGTCACCCACATAAAGCAACAAAATAATAAGTGAACTCCCTAGTTGAAATATTGAGTATACACATTGGTCAAATTGGCTCCTAGTGAAACCTATGTGTTCTATGAACTTATCAAATATCATATTCCATTATCGAGGAGATTGTTTTAGGCTATATAATAACCTACTAAGTTTGCACACATAATCCTCCTTGTCTCTTTCTGCATACTCTTCAGGTTGCCTCATCAAGATTGTTTCATCTAGATCACCATACAGAAAAGCGGGCTTTACATCTAACTGCTCAAGTTCTAGGTCAAACTTTTCCATCATGGATAACGACATTCTAATGGTCATACCTGGCGGGGCCTCAGCAAGCTCTCAGTCGGGTCGGTCAAGAGAAAATTCGAGGAGTTGATCGACAAGAGCTCAAAGTAGAGCGTCACCCTCGATAAGTTCAAAGGTCAATCAAACCTGATTACCTTCTACCTCGAGGAGCTACCTGAAGGTGCACCAAACTCCAGCATTCCCCTTTTGATTAGGGCTCAGATGGCGAACTTTGACGTACCTAGAATCCTAGTCGACCAAGGGAGTTCGGTGGACATAATGTATGCCCATTTGTTTACTACCCTTCAGCTCGACGAGAGCCACCTGACCTCATATGTCGGCTTCGGCCTACAGGGCTTCAACGACACCACCATAAAGTCTTGGGGATACGTGGAGCTGCTCGTTACATTCGAAGTAGAGGAGACTGCCAGGCAGGTGAAGGTCCACTTCTTGGTGATCAAATGTCCCTCTCAGTACCAGTGCATCCTGAGAAGGCCGACCTTAGCCGAACTTACTACAACACCATCTACGGTGCACCTGAAGATGAAGTACTACACGATCAGAGGTCGAGTCGTCACTTTCCATGGAGACATCGAGGCGGCCAGAAGATGTTTTAAAACGACAATAAAAGGGCTAAACTCAATCAACATGACCCCTAAGATGACTGGCAGACCATCCCGGGCTGAAGAGCTGATGCCACTACCCCGTGTCAACTCCGTCGATCTCGACAGCCGCTTCCTTAGCAAGCAGGAGCAGAGCGTAGAGTCTGAAGACGCACCTGTAGCAAATAATGGATGGCCATCCCACCCAACGCAGCCTATTCCAGATGGAGACTTCGAGCTCATCACACTCGGAGATGACCTAGGAAGAAGCATGAAGATTGGCACGGGACTCCCCGACCTGGCGAGGAAGCAACTAAAGACCTGCCTCCAGAAGAATGCTGACCTGTTTGCATGGAGCACTACTTAGATGCCCGGTCTTGACCCCGACGTAGCATGACACCACTTCACCATAGACCTGACCTCTAGGGTCGTAGTTCAACATAGGCGTCGGCAGTCTCCCGAGAAAGTGGAGGCTGCTGAAAAAGCTGTAAAAGGCCTCCTAGAGGAAAATTATATATCGGAAGCCCAATACCCAACCTGGCTATCCGACGTCGTACTAGTTAAAAAAACATAATGGAAAATTAAGGATATGTATTGACTACACTCATCTCAACTGGGCATGTCCCAAAGATGCTTACTCATTACCTAACATCGACAAACTCATCAATAATTTTGCAGGTTTTAAACATGTTGTCATTCATGGACGCGTACTTGAGGTACAATCAAATCCCCATGGCAAAGGCTGACAAACAATACATGGCCTTCATGACCAAGTCGGGCAACTATTACTACAACTTAATACCCTTCGGTTTGAAAAACACCGGCCCAACCTACCAGCGGATGATGAACAAAGTCTTCTTGGGAGAGATCGGGGGCATGCTCGAGGTCTACATGGACGACACGATTGTGAAGTAACAGGAAGAAATTGACCACACTGTCCATCTCAAAAAGGTCTTCAAGACAACGAGGAGATGCAGAATAAGGTTCAATCCGGAGAAATGCACCTTCGGTGTATGGGCAAGCAAGTTCCTTAACTTCTACTTAACAGAACGAGGAATAGAGGCAAACCCAGACAAATGTAGGGCTTTCTTCGCGTTCACAATGCTGAACACGAAGAAGTCCATCCAGTCCTTAAACAAGATGCTCACATCACTATCCTATTTCGTTGCCAAGTCAGCCCAACACACCCTCTCATTCTTCAAGCTTCTGCGCAAGGAGGTCGCGTTCAAATGAACTGAGGAGTGCGAGCAGCTCCTCTTCCACCTCAAACAAGTCCTCTCAGAACCACCAGTACTATCGAGGCCCGAGGTTGGGGAAAGCTTGTACTTAAATCTTGCTGTTGCTACTGAGCTTGTCAGCATAACGCTGATCCGCGAGACCCCTAAAGGGAAGAAGCCGACATATTTCATGAGCAAATCCATCCAAGGCCCAGAGCTTAGGTACCATTAGATCGATAAGGTCTCTTTGACCCTTATCAACGCGGCCAAGAAGTTGTGACATTACTTCTTGGCTCACACGATCATGGTCAAAACCGACCATCCTGTCAAACAACTGCTCGGGCGGCCAGATATGTCAGGTAGAATTCTCAAATGGTCGCTCAAACTCTCGAAATTTGACGTCCAATACGATAGCAGAAAGGCCCTCAAGGTACAAGTTTTAGTCGGCTTCGTCACGAAAATGACCTCCACGGAATCCCCGACCACCAGGGCACACAAGTGGGCCATTTTCGTCGACGACGCCTCCAGCTCGACGGGAAGTGGAGCAGGCATCATATTGGAGAATGAAAAAGACATCTTGGTAGAAGTCTCCCTTGCCTTATCATTTCCGACGTCAAACAACCAAGTCAAATATGAGGCATTCCTCATAGGAATCCGCTTGGTCGAAGACCTTGGCGCGAAGGAGGTAAAGATCTTTACCGACTCCCAGCTCGTGGCCTCTCAGGTGCGGGGAGATTACCAATACAAAAACAATAACCTCTCCGAGTACCTTGCCTTGGTGAATGAAAAAATGAAGAGCTTCGATTCCACAGAAGTACGACATGTTCCATGCAAACACAACACTAGGGCAGACATCCTGTCGAAACTAGCGAGCACGAAGAAGAAGAGCGGAAACAAGTCCGTAATACAAGAGGTTCTCTCTCGCCCGAGCATTGAGAAAGACACAACGATCGTTGAGGTTAACACTATCGGTGACAGTAACTGCTGGATGACCCCCGTATACAACTACCTCAGCATAGGGCGTATGTCTGACAATGCAAAGGAGGTCGGCATGGTCAGGTGCCGAGCCTACTCATATGTCTTAATCGAGGAAAAATTGTACCTGAGGGGATTCTCCATTCCCCTCTTGAAGTGTGTTGACGAATCCAACCTACCGGACATACTCCAAGAGATCCACGAAGGAATCAATGCTTAGTACCTCGGCGGGCGATCACTCGCCCGTAAGGATCTACGAGCAAGATACTATTGGTCCACCTGTAGCAAGACACTAAAGAGCACATCAACAAGTGTGGCAAATGCCAACGACACGGGGACATGCACCTGGCCCCGCCTGACGAGCTCAAAATGCTCTCATCCCCATGATCGTTTGCTTGGTGGGGATGGATATCCTCGGGCCCTTTACCATAGGGTCATACCAAAACAAGTATTTGATAGTCGGCGTCGACTACTTCACTAAGTGGATAGAGGTCGAAGCCTTGGCCGAAATCACGACCCAAAACCTACTTCGTTTCTACAAAAAGAATATACTTGTCCGGTTCGGTATACCCCAAGCCATCGTCATCGACAATGGGACTCAATTCATCGACAATAACTTCTAGGACTCCATTACCAAGCTGGGAACGAAGCAACACTTCACGTCGGTCGAGCACCCGCAGACGAACGGGCAGGCCAAAGCCGCGAACAGAGTGATTCTGCATGGCCTGAAATAACGTGTTCTGAGCTTACAAGATGACCCCACACTCGAAGGGGAGATCCTATTCCGATTAACCTACTGGACTGAGGCGGTAATTCCAGTAGAAACAAGGGAGCCCTCCAAGAGAATCGAATCTCCCCTCGACGAGGAAGCGAACGATGAGGCCCTAAGGGAGAAACTCGACCAGGTCAAGGAAATCTGGTCGGGGGCATCCCTCCGTGAAGCCTCGCTAAAACAAAAGATAACTTTATGACATGATAACAAAGTCATCAAGCGCGAGTTCTAGGTAGGCATCCTGGTCATACGAAGGAATCGGAAGGACTCACACTAGGGAAAACTCACCGCAGACTAGGAAGGTCCCTACCGGGTCTGAGACAAAACAGGAAACAGGGCCTATTACCTCAAAAACCTACACGGGGAGGAACTTTCTCAACCATGGAACGCTGAAAAACTTAAACAAAACTACAGTTAAACACTACCCATGACCTATTAGTGTCACGACAACAGGGGCGCGGCAAGGTACAAGCGCGACTCCTACATTCAAAACAAAAAGACAAGAGTCTGCCCTTTGTATGTACAAGCAGACTTTTGATCTGATGGGGACCCCTCAATCGAGCTCTACCATTATCGTACCAGTAAGGCAGAACGTCTAACTCGTAATGGGAAGTTCACGCCATGAAGCAAAGACCACGACCAATATCTTAGCTTCATTATCAATCGAGTGCCAACTTTGTTCACCCAATCAGTTCCCTACACAGTCAGTTACAATATATGTCGAGCAAAACCCCGATGACGAGCAAACTACACGCTATTTTATACATACATTTCCAAAATGCGGGCAGAGCCCATTGTTCAAATGTTATAAAATATGGCATGTAGGCCAAAGACAATTACATCAGAATATGCGGGCATGCCAAAAAAAATACAAGAAAATAACGTTAGGCAACTACATTCTCCTTAGGTTGGTCACCCACTACGACTTGACCATCATCTTCTTCTTCGGCTTCAGGCGCGACCACACGACCTTGGACCACCTGGTGATAAGGGTCTGTCCCTTCAATGACGAGCTAGACGCTAGGGTTCACGAGCTGGAGCTATGCCACAACACAGTTAAAACCCACCTTGAGAGCCCCTAGGCAATCCTGCTCGAGCTCCTGGATCTTTGACACTAGGTCAGCCCGAGATGCCATGAGCTTCTCTTCGGCAAATTCATCCTCAGCAGGCTTAGCATTGGCCTCCAACTCAGCCACCTTGGTCAGCATTCGACCTCGCTCCTCCTTGGTTTCCTTCAACTCTTCCCTCATTTAGTTCATCTTATGGAGGAGGCGCACATGGGCTTCATACCTCGTTTGAGCCTCTTGCAGGTCGCTCTCCACCTTAAGGACGACGTTCTCGTCTCACATCTTTTTCAGCTCAGAGGTTGGACTGGTTTCATCATTGAGGACTAAGGTTGTCTAAAAAATCCTCAGCATGGCGTCCATATCCTTGATTAGCGCTTTCCTTCGAGCCGCCCGGTCGATCCTCATGATCACCTTGGTTTCAGCCTTAGCCACAATCGGGGAGTGGTCCTCAGAAAAGAAGTCCCGATGGGTATGGCAAAGGGATAACACAAACTTCTCCATAGGTGCGCTATCCTCGAGGTCGACGAGCATAAATTCCTCAGTGCGCCACCTTTTGGATGAAGTCTCTTACATGAGAGGAGACTAGCTGCATTGAGGGGAGGAGGAATCACCAGCTCCTTGGCCAGGCCTCACCATTTGCTAGACCTGAGAGACTCTACCTTTGGCCTTCTTCCCGCCCTTGGTCGCCTCGAGCTTCAGTATGCGTTCTTGCACATTCGACATCTGGCCTGCTACAATGAGCAAAGAAAATCAATTCAGTCCAAAAGGGAAAAAGGCAGGCGCCCCGACAAAGAAAAGATTCATTACCTAAAAACCTTAAGGCATCCTCACGAGACCTGCACTCAAGGATAACCTTATTGTTAATCAATCGAGCCTCGCGACAAACCTCCCTGCGCTCGTTGAGGACAAAACTCCCGTCCTTGTGGATGTATTTAGAGGGAGTGAAGTCAGAGACAAAGTCAACTATCTTTTGGTAATATAGTCGGTCATCGACATCCAGATCATTTTGCTTTAAGATATAGCTGTCTGTGCCCTGGTTGAAGTGGTCCTCGATCCAATCGAGCGGAAACTTCGACACCAATATCTCCTCATGATCCCCGTTCTCCTCTGTGACTGCAAGGTCATATAGGGAGTCGACGACCACATGTGATTCAGGCTTCACAACATAAAACTTGTCCTTGAAGGTGCAGATAGAATCCTGATACGCCCGGAATAACTTTCTCGGTTGCTTCAAGGATACCCAGTTATGCTTGCCTTCAAAGGATTAATGTTGTAGGTGGAAAGTGCGAAAGAACATGGGAAGTGTGGTCCCAATACCAAGATGCTCGCAGACGAGTTCAAACGCCCGCACAAACGCTATCACATTAGGGTGAATATACGAAGGTGTCAGGCGGAGCCACCAGAACACTCCCCTATGAAAATCACTGAAGGGGAGGCGGATTCCCGCTTCCCGAAACGCAAATTCATACATCACGAACCTTATCTCCTTGAACCTCGAGCAGATACGGTGTTTATCCTTGGGTTTATAAACCATCCAGCTCGGGGATGAGCCTTCAAGACGGTCCTCGATAGTGGCAAAAGAATTTGTATCATCGTAGGCGAAATGTAACATAATGTTAAGAGGTTCTTGTCCGGTCCAATCCTTGGGTATACAAAATCGTTAAGCTCCAACGACCTCGATGGGAGTTTCGAGCTCGGATTCGTCGTTGATATAGATGACGCCCTTAATTCTTACAACCATTTTACCTGAAAAACAAAGGAAAACGGTGAATTCGACTTCCAAGATCAAATCCACCCTTCCATCGCAGATCAAGTGAAAGAGCGAAGGGAGGGACGGGGAGCCCCTGGACAGGCCCTCCCTGACCCAAAGTAACAGACCCCCTCCTCGACGAAGACTCATCCACGAAGAAGCTCCCTCCGGTGCGAGACGACAAGCCTCCTCGACATAGAGACCCCTTACATGAGAAAACCCTCATAAACGCGGGGAAACACTTCGGCCAAGACCTCATCACAAGGTTCACACATTTGTGGGGAGTAAGGCTCCCTGGGACCATCATCATAGGTCCCCGAGACCTTCACCAGAAACTTCATGAAGCTTCCAGAATCCTCATGAACTTCCCAGCGTCTTGGCCGAAAACTTCATGAGCATGACCGAAAACATCATAGCTGGGTCGAAAACTTCATGAGCCGGCCCAAAAAATTCATAGCCCTGCCAGAAACTTCATGGAAGTTGCCGGAAAAACTCACGCTCTCTCTGTAACCCTATGAGAAATCATCGGTAAATTCATAATGCTGGAGATAGGAGACAAAAACTTACTTGAAGAAAGAAGATCTGGATGACGGAGAGTGGTTGACGGCGACAGCGGCGGCGAACGCGGTCTGGAGAACTTGGAAAGACTTAGAGAGAATTCTGATGGAGATAAAGGGGAAACATGAAAATGAGAGGAGCTTTCCTCCTATTTATAGTCCTAGTACGGGAAGCGAGGCAACACTAGGCACTCGAGTGCCCCTACGTGTAGTCGCCTTAGGCATTAATTACATGTGACACATGGCACTAGAAGACACCATTCGTGTCCTCTCAACTTCCCATCGTTCTCGGAGACCAAGCATGCCCGTTCCCTTTCTACCTCTGTCATATCGTCAGCTTGAGCACCAAAAGGGGACATACCTATAGGGGGAGGAGAAGTCAGTAGTACGACCGACAGACAGACCTCCCCGCGACCTACTATCTTATCGAGCATCTATTACTCTTAGCCACGTGCATCACCCCTAAATCGGTATTCCAGACAAGCTGCCACTCCTCCATATGGGTCATCGATGCTCGAACTAGCTCTTAAGTCATTACTCCTCTGCCTCAGAGCAACGACTTAGGGGGCTCTTGTTCTGGACTGGGCCAGCACCTGCCCCATGGTCGGGCAGGTCCAACCCAACATCACGTTGGGGAGGCCCAACAAGTCCTAATCCTCCTCCCTGTCGAGCATGTTACACTGTCGAATAGGTCACTGCCTAGCATAGGGAGAGCTCACGCGACTTCCCCACGGACTCCATGTTCCCCCCATGCGGGGACACGTCATCAAGAAACTACCCACTTCTGAAAGAGCTTGTTAGCCCACCTTCCAAAAATCACGGGGCAGTTGATTCAGGGCAAAGACAACGTGCTGGTCTTCCCTACGCCATGTAAGCCCTAGCAGTTACTCATATTGGGTCTTGCAATCCGACCCAATGCAAAGTAATTGTTGGCCCTGCGTTGAGGGCACTTTATAAACACCCTCTTTCACTAGAGGGTTAGGTATTCTATTCCCTACACATTTTCTCTATACTTGCTCTCTCTAACTCCGTTACTCGCTTTAGAATTAAAGTACCTTGCAGTTACACCTCGTCTTCCTCTTCAACACCGTGAACACAGAAGCTCACGATGCGTGACAGGCTGCTGATTCCTTTCTAATATGGTAAGATCAATATACATTTTCATAACTACCCATACCCTTCTGAAAGACAATTAAAATGCCGATTTTATGGTCAAACTTAAAACTTCTTCCGAAATTGATATTATGATGCACATTTCTTCTCCTTTTCAAATTTTAGTTTTTCTTTTGTTTTCTTTAGCCTTCTAAAAAACACTATTGTTTTTAATTTTTTATAACTAATTATCTATTTTTTAAAACCTGCACTTAACCTTAAATTTTGTACCTGATTAGCCATTTATATTAGTAAACCTTTACCATTTAAACTCAACGTCATTTTCAAAACACACGCCATATTAAAACACAAAGTTGTCCAAATTTCCTCAATGTAGTTGTATAATCATTGAAGAGTTTTGACCATAATGATAATAAAAGAGAACTTCCTAAAATATAAAATGTATCTTACATTGATAGTCGTTGAAACAAATTCCCAAGAGAACCAACAACATACATCAACATAAATTTTGTACTTTCTTGGAGCTAAGATTTGTAGCCATGAATTGCCGCACAACATAATGAAACTACCACGCAATGCAAAAAAAACACATTTTGTGGCTCATGACAAAAATGGAAAAACACTTCTAGGAAGAAGCAGTGAATAATGCATATTACATTCAGAATATGATCTTTATAAGTCCCGGTATGGATAAAACCCCATATGAATTGTAGAAGAACATAAAGCCTAACATTTCTTAATTTCATTCATTTGGTTATACTTGTTTTATGCTCAATACTAAAGGAACTTAAACAAGTTTGATTCAAAATATTAAAAGTGTATCAAGTTAGGATACTCTAAACGCTCAAAAGGCTATAAATTATATAACATGAAAACCAAAATTATTGAGGAATCAATTCATGTTAAGTTTGATGATAAACTTGACTCTGAAAAGTCAAAGCAAGTTGAAACGTTTGCACATTTGGAAATTATCTACTCAAACTCTGAAGACAAGGATTCAAAGGATAAATAATATGTAAGTGCTCAACATGAAATCGAACAATCAACACCTCAGAAAAAGTACAAGGAAAAATCTTCTCATCCTGAAGAACTGATTCTGGGTGACAAGACAAAACCTATCAGAACCAGGTCGTCATTTCGACAAGATGAAAAAATGATTCTGGTTTTTTTATTTGTCTAAGAACCAATATCCATTGATGAAGCTATACTAGATACATGGTTAATATTATCTATGCAAAAAGAACCAAATCAGTTCCCCAAAAATGATGTATGGGATCTAGTGCCAAGACCAAAAGGAAAATACGTCATTGGAACCAAATGGGGTTTCAGAAACAAATTAAACGGGCAAGGAGATATGGTAATAAATAAAGCCATATTGGTTGCACAAGGCTATAGTCAACAAGAAGGGATTGACTATGCTGAAACCTTGGCTCCAGTGGCTAGGTTAGAATCCATTTGTCTCTTAATATCCTTTATAGTGAACTATACTATTGTTTTATATTAAATGGATGTTAAAAGCGCATTTTTGAATGAATACATAACAGAAGGAGTGTCTATTCATCAACCTCATGGGTTTGAAAGTCATAAAAATCCAAATTTTATTTACAAACTTAAGAAATTACTATATGGTCTGAAACAAGCTCCTAGAGCTTGGTATGAAAGACTCAATATCTTTCTTGTTAAAATTGGATTTACCAAAGGAACGGTTGACACAACTTTGTTCTATAAATTATACAAAAATGATATTTCAATAGTCCAAATATATGTTGATAATGTTATATTCGGCTCTGCTAATGCTATTGTTTGCCAAGAATTTTCTAAGTCTATGCATGTTGAATTCGAAATGAGTATGATAGGAGAATTAAAATACTTTATGGGAATTAAAATTAATCAAGGTCCATAAGGAATCTAAATTCACCAAAGCAAGTATACAAAATAACTTTTGAAGAAATTTGATATGGCTGATAGCAAACCAGCCAAGACTCCAATGCATCCAACTTATATTTTGGGAAAAGACGTGGAAAGTAAAAAGGTAGAACAAAAGGTATACATGGATATGATTGGTTATCTCCTATACTTAACTGCTTATAGACCTGATATCTTGTTTAGTGTATGTTTATGTGCTATATTCCAATCAGATTCTAGAGAATTCTACTTAACAATTGTTAAGAGGATCTTTAGATATCTGAAAGGTACTACTAACCTTGGTTTATTGTATATGAAATCAAAATATTACAAGTTAGTAGGTTATTGTGATGCTGATTATGCTGGAAATAGACTTGAAAGAAAAAGCACTAGTGGAATCTGTCAGTTTCTAGGTGATAATATAATCTCGTGGTCCAGCAAAAGACAATCAACCATTGCATTATCAACAACACATGGTTATAGTATATTGCAGTAGCTGGTTATAGCATGCAAATTCTCTGGAATAAGGGTCAACTAGAAGATTATCAACTAAAAGAGAGTAACATTTCTATCTTCCGTGATAATACTTCTGTATATGTTTGTCAAGGAATCTTATTTTACACTCTAGGGTTAATCACATTGAGATAAAATATCACTTTATCAGAGACTATGTTTAGAAGGGAACTTTAGATTTAAAATTTATTACTACAGACTATTAATGGACTAATATCTTTACAAAACCCCTTGATGAAGATAGTTTTGTTTTTATTTTGAGGAATTTAAAAATGGAAAATTGTCCATAATCAATGATAAATATCAATATGTGTAGCCTCTAAATGATTGAATGTAATTCTGGGAAAACGTGACTCTGAACCAGTTAGCCCTCTAAAGTTAGAAGGTCTGTTGAGTCAAAAACCTTTTTGGACTCTCTGTCTTCTAAACTCTGAGCTATATTAGTGGTTAAAATCAAGCGTTATTGTTTGTGGCTAAGAAGTGGGACAATTGTCCAACTAATTCTTACAATCATAAAAAACACTTGAATGCCCTTTGGAAGTTTTTTTTTGGTAAAATAAAAAAATATGTTTTTACGCCCCCTCCCATGTCATTGATTCTTTCTCCTTTCTAGAATAACAATGTTTTTTTCTATCAAGTGTGCCATCTAACGCGCCTTGTTGTAGAAGTTATTACTGTAGGTTTTCGATGTGATAATTGAGTTCTCTTTTTTCATTACTTATGGACGAGTTCCCTTAGAAATTTTCTCTCAATAAAGGATGGTTAAGAAGGTGCAAAAATGTGGCTTGACCAATGATTTTGTAGTCCATTGGGGCTTGAAGCTTGATGAAGCTAAAAATGCTGACGGTCAAAGGAGGAAGTCCAAAAATATTGCCTCTAGAGTTGGACCCTCTACTCATTAGTCTTTTTCACTTCTTGTCTCCACCTGTCTCTTCTCTGAACTATCTTTTCTCATATATTTTTATCCTTTTCAGCATACATCTTGTAATTTTGTCTAATTAATGAAGTATTTATTTTCCTTCTCAATCAATACTTTTATTATTCATGCCTTATATATATTTTTGATTAATGACAAAGGTAAGAAACATAGAAGATATGATTATGATTCAGTTTTTATCCTAGAATGAATCTAAACATTTAACAATTTTATTGGATAAATTATGAGATTATTATGCTTATTGAAAATCAAAAATTTTCATAAGTCTTAAACTCAGGGGGAGCTTGCAAACCTTACTATGTGTACTTAAGCTAAGAAAAATTTGAAGGTCTACAACTCAGGGGGAGCTTACAAATCTAACTTTTATTTTTAGTTGGTTATTCATTAAGTAAATTGTTCATCAAAATGCGAGTATTTGTCATTATAAAAAATGGGAGATTATTGCAACAAGTTTGGTTCTAACATCTACAATCATTAAGTTTTGATGATAACAAAGTATAAAGAATAAATTTGTACTCTAATAGTTTCGTTAAGTATACATAATCTTAATGATACGGAAAACTAACTCTGGACAAAGCGAATTCTAGACCTTGGACTAAACAGACTCCAAACTCTAGACAAAATAGATTCTGGACTACGGACTAAATAAATTATGGAATATAGGCAAAGCAGATTTTGGACTCTAGACAAAGAGGATTCTGGACTCTAGACAAAGCAGACTCTAAACTCTAGACAAAACAAACTATGGACTCTGGAAATCAACAAATTTTGAAACAAGGTTGAATAAAAAAGAAGTGGCTAACTGATAAGTCAACCATCTGGATATACAAGTTAACGCTTCTGAAACAAATAATCCAAAATGACTATGATAACCTAGACCACATTTTCACTAGACTATGAAGTCTGATCTTCAAAGGATTTGAACTCTGATCAAGCTTCAAATCATCTCATATACGAAGACAATGATTAAGAGAATAACGTTAAAAGAATATTCTTGGAAGCCGTACATTCAAGTGGCAGAATCAAATGTTCCCTTAGAACAAATATGCTGGAATTATTAAGGAGTGTACTACTAACAGATCTTCCCATCTCACGGTTCAACCCCGTACCACTATTACTATTGTGAATTGATGTCGTCAAAAACAAATCAAAATATGAGAAAAAGATTGAGTTTCTTGAACAAACACAAGATACCCTATTAGATTTTACAAAAGATAGAGAAGAAGGAAGAAGAATTGGTTAAAACTATTTTACTATTCACTTACTTAATAAGGTTTCAAAGATTACAAGTGAATACCAACAATTAATGTCTCTCAACAACCTGAGAGAACTAGTCTATTTATAAACTACTACACTAACTTAACATTTGGGCTTATAAGCAAGGCCCAATTCGACATACTAACTTAAATTACAAGTTAATATATTTTGACATTATGCTCGAACAAACTTTGACTAATACATACACAACTCCTGTCGAACCATGAAGTTACCCTTGTTGACACTTGAGTTCAATCCAAATACCATAAATCTCGAGCTTGGGACAAACTCTGTAACAATTGAACAAACTAATTTTCATCATGTAGCTCCATTAACTGAATACAGTTGAAAAACTTGTTACATGGCAATGTCTTGGTAATTATATCAGCAACATTGTCATCAGTCGAAACCTTCAGCACTTGGACTTCTCCATGCTCGATTATCTCTCTGAAGAAGTGCAGACTCACATCGATGTGCTTGGTTCACTCATGATAGGATGAATTCTCTGACAAGTGTATTACGCTTGGACTATCACATTTAATAGCGATTACTCAACCTTAAAGTTTCAGCTCCTTAGCAAAATCTTCAAGCCACAATGCTTCTTTCACAGCTTCAGTGAGGGCGATATACTCTGCTTCAGTGGTTGATAAGGCAACGACCTTTTAAAGTGCTACTTTCCAACTAATTGATGTGCCAAACATAGTGAACACATATTTAGAAATATATTTTTTGGAATCCATATAACCTGCATACTTAGAGTCGACAAGTCCTTCAATTTCGACTTTGCTATCATTACCATAAGCTCCACCATAAATCACGACTCGGCTTAGAGACCCATTTATGTACCTAAGAATCCACTTTAATGCGTACTAGCATATATAATGCTATTCATATAGGCTCTTTCGACTTCAACACTAGGACTTTAAGTCGTAATCAGCTTGTATTGAGGATTAGTCAATGTTATAACAGGTCTTCTTTAGGTATGTCTTTTGAGATAAGCATAATCCTGTTTGCTTTCTATCTCTCCAGATGTCAATCCCAAGAATTCTAGAGGTAGCTCCCAGATCCTTCATGTCGAACTCTTTGTCGAGTTCAGCCTTCGCCTTCATAACATATTCAACATTGTTGCTTGCTATGAGTATGTTATCCACATAAAGCAACAAAATAACAAGTGAATTTATAGGTCAAAATCTGAAGTAAACACAGTGGTCAAACTAGATCCTAGTGAAACTAATGTGTGTTATGAGCTTGTTGAATCTCCTATTCCATTGCCGAGGAGATTATTTCAGGCCATACAAGGACCTATTCAGATTGCACACATAATCTTCCTTTCCATTTCCTGCATACCCTTCAGGTTGCCTCATCAGGATCGTTTAATCTAGATCACCATACAGGAAGCTGTCTTCACATTCATCTGTTCAAGTTCTAGGTCGAACTTTGCCACCATGACTAACAACATTCTAATAGATTTATGCTTTGCAATAGGCGATAACACAAAATTGAAGTCGACACTTTCTTCTGAGTGAACCCCCTAGTAACCAGCATCACTCTTTTGATTCCTTCCTTAACCTTTAAGATCCACTTACAGCTGACTAACCTAACCTCTGCAAGTTTCTCGACCATCTTACAAGTGTTATTATCATGGAGAGATTTCATCTCATTATCTCGACTCCTCATAACTTCCTTGTAGTCTCTAGATTCTTCATCGAGAACCTCACTTGCAGAGATTAAGACATAAGCTATGAGATCTACATAACCAAGTCTCTGAGGTGGCTTGATGACTCTTCTCAGCCTATCTCTTGCCAACAAGTAGTCATTATCAGTTTCCCCATCTTCGACATCAGCTTTTGCTTCTTCTTCAACTTCATCTGGGTCATGCAATTTGAAATTCTGGTATGCAGATCTCATATGTCCCAAGACCATTGATCTCTGCAAAAACAAGGACGAGGACAGATCATTACCAATTTAAATTTCTTTAAATTTCCCCAATGTCATGACCAATGTCATGACCTCTGTTAGGACATCTGTAGGCTGACAGACCTATTTATCTAACCATTTAACTTGTGCAGAATTGTAAATGCAGAAAGATAAATAACACCAGTAATTGTTTACCCAGTTCGGTGCAACATCACCTACATCTGGGGGCTACCAAGCCAGGAAGGAAATCCACTATTAGCAGAATTAATTTAGAGTTAAACCTCCAGTTTACACTCCTCACTTAATCTCTACCCAATGCAATTTCAGCCTAGAGACACTCTAGTACCAGAGTATACCCACTCACTCCCCCTCAATCACATAACAGTGATTTATAATTCACAATTACAAAATTCAATATGAAGAGACACTTCATACACACCTTAATCTTGCTTCACAGCTTTGATCAATGAACTCACACACTCTTGCTTCACAGCTTTGAGTGAGACATAGCCTAAAATCTACCTATCCAATGCAATCATCCACCAGACAATTGCTTGGAGTACAAGTATTCCTAAATAGAAATCACACGTGAAAACTCGTCTTCTTCACTTACAAATATGTCTACCACAATGTATCAAATGATACAAAGGGTGACTTACACACAAGGGACTCTCAAACCCTATACCTTTATTTTACACTCTGGTTTTTCTTGATTTGAGTGCTTGCTTTCTTCTGCTTCTGCTCCTTTTTTTATAGCTATGCAGACTGGGCTTGGGCTGGTCACAAGTAACAAACATTAGTTTTAACAAAGTAAACCTAATTTCCACTGATCAAGGTGTTGTCAAATTAGGTCATGATACTGCCTAGAATCTCGTCTGAAATAACTAAGAAGTCATAACAGGTTTCCTGAAATTTAGCCTGAGATATATCAGGTATCATAACAGAAAAACAAACTCTGCCTGTCTGATGTCATACGATTAATGTCATGACATTCAACTTTCACTTACTCTTAGCTTACCAGCTTGCACTGCTGCATACTTCTGCAGAATCTTCTTCATGACAGTAGAAACAAGCATATCATAGTTTCCCAAAAAGTCTCAAAGATCCTTTTTATGAACACTAATTAAATCTTCACTTTGTTCCTAATGAATCTCTTTGGCTTGTACATACTGATGAGGAATGTCCAACAGTACCCACACACTTCTGTCAAGAGATATACCATAGCAGCCCCTGCTATACTAGACATTGATGTCATGACACTCAATATGACATCCAGCTAGCTCCTGAAGGTGAGATAATACTTAGAAGGGGGGGGGGGGGGGGGGGGGGTTGAATAAGTATGATAAATTAAATCTAGAAATAAAAACACAATTATTTTTATCCTGGTTCGTTGAACTCAACTACTCCAGTCCACCTTTCCTAGAGTGATTTGCCTTTCTCAACAAGGACTTAATCCACTATTTAATCAAACAGATTACAATAATAACACCTAAGAACAACTGTTCTTAGTCTTCTCAAGAGCTACTGATTCCAACTGAATCCTCTTAAGGAAAACCTTTACAATCAATGTAAATCAAATACAAGAGTATGAATGCTTCTAAAAAGCTTTTATCACAACAGTGATATTTCTCTTAAGTTTAAGTACAAATAATTCTAAGAAGAATATGAAAGAATGAGAGCTTTGAATGTTATGATTTCTTTTCAGCAAAAAAATGTCTAACTGAAGAATTTGGTGGAGTCTTCCTTTTATAGGCAGCTGATCCAAGGAGAACTGAGCGTTGAGAAGAGTGTCCAAAAAGGTCTGAGCCTTTTTGTCTTTACATCAAGTGACCTTTCCTAGAAGTAGAAGGCACAGAAAAATCCTTTTTGTTTGTGTTCTTGTGTATAGCACAAATGAGGAAAGAGACGTTTGATTTACTCCAACGGATATAATCTTTGAATAATTCTTCTTCAGTTTTCAGCAGGTTCATCATAATCTGATTGAGTCAGAGTCTTCTAATGATGTTCAGAACTTTGCTGTATCAGAGTCTTCTGCAGCATGTGTGCTTTCAGCGTGTTGATCATCAGGGCATATTTGACACAGAACTTCAGTACTGGCAGCTTTAGTACTTTCAGAAACTTCTGTAAAAACTATGCTTTGAGAAACTCTTCATACAATATTCTTCTTTGCTTCAGATGCATCTGCTTGCTTCAGATGCATCTGCTTGCTTCAGATTCTTCTAGAGCTTCTGCTTCAGAGTCTTCTGGAGCTTCTTGCTTCAGATCCTTCTAGAGGCTACGCTCAGAAACTTCTGTAAGCAGCTGTCAGAATCTTCTAATGAGTGCATTTGGCGCTTCAGAGTCTAGGTAACTTCTTGTATACAATTCAGATTTGCTTCTGGAGTGTTAATTTCATTTCAATCTGCAGTAAAACTCTCAAGAAAATTTTAGAGTATATAATTCTTAAATACAAAATTTCCTAACAGTTTTCATCAAAACAAAGAGATATTATTAAGAGCCAATCTGTGTTCTAACAATCTCCCCCTTTTTGATGATGACAAAAAGCATTAGAAATTTTTGTTTAATTGGAAAAAATTAGAATTATAACTCCCCCTGAGATGATGAATCTCCCCCTGAGTTAAATACAAGTGAGGAATAGAAACTTCCCTTTTGACTTGAGTATTCTTCAGAGTTAGATCTTGTTTGTTCTTTTTAACATTTGAAGATCAGAATGTCTTGCAAAAATTAATATTCAGAGTTTGATAATGGTCAAGTGATCTGAGAGACTGAGAGTTTCTTTTATAGAATATACTTATCAAATGTTCTGAAACAGTCAGATTAAATGTTAGATAGAATAAATATGTCTGAAGTTTCATTCTGGTGAAGTTATATTAAACAGTTCAGATCTATATTTTCTCCCCCTTTTTTGTCATAAGCAAAAAGTAAAAAAAACTTTTAAAAGGACAAGTAAAAGGAAACAGTAATCTAGACAATTCAATGGAGAAAACTTTGATTCATTCATTTGATCAGATCAAGAGTACATAGGCAAACATCAGAAGATATAGCAATAAAGTACATATGCAAACAACAGATGCAGAAACATTAGAATGAAAAAAAAATCTAAGAGTGTTTGGACAAAAGCATCTTCAATAGATCTGTAATCTCGGAGGATGATTGCTCTTGCTTGGACATCCACTTAGCCATAGTTTCATTCTTTTCATCTTGCTTTGACATCCATTCTGTTATATCCTCAGACTTCTTATCCTGCTTAGCCATCCAGGATTTGATCTCTGACTGTCCAGCTTCCAGAGCAGCAATCTTATCTTCAAAATCTGGATGTTCTTTCTTTATCTCAGATGAAGAAGTATGATTAGGTTCTGTAGCCTGAACAGAGTCAATTTCCATTGGTTCTGTAGAGTCTGGAGCATTTGAAGTAGAAGAAGGATCTACCAGAGTCATAGCCAATTGATTCTCTTCAGATGCATTTTCAGTAGATTCTGTTGATGGTGGAGGAGCATCTAAAAGAAGCAGAGGTTCAGATTTGTTGACAGTCCAGAATAGAGTCCTTGCAGCCTCAGCAAATCTGAGCTTTGCATCATCAGAACAGACGTTCTTCAGATTTGAAGCTACAGAGTTGAATCTGTTGATGAATCCATTCCAGATGATGTCAGATTCTTTGGCATCCATTGTTGCTGAGCATTTCTTCTGAACAGTACCTAAATACATTTGTATTTCTTGCAAAAATGTTTGAAATAAATGATTAACATTAAGTTTGGGCTTTGGGCGTAACAAAGTTTCTAGAGTTACAGGTTTAGGTTGGGGAGTTGGTGGAAAAATTGATTTTTGGATGGAGATCAGAGGAGGAGGATAGTATGGAAAGAAGGGAATTTCAGGTTTTTGAGGTAGGGATCTGTTTAAAGCATTTAACAGATTTGGTTTTACTTTAGTGGGGTGAGAAACCACATCAAAGTGTTTGTTTGAGTAAGGTTTGAAGGCAGATTTTGGAGGTTTCTTGGAAACAGCAGGTGTATCAGATGATATTTGCAGAGCTGAAGCAACAGCTTTATCAGATTTTGCAGAACATGATATGGTAGCTAAAGATCCTACATCTGACATGGATTTTATGCAATCAAGAATCACAGATGGAAGGGTCATGGTGAGTTTTGGTTTCAGAGGGTTGATGGGGTCAGATGGTTCAACTCTGTCATAAAAGTCTTTTAGTTTGAAACCATAGGCCAAATTATGAAACAGAGAGGACACTTGGGCACAAGATATAGAAGATCTTGGATTTGAATTGGGGATTAAAATCTCAGATGATGGTGTAGGTGTGGGAATAGGATCTGGAATGGGAGTTTTTGAAGGTATAGAAGGCTCAAGTTGGTTTACCTTAGAGTATTTTTCAGATGGAGAGATTAGAAAATCTGGGTGGATTTCTGATTCTGAAGAGTTAGAAGATGTGGTTGGTGTGCAGGAAGTAGAAGATACTTGAAACACCATTTTTAAGGGTGTGACATCAAGAACTTCTGTCTCAGGGATGTGAGGTTCAGAAGTATTGGTTTGTTCTGAAGGAATTTCAGATGGTTTTAATGGTTGTTCTGAGATGGGTGAGTCAGATGGAATATTGATTGGTTCTAATGAAATTGGAGCAGAAGTGACTTTGGTAGGTTCAGATGCAGTGGGTTCAGATGGAGGATTATTTGGTGTTGGTTGATTTTCAGAGGCTTTTTCTGGTTGAGATGCTTGTTGTTTTGCTGATTGTTTAGATGATTTTGTAGTTTGTTGTTCTGATGGTTGTTTCTGAGAGGATTGTGTTTGTGGAATAAACTGTTTGATATGAATTTTGGGTTGAGAAGGTTTTGGTACAGAAACTGTTTGTGTTGGAATTGTTTGTGTTGTTGTTTGAGTTGGAACAGGTGTTTGTTTTTGTGGTGATTTAGAACTAGGAGCAGTAACAGAAGTGGTTTGTGTTGAAGGTGGTTTTGGTACAGACTTAATATTAGAATCATTTATAACAATATTTGCAGAAGATACAGAAGATTTAGTACCTTTTATTTTGATCCTCTTGGCTGGTACAGAAACAGCGTCTTCAGATTCTTTTCTCTTCAAAAGCTTCTTTGGCTTCTCAGCAATCTTTACTTTCTTCTGAGCAGGTTCAGATGATGCTACTGGCTGAGTCCTTTTCCTCTGAAGTTGTGCTTCTTCTACATCTGGTAGTGGTTGTCTAGCTAGCTGAAACACATTAGCAGGAACAGGCTTTCCTTCCTTCTTGCATTCATCAATATACATAACAACTATATGTCTGGGCTCTTCAGCAAAGAATAAAGGAAAGTCATCTACAGGAACCCTTTTATTCAATTCAGACACATTCAGCTTCTTGGGAGCTGTTGTGAGTTCATCAACAATTTTGAGTCTCTGAAGACTTTTAGCATTCAGAGGTTTTCCCATTATAAATTCTAATTCCTCTGTAACTCCAGCAGCGTACAGAGCAGTGACCAAACCATTCTCAATTAGAAGATCTGAGATCAACCTTCCAAAGAGGATCCAGGTTCTGATCTTCTATCCTTTCTCTTTCACATACTCTCTAGATGCATTGATATGGTTCCACAGATGCATAAAAAGAATGTATGGAAGATCTACCTTGGTGCTCTGACTAAGGCAATACATGAAATAGAGATGTTCATTATTGACATAGTCTGGAGAATTAGTTGACTTCCTGTGGTGGATGCATCCCATGAAGATCTTGGCCCAAATCTTGTAGTCAGGCTTCAGATCCTTGAATTTGTTAGAAGCTTGACCAGCAGTCATTACTTCTTCATATACCTCATCCATGTCCACACGCCCAGCTGGCAAGTGGGAAACACCATCTGTTTCTTCATATCCTATTAATTTTCTGATCAGATCTTCTGTGATAATGATCTCCTTTCCCAGTACAGAAGATAAGATGAACTTGGGGTAAACAGATGCATGGATCCAGAATTCTTTCACCAGTAGAGGGTAAACTGGTCCAAAGAGCCTATCAAAATATTTAACCCATCCTTGAGCTCCAATGATAGAACGAAACTCAAACCCATTTTCTGCAAGAGAGTCAAACTCTACCATGGATTCACATAGAACTTCCAATTTTTCAACAGGGGTTAGAAGAGTTATTTTGGGAGGAGAATAGGGAGCAACACCCATGTTTTCTGAAGTTACAGTAGCCATAGAAGATTGGAATTGAGCAGCTGTTGATGATGAAGTTGCCATTGAAGAATGCTTTGTCAAACGCTTAGGTATAGGGTTTTTATGCAGAGAAAAGAGGAGATGAAAACGCATATAATTTCTGAGATTGTAAAAGTGTGAAAGTGAAAAGAAGTCATGTATTTATACTAAAACACTTAGGCATACCATCAGTCAGAAATTTTTGCACGTTTTAACAAGCATTAAATGAAGAGAATAATAATCATTTCAAAACATTAATTGCTTCTGACAATTTGGGGGGAAAATCAAGATTTTCACTATTCAAACTTCACCTCAAACGTCTCTTCAGTTATGTACACGCCACCTCTTTAGATTTGGTGTGACACGTGTTTGCTTGCATGTGTTCTGAATTCTCTTAGGAAATGAAATGTTAGCCAACGTTCAGATCTTCTAAAGATTGTTAGTTCAGAGTTTCACAAAAGAAATATTGATCAAAATAGAATAAGCAAACAGAAGAAATACTTCAGAGCATTAGGCATTTTTGCATCTGTAAAAATATGCTTCTGACAAATATCATTCTGGACAAAAATCCATACCAATATTTTTCAGAATAAATTTGAATCTATCTTTAACAAGGGGTTTTGTAAAAATATTTGTCCATTGATGATCTGTATCAACAAAGGCTAAATTTATGATTCCCTTCTGAACATAGTCTCTGATGAAATGATGCTTAATTTCTATATGTTTTGCCTTAGAATATAAAATGGGATTCTTAGACAAACATATAGCAGAAGTATTATCACAAAAGATAGAAATGTTACTTTCAAAAATTTGATAATCTTCTAGTTGACTCTTCATCCAGAGCATCTGCGTGCTACATCCAGCAGCAGCAATGTATTCTGCCTCTATGGTTGAAAGTGCAATTGTGGGTTGCTTCTTGCTGTACCAGGAGATTAGATTTCTTCCTAGAAATTGACAACTTCCAGAAGTACTTTTTCTTTCCACTCTGTCTCCAGCGTAGTCAGCATCACAGAATCCAACTAATTTGAAATCATCAGATTTTCTGTAACACAAACCCACATTAGAAGTACCTTTCAGATACCTTAGAATCCTCTTGACAGTTGTCAAGTGTGATTCTCTAGGATCTGATTGGAATCTAGCACACAGGCAAACACTGAACAATATGTCAGGTCTAGAAGCAGTAAGATAAAGAAGATAGCCAATCATACCTCTGTAGAGCTTCTGGTCTACTTTCTTACTTACCTCTTCCTTGCCAAGTGAGCTAGTAGGATGCATTGGAGTCTTTGCCAGCTTACTATCAGACATGTTAAATTTCTTCAGAAGTTCTTTAACATATTTTGTCTGATGTATGTAGGTGCACTTTGGAGTTTGATTAACTTGGATTCCTAGAAAGAATCTGAGTTCTCCCATCATGCTCATTTCAAATTCTGCCTGCATACATGTAGCAAACTCCTTTCCAAGCATAATATTTGTTGATCCAAAAATAATATCATCTAGATAAATTTGGCAAATTAGAAGATCTTTCTTAAATGATTTACAAAAGAGTGTTGTATCCACTTTGCCTCTGATGAAATTCTTCTCTAGAAGAAAATTGCTCAATCTCTCATACCAAGCTCTGGGAGCTTGTTTTAAACCATATAGAGATTTCTTTAATTTGAAAACATGATCTGGAAATTTTTCATTTTCAAAACCAGGAGGTTGGTGGACATAAACTTCTTCTTCTATAATACCATTAAGAAAGGCACTCTTAACATCCATCTGATACAGAGTGATGTTATTTTGTGCAGCAAATGAAATAAGAAGACGTATAGATTCTAACCTTGCCACTGGAGCATATGTCTCAGTGTAATCAATACCTTCTTGCTGACTGTACCCTTGAGCAACCAGCCTTGCCTTATTCCTTTCAACTTCTCCTTTCTCATTTAGCTTATTTCTGAAGACCCATTTTGTACCAATTATATTGAATCCTTGAGGTCTTTGAACTAGATCCCATACATCATTTCTGCTGAATTGATTTAGCTCTTCTTGCATGGAAATAATCCAATCATTGTCTTGCAGAGCTTCATCTACAGAAGATGGTTCAAATTCTGACACTAGTCCAAATAGTGATGCTTCAGATGATCTTAGAAAGGATCTTGTTCTGATGGGATCATCCTTCTTTCCAATAATGACATCCTCTGGATGAGAAGCTTTAATTCTGGATGATGATCCTCTAATAGTTGACTCTTCAGAAATGTTTAGATTATTCATCTGAGAGGTTAAAGGAATAGCATCTGGTGTTGCTTCTGGTTCCTTCACTTGAATTTTGTCTGCTTCTGAAACTTCAGAGTCAATGAAGACTACTTCCCTATCTGCAGAGTTATCAAACTGCTTTGGCTTTTCAGAGCCAAGTTTATCATCAAATCTGACATGAATGGATTCTTCCACAATCTGTATCTCAGTGTTGTATACTCTGTAGCCTTTGGAGCGTTCAGAATATCCAAGCATGAAACACTTCTGTGCTTTGGAATCAAACTTGTTCAGATTATCCTTAGTATTCAACATATAGCAAATACATCCAAAATGATGAAAATATGAAATGTTGGGCTTTTTTTTCTTCCACAGTTCATAAGGAGTCTTCTTTAGAAGAGGTCTTACAGACACTCTGTTCTGAATGTAACAGGCTGTGTTGATTGCTTCTGCCCAAAAGTGTTTTTCCAGATTTGTCTCATTGATCATGGTTTTGGCCATTTCTTGCAGAGTTCTGTTTTCCCTCTCTACAACCCCATTTTGTTGTGGAGTTCTAGGACATAAAAAATCATGAGCAATGCCATTTTCAGAGAAATATTTTTCAAAATATTTATTTTCAAATTCACCACCATGATCACTTCTGACTTTTATAATTTTGAAATCCTTTTCATTCTGGACTTGCTTGCAGAAGTCAAAGAACACAGAATGTGACTCATCCTTGTGTTTTAAGAACTTTACCCATGTCCATCTAAAATAGTCATCAACAATGACTAATCCATACTTCTTGCCTCTGATGGATGCAGTTTTCACTGGTCTAAACAGATCAATATGAAGTAGTTCTAGTGGTTTGGAAGTAGAAACAACATTTTTTGATTTAAAAGATGTTTTTGAAAACTTCCCTTTTTGGCATGCTTCACAAAGAGCATCTGAAGTGAACTTCAGATTAGGGAGTCCTCTGACAAGATTAAGTTTATTAATCTGAGATATATGTCTCATATTAATATGGCCCAATCTTCTGTGCCAGACCCATTTCTCTTCATTAACAGACAAGAGGCATTTAACATTTTGAATTTTAAGTTCTGAAAGATTTATTTTATAAATGTTGTTTTTCCTCTTACCACTAAATAGGATAGAGCCATCTTTTTGACTAATAGCTTTACAACATTTTTTATTAAAGGTAATATCATAACCATTGTCACTTAATTGACTTATGGACAATAAGTTATGCTTTAACCCTTCAACAAGTAAAACATTAGTAATAGAGGGAAGTTTACCATTTCCAATAGTGCCAGATCCAATGATCTTGCCCTTCTGGTTCCCTCCAAACTTCACATCACCTCCAGATCTAAGTTCCAGGCTTTGGAACATAGACTTTTCTCCTGTCATGTGTCGTGAGCATCCAGAGTCCAGGTACCATGATTGGTGTCCTGACCTTGCTGCTAAGAACATCTGCAACAGGGATTATTTTACTTTTAGGTACCCAGATCTTCTTGGGTCCTTTAGGGTTAGTGGTTCTGGAGATTTGTCTAAACTTCTGTTTTTCAACATAATGTTTATTCTGACTAACCTTGGGTTTAAACACATAAGTATTCTTCTCAGAGCTTGTGTGTTGTAATTTAAGTGACCAAACTTAAATTGAGAGTACAGAGGTTTCTTCTTGATGAAAAGTTTGTCAACAGATTTTGGATTACTTCTAGATGAAGATTCATATCCAATACCTCTTCTGTTGTTTCCACTAACACCATAGATCATAGAAGGCATCTTGCTTCTGTCTATGCTCTTAGTAAGGAATCTCTGAAAACTAGAGTCATATTTTTCTAAAATGCTTTCACATGACTTAGTCTCAGATACAGATTCTTGTTGAGTTGTTTCACAGTCATTTTTGATTTTCAGATTAATTTCTTTTTGCTCAACAAGTTCTGTCTTCAGAAGATCAATCTCAGATTCAAGATTGCTTTTCAGCTTCTTGTATTTGAGTTTGATATTGTTGTAACTTTTCAAAACTTCTGATAAAACCTTTATCAGTTCTTCTTTAGTAAGTTTAGCCATTACCTCTTCAGCGTCATCATCAGATTCAGAATCTGATTCATATCCTGAGGTTCCTTCCTCTTGATCTTCTGTGCTGGCCATCAGTGCAACATTAGCACATTCTTCTTCTGATTCAGAAGATGATTCAGATTCATCTGAGTCATCCCATGTTGCCATCAGAACCTTCTTCTTTTTGTTAAACTTCTTCTTGGGTTTCTCTTTTTGAAGTTTGGGGCAATCATTCTTGTAATGCCCAGGTTCTTTGCACTCATAGCACACAACTTCTTTCTTTCCAGATCTTCTGTGCCCAGAAGATTCCTTTCTATTATCAGATCTTCTGAAGTTGTTGAACTTCTTTCCCTTGTGCTTCCAGAGTTTGTTGATCCTTCTGGACAGCATGGATAATTCATCTTCTTCTTCAGAAGAAGATTCTTCAGAGCTTTCTTCAATAACCTGCAAAGCTTTAGCAGATTTGTTAGATTTTAAGGCAACATATTTACCTTTTTCTTTCTTATGAGGTTCATCTTCCTCAAGCTCAATTTCATGGCTCCTTAGTGAGCTGGTGAGTTCTTCTAAAGAGATCTTGTTCAGATCTTTAGCCATCTTCAAGGCAGTCACCATTGGTCTCCATCTGGTAGGTAAACTTCTGATGATTTTCTTTACATGATCTGATGTAGAGTATCCCTTGTCCAGAACCTTTAGCCCAACTGTGAGGATCTGAAATCTGGAGAACATGGCTTCAACAGATTCAGAGTCTTCCATCTTGAAGGCCTCATACTTCTGGATCAGAGCCAGAGCTTTTGTCTCCTTGACTTGAGAGTTTCCCTCATGAGTCATTTTTAATGATTCAAACATATCAAAAGCAGTTTCCCTGTTTGTAATTTTTTCATACTCAGTATGGGAAATTACATTCAATAATATAGTTCTGGCTTTGTGATGATTTCTAAAATCTTTCTTCTGAGCATCTGTCATAGATTTTCTGTCTATCTTCTTGCCATTCCCATATGTGGGATGGACATATCCATCTATGACTAGATCCCATATATCAGTATCATATCCTAGGAAAAAACTCTCAATTTTGTCTTTCCAGTAATCAAATTTCTCCCCATCAAACATAGGGGGTTTGGTGCTGATCCTGTCCCTTTCTTCATATTTATTGTTAATGTTGGATATTGTATTATCAACCATTGTAACAAATAAATATATATCAAAGTATTTCTCTTTGGATCTTTACTGTCACTGTTAAGTGGTAGCACACACAGAACTGGAGCTCTGATGCCAACTAAAGGTGAGATAATACTTAGAAGGGGGGTTGAATAAGTATGATAGATTAAATCTAGAAATAAAAACACAATTATTTTTATCCTGGTTCGTTGAACTCAACTACTCCAGTCCACCCTTCCTAGAGTGATTTGCCTTTCTCAACAAGGACTTAATCCACTATTTAATCAAACAGATTACAATAGTAACACCTAAGAACAACTTTTCTTAGTCTTCTCAAGAGCTACTGATTCCAACTGAATCCTCTTAAGGAAAACCTTTACAATCAATGTAAATCAAATACAAGAGTATGAATGCTTCTAAAAAGCTTTTATCACAACAGTGATATTTCTCTTAAGTTTAAGTACAAATAATTCTAAGAAGAATATGAAAGAATGAGAGCTTTGAATGTTATGATTTCTTTTCAGCAAAAAAATGTCTAACTGAAGAATTTGGTGGAGTCTTCCTTTTATAGGCAGCTGATCCAAGGAGAACTGAGCGTTGAGAAGAGTGTCCAAAAAGGTCTGAGCCTTTTTGTCTTTACATCAAGTGACCTTTCCTAGAAGTAGAAGGCACAGAAAAATCCTTTTTGTCTGTGTTCTTGTGTCTAACACAAATGAGGAAAGAGACGTTTGATTTACTCCAACGGATATAATCTTTGAATAATTCTTCTTCAGTTTTCAGTAAGTTCATCATAATCTGATTGAGTCAGAGTCTTCTAATGATGTTCAGAACTTTGCTGTATCAGAGTCTTCTGCAGCATGTGTGCTTTCAGCGTGTTGATCATCAGGGCATATTTGACACAAAACTTCAGTACTGGCAGCTTTAGTACTTTCAGAAACTTCTGTAAAAACTATGCTTTGAGAAACTCTTCATACAATATTCTTCTTTGCTTCAGATGCATCTGCTTGCTTCAAATGCATCTGCTTGCTTCAGATTCTTCTAGAGCTTCTGCTTCAGAGTCTTCTGGAGCTTCTTGCTTCAGATCCTTCTGGAGGCTACGCTCAGAAACTTCTGTAAGCAGCAGTCAGAATCTTCTAATGAGTGCATCTGGCGCTTCAGAGTCTAGATAACTTCTTGTATACAATTCAGATTTGCTTCTGGAGTGTTAATTTCATTTCAATCTGCAGTAAAACTCTCAAGCAAATTTTAGAGTATATAATTCTTAAATACAAAATTTCCTAACAGTTATCATTAAAACAAAGAGATATTATTAAGAGCCAATCTGTGTTCTAACAACAATTATGTCATCAGCTCTTGCTAGCTCCTTCTACATCCATGACAGCAGTTCTGTCATCAGCTCCTGCTAGCTCATGCTGCACCAGTAGCAATGTCATGAGTCATCAGCTCCTGCTGCACCACTACTCCTGCTGTTTCTCACACATGATAATAGTTCTATCATGACAGCAGATGGATGTCGTGATGGATGTCACGACATTCAGCATGCCATTCACATTAAAACACTCCACAGCAGTTCTGTCACCACAGTAGATGGAGAAGTTATAACATCCTTCTTAACATCAGTGCATGATCATGTTTTACCAAAATTTAGTCAATCATAGAACCATGGAACTAACAATCTCCCCCTTTGGCAAATTTTGGCTAAAACAACTTTGCAGCAGTAGTTTTTCCCAGTCTCACACACTATCATGCTCCCCCTTGATAGTTGCAACTGATAACAGCCCTTAACATCACTTAACTCTCCCTTGGTTTAGTCAAAAATTAACAAAAATTGGAGTAAGTGTACATACTGCACATGGTGTCCAAGTCTGCCATTTCTTGATCTCTACAGGCTGCACCAACAATCATGAACAATCAGTCTTAAATCTTGGGTTCTTGTCTTGTCTGAAGTTGCCCCTTCAGAAGTTATACTTTTGACATCACCAATTAAAGGATAATCAATTAACTACTTGCCATAGGTAACAATTGATTTTAAATCCCCAATTTGAGACACAAAAATTTTGTAGAGAAAAATAAATTCTCCCAGACAAAGACCAATGTTGTTGCCTAGGCCAGTCATCACAGTCCTAGTTCAAACCAACATCAGTGGTCCAAGAACACAAGCTTGCCTAAGAATCAGCAATCTATGCACAGGGCTCCACATCAGCAACTGCACATCAGACAGGTACACATCTTCCCCTGTCATGCATACTCAGTACTCCCCCTGAAAGAGAGAACCCAAACACATGAAGACTTACTTCAACATCTTCATATTCACACATTGGAAGCACATGCTTTCCTGCACCCCTTGATTCACAACCCATATTGGAACCAATATCAAAAGCAGTTGCAGGATTACTATCTTGAAGATTTCTCAGATTTCAGCTTTGACAAAACAATCTCCAAGATGTCAGAGTGAAAGTCCTTCCTTATGCACAGGATCAAGGTTGCTGATTATCTCGAACACACTTTCCGCATGAGAGCCATGTTTCAGTTCTTTCATCCTTGCCCAAAGCAGGATTCTGGATTAGTCTTAGTTATTAGTGTCAGTAGGTGTCATTGGATTCGATGTAACCTTTCCCATGTTGCCAATTTTAAAACATAATCATCTGTGGAGCTATGCCTTCAGCGAGCTACCGCCCTTTAAATAAAAGAAACCATCTCGTTACTTACATTCTTTGGTGCATTGCTCTTTGCTTTCTATTTGTTATGCAAAATGCGTTTATTCCTAAAATTTGAAAATGAAAGGTGCATTGTAGATTTTTTCAAAACTGTTTTTCAAAAACAAAACAAATTTGAAATGTAATAAATTACTTTGACTAGTGGAAATTCCGACAGGATCTCTTCATTCCCCGGAAATATCATTATTGCAGAAACACTTTCCAACCATTGCCCAGTGATAGTCCCCAGAGAGACTATAAGCTGACAACTTCTTCTTGGGGTAACTTAAAAGTGTCCCTCAAGTTTCCTTCTCCCCATGTGAAGACATGATACTGTGCACTCAAGCAGATTACTTTCTCCCCAGAGAATTCAGAACTTTAAAACCAGATGTGGTTCTACCATTGATCTTTCTTACCCATGATTGACGTATTGGTTGCAGAGAACGCAGGGTATCTCCGTCGGGATGTTTATTTCATCTCTCGTCTCTAGTCTGTTTTGTCAGCATACATGCCTATTTACATATTCATTACATACTCATTACATACTCATTTCATAACATCTTACATACATAAACATTAACATACATAGACGTTAACATGCATTCGCATTAACATATGCATTAGCATTCACAGGTTCATTGTGTTTCACCATCATTTGGTTGTTACCGCCGAGTAACTGGGTTCGTCCATTCTCTCCAAATAGATTGTCAGCCCTAAGCATAAAATACTTACTTGTTTCCAGCTTCCCCACAGAGCTCGATCCTCGTGGATGACGGTTACTTCAGCTATCTTTCCTCACCAGGATTAGATATTTACCCTTCGAGATCATTCCCTCGATGGAGTCTTGATTACTAGTCTTCTTTCTAGCTCGATCCTAGATTGAATCTCAGTCTTGTCGGTCGTCGAGCCCAACCGGACGTGCATTTATTTTGCACCATCTAAAGGTTTTCACCATACCATGACAGATGCGCGACTATCTCGCTCGAGAAGTTTATCACTGTACCCGGACGTGCATTTATTTTGCACTATTTTTCAAGAAAATCAACTACAATCATTTACAGATATACGCCAGTTCACGCCTGGAAAATCCACCAGTACAACACTTTACAATCCTACATGTTACAACACTTTACAACACTTTATAATCTTACATCTTACAGCATCAGTATGCGACATTTCTCGCCTGAGAAGCCAAATCCTATCTTCGTTATGACTCGCAGCAAATGGCCATCTCCATGGAGCAGTTGGGCTTCCATTTACCTGTCGTCTTGAAGTATAGAGAGGTTTGAACCAAATCATATTCAGGAGAGCACGATTCTGAAATATGAGTATATTCAGTCATTCAGTTTCATATTCAGGAGAGCACGATTCTGAAATATGAGTATCTTCAGTCATCCAGTTTCATATTCAGGAGAGCACGATTCTGAAATATGAGTATCTTCAGTCATCCAGTTTCATATTCAGGAGAGCACGATTCTGAAATATGAGTATATTCAGTCATCCAGAATCATATTCAGGAGAGCACGATTCTGAAGTATGAGGAAATTCAGTTTACCCTTTTCATGTTCAGGAGAACATTTATCTTTCAGTAAGAGAGGAATCAAAATCGTATTCCAGGCGCCGACCTTAAATGCGAGAAGATTTATTTATCAGATAAGCAGCAGCCTCTTTATTTGAGTACTTATCCATTTTTTTGCACATAAATCCCTTCCAACGATAAGTGGCAGTTCTCCCTCGAGAAGCTTATCAGGGCATGTCTTATTAAAGTCCATTTATTTTGGCATACAGTCGGTCTTTACCCTGTATATATGATACGGATTTCCGAAAAATCCATCCGATCCCATCACGAAGGATGGTTTATAGAAGCTTGGATGTTATTCTTTGCTCAATGCTCCAGCATTCTGTAATCGATCTTACAATCGTACGTGATCCAGTTTTATTTTTAGGTTCCCCAGTGGAGGCCGTCTCATAGGTACCATCTCCATTAGAGAATCTCGTTCCTCTTCTAAAAAGTGACAATTGGTCATTCGCACCAGTTGACTATCATTTTTTAGATTTCCCCAGTGTTGTACTGTGTCTCAGCGCGTCATTTTCCCCAGTGAGTTCTTCTCATGGCGTCTGCCCCAGTGTCGTCATGTTCGGCAGCATTTTCATATTCATCATTCCAGCATACGTATCATATCATATTCATATCATCTGCATTAAGTCGTTCCCGTTT
This sequence comes from Lathyrus sativus, assembly GCA_963859935.3. Classification (NCBI taxonomy): domain Eukaryota; kingdom Viridiplantae; phylum Streptophyta; class Magnoliopsida; order Fabales; family Fabaceae; genus Lathyrus; species Lathyrus sativus. The sequence continues at coordinate 658,723,865 of OZ012741.1, read as the reverse complement.
TGTCCATAGCATTGCATATCGTCGCATATAAGGGCAAAATTTTCGGTTATCTATATTTAAATCTCTCCACCACGATTCCTCGAGTCTCTGTCACTCCAAATCGTCCGGTGTAGCTATTTAAATAGGGGCAACTGTAATACCCCAAATTTTACCCTTATATTTAGTCAGGCATTTTGCATAGCATCTCATATGTACATTTGCTAACCACTAACAAGTCATGGAGGTGTTTGTTTTGCAGATTTGGTTCCAGGGGTATTTTGGTCATTTTACACAACTTCTGCTAATTCCTTGAAGACGGGCTGTTATTAAGTTCTGAGGCGTTTGATACACTATTTTAGAGGCGTTTACTTATCCCCCAGGTCTGACTGTATCAAGGTGCCAATTTGATGTGGTCGGTATTAAAATTTGTCAAGCACAACTGGATTTAAGATCCATTCCATCGCTCATGGTTTATTTCCAAAGCGCTTCCGTTCTGTTATTAAGGCACAGTCATAATTGGGTATTGTTGGTTTGTGGCTCTCGACGTTTGGACAGGGGAATTTAATTACGATTAGTTTTGTTGTTAATGCTGAAATTGTCGTGATTACGGTGCACATACGTATTTGGTTACGAAATGGTTGGTTAACATTTAAAAGGGATTTTAATCAGATGATGAGATTATGATTACAAATGAGACGAGTCCACAAATAAGAATATCACTTGGGAGTGTTTATGTTTTATGACTGTGTTAATGAATTTAAATACTTGTGGATTTATTCACAAATGTTTATATTTTTAACTAAGAATAAAATATAAATGAATTCAAATTTTGGGAATTTTATTTCATAAAAGAATCTCATCATACAAGAAATGAAGAATACTTCACATTTCAGAAATAATGTTACAAGGAATTACATTGATTCTTAAGGTATCTATCCTAAATCCTAAAAGTTCCTAAGTGCCTTCATGTTGTCCCTAAGCTTCTCCGCAGAATCTCCGACTAACCTGCACGTCAAAACAGAACAAACCATATAGAAAAATGTTAAAAGTTGTTTTTGACACTCTCAGAACATTATCATCATCGAGTGTCGGGAGGGCACGACTAAAGCCGCATCCTACTCCCGTTACCAATCTGAGCCATCGGCGTCAGATCAGGTAGTTATTGTTCTTATCATAAGGGACTGTCGAGAGATGAAGAGTAAAAAGAAGTTTCGGGTCGAAATGGATTTTGCCGAAGGATTGCTTCGAAACCAGTACGTAATTGGAATCTATCAAGTAAATCCGGATGCCAACAGATTGCTAATTAGATCCATGGATAATCCACAACTGAATGTAGAAAATCCAAACCATACGGATGTCCCAGATCAGAGAGAAGACTTGTCTGCAAAAATCCAACAGATAATATTAGAATCAAAGTCCATATCAACATCAGCAACCCCAATTTCATAACAGAGTTTAAAACAGTTCAGTTCAAGAAACAGCAAGAACCGAATTCAGCTCGCATTCATAAAACAAATGAGCTAACTGCACAAAGAAAACTGGATTACAGAACGAGACAGTGAAAGTTGCTTCGAATAAAATCGTGATGGGCCAAAGTCGACAATCAAAATATCAGAAAGACTATGGAGTCATCAAATCACACCTGCAAGTGAGGTTGTAAGAATAAGCAGATAAGTTCCCATAATCACGGTGATGTGTTAGTTCAGTTGGGATCCCAGATGTGCAAAGCACATTGCACAAACAAGTCACAAGCTCGGTTCAACAAGAAAACCAAAGCATAAGCAGTTCATAAAAAAGAAGGGATGCTTAACAAAGTCAAGCTGTATCAGTTATGACAAATTCAATCCAACAGGCGAAGCTCAGCCACCACAGGAACAACGAAATCAAATCAGTTCGAATTGCAGGTCACAAAAAAAAACATGATGTAAGTCATAAGAATAAACCATATCAGAAACCATAACTCTGAACCAAGTTCAAACAAGCAAAGAGCACAACAGAATGAGTCAAAGAAGATAGAGTCAAATGGCATCAGAAAGAGAATAAATCCATACCATAAGAAGCATATCAGTTCACCAGGATAATTCATGCCCTCAAATATCCAAAGCATGAAGGGCTCAGTCTGAACATCATCGCCCCAACAAATAAGTCACCAAAACAAGTTATAAAATCATACTCAGTTCATGAAACAAACAAGTGCACAAACACATGGCTCATCACCAATTTAATCAGAAGCAAAAATATGATCACAAGTCAGGGTTGTAGTATCCTGTTCCAAATGGTTCAGACAAACGTCATCATTACCGCGTACTCTTCTCGGCGGCAAAGATCAATACAACATCAGTCCTGAAAGAAGAAAAAGAAGAAAAGTAAGTGTAGTCCAACTGATAACCAGACTGAATGAAAGCAGGTCATCATCATCAAATAATCTAGTCCGCATCAGTATCCAAAGCAAAGACCAGAGGTCAAAGAACATTGCATCAGATGGAACCAGATATCCAAATACACGACAGAGTCGCCTGTATCAGAAGCATCTGCAAAGCATGAATCCAAACAAACCACATCAGATAAACAAAAAAACGACATCCAGTTTGAAACCCAAAAGATGAAGTTCAGTCGAGGCCAATCAAATATGGAAAGTTTCAAACAAATCGAATAGGGTCATGTAATATCCAATCACAGAGTTCTGAAAATAGAAGGCTCCGAATCAAATCAGAAGAATCGTATCAGCTGGAAATCAGAAAGACCAATCGAACCCTAAAAGAGGAAAACAGAGTTCAATTAGTACCAGATTCATGAAATCCAATCTCACCGAAATCCCAATCGAACCCTAAAAGAGGGAACATGGTTCAATCATTATCTGAAAAAAAACCAAACACAATCATATCAAACTCTCAATCAAATCAAAAGTATGCTGGTTACGAAAATCAAATCAAATCGAATCACCATGAAATCCTGAGGCAATAATGCAAATCCAACATCAAAAGCCCAAAAAGGAGAGGGTCAGAAGAGTATAAAAGGGGAACGATCTCACCATCCAAAAGGGAAGAAGGTAGCCGTGAGAGAGAGAGGATCGCAGAAACCCTAACGAGATCGCGAAAGCCTTAACAAACGAAACCCCAGCGGCCGAGACTCAGAGGGACCGGTACCCTCATCATCGTCGCCGTTCATCGCCGTACGAACATCACAAAACCACGAGCGAAGCATCGACGAGAAGATCGCCTTCGCCGTTCACTACAAACGGCGGGCAATCAACCTTTGGGCCTCAGTTCTGCACATCACCGGCCGTTTCACTCTAAAAGTAAGCTATGAGATCTTTGCCTCACCCTATTTCTGTCTGATTTCAGGATATGAAGGAGAATGAAGAGAAGCGAGAGAGAAGAGCAGCGAGAGAGAAGAGCAGCGAGAGAGAAGAGAAGCGAGAGAGAAGAGAAGCGAGAGAGAGGAGAAGAAGAGTGAAACGGCGCCGTGAAACATTAGGGTTCCCAGAACCCTAAATGTTTTTTTGCTTAACCATCAACCGGGTTGGGTCCGGGTGTGATGACCGGCCCAACCCCCTCCCCTTATTTGTTTTTTTTCTTTATTTTTTATTTTGTTTTTTATATATTTTTAAATTTTTCTTTTCTTAGCATTTTATTTTATAATTTAAAATTGTTTTTAAAATAAAAATTAAAACTTTTTTTAATATAAAATTAAAACTTTTGTATAAAAATGAAAAAACCCTTTTTTAACAAAAATAAGAAAGACTTTTTTTAAAATATAAAAATAAAACCTTTTTTAAAAAAAGAGTAAATTATTTTTAAATTAAATTTCTTTTGCAAGCTAACATTAAATTATTAAGATTTTTAAATAAAACAACAATAAAAATCTCGAATTGGCATCTTTTTCTTTATTGTTTCGTAATTAATTTGATCACCGCCTAACTCGGCCCACTAATGCCATTTGTTCATTTTGCAGCTCGTTACATTTACCGTTACTTATCTCATTTTATTTCATTACTATATTGTAACTGCTTCTCATATGTAACTACGCGAACCTAATAATCGCGCTTTAAGTTTCTGCCTTTAAATTTTTGTTTGTATGGCTTTAACTGCTGTCTCTATTTTCTGCTTGCATAACTCAATCATCTCACATCTTCATTAATATTTCAGTCACACTATGCACTCCGAAGGAATTAGGTCTAGCATTTGACCGCCGTGTCAATAGTCCTCAACTCCAAACCCTTACAACCTCACAAAACCTAATTTTCACAAATGCCTCGCCGCAGGCAAGATTACAATTTTACCCCTAGCATTAGGTCAAAGAGCCGCCGCACTCATTTTAGGGTTTCCCGTCGTGGAATCCCTAACCTAACCTAATTTAACCCTAATTACCACTTAAACAATCCAACGTAGAGATTTGGAGTTTCTACACTCCGCGTAAGCGTGTCCTTAAGACATGTTTATTCCCCTTGAGACCTTGACCACAGTCAAGAAGTCTCTAACCTCCCTTTTGAGGGGAACTACGATTACTCTGATTCCACTCCCGTAAGGATACGTAGGCACAAGATGCGATGTCTTGCCGAGTAAACTTAGAATTAACCCCTTAGGTTTATTTTCTCACTTTTAATCCTTTGTACATATATCTTAAGCAAATAAATAAAGCAAATAGTAAACATTTGAACAAAAGGTTCCCGTAGAGTACTACGGAAGTTTAGGGTGCTAATACCTTCCCTAATCTTAACCAACCCCCGAACCCTAGATCTTTCCCCGCATTGTGTTTACGATGCAAAAATAGGTTTTCCCTCTTTTGACCTTTTCCTTCGGATAAATCAAAGAGCGGTTGTGAATTGAATTGCGATTCAAACTCATTAATAGTTTGTGATCCTATTTCCACCGCAACAGAAAATGGCGACTTCACTGGGGAATGGTAACTTTTGAGGGTTATCCCTAACTTGTTCATATTTATTACTATCTGTGTTATTATTCATTTGCATGTATATATTTGTGCTTTGATTGTGGGACTGTTCCTTGTGCTGTGAGATGAGTCCTACACCCGGATCTAGTGTACCTTAGGTAAATGGCAATAGACCAAGGAAACTGTACGACGTATATCGATACGGTTGATC